>JARLTB010000113.1:26457500-27177500 GCA_030141615.1 Unio pictorum | reverse complement strand
GTTTGGTTTCATTGTATGCGCTGCATCAGGTATTGCTTTTGCCAGTTTTGCAACAAGAAATGTATTGTTTGCTGAAAAGGTGGAACACGTACTCTTTTTCAGGCAGTAGACAAACAGTCAGTCCAAACGGCAGACTTACAGTCCTACACTTCATTCCCGAACAACGTGTTTTAGTCACACAGTGATTAACAGTGTTTTGCCGTAAGGTATTCATGTTGTGTATATAAAATCCCATCTTATATTATTTTTGCGTTTCTGTCGAATTCCTACCACTCGATTTTAGTTTTCCAATAGGAATAATTGACATCATAGGGGTGCGGTATTTAGACACACACACACACACACACACATGAGTACGTAACCAGCATGTTGTGTTATTAAACTGCAGCACGTATTTGTAAATGAATTCATCAAAATAATTTATAATTCCGACTATCAAGCTTAAATATTCATGTTTAAAACAGAAAATAATATTTACAAATGAAAACACACATGTGTCGCCTTAATACCGTGTCGCCCTAATGTCAACACACAACTGCGATGGTCACAACAACCTTATGGCGACAGACTCTTCACACACATATTCTGTCTAGTTCAGCATTAAGGCGACATTTTTTCTAAGTGCAATATTGTTATCCCAAACAAAATATTAAACTAAAATTATATATTAAGATGATCAGATTAATAAATATATGCCTTTTACAACTGTAATACGTATGTTTATCCGCATCGCTATGGCGTTATAATCTTCACACACATATTCTGTCTAATCCAGTAATAAGCCGACAGTATTTGTAACTGTCCTATTGTTATAGCAAACAAAACAAAGGAATACAATTACAGTATATTTTCAGATTATCAAAATCATAAATATATGCCTTTAAAACTCAACGTCTGCTCATCCATTTCCAAACGTGTTTATTTTTATATTTTTTAAAAAAACGTCATAGGCAGTTAATACACTATAAGACCGAAGCTGCACTATTGTTTTCAAGCCACAATGTTGTTTTTAATTCCTCCTAAACGTGTGTCTTCATAAAAGATTTTGTACCAATGAGTAGATGAAAACAAATCCCCCTCCCATCCCATATATTGAAGTGTCCTCAATTAGAAATATGCTTCAATTGAGCTAATAACCGGCATGTTTAATCAGGTTGATACAACTATATTTTAGTGCAATATGTCCATTAATCAATAAAAGCAATCAAATGTACTTATTTCATGTTCTAAAAGTTTGCTCCAATATTAGTCACAGGCTGAATTAGCACATTTCTTGCAACATCCCGCGTGATAATGAAAAGTGTCTACCGTTTATGAGCTGTATGTGTTTGTGTACATTCACATAGAAAATATAGCCAGAACTCATACTTCTCCATCTCATTGCAAGTTACAACAGCACTTAAAAAGGTGAACAAAAACAGATTTAAAAAAAATAGCATGTCTATTGTTGGATTTTAAATCAATTCGATAATATGAGTAATGCCATATATACGTATAGACCACTAACGTGTTTTTTAAGGGGTGGTCTATTGCGCTTTCCGTTACGGATTACTGCCGTCTTACCTCTGTCTGCGTGGGTTCGAGTCTAAGATTCGGCTAATGTAGTTATGTGAGAAGGCTTGCCAGTAGCTTCTCGTGGGTCGGTGGTTCTTTCCGGGGTTTTCCCCCCTTTTTCTTCCTCCAATAATACTGGCCGCCATGTATAGCCTATTGCGTGCTGAAAAATGGCTTTAAACCCTACAAAAAAAAAAAAACACCACACAAACTTGCTTACATATAGAATATGTAAATGTCTTGGTCAAAATATTCTCAATATATATATATATATATATATATATATATATATATATATATATATATATATATATATATATATATATATATATATGTGTGTGTGTGTGTGTGTGTGTGTGTGTATATATATATATATATATATGTATATATATATTGACGAGCAGTGAAAATTCGTATTCCAATAGAGTGAATTATCATGATTGTTACGGCCTATAGTAAAATAAAGATGATATTTTCTTGGTACAAGTGAATAAAATATATATTTCATTAAGTGTATTTTAACATTGACGAAGTAAAAAGTTCATTTCATATTGAATATCGATTGTTTAAAACTCTTTTAATTTTCAGGTCAATATTATTAAATGCATCTAAAAGTTACCAATTCGTGTCACACAGACTGCTTAAAACGAATTAGGTACTTTTAGTTACATTTAAATTTGAAATTTGCCGAGTTACAGATACGAAAAATTCGCTATGTGGAACGAACTATGATGTTTTCACCGGCGAGATTGAATATATCGTTTTTTTATTTATTCATTCAGACCAAGCAAATTTTATTTTAATTTTATGCTCAGATGTATTGACTATAAATCTTATAAGATTGATAGCAAATTTCTTACTGTATCCCATGAGCAGCACAGTTGGAGGGGCTTGGGGGTTGGGTTGGCCGAAGTTTGGGAGAGAGTGCAAAAATTCACTACCATAAGACCCAATTATATATCTGGGCCCTGGTTGATTTATTATTTACACAAATCCTCGTTTGCAAGATCTAGCTGATGTTTTGAACTCCATATGGGCTAGACCCATAAGTGGATTGGGGGAAGAGCTAAGACTAGAACTGGTGTGTCAGCTGACCTTTGTTAAGCCTCCTCCCACACTTCTGCCAAAGCCCCGATTCTACAATCGGGCCATGTAAAAAAAATAGATTTATTTGTTGCCAAAAGCCAATCCGAACCTTGTATATAAGCCTGGTTGGCAAGACTCCTGTGTTTTTTTTTTGTTTTGTTTTTGAGAGGCACCAGATAGATGTCCCCCCCCCCCTCATTCAGTACATTTACTTTTTATTTTGAATTTTGAATTTCTGGCAAAGTCCGGTGTACTAAGTCTTAATTTTAAAAATTAAAAAACATTGTTTTTAATGACTATTATATTGTGTCGATCTTTGTCCTTTTTATATTTATTTCTTTTGAGAACGACTGTGTTCGAGACGGGTCCGTACATTTATTAAATTTAAATTGTACATTAACCGCCTCGAGTTTGGTCGTCTCTATTTATTTATATTTAGGCTCGTATTTTTTTTTTCTAATCGTTTATTGGGTCCTTTAAACAGGGCTCTCTGTGTAGTTCGGGAGCTACACAGAGAAAGAGAAAATGCAAGATTGCCTGGTTTTGAATAGTACTCACCAGCGACTTTTACCTCGTTTTCTTTCAGTGCATGCGTAGTGGGAAAACACTTCAAAACTCCTATGCTACTCTATACTTATTGTATTAGTGTGTTGTCTGCATCATGTTTCTCTGAGTGGATTTTTTTCCCCCGACTCTTTCACGGGCCAGTCCACTTCGCGTAGCGCCATGTGATTTAGCCCTTTGACTTCCTCATCTCGTACTTTCCACTTAAGGTTCCCTGTCCTCCCGCCCCCCCCACCCTTTGTGTTCCTACCATAGTTATGTGTTCCAATAATTATGATTTGCCCGCATAGTTTCCAACATAAACTATTTGATGTTGTATACTAATTTCTTGCTAAAGTTTCCGTCTAAATATAGTAATTTTTGTTTGCATAATTGAGTTATTCTTATTTTTAGTGTTATGTCAACTCTTTTCTTTCTATTCTTATCACATTCAACCATTACATATTTTTTCTGGGGGGGGGGGAGGGGGGAATGTGTAAATTTTTACACAGTGGACATTTGGGCGATACTCAGATCACATGCCGTCTCACTGCAACCTCTCCCGTCGACCACGCGTCATGCATTTATTTGAAGTAGAGGCTTTGTATTTTTAATGACCCTAACTTGACCCAGTTTCCCCAAGCACTAATTGATGTTTATGTGAACATGTTCGACTTTGTTTCTTAATCCTATTTATTGTGCTATCTGTAAGCAGTTTGTGTGCTGTTTTTGTATCTATTTCCCATAGTTCTCTGTTGTCCCTATATTTATTTAGTAATTCTTTTATTGATCTTAATTTTCGTGGGTCTTCTAGTAGTTTCGATAACCTATTGTTTTTATATGTCATTTCTCTGCTTCATTGAGAATCCGAAATAATATATGTACAGAAGATGATAAGGTATTTTTGGCTCTGCTTTCATTTCCTTAAATCTGTTTAGAATGTTGGTGTATTTTATAAGGACGGGGTGTGGGAGGGCCAGGCCTCCACCCTCTTTCTGTCATTATATAATGTGTCATTGTTTATGCAGTGCGTTTTGAACCCCGATAAATATTTAATAATTTAATTATCTAAAATTTTTAGATCTTCGATTGTTATGTCTATTGTTTTTAAAATTTAGTTTAAGTGCACATTCATATAATTTTTTTGTTACTTGGGCCCGTTCCATTAGGCACAATACAGTAAGTGCCCAGGTTTTGATATTTTCATTTATTTTTTCCCTGATTTTCTTGAGGTTTTGTTTTTCCACGCCCTTTCCAAAATAGATCCCTAGGGCCTTTACTTGGTCTTTAACTATTGGGATTGGTAATCCGTGTTGTTTACTTCTCCAGTTTCCTATTAGTAGGATTTCAGTTTTCTCAGGATTTATTTTCGACAATGATACTTTTCCAAATAATTCAAATTCCCGTAATAGTTTTACATAGGAATTGTAGCATTTTAACCTCTTCTATGATATTTAGAACTTTGATCCCTTTTATTACTTTATTGAGTCTTTTTTTTAATAAATAGAATTTATATCGCTATTATATATAATAGCATAGATAGTAGACACCCCTGTCTCACTGATCTCTTTATATAAATTTTTCATGTTCTCTCCCCATATACCTGTACATACGAGTTCATGTCTCTGTACAGGATTTTAGTCCACTTTTGGAAACTTTTTAGAGACTCGTCGAAGAGGGCTACCGAAACACACGCGCAATTTCATAGTCGAGTACGCGTAATTTTTTTATAAATGGATAAAAATGTCTGGCACCGCGTTAACTTATGAGGGAATACGTATGGAAATTTTTAAGGCACGTCTTAAGTATTTATAGAAAAGACCTAATTGTGTTTTTTGCGGAGCGTGAATTCTCAACCTTGGATGAAATAAGCGTGATGGCGGAGCGCTATGAGAGCGCGCACGTGCGTCCAGCCACTTGGAGTGGTAACGACCGACCTGGAAACGGTGAGCATAGAAGGACCACTAAGGTGGCACCCCAGAGACGAAGTGCTCAGAATGGTGGGAGGCCAGGGCCGGAAATATCAGCCAAGGACATTTCCGTGGGACGCAATTAGTGAAATTGCCTGATGTGACACGAGATTTTGTCTTACGTACGGACGCTTGTGATAGAGGTTTAGGGGCAGTGTTATTGCAAGAGCATGACGGATGCTTATTCCAAGTTGTATACAGTAGCGGGAAATTATCAACTACAGAACGTAATTATTCGGTCTCTGAGATTGAATGATTGGCTATTATCTTTGAGATATCTAAATTCCAACGCTACCTGTATGGCCGAAAACTTATTTTGGAAACAGACCACCAACCACTCGCCTATTTGGCTCAAGCTAAGTTGACAAATGGACGATTAATGAGATGGTTACTATTTCTGCAACAATACCAAAGTCATGTACGGTATATTAAAGGCAGCGAGAATGTAGGAGTTGACTGCTTAAGTAGAATAGGGACGTCTGCGGTGAAGGGGTCACCTGAGGACGTGTAACTGAACCAGATTAGATCTCCACAAATTTGGAGAGTAAAATACCGATTTTATTCTTCAAGGAGGTGCCTATGTGAAGGGGCAAGTTTCTGGCGATCTATCAAGAATACGTTAGTTGAGACCAGAGAACCATTAATTAGATTTACAGAGACACGCGTGTATCATATCGTTATACTGCCGCGTATGGTATTGTTCCTTTATAGTGTGACTGTGTGTCTAATTAGAGTCGTTGTTTATCCAACAGAGGAAGCGGAAAGCTGAGGACTAGCAGATTATGAAATCGTACATTGCGTTGACTTCGATTGTTTAACTCGATCCTATGATGAACTAAAGCTATCAGTAACAAATCGGCTACTTCATTTAAATCTATTTGAGTTTTATTGTAATTCGGTGGAAGTTGTATTTCTAAAAGCAGAGTATATTCTTAAGGAAAGGAATTTCCACAATTGTTTATGTAATTGATTAAATTGTTTATCTCTACGGGGGCTCGTATTTGTTTGTTCATTATATCTGCTCAGATCACTATATCTATTTCCATCTATAAGTTTCACCACTTATATTTACTCGAACCTTGGTAATTATATCGAGTGTGGTCATCTCTTAGATAACGAGTAACAAAAAGGGGTGGGTTATATAATTTCTTATTATATTTATGCAACCCAGTGACAGTGGGCAACAAAAATATATAAATCATCACCCCCGCGCTATGACACCTCCCTATCTCATTTCCCTTATTTTGCTGAGAGCCCATCTCTACCTGGTGATTTTTTTCCTTCTTAATTTCCTATTGTTCTTATAATGTTTTCTTGCGTGACGAAATCTTTCCATATGTTTTTATGTTCTGTGGATATCGTCTCGCATTTTATCTCTTGTAAATATTCGTCAATTTGTCACTTATTTCTTGTGATGTGTAGAGTTCTCCGTAATAGTCTTGTATGTGTTTTAGTATTCTATTTTGTCTTTTGTTATTCTCTCCCCTTTAATATTGAGCGATTCTAAAGATTTTTTCTTCTCCCAATCTCCTTAGTTCTTTCCTTTTATATAGACCCTCTGCAATTTTGTATAGTTTTGTAAATTTTCCCGCTTTAATCTCCCTCCCTTTATGTTCTTCCTTTTTCTTTTTATTAAGCTTTTCCTCTGGTGTTTATTTTTTGTATTCTGTATTGTCATATTTTATTAAACATTGTGTTTCTTGGGCTTAGAATATCCCTCCACTTATCAGTCAGCACTTGATTGGTTCTGTTATTTCATCCTGTCTTATTTCCTACGCTGTTGTTGGTGGGCTTTGTGGATTTTTTTGTGGATAATTTATTACTTGTGCCGCAACGGCACCTGCATAAGTCTTGGGGCTGTCGTTCGGTTTGGGTGTTCCCTCTTTGCAATCCCATAGGCCGTGACCGGTTTGCCCGCATCTGGAGCATTTCGATCGTCCTCGCACCCCCTGTACCAGCCTTTGAGTTTAAAGCCCAGTACGTAAAAGAACATGGGGATTTTTTTAGTCTCTTGTCTGGCTATTGTTTGTATTCTGCCTCCAGTCTGAGTGGGGGCAATGCCCCAAATGTTTGTCATCTTATGACAGTTTACATTGGCTCTCAACGTTTGTTGGGCTTTGCTAACTAGTTCGCACGTGTCTATCTCAAGCGGGAGACTTTCCACATGCACTTCGACAGTCTTTCGGCCCACCTCTCTCTTGAATGGTTGGACCTCCCTTACTATAGCCTTTGCTCTTTTTACCTCCAGCATCTTTATGGCTATAAAAGGCGTTTATAGGTCTTTTGGATGCAGCATATATTTGTTTAGATCCGCATTCTGGAGGGCCTCAATATTTCCAATGTAGTATTTCATCGCCTGTAGTGTCGCTAAGATTTCCACCTGGCGTGGCACTCTGCTGTTCTCCAGTAGTTGACACCTATCAGGATGGAAGACCAGCAAAACATTATGCTGTATTGTAGTCCTGAAGCATTTGTTCAGCTTTGACTTCAGTGCTTTTGGCGGCACATCTACCCCTCCGGTGGCCGCATTAAATTCTGAGTTTATATCCAGCAACTGCTCGATGTTCATCCCATCTGTAATGTCAATGTCGGTCATGGGTCTCACACTACTACACATCTGGTCATTGTTATGTTTTGCATTTTTCTTTAAAACAAACCGGTCAATGTATGTGTTTAACTGCAACATTCTATATATTCCTACTTTAACTTTTAAATTGGGCAGATATGTTCTGTCCATAAATGTATCTAATTAAGGAATCTAATTTTTTCTAACTAGCCTAGTTGGTGAACAACCTGTACTTTGTAAACCTAAAAGACTGATCTTTCTTAATCTGCACAATTTTCTCAACTCAATGCAACCTGTAAAGAAAGGTGAACAAATCTTTTTCTTACTTCTCCGTGTGGGAAGTCCGTAAAGTGGTACTTGCTTCATATTTTCTCCTATCTTCAAGAAACTGTGAACCGTTAGTAACTGATTAAAAGGTTTCTTCACGATCTTAAAGGTACCATCGATGTACCATGTCTTAGCCTTTCTCAGGAGTTCCAGCTGGTAATAAGTTGCAAATATTAAGTGGCGGTTGTCTTTGCGGATTACATCTTGTCTGAACAAGGGCTCTGTAATTGCATTCAACAAGTAATCGTCGTCCAGCTGCAAATTGAAGAGAAAAAAAAAAACCCACCGTCCCTGTGTCTTTCTTGCGTGTCTTGCTTATTGTTCATCCTCCATTTTGATGTTCGCCTCCTTTCATCGTATCATTTCCGATTTTTCCCTAACAATTTGGGATACTTTGTGCTGTTAACATAGTGTATACAACCTCATATGACAGCCTATTTTCGCGTTGGTAGTTATTCAACGTACAAATTTAAATTAATTAATGCTATTGTGAAAGAAATTTATGGCAGCAGTGTGCTGCCGGGCTAGATGGTCTGGTATTGACCACCTATATCCATGTTATGGACCTTAGTTCTTATAGCTTAGTTTATCATGCAGCCTTGTGCTGCAGGGCCTGATAGTCTGGTTTTGACTACCTTATTGTAATATTAATTTGAGGATCTGACTTAGAGTAAAAAAAATTATATTGCAACATTGTGTCGCTGGGCCTGATAGCTCAAATCAATCAATCAATATTTAAGGTTTTAAGTGAAACCGGCCACTAAGGGTCATATATTCACTATTTTACACTACCAATTAATATGGTTGTGATTTATATTTTCCCGTGTGGAAGGAGTGGTGCCACATCCCCACAGGCATTTATGCATACAAAGTATGCTATTTAATTTGGTCGTCATGTCGCGCCCCTAGAAGGGGCTATCGACATGAATGAGAGACCTAGGGGAATGGGAATAGAACAGCCACGCACTCAACCTTATCAACCTATCGGAAGCTGCAGTGCTACAGGTGCAATGGCACCAAATGATGACTAGTGAAAAATGGTTTCCACGTCAAGTCTTTTGTTGGTGTTGGTGACCGGCTGAGGAAAAGGTGGAAAAGGATCTGTGAACTGGCACGCTGGTGTCGTTCATCCTTAACAATTTGGAATACTTTGTGCTGTTATTAAAGTTGAGTATACAGTTTCATATGACAGCCTATTTTCGCGTTAGTAGTTATGCAACGTAATAAATTTAGTTTATAGAATAATTAAGGTTATTGTGTAAATTTTTATTGCAGCGTGAGCTGTCTTGCTAGATGGTAAGGTTTGACCATCTAAATCTTGTTATAGGCCTTAGTTCTTGTATCTTAGTTTATGATGCAGCCTTGTGCTGCGTGGCCTGATAGTCTGGGAATTTACTACCTGATAATGTTATTAATTTAAGGATCTGGCTTATACTCTTATACTCTATACTATCAGGCCCAGCGACACAATGTTGCAATAAAAAGTTATTTACTCAATAGCTTTTTATCGCAACATTGTGTCGCTGGGCCTGATAGTCTTTGGATTTTGAGATTACCTCAGAATATCTATTTGGTGCCATAAAGTGGGAGACTTTTTAAATGGTCACGTTTAGACCATGATGATATCCCAGATTGTTGGGGTTCTAATCTGAATATGTAATCTAGTTTAGTTGTATAAATGCTGTCAATGAGACTGTATATAGGGAGAGTAGTAAGAGCAGACAGAAGAGAGGTGGTTTCCTAGACACTTGTTTCTTAATTTTATATTGTTCTATACGTTGTTATTTTGCATATTTCAATGTTTATCTTGTTTTGCCTGGTAATTTCATTAACGTTACAGCATCCTGTTAGGTTTGGTTAGCACAGGTATCATCCGTGGTACGTTTTACCCAGCGTAGTGTAGGTGGGCTAACCTAGAGGGGTCACGGAGTCCCTTCTGATCCTGTACATTCCCATTCCGTGTGGATGTGATTATTTTTTAAATATAAGGTTAAAAACCAGGATTATTGTGTTATTTGGACCATTTTATATGTTATCAATAAGTCCTGATGTTCAAAGTAATTCTATTATATTTTGAATTGTTTTTTGAAGGTTGGTGTTATTTAATTGGATTACTTCCGGGTATGTACTTGGTGCAGAGATGTTTAGCTTTTTAGATCTAAATATTTTCCTTTCCTTTAGGTTCTTTTTACAGTTATTAAATATGTGGTATAGGTCTTCATGTAGGTTACAACTGAAGCAATTGATGCTGTGTGGGAAAGGTCCTATATATTTACCAAAGCTGTTAGCCAGTTTTGTTTTTTCTAGAATTATTCTGTTTATTTTAGTTTGTTCAAAACTGCTGCACCTAGGCGTTAAGATGTTTTATCAACTTCCTTGATGATCTTATGTATAGTTCTCCCTTGTTTGTTTAGTTCCCAATCAATTTGCCATGTTTGATTAATCACTGAATAGATCAGACTGTAGATTTTAGTCTGACTATACTTGAGCGGCATGTAATTTGGTTCGGAGAGTTTATTTTTAGCCAGTTGGTCTGCTAATTCATTTCCTTTAATGTCTATGTGGGATGGAATCCATAACAACTCGACTGTTAGATTTTGAGAGTTGATTAATTTCATGGTTTGATTAATTTGTGTAAGGAAATTTTTCCTAGATTTAGTGTTATTATTTTTAATGGAGGTAAGGACGCTAAGCGAGTCACTAATAATCAAAGTCTTGTTTGGTTTGTTATCATGTATCCATTTTAAAGATTCAAGGATGGCCCAGAATTCAGCTGTATAAATGGAACAGTGGTCGGGAAGACGACTGCCCATTTGGATATTATGTTCTGGTATGACCCAGGCTGCAGCTGTTTTGAAAGGATTTGTAATTTTGGAGCCATCCGTGTAAAGTTTTGTATATAATTTTGGTACTGGTTGTTAATAGTTTCCATTGCTAGTGTTTTTAGGTACTGTTGTTGATTTACTTTGTTACCTTTTCCTATAAGGGAGGTATTTACTTTTATTGGTACATTATTCCAAGGTTCTTTTTCAGTTATTTGATTAGTTTCTACTTTGAATATATCTACTGGTATTTGATGTTTTAATTCATGTGCTATTTTTCCAAAAGATGTATTGTTTTTCTAGGGTTTTCAGAAAGGGGGTGTTACATTTATTAATAGCCTTCAGGGTGGGTGCATTTTATCATTTGTCGACTTGACGGACGATTGCGTATATATATCTTAAGCAATCACTTTTCATATTACTATCCAAAATCACATTATCTACCATCCACACACACGGGAAGCAGCCAAATCAAACTACATAATTTATTATCTAAAATCGCATTATCTACCATCCACACACACGGGAAGCAGCCAAATCAAACCACATAATTTACTATCCAAAATCACATTATCTACCATCCGCACACACGGGAAGCAGCCAAATCAAACCACATAATTTATTATCCAAAATCACATTATCTATCATCCACACACACGGGAAGCAACCAAATCAAACTACATAATTTACTGAAACAAATTCCTCAAAACAAATATTATGATTCTGTTATTTATAACAAAAGTCACAATACAGTTAGTACCAAAATGCAGTCATAATATAATTATCTTTGTATATGACGAAAAGTTGCTCATTTTACATTTCAAACCGAAACATAGTGCTTTTAATATTTTTTCTCGATATTTAATTAATCTCTTTTTTTCATATCTACTGCAAAAATGAAAGGTGTTATTTTTCATGATGTCTTATAATACGTGTTATTTTCATTCGAAACTATTTGCTAATATTTTAGCTAACACACTGTTATAGTTATTCTCACCTGAACCACATGTCCGGTGCTGTGAGTGTAAGGGATGTTTTCCTTCACGTCCGTGCTTAAAAGATAAGAAACCCTTTGAAGTATCCCTCTCAAAGTAGGATTAGTGTTTTCAAGAGGTATGCATGGCCTCTACTCTTGTCGCTAAATTGTAACAATATATCGTTTCTATTTTATAAAGATATGTGCAATCGAGTGTGTCATATATTAAGCAGTGTTACAATGTGAAGCCTAATATCAAATACATTAGTACAATATCTCATGTACGGTGTCGCTACTCTTAGAAAAATGTAAACGTATTCTGTATAATATTATCTGTTAAGTATTATTATTTGAGAAATCAATATAGATAATTGGACCAGACAACTTAAATTGAGAATGTCGTTGTGCAAATTCACTAATGAGGCAAAAAACAATGTCACTGACACGTTATGATATGAATAAAAGTAACAAAAGAAAAATGTTTTAAGATGATAATGCGTAGGGCTCTTGCGCGTGCCCAAAAAAATATAGTATTCTGAAATTTGATGTTTTAAGCTTGAGACGTAAGAGAAAGACAAAAAATACAAAATTTGAGCGACTAAGTAACAAACTATGACTGTTGCCAGAACCTAAGAAATATGTTCAAAGTAAAAGAGCCGATGCAGAGGTGTACATATTTATCTATGATCCCAAAAAGACTGAATCTTGTCAGACGAAAACTCCTTTTATGCAATGCAGCTTAGATCTGAAACAAAGGCATTAAAGCAGTCACGTTCTCTAAAATGACGCCGTATTCTATATTAGATTATTTATGGGTTGAATATTCAAAATGTCTGATATGCAATATACACGCTACCTAAACAGTACACGTGAGCGGACTCGTTTTCATCGACTAAAAATATTGTTTTCTATATGTGAGACTGTATATAAGTTCAGGCCATTTTAATTGCACACAAAAGTGTAAATTTAAGTTGTTTGGACTTTAAAATATATCCGTGTTTTACACTACGACACATACGTTACCATTCTACGTTACAAAACATTTAAAAAATACGTTTTTTTCTTTTTAAGTTTCGTGAAAGCACTTAATTAGGTATAAAAATGTTATTCATTTCATCTTCTTATAAAATATAAAATATGTCATAATGAATATATCAGAAATGATCATGTGAATAATGATGTTCCGCTGTCACATACAGGATAAATAACTACAGTGATGGATGCAAGTGTTTAATATGGTCCAGCAAACATATATGTAATAATTTCATGCCATATGTTCATGATCAAAAGGGATTTAATGAACAGTCTCTTGTCGTATGTCTCTGATACATACGTTATATGTTTGGATTGACTAAAAAGGCATACACGTTGTAAACTTTCGCGCTAATATTTTAAATCGGAAACTGTTATAATTAGAATGGTATTAATTTGACAACTTAAAATGTTTGTGGTGTTTTGAATATTCATTATCAAATTATATAAAATTTAAAATACAATAAATTTTGGTAAAGATGCATCTTTCATTGTGCACATTTATCTGTCTTTTTCGTAACATATAACAGCAAAACGGAATAATGTTCTGAATTAAATTTGTCAAATTATCGCAAAATAACTAATTATGCAGTTTTCAACCATTTTATCTGTATAAATTTATTTGTAACATATACGTTCAAATACGAGAATATCTCATGTTTTGCTTGAGAATTAAGTTTTTGAGACCAAGCGTACAGCTCTACTATACTCCTTTTTTTCTTCGGTTTTTCCCTACCATTATAACTTCGGAAAACATTTATCTTGTTCACAAAATGTTCCAAATTTTATTATAAAACATATTATATAAGAATTGTCAAAATATATGTTACAAACAAATACTTGTCAGTTTTATTTTAAAACTGGGCCGAATTGTCTTTGATTGGGCCGAATTGTCTTTCGAGTTGGTCCGAATTGTCTTTAAAGTTGGGCCGAAATGTCTTATTTTCGGTCCAAGTTGGGCCGAATTGTCTTGGGCCGAATTGTCTTTGGTCCGAATTGTCCATAAGCCTGATCACTGGTAGATGTTACATAACTACACTGCAATCAGCAAATAACAAAAATAACAATGTATCACTGTTAACTGGTACTACTCCTCAGTTATCAGTATTATGTAATTCAGGTTAGCCTATTTATATTGCAGCTTGTTGTTGTTGTTGTTGTTGATGCTATAGTGTTTAAAGCCATTTCTCAGTACATGATACATGGTTGAGGAAGAACCTGGGAAAACCACTAGAAAGAACTACCAACCCATGAAAAGCTACTGGCAAGCTTTCTCACCTACCCACATTTGCCAAATACGAGACTCGAACACACACAGAGGTGAGATGGCAGTGATCTGTAGCAGAGAGCGCTTTAGACCACTCGTCCACTCATGGCCCTCTTGAGTGCCATATAATTATCATCACGTTAGCACACTGAATTTAAATTTATCATACAAGGAACACATAATTAGATTTCATGACATCACAAATGATATTATTAAGTCATGCAATGGAAAGACATAGAAAATATGGATTTCAAATGAATCAAATAATTATTTCATGTCACATCTGCAGTTTGGAGTTATGAGTATTTTTAATAATGCAGTAAATAAAATCTGCATTTATGCTCATTTCAAAATAAATGAATGAACTTGTCAAATAATTCCAATCAATGCCTAAAACAACGACAACTTTGTGTAAAACAAAACCTTTATCTGCCATAATTTTAATCCCATGGTTCTAACGAATCTTTAATCCCTGACAGCTTTGTGATCTCCACATCACTCAGAGTCATGCATCCAGAGTAAAAGGGAGACACAAATGTGACTGCACCATGTGCGGCTATCCCTACCTAACCTTTCCAGGAGTTGTGAGTTTTGTAGTTTGAAAAAGTCTTTGATGTAAGCACTAGAGATGAGGGTCTTTCTGTAAATATTTTTGTGCAGTCAAAAATAATTCTGGTTTCTGGGTAGGACAGTTGAAACTCGAGAGGCATATTTGCTTGAACCTGCTCATGACTTGGCCAAATATTTATACTTCCCAGTAAGAAATACAAATAATTTGTCCACATGATTATTTTCTGACTTAAAGAAGACATGTGAATATTAAATTGAACAGACATATCTTCAATCAGAAATCCACATCTACACAAAAACATGAAAAGTTCATCCACTGGGTCCATTGCTTTTTGCCGTCCTCTGATGTTGATGTCATTCCTGGTGCTGTAATATAAGCTCTTCATTCTAATGGCAGTATGTTTCATGCTATTGAAGAAGGTTATAAAAACCTCATATGGGAAAACAAGTGTAAAATTTCATCTCATCATCACCTGTAAATCTGTTCAATCCAAATTTCTCCATGTTTTTTTTTTTTTTATTCAAATCTTGCAGTTTCCTTTCCTTTTCTTCCAGTTCTGTTTCTGCTTTCCTCAGTCTCTCCTCGATATATGTAATTTTACTTTTGCAACTCACAGGATCTGAAGAAGATAACATAATAGTGTAACTTTTCATCAACATTTGTAACTATAATGGAGACAAACAAATATAACTAGCAAAGTTACCAGCTTCATTATAATTTAAAATTTTAAAATTATACAAGAGTATTAAATAGAGGCTGCTTTCCACCGACTGTACGCTCTCTCTCTCTCTCTCTCTCTCTCTCTCTCTCTCTCTCTCTCTCTCTCTCATACACACTATGAGGATGAAATAAATGCATAAAACAAAAGTTACTAAGCTATGGTTTGATTACATATCAGTGCCATCTAATACTTTCTATTTTATAACGAGGTAATAAAGTTCACTTGTTCTGCACTTACTGCTTATACGTAAATTCATAATTTCTTATACAAATGCGCTGCGTGAAGTATGCCCAGTTTTCGATGACCCCGTTATGTGGAATGGGACTAGGGGTAACATTTTTAGAAACCTATCATTATAAAACACACGTACATACAATCATTTGCTTCATCGACAGAATCTATTTTGCGTTTGGATTTCTCTTTCTTACATCATTTAGTTGCAAGTAAATACAAACAAACCAACACCGATCCAGTTACTTACCTTAAAATTCGGCGCCGCATCACGACGTATTGCAACAATCCATTTTCTACGAAGCTTTATCTTTTCACTGATGGAATATGATGGAAAGCTTAAATCTATGTGAATTCAAACATTCCCATTGCACAACGGAACACAACAATAAATGCCACGATTTTTCCGTTGCCGGTATCAACTGTAACACTGGCAGCCATGGTTGCGAGATAAAACGAAATTGGTGCCTATCTTAGCCTCGTGTTGGATGCGTTGACCGAGGGTCACAGGAACACATGAATATATTATAGAGAATGGTTATAAGAATGGTATATAGAACACAAACTATTGCAGTTTCTTCGACTGCATTTCAAAAAGTCGAGTGTGTTATGAGTTGTCATTGAATTTGATCTTAAAGAAAACACATTACAAAGTGTTAATTACTATTTTAAATCATTTCATTAAATATCCGAAAAATATTACTTGACTTTGATAAAAGTGGAAGCATTTTTTAAAATGTCGCCATAATGGTTATGTAGTGACGACGGTGGGGCTAATAAACACAACCCTAACACACCTATAAATTTTTGCATAACAATATTTAATAACTAGATGTATATCTTGAGTAAATAACATCAAATACTAGTTAAAGGCGATATTATAATACTTACATGAACTTCTGTATGTGAATAAATCAGAAAAGTAATGTACAGCACGAGAGCAAACATTAAGGTGACACAAATTTTGTCACCTAATGCTACTGTCGCCATAATGACTACCTAGTGACAATGAACTGTCGCCGTAATGACGGGTTCGCTGTAACACACACACACACACACACACACACACACACACACACACACACACACACACATATATATATATATATATATATATATATATATATATATATATATATATATATATATATATATATATAAAGAGAGAGGGGACATAGTACATATGTAAAGTATGTACGCTGTATAATGATATACCACAAGAGGAATACATGTATACAACGATTGGTGGTATATCATGGGTACAACATACGTATACATATATATGATTTATACCTCATACAGAGACATATATTTGCCATTTGAATGGAGTTTAGATTAACTACAGGCAGCTATGTATTGACCTTGAGAATGTACTACATCCCCGAGTCTGTCCACTACATAATGTAATTATATGCAAATATAGTCGATTTGTTTTCTTCATTTTATTCTCCGTTGTTTTGTTCACATAGATTATATGAATAATAAGAAACAATTATTGTTTAAGCAAGAACGTTTTGTTTATGAAGACAGTAGAGCACTAGAAACACGTGGTTAGCTACTCCATTCACATGAACACTAAGCCATGCACGGACCGGCGTATATATATTTATTAGAAACTAAGTCAAACGAAGATCCAACAAGAGGTAATTAAACTTTTATAATATATTTAAAGTTCATTTATGTCATTCTTCTTCTTTGAAAACAGTATTCCATATCATAAAACTCTCTCTATCTCTCTACCACTCACTTCGGTCGGTGTGACTTTAAGTCTCTCTCTCTCTCTCTCTCTCTCTCTCTCTCTCTCTCTCTCTCTCTCTCTCTCTCTCTCTCTCTCAGTATATCCTCGTTTTGACATAAAGAGAGAGAGAGAGAGAGAGAGAGAGAGAGAGAGAGAGAGAGAGAGAGAGAGAGGGAGGGGAGATAAATAGCATGTGAGCATTTTATCAAAACGTAGAATATTAACCATAACTACGTAGGTTCAGACAACTGCACATAATCCATCCGCAAACGATACGTACAGAGAAAACAAATTTATGACATGAACTAAGCTTCAACAAGGCAACACAATAACATAAACCGTGTAGAAAAAAGAAACATTTGATGAAGCTTTGTGCTAAAATAAACGAAGTAACAATTGCTTCATGGCATGAGAAATTGAATAGTATTAATATAAAATATACAGACATGATCATAAAGGTTTCCTTAGTTAATGCAACAATAACACGTGTCATATAGTATCTGGTTCCGGTATTAAGAGCTATACAGAGATAAAAAATTTCAAAGTAGTAATGTCTGCTTGAATAAAGATTTCGTTGCATGTAGAATGTATTTGAGCATTCTGACATTTTTTCAATTTGTTCCAACAATAACACGCTAAAAAAGTGGGCAACTCCCACTAGTAGTAAACAAGTGATTAACTTATATTTGTTTATTAACTTATTAATAAGCTTGACCTGTTGTATTAACCACAGGCTGATAGCCACAGCATTGCATGTTCATTCATCATTTGTCAAGATTATTGACTTTTCGTCCATTTTGTATTGGTCAACCACTTATTTATGTTGTCGTAATAGATTTTTCATGACTCATTATTGATCCCATATCGTCCGTCACTAAATAGAATTCAGTTTTACTAGTATTAAGATGATGTTGAAAAAGGTTGTGTTCGGGTTTTGTCCAAAGCTTGCCATTGTACATGTATACATTTCTTATATATATATAGTTTCATGGTTATATCAGTGTTGTAAGCTAATTGTTATCTGCGTCATTATACATGCTTGTTATGATATAATACAGACAATACATTTTCCCACGCACAAAGGAACTGTACGTACGCAGATAAATTGGTCATGTGCAAGTATATGCTGTTTGTATATTAAAACAATGTTTATAACCGAGTCCAATAAAGACATTGGTGGCACAAGGCCTAGAAAAATGTAAAATAAGCTAATGAACTTAGAGCTTACAAAATGCAAGTCCTCTGAACAAGACAATTTTTAAAAAAACAAAGTATGTTGAAGGGCATTGATACTTAATGAAACATTTTAAAGACAATCAATTTGGTAGCAGTGAATTTTGTTGTATAGTAGCCACTAAAAATAATACAAATTTCAGCTTGATCTAAATAAGTGCTTGAAACTGTTAAAATTAGATCATCATTTAAGAAAACAACGGCTATGGAATTAATTATATTTTAAATACAGTTTGTAAAGTATTTCATAGAAGACACTAGGTTCTTTCTTCATTACCTTTACAACTTAAACTATGTATCACTGTATTTCATACTGGTAAGATTCGTCGTTGCCAGAATGAAGAAATAGTCGTCACCATACATAGAAATATTGTACTCTAGGTATAAAATCTGTGGAAATTGTGATGTATATGAGCATATAATCAATTTATTAGAAGGTATTGATGATGTGTATGTGTAAACGTCAAACGTCATATTTCGCCTGCATAATTAATAAGACAACTACACATAAATGCGTTATAGACCAAACTTTGTAACAGTATTCTTGAAATAAGTACTAAAAAGTTTTTATGTGAAGGCTTAATCATATGTCAGAGTCGATTCACTATGTTCCGACCTTTGTTTTAGTAATAGTGGTGTTCCGCAGGGTGAAAATCATACACCGATGTTATTGCGACTGTTTCTAACTGACAGTTCTGACCCTAAGTTTTAAATCTTATAATGGTCTATGTTATATGAATGAAAACAAAATAAACATTTAATTTGACACAAATGATACAGAAGTAATTATAATTTCCATATTCTGTTGCATGTTAATATTTTAATAATGTTCAACATTTACATCTAAAATTTCAAGCCGTTATACTTACTGGGTATCGCAATAATTGGAAAAGTAATATCAGTGCTTACAAGAAATCTGTAGTTATTACTATACCATAATAAGCGTACTTCCTGATACATCTATATCTCCACTATTAATCACGGATATTGTTTTTGGGACCTTCGTGAATGCAGAAGAACCGACTTTGAATGCTTTATTTAGTTATATGTTCCATTTTTTCCCCACAATAAACCGATACATCATTGCCGTCTCATGAAATCTACCTCAGACGAATTTCTATAAAAAAGAATAATATATTTTCTTCTGAATCGCAGTAACAACGAAATAACTTTTTAGAAAACGTGCAAACTTGCGTATAATCGTGAATAAAAAATTCACTCATCTGCCTGGTTTATATCTAACTCCGTATTGTGCACATCGATATGGCGTAGTTGAAATAACTGAAATGTTTTTTTTAAAATCTAGATATTTAATTTAAACAACGTTGAAATATTCAGTTAAAAAAATATTAGGTGCCATCGCCTAACTCAGTCTATTCCGGTATTTTTCGGGAGTCTTCCAAAAGTACTAATGTGCTACATTCGACCAATTGCATTAGTGGCTAATCTAACATGGTAGTGACTAAACTAAAAACAACAGTAGTCACACTTGGAAAACAAATTGACTCAGAAGGGAATGAAGAAAGGTAAATCCGCATTTTTAAAGCGGACTGAGAAGAAAACTTGTGCATTAATAAAACAGTAAGACCAGAGAGGATATTGGTAATCAGCTGGGGTGAAGGCATATCTTAAGGCGAACTTGGAATGAAAACAATCCGTCATTACGTCGTCTTGGCTTCTTATGTTTACAAGGGTGACGTCATCAAAACTTGTGTTCATGCTGTCGACTGATAGTGTTTCATCCTCTGATGTCGCCGATCATTATTGGAGTATTTCGTACATATAGGAAGAATGGCAGGGTTTCTCAGTTCGAGGAAGAACCTAAATGAGACATATGTGATGAAACATCTGTTTTAATGGAGCTCAGTGATGTTTTGGGCCAAAAGCTTGCACGAGTCGATGCGATTCAGTTGACTTTGGCTTATGTGACTTTTTGCACGTAATGGCGGCATTGGGGCTTTAAATAAATTAATGATTCAGCAGTATAGTTGATACTCGTTAAAAATGTCCAGATGCCTATCGAGCGAGAAAGTCTACGCTTCTAAACCAGTAGAACAAAATACTGCATATGTTAATTTAAAAGTAAGCATGTGTATATACATGTACGGCCTTGACAGTAATATATATATATATATATATATATATATATATATATATATATATATATATATATATATATATATATATATATATATATATATATATATATATATATATTCCATAGGTATTTGTTGTATGGAAGATGCGAATGCATTCAGTCTGAGCATTTTTATTGTGCATTGAGGAATATAGATCCAGTCAGCATCTTTATGAGGGAAAGAGATATTAATTTAATGATCAGGTCTTAGTGATCTTAATAATGATGCGACCTTAGATACCCATCCATTACACTGCCATTACGTTTTTGACCATTTTGATTTCATTGGGACATTCTCCATGGATGAACCTTAGTATTAATGACTGCTATTGATAGGTGATAGGCATGATGGTTCATATATGGGTTTGGCTGACTAGGATTAGTTAATAAGGTATGTTTTCCTTTAGGAAAAATAATATTTTGAGAACTTATTCTAGTTGTAAGCAAAGAAGATTAAAGACATTGTTTTATTGATGGAATGTCAGTCCTTTAACTGTCTTGAGATTGGAAAAATCATTACTAAAATTATCACCTGACTCTTTGGTGTAGAATTGGAAGCACATGTTTCAAAGACATATGTGTCCTGAAAATGCCGCAGCCCATATCCATTTCTCTACACAAAAGCTGACATCATGGTATCATCTATACTTATAAATATAGACTTGATCATGAGCAGTAAACAAAAATTAAGCTATTGAAATTTTAATATCATGGTGTTTGCATAGGTATACTATGTGAACTAAATTAGTACTATGATTCCTTTAGCCAACCACAGAAATACAGTGACTCAACATATTCAAATCCATATAACTTTACTATGAATGCAATCATGTGGTTCTATTTCTGGCCAAATTAAAACCTTTCGTAAACCACATAGTGACTTTCAGGTGGATAGTAAGCACATATTCAGATATATCAACTGTCGCCTAGAAGGGTGGAGGGGGGACAGTGTATAGATTTGACTATGTTAGGTGGAGTGTTTTGTACTTTGGTTTGCATCTCAGCAATAAATATATATATATATATATATATATATATATATATATATATATATATAATTTTAACATTTATAGAATAATATAGCAATAATAATAATAATAATAACAATAAGGACTTTGTATAGCGCCTAATCTTTAAAAGCTCTAAGTGCTTTACACCATCAATAATGATATGACTACACTACAGAACAACAAATGACAAAAACAATGAAATTGGAAAACATAGAAACATGCTGAAAATATGTAAGATACAAAACATGATTAGGTCGCTAAGTTTGTCCCTGAAGGCGAAACAGGTGAGTCTTGAGAGCACTCTTAAAAGGGACCACTGTGTCTTTGTGTCTAATTTCAATGGGCAATTCGTTCCACGTCGCCGGGCCCTAGTATGCAAACGAACGTTGTCCATATGACTTTGTTTTCACCTTGGGAACAATGAGTATACGATTATCAGAAGAAGAGCGTAAGGATCTATCTGGTGTATACACATGGGTGAGGCTGGATAGGTATGTTGGACTGGAGTCTGTCATTGAAATATAGCACAGAGAACAAATTTTGTGTTTGATTCTGTATCGAATTGATAGCCAGTGTAGGGTACAGAGCAATGGTGAGGTGTGCTCTGATCGAGGTACTCTAAAATTGACCCGTGCAGCTGTGTTTTGAATTTTTTAAAGTTTCTGGAGTAAATATTGTGATGAACCAGACAGAATTGAGTTACAATACTCCAGTCTTGAAAGTACTAATGAACACTCAAGTGTTTTCGTGGCATCAACATAAAGATATTTGCGAATGGAACTGATGAGTCTCAATTCAAGATATGCAGCCCTGCAGATGTTCATGACATGTTGGTGCAATGTGAGAGTACTGTCTAGAGTAACACCTAGATTCCATACTGACTGTGAGAACTTAATGTTGGTGTTGCTGATATTTATTGTCTGAGGTAAAGGATGTGGATGAGAACGTCTTTGTGTTGTGATCAGAATAGCCTCAGTTTTATCATCATTCATCTGCAGCTTGTTACATGTCATCCATGATTTCACATCAGAAATGCACTTCTCTACTCCATGGATGGTAGCATCAACTTCCGTTGGATGGCTAGACTTGTATATTTTGGTGTCATCAGCGTACAGTTAGTGCGACACTGGGTGATGATCTATGACACTTGAGAGCGGCTGAGTGTACAGAATGAAGAGAACAGGTCCAACAACAGATCCCTGTGAAACACCATAACATACGTCAAATGGGCTGGAGTGTATTCCATTTGCAGATATAGTTTGTGTCCTATTGACTAAGTAGGACTTGAACCACAGTAAGGCTATATTCTGAATGCCAAATACATGCTGAAGACGGTGAAGTAATATATCATGGTCTATTGTGTCAAATGCTGCAGATAAATTCAGGAGAGTGAGGACTGTAATATTTCCACTATCCAAAGCGGAGAGAATGTCACTAAATACTTTCAGAAGAGTAGTTTCAGTACTGTGGCAAGGGTGATATGCAGACTGTACATTGCTAAAAAGACTGTTTGAATTCAAATGAGATACAAGTTGAGTTAGAACAACCTTTTTTACGATTTTTGATATGAAAGGGAGATTAGAAACTCGGCGGTAGTTCTTTAAATCGTTATGGTATAGTGTTAGTTTCTTCAGCAGTGGCTTTACAATGGCAGTTTTGAAAAATGATGGGAATTCCCCTGATGAGAGAGAGATATTAATAACATAAGTTAGTGAAGGCAATATTGGTTCTAAGCACTCAAACAGCAGTGATGTCGGAATTGGATCAAGTTCACAAGACTTTGGTGCACTTTTCATCACGATTGTCCGTACTAAATCTATAGAAACAGGTTCAAATGCTCCTAACGGATGTCGCTGAAATTCTGCATCATACCTGTATGGTGATGAATCAGTTGAAACTGTGCTGTCAAGCGAATCTTTAATGGTTTAAACTTTGTCATTGAAGAAATTTGCAAATTGGTCTGGTAGGTTTAGTGGAGAGAAGGTCGTTGGAAGTGGTATACATTTGTTCCTTAACATTAGTTTGTTAGTTATCTCGAAGAGCTCTTGCAGCTGCAACTCTCCGTAATCTTAGAACTGTAGTGGGATGATTTGGTTAAATGGACTATGTTTGTGACGTTCTTCTTAGCGCCATTGTAGATTTGTTTATGAATAGTGAGTCTGGTCGAAAGCCAAAGCCTCTCTGCTTTTCGGCGATGTCTTTTAGCAGTGCGAAGCTGGTCTCTAAAACTGCTATACCAAGGAGAACACTCTTTTTTATTGATATTCTGCATTTGGTGGCTGGGGCATGTTTTTCAAGCAATGAATGCAGGCAGTTATCAAGTTATTCCGCTGTTGGATGCAAGAAAGTTGTTAGGTTTTCTTGGATGTCATGTTTGAATTTGGTTCCATTTATCATACGGAGGTTTCTATTAGTAGCAAATAGAGGTGGAGGGTTAGGGACTGATACGTCGAGATGGCGTACAATGCAGAGGTGATCCGATGCAAGTTCGTGGGACACAAGAGTTGATTGCAGAATATTATCATCAAGTCTATAAGGAAACCAGTCTAAAATGTGACCAAGTTTATGGGTAGGTTGGTTAACTGACTGTTTAAGATTGAAAACATTAATGGAATCTAGGAGTTTTGACGTGTTTGGTTTACCAGGACAGTCATAGTGAAAGTTGAAATCTCCAAGCATAATTAGGTCGCCACCTATCGAATTTCCATAGTCGAGAAGATTTGGAAACTGCTCCAAAAAGAGAGATTCAGTCAGCTTGTTTTTTCGACTAGGAGGAGGACGGTAGAGACAGAAAAAAACAATACGCAATAT
The DNA here is from genome assembly GCA_030141615.1 of Unio pictorum. NCBI lineage: Eukaryota > Metazoa > Mollusca > Bivalvia > Unionida > Unionidae > Unio > Unio pictorum. Next base: position 27,152,905 of record JARLTB010000113.1, on the reverse strand, counting down.
GATTTTTCCTAGTTGTGTTTTGAAATATAATACTACAGATATGATCATGAAAGTCTCTTCCACCATGCATAATGGTGATAAAATCTCAAGTCTTTTCATCCCACTAATTTTCTCCAGTGAATGTCGTCAAAATTCATATTTTGCAATTTTTATGGACTTGCGTGTACTTTACTTTAATTTTAAATAATGTCTTCTGTGAGGAATGTTGGGTTATTTTTGTTATTTAAATGCTTTTTTCTCTAATAATATATGTACAAATAGATGTTCGCCTGACCGTTTACTCCTTAATTACAGAATATGACAAGAATGGTAATATATTTCAGCATTACAATAAAGAATTATAAAATTTTATATTGAAAGAGATGATTCTTAATAGACAGCTTTATTTTAATATTTTATCTGACTATCTTATCAAAAGCTTCATTCTTTAAATGTCGTCTTAAATGCAACATTGCTCTTTTGGTGCTCATGAACTTGCAATATAATTTAATATTCCATAATGTAATCTTTGGCAAGCAGAACAATGCATATTGATTGCGCATGTATTGAACTGCTTACAGTTCATAGGGGTGTCAATAAAATCAAGGGTAGATATAAGACACAGTACAAATGATAAAGAAAAATGGAAACCAGCTTGGAAATGGGTGAAAATAGAATAGAGTATATATGAGTTTGGCTGATCAGGATTGGCTAATAATTTATGTTATGTTTTAGGAAAAAGAATAATTTGAGAGCTTATTCTAGCTGTAAGTGAAAAAGTGGAGACATTGTTTTATTGATAGAATGTCAGTCATTTAACTGTCTTGGAACACTCATTACTGAAATGACTCTTTGGTGTAGAATTGAAAGCATATGTTTCAAACACGTGCAGATCCAGAAAATGCTGCGGCTCATATCCTTGCCTCTACACAGAAGCTGGCATCCATGTTTTATCCATACAGAGCACTCAAGTATTTTAAGTTATTGAATTTTTAATATCATGGTGTATGCAAAGGTTTACTATAGAAACTAAAAAAGTAAATCTCTCTAGATTTCGAATATAGATTTCCACCACGTGCACGTCTGATAGATACACTCTTATATTTGCATTGATTTTATTTTAATTTTTGTTATTCAAGGATTTTCAGTAATTTGTGTTTGAAACTATATACAAAATCTTTTTATTTCAGACAGATATTTCAGTTCGCTTGTAATTATCAAATTACTGCCTCGTTTTCAATATATCTTCTCAGGTCCACTTTAACATTGCGGGCCTGCTTCTCTTCATTCTTTCATCACGTGCGCAATGTGCGGCTGTTGTTTTTATTAGATTAGACACTATTATATTAGATTAGGTACTTTGTCGAATGTATCACACCACTACTTATCGAACACTTCCAGAACAAAATGGATATTACTGAATTAAGGGGTGTTACCACGTATTTCGAAACTGAATATTTGAACGTGGTTTGTATTAAAGAATGTTGAAGTTCATTCTAAACTGCGCTATTGAGACTTTAGACGTAACTGCTTGATCAATATATATTATGGACTGAAAAACAAAACTAGCTGACGCTGTTTATTCCTGAGTGGTTGCATGGAGAACAGCATCTTTCTTTTCACGTACAACGGCGTTAATTTTTATTGATTTCCTACCGCTCTTCACTATTTGCTATTGGTAAAGAGATAAAATGTATGTGTCATATATTTGGCCTCCATTTTCCACGCTTTGAAACTTGGAAACTTTCTTTTCTATCTGCTATTTTTTGGATGGTGACTGAATTATTTAATACATTGGCAGAAATATAATTATGAATACAGGCATGAAAATTGCCTGTTATAAGTACGCAAAAGAAAGAAAAAAAATAAGCAAACAAAAAGAAGGTTATGCAACTATAGCTGGACTGGGGACAGTTCTAGCATCGTCAGTGTTACACAAATTATGTATTTTAACAATTAGCGATTATTGGTACCCTAATATCAGTTTGTTTGTATCGTCTATAAAGATGCTAATACGTTAATACAAATTATTCCTAATTCTGATTGGTTCACCATGTCACACGTGCTTCAGTCAGCAATGTCGACGGTCTAGGTATATAAAAAACACAAGGTGGAACGCATAACACTTAAATCAGATACAACAAAGGTATTTACTAATTGCCATGCCAATATCTCATTTCAGTTTCTTGTTAAACAAATACATTCAATGAACTTTCACCAGTTGCCAAATATCATTCAAATGTATTGGTCTTAAGAGAAAGAGCTTTTCCTTTCCAATGTTGAACCGGTTACACATCTGTCACTCCTCATGGCGTCTTTAGTACTCCGGTACCCTTACTAACGTGCTCTCGCTGCCATTCCACTGAGCATGCGCTCTTTTTGGCTCTTCCTTGTCCCCGCTCTTTGGAGTCGAGCATCGAACTTCCACCCATACAACTTCCCTGTAAAATGAGATGGAACGCATATTCTAGTCTTGCTATTCTGTTCATATAGAAAATTCATCTCACTCTCACAGACTATTCACCATTTAAAGATTACCGCGGAAGCTGCCTGCATATCGTTAAAATGATCTGAGCTTCAAACTATAATTTATTTTGGTACTGCGCATTTGACAAACAATCCTCTACATGTTAAATATATAAGCAATTCTTGATGTGTTAATAAGATCGAAAATTATATGGTATGTACTTATGACATGAATATAGAAAAATTTTCCCGACAGTCGCAGAGAAAAATTGTCCTATGCATTGCATACCAAATACATACTGTAATACATGTGTACCATGATATACATTTTGAAGTACGAGATGGTACAAAATGTGTGTTCAATGCAAATTTAAAGATAGCTTGAAAATATACATTAAGCGTTTGCCAGGCCAGATTGGAACATCTAAAATAACTTACGTTGGACACTTGAAAAAAAAAATTCAAAAGATGTTACTGATTAGTTAAACTTGAAAGAACATCAATACGAAAAGGTGGTATTCACAATAACAGTTACGCTAAAGAAGACCCATTACAACATAACGAAAGAGACGCAGTTCCTTAGCCATCGAAATACAATGAACGTAAGAAAAACGTGAAACGTAAACATGCGCAACAGCAGGGGTTGGACAGAAGTCAAGCACAACTTTTACCTCAACGAAAATGTATTACAGAAACAGAAATAGGATGTTGATCAACACATAGGGGACGAAAAGTCTTGAAATATCATCAATTAAGTTTATCTTTTTCGCTATCCTCATGTTATACGTTACAAATTGAGCTTGTTATGAAACGTTAAAGCATTCACAACAATTCATAACGTATTTAATTATGGGGATAGTGAATACTCAATAGAATCATTCATTTATAACTAGTGGGAGACGAACACGTTCAAAATATGGCATAGCTGCAGCAAACTGAATATGTTTCAGAATGTGCAAATACTTTCTACTTGCATATACATCTTTGTTAAAGCGAACTTTACTATCATGTCTGTCATGACTAATCTTTGCAAAAGTTCTAATTTGTTCAATACAAGAACCAGCGACATTTTGACATGTTACTATTGAATTAATTAACTAACGTAACCGTCAAAATAATGTTTGTTGTCATTTAATGTCAATCCCGTTTAATTTCAGGAAGCAATTTTTCTTTCCGTTACATTCCAGAAATCTTCTTTACATGTCTAGCTTTCTACCCTGTTTTTATAATGGTGTTCCCCAATTCAGGCTTAGTTCATGGCATACATGTATTTTCCTTGTACGTATCGTTTGCAGATGTATAGAATTACGTGCATAACTTTTGAAAGATTCAAATGTAACATCTGAGCTTCAGTCCTAAAACCTGCGAAGCCGACACAATTAAATAGCTGACTCCAACGGATTGGGTGAAAGATGCTGAACTGACATATCTACCTGTAATATTCAAGTCCGAATGTTGACAACTGACATATTTACCTGTAATATTCAAGTCCGAATGTTGACAACTGACATATTTACCTGTAATATTCAAGTCCGAATGTTGACAACTGACATATTTACCTGTAATATTCAAGTCCGAATGTTGACAACTAACATATTTGCCTGTAATTTTCAAGTCCGAATGTTGACAACTGACATATTTACCTGTAATATTCAAGACCGAATGTTGACAACTGACATATTTGCCTGTAATATTCAAGTCCGAATGTTGACAACTGACATATTTACCTGTAATATTCAAGTCCGAATGTTGACAACTGACATATTTACCTGTAATATTCAAGTCCGAATGTTGACAATGTTCAGTTGATCTGTAAACAACACTATGCACTGGAGATCTATCTTGATTAATTATGTACACGGAAACGTTTAACTTAACCGCATCAGTAAGATTTAATTTCCTACGCCAATATTTACTGAACCATAAAAAAGTTAAATATCAATAGAATATTTCTGGCTATATCAATAGAATATTTCTGTCTATATCAATAGAATATTTCTGGCTATATCAATAGAATATTTCTGGCTATATCAATAAAATATTTCTGGCTATATCAATAGAATATTTCTGGCTATATCAATATAATATTTCTTGCTATCTAAATGTGCTGGAACGTCTAATAGACATCGAATGCGTCAATGAAACTATATGACCTATTGAGAGTTGAGAAGAGGTAACATACCAAACACCAATGACATTTTAATATACTATGATCTCTATAAATGGTATCTATCTAACATCGAACATAGTTGTTTGAGGCAATTAATTCTACCTTGTGTTACGAGACATGTGTCATGTTAACATAAGAGATAGTTTCAGATTCATAAAAATCATTATTTATGTAAACCAGAAACATACTAATATTGACGAATTTGTCCGGAGCACGGAACACGAACGTTTTGAGAAAGAATATTAATGTTTCCTTCCTTGGAACATATAGACAAATCATTTCCACTAATTTCCTACGGCATTGTACTGTTGTAGAATTTGTGTATCACACAGTCTGTTACAATTAAAGACATGTAGACATTGTTCGACTTAGGAACATGCTAGATCCTTTATCCGTCTAACTCCTTCGGCACAACTTTCCTATGATTATCAAATCTGAATACAATAACATAGCTTTTTACAGCTGCTACTGTCTATATCACTTATAAAAGTCAAATTATATTGATAACCATTCTTTCTGCTTGATGCACTCCCCCCCCCCTTCCATCTCTTGAATAATAAAAGGAAACTACGCAGAAATGTTGATTGAGAACAAAAAGCTTTGGGGTGTATGAAAACCTTGAAATCGAACGTACACCAAGTAACCTAGAAGAATACGGTCTTCATAATGGTATGTGTGCAGTTGCCTTGGAGTTTTATTTACATTATTTATATTATCAATGATACAAAGTTGCAAACGCTGCCGACATTATACGGTATGTTTCTTTTTTGTGTATTGCCAATACTTTGATTTTTTGAATGCTTTGGTTTGTAGCTGTTGTTTGGTTGGACCTATTATTGTGTTCTAAAAAGGTATTATGTAAATATTATGATGTGCGGTTGATCTGTCAACAAAACTGGCAAGCCATCTTGATTAATTCGAGACTTGGAACTATCTGATTGTGTAACTTAACTGCATCATACTGATTTAATTTGGCTGGGAGATTACTTTCAAAGCCACAACAAAATCATAAATATCAATAAAATATTTATGATATCTAATTGCGTGCTCGGAACGATTGTTATACTTATCTGAGGATCCTTTAGTGCCATTCAGTTGGTTACATCAGGTTCAATTTTATCAAATGTATCAACGAAACTAAGAATTGTAAATACTAACATGCTTAACAAATACAGCTATTACCTAGTTGTTCTAAGAACATTATCCTGTGTAAGGGAGAAATGTTTAAAACTGTATTATCAACATAAGGTATGAAAACCACAATGTTGGGATTTTTTATGGAGCACAGAACACAACCATTTGGAGAAATAATGTTAACATTTCGTTTCGTTGAACATAAATAAATAATTTCCTTCGATGTTTCTAGAACGCCGCCGATTTCAGACATAAAGTTTGCGATACCAATATATATTTAATCGATGGAGCTATATTTTTCAGAAAAGTAATTTAAAATTTCATCGACATTTTGAATCATATGTTATGCTTTGTCTTTCCATTTCACAGTGGACGTTGTCCTCTCTAACAATGAATCTGATGACACATTGTGCTATATGATTACATGAGCTATCGTCTCTACTCGCTTATAAGATGAATCCAACTACAAAATGCACAGGATCAAATCTGCTGTCTCAAGATGTTCCGGCAGATCTGGGTTTGTGCCGTCTGTTAGGAGTGCACAGTAGAACAAGCATTTATAGACCTTAATCTGCCAGCACATTTTGCTACGTCAGATTAAGAGCCTTATTGTATGTAGTTTGACTCGACTTATATGTGGATGTAGTCGGTACCGAGAATCGAAAATGGGAATAGTACAGCGGTAATGTCATGACAAGGTATCTCATCTTTTCGTAATCATCTTCACATTTTTTGCTATGAGAAGAAATGAGAAGAGGAAATGCTCATACGTTAAGGAATGTGAATGCCCATGCACATGGTCAGAGAGAGAGAGAGAGAGACAGAGACAGAGAGACAAAAGAAAGAGTTCAGAATCTATTTAAAGATATGTCACTCATAACCGTGTGGATACGACTACATCTTGGGGTTTACATTAAGATGAATGTATTTTGATAACAATATATCAAAATACAGTTCGACAATCCATTTTATAACTATTAGTATACACCCATGTGACTAATATTGCAGATTATATGTATATTTATTGACTAAAATACATCGTTTATGGAATACCGTGAAATAAGGTTAAAAAAATGTAAATTATAAGGGAAAAAATAATGCATCTTCCAATTTTAAATATTCGTCAAAAGTATTATAGGAGATGATGGATGAAATCGTTCCCTTTAAACCGATAATCTTTATTCCATAGAAATTAAATCAAAAGCCGTTATAATTTTTGTATTGCAATACACACATATATATATATATATATAATGTACTTAAAATGACAACATTCATTCCTCTTTAACCAAATTCGAAATTTGTTTTATTCTTAAGTAGCTTTACGTAGAGCTGATTTACCTAACCATGGCCTCTCCTAGTTCTTGATATAAAAAACATTCTTTTATAAAATTAAAACGTGTTGCCACCCGCCACCCCTTTTCGACCCTATCCTGACATATAGACGCCTAAAAAACATAACAAATTATTGTATCCAACTGGCAATATTTGGTATTATTAACAGGTTAGTGTTAGGACTGTTCGGCCTGGTGTCAGAATAATGTGACTGCGTGAGACATCATGCTATATGTCTGTGAGATGATGCCCCAAGCGCTAGACATCACTACAAATTACATGATATGACTGAAAAATTGTTAAAGCTACTTTACAAATTACACACACACACACACACACACGTAATCTAATAGTCTGCTTATACCTCCCCGTTGTTATACACCCCCTACCGATTTCAATAACGGAAATCTTGAATGTGATACAAAGTGCACATAACTTTGTCAACTAATTCATTGATTCATAGTTTCTAAACTGAATATGACTAGAGTGGCCTTAACACTGGCAATATATATGCCTTTTATGCTTAACGGGCTTTTCATACTAACATGTGTATTCTAGGCCTATACGCAATTTGTATTCCTTAGATACTTAGTTCATCCTATTCGCTTAATGCCTGATAATTACGTACATTACCTAATGCTGAGAGTTTATAGTTATATCCTTTGTACACATGTACGTAGAGATTACACCGCTTACTAAATTCACTTGAAAGGCAAACTGGTAATTGGCAATCGTTTCCTTTGCTTGAATCGACATTGTACATACCATTAGCAGACGACAATATTTTCCTTCTATGTACATTCATGTCACAGTAGAAAGGGCGAACAAACTTCGAAAAAGAAGTGCCATTTTGCCAATCGGAAGGTAAATATGCTCCAGCAGCAGAGGGGACGAACCTCACAACTTTTTTCGACAAAATTGATTGAAGCCTCAAAACGAAAAATAGAGCCTTCCTGAGAATCTCATATTTTAACCAAAAAAAATTAAGTCTCCATTTAGCAAACGGAGACTTTGCGATTTTTCTATCATCCGGGTCGCAACGATGTTGTCATCGCCCCCTCTGCTGCTACAGGTTAACAAAAATCATAAATGATTTTTCACGAGGGGTTTTACGATTTCAACCGAATATTTGATCAAGTCCGATACGATATCGTGTTCGAGGACGAAAATCATTTATGATGGAAGTCCTTAGGACGAAAATCCTTTCAGGATTTCACAAACAGACTAATTGCTAACACCTCATCTTGTAGATCAATCAAATTATTTGACTGGTCGGTGAGTCGGAAATTAATTCTCGTCAGCGAATTATTATGGCATCGCATATAGACAGGATTAGTTGGATCCTCAATAATTAACCATCCTGGAGGAGCTGTTGGTGCAAACGAATAAAGAATATATCCTTGTTGGGCTTGATTTGATTGTTCTAGATTAATTTGATAGCTTCCTTCAATTGCATCACATACTAAATTGAGCGCAATCACCGCTGAAATATTTACATTGTGCGGGGCAATATGCCTACCGCCGCCATCTGGGTCATTATTATATTTGAGGATAATTGAATCTTGTACTTGTAATACCTTGATAACATTTCTAACAGATTCTTTTAGTTCCTCAGCGTTATATTTGGGAAAATTGAAATCATGTAGCTCGGATTGTGTGATATTGTAACCGGTTAGGAATCGTTGTTTATTGTCGCTGTTGTCATTGGTTATTGTTTGAATAATTAGTTCATTTATATATTCCATGTCAGATACAAGCTGATTTAGTATTTCAACGTGTTTTCGCGATTTTGTTTGCCGTAGTTGTTCTAGTTGTGTTTCATGTAATTGATTAATTACACTAAAATAAACAATGATGTCAGGTAGCGTAAATGAAATAGTAACAGATGAGTCGACTGTTCTTTTAATAATAAAATACCATTGCATAGTGTCATTGTTGGTAAATATGAATCTATCGGAAATTTTTCCTTTTTTTTATATCAGATAAATTATCTCGATATACGGGATGGATTTCATGATATGATTGTACGTCTATGGTTATGTCGGTGGGGGATTTTTCCGGTGGTTTTTCAGGCCATCCTAACACTGTTCTTAACGAGCTGTTATAAATATCTACAATGTATCCCTCTGTGCTTATTTTGATCGACGACGAGAGCGTCGGTTCATGAACTTTAATAGCTATTTTTGATTCTTTTCCAGTGATTGATTTTCTTATACGCTGAATTTCAGCATCGATTTGCTCAATTTGGTACGACCGAGTTGGTAACGAAACAGTTTCCCACGCTGGAGTACCATCGGGTTTATTCTTATACGAGAACACCAGTGCGTTATTCGGTTGCTGACCGCCAAATGCAACCGATCTGATATTGGGCCAGCTATGATATACTCGTAATTTTGCCAGCGCGATCTCGCGTACTGGAATCGGAGAAGGAAAGTTCACACTAAATTGTGGGTTTGTTGATGTTATTGATATCATGCTTGTTCGTATCGGAGTGGTATTCTCCGCGATTCGTTGAAGCAGTTCGAGTGACATTGTTGTTAACGCTGTCTTTAATTTCCAATTTCAACATCGCTGAGTTATACAACTGGGTCATCGCAGAAAATTCAACATCGGATATGAACGAATTATCTATCGACAGCGAGATCAACTCGGATAATTTCGAGTATGCGTCAAATACCACCCTTTACCGAGCTGTATAATCGCTAAGTTTTTTCTGAGAACACGATGATAAGTTTTTTTGTTGCCGCGGTGATAGCGATTGGAACTACAATCGGAGCCATCATGGTCACCGTCGACAAAATAACCCCGGCGCTGGCCATCATACCGGACACCGAGTAAACGGTGATGTCGATGATTGTTACGCTGCGTCGATATTTTTTTATTTTTTCACGATAGCGCTCAGAAAGTGATTTTAAGTTCGCGGAAAATTCTTTAACGGTATCATATCGATATCGATGCGATTGTGATACCTCTGGTGATATTGATTTCATCGATGTCATTACTATTTTAAACCCGCTAGTGTTTTCAATTGTTGACCATCGTTAAAGGGCCAGGGCGGGGCAGGTGAAAGGGGAATTGCTGGCTTATACAAGAGTTTAAGTCGGAAAATTATCTACAAGTTCTAAACACCAGGTTATTTTTGCTCTAATGATGGAGCTATCAGCCGTGACAAAATTAAACTGTTGTCTGCGATCCCTGATAATTAACGTCGCGGTGCCACCAGAGTAGGTTTTACCGTCCACGATGATATTAAATTGATAGTTAGAGATCCACGTTAGCCTGTAGATACCTTTGCTCGCCGTTTCGACCCCTTCCCAGATACCGACGGATAATGTATTATTACCGTATTTTATCCAGTTTATGGCTCCATGATTGACCGTATACACGATATTTTTAACGCCTGCGTGTGGATGCGGAATCTTTACCTTTTAAAAATCTTCTTTTAGTTTAAGAATATCCCTGTAAATATCGAGATAATTTACCTTGATTTCGTCAGTATTCATTATCCTCCCCGCCTCTTTGTTAAAAAAGAATGGATAAAGAAGGTTTTTAATTTCAGCAAAAGTTTTTAGTTGAAGAATATCATTTTAAATCTCGAGATAATTTGCCCTGACTTCGGTAGAAACCATCATCCTCCCATCCCTATCACTAAAAAAGAATGAACTCAGAAGGTCGTTGATTCCAAGCAGTGCTTGGGTTTTAATATGCCGGTCGATGTTAGAAAATTTCGTCGTGATATCTTGGGGTTTACTGCCCTCAAAGAACCTATTAACAATTTTGCTGGTGAGCTTTTGTTCGTCAATAGCTTTTTTAATTTCAGCGAGGGTCGGGCCTGTCAGAGATGTGGTTTCAGATTCACGTGTTTTTCCCAAAACATTATCCACGATGGTATTAAGTGTTGCTTGTCTCACCATAAACATATTAATATCTTTGAGAGTAGTCATCGTAGATGTAGTCGGGGCACCGAAGAAATTATTAGCGACCTGGGCATTGTCAGTATGCTTGCCAATAAACTCGTTAATTTCAGCGAGGGTCGGGCCTGTCAGAGATGTGGTTTCAGATTCACGTGTTCTCCCTAAAAAATTATCCACGATGGTATTAAGTGTTGCTTGTCTCACCATAAACATATTAATATCGTTGAGAGTCATCGTAGATGTAGCCGGGTCGCCGAAGAAATTATTAGCGACGTAGGCATTGTGAGTATGCCTGATAATAAACTCGCTAATTTCAGCGAGAGTCGAGTCTGCCACAAGTGGGGATCAAAAAAACGTATTAACAATTTCGTTAGTGGGTTTTTGTACCTTTTCAAAATTTTCTATTAGTTTAGAAATATCCGTGTAAATATCGAGATAATTTGCCTTGATTTCGGCGGCCGTCATCATCCTCTCCTTCTCCGTGTTAAAAAAGAATAAATTCAGAAGGTCTTTGATTTCAGCGAGAGTCATGCCAACCACAAGCGAGGTTCCAAATAATTTATGTACGACTTTTTGCGAAAAGTATTATAACCTTGTATATAATCATCCAGCTCGCGGCCGTGGGCGGCAATCGCGTCGGTGATCGTAGACACAAGTGCGCCTGGTTTAAGTTGTCCATCGCTGAAATACAGCGCAATAGAGTTGTCAGTGGCGTCGCGCTGCCGTATCAAAATGTCTTCTGCGGATATATTACTGGATTTCAATTTACCCTGAAGATCTTGAAATACAACTATTTCGTTCGGGTCAACACTTGCTAAATTTAACGTCTCAGCGATTTCATCTTCAATTATTTTTTTTACATCCTCGATAGAACCCGCAGATGTTTTCGCGGTGGGTTTCGACATTGACAGAGATCGTCACCAAATATCAATCATTATTGTTAGCGCAACTTGTGTTTTCAATTTATTGGTTCTCTAAAATTACCTTGTAATTTTCCACTTGTGTATTCATTTACAACCAGATGAGGTGGTTCCGGTGACGATGAAATCTCCGCGAGGACATTTAATACTTCACGGCCGCATATCGGTGGATCATTTAATTGTTGTGTTGGCAGCGTGGAATAAAAAATCGGAAATGATTGATTCTTTGAATTTATATACCGCATAAACTCGCTTGACGGAGGTAGCCCATATGAATCAAAATAGACAATCCCACGTGGATCAATCGCGTAAGCAACCCAGTGAGTTCCCGATCCGTTACTGTTATCAAGATTGATGATACCGGTTTCAACGCGTTTAGGTTTTCTCGGTATTTGATCTCTCATAAAAACCCCTCTGAAGTTTTTTATCGCTAGTTTTTTAGCAGCATCAATTTAATCAAAATTGGACATGGGAAGAATTGGACTTTCAACTAATAAACCGTTATTGGGATTCTCAGACCCTTTCCGCTGTACCATGAATACGGGGTTCCTGGTAGTCTTAGACCCTTTCCCTTTTTTATATCCTTTCCCAGTTGCTTTTTTCAACGCCATCCCTGCCGCGGTACCAACGGCTCCCAACGCCGCAGCCTTCGCCACCGCTGGGGCAGCCGCTGAAATCAATGCTGGTATTGCGGCTAACAATGGAAATATACCACCTGATTTTATCATGTTGGCGACTGCAGCCTTTGAAAACACAATTTGAACCCCTCGCTGTTTCTTTAGCGCATCATTGAAATGTTTTATTTGACGATCCGTTAATGATATTTTATGTGTACCGCCGGATATCTGCGTCGGTTTTAACGTTATTGTTGTTCCACATTCTTTAGCGGATTTTGATCGTAATTTCTTGACCTGACCATCAGTCAGCTTGACAATAACAACACTATATGGCATTTTATTGTAAAACACATTTATGCTTTCAATTGATCTAATGGTGAATCGTTTACATATTTTCCACTGGTGCATCAACAATTCTCATTCGTCCGCCAGCCCCTTCTAACAACATTGATTTATCGCTGAGAATGACAGCAACCGCTCTATAACTAACACCATCAGGGGGTTCTATACGAGCTCGAAAATGTATGTCAACGACGGATTGCCTTGTTAAATCAAGCTGTTCCAGCGAAAAGTAATAGATCGGATAGAGGTTTTTAAAATCAAGTTGCGATATTTGCAAACCGGTATCAACGTTTTGATCACGACACATATATGACAGCATTCGATGATACACACGTGCTATGTGGTTAGTGTCGTAATTAAGCTGTATATCCTCAGATGGTTCTTGTTGTCCGTTTATTCTCAGTGAAACCTCTTTGACTCCTAATCGATCAAATATCATATGACTGCGTTCTTGGGAGCCTAATCGATTCCGATTCTGCAGCGCTATAAATATATGACGTGGAGCTGAAACGCCTTGTTTTGATGCCAAATGCCATGTAAATGTACCATTAACATCATCCTCTTTGGCATCAGTTGTTGTTGTTAGCCAACTTATCAATGATTTGCCACCTGTTTCCATAAATGAAAGTAGCCGCTCTTCCGTGGTAATTGATGGGGTCATTACTGGCATCCTCAATACTATTTTACTCAAAACAACTTTACCATCAGCGGCACCAGTACGCCAGATTGCATCATTGTCATTGCCTTTTCGCACTAACGCGATTGTGTGTTTGGCTCCATAGATGACTTTTCTGACATTTCTGCAGAATCCAAATATGTGATGGAGTGGAATCGCACATTAAAAATATCGCTGCTGTCCTTGCAACATCATCACTCGTGTTGCAAATCCTAAATTGCAATTATCATTAACGCCCTTGAGAATATCAATCGCAGATCCGGGTCTAGCTCGACGTTCTAGATTAGCTGCTTCGTGTTGATTTTCTTCTGCAGTATCTTGTGCTGTTAACACTTTAATGTATTGAAGGTGGTCAGCGTTATCGGTAATATCTTTTGCAAACATCATAGACGAGCCAGCCGACCTTGTATAATCATCGGAGTATCTTGCTAGCCCGATTATTGCTGTTGCAACATCAACCTCGCGGTCTATTGATTCAATTTCTTTTCCATCAATGAGATATCTTGCACTTTCAAATAGCGCCTTGATACCATTATTCACTAAGCCGACTTTGGCACCATCTGGATATGGAATATCAGCTGCAACATTTGTTACGAGTTTTCCCTCGATTTCAATAAATGCTTCACACGGCAAAAAGTATTTACTGGTATCTTGAACTTGAAGTTCAATTCGCGATCGTAGGTCGGGTTGTATTGCATGATAGGAATAGTATTGATAATCACGGACGGAATCGTCTTTGCGCACTGGGGCTTCCATATCAAGCGCGGGATCAGCTGTTCGTTTAAACATTATATTATTCACACTAGTGTTTTCAATTGTGAAACTCTTTGTAATCATTGTCATTTTCGTTTTCGTTTCAAACCACTTCCTGCTATCGCGTTCATGATAGCGCTATCTGTTACCGGCGAAGCCGTCAATGGTGACGGAGTCACCGAAGCAGCTAACGACGCTAGTTTTTCTTCCACTGCGCTATTTATTGCTTTGCTGATTTTTGCAGGCATCACTGTCGTAGACGGCACACTGGTGGTTTCACTACAGACTTCGTCGCTGTTGGTTTCTTTCTCGCCAATGATATTATTTTATCTTTCGCGGCAGAAAATGCTTTTCCGGCAAGATTTCCAACAGCGTTGATTCCCTTATCACGAATAATATCAATGGCTTTCATTGATAATTGTTTAACTAACGGCGCCACTTTTGGGGCCATTCTTGTAAATAACCCCGCAATGGTACTATCGAAACCATCTCCGTAATATGCTCTATAAACAGGCAATCGGGAGTTCACCACGTAGACGCTTACGGGTTTATCATGGTTGTAGTGTACTCATCTTGTTATAAAATTATTAGTTTTTCAATTAGTGAATTGCGTAGCCGCCATTGAAAACTCTTTGAGTAATCGCTTGCGATCAATGGCTAAAGTCCATAGGATTTTCATCATAACTATGGGCATCTCTGTGATTTTCAACTAATTCAGCAATGAGTTCTCGATATACATCCATGATACCGCCGGCAAATAATCGTCTACAGATATCAGCTGCTTCATTAATTATCTCGACGGAGTTGTTTCCGGCTCGTTTCATCCCGATAAGTACTTCCAGCCGTGATATATCCGAGAAAATATTACCAGGGCATGTCACGGTTGCTTTGAAATCCAAACGATTTCCAATCGAATATCCTTTTCCGCTTGTTTTCTTTGAACCGGCTTCTGCTCTTATGTCTATTTGTTCCGGGATTGGATCCTCCGTATAACGTGGTGGTTGTGGACATCCTTTAACCGCAGCTAGAAAGTTATTAAAACCAGGGTGCCGTGATGACGTTAAGATTTTATCCCCGCCGTGTCTCGCTAAATATATTTTTGATGCCCACGTCTCTCTGTCTCTTATAAAAATTTTAAACCCATCGTTTAAAAAATTCTCTCTTTCACCCTTTGGAAAATTTCTCTAGCAAAATCAGCTAATTCGGAATCCGTACCGAGTTCTCCAATTCTATTTAATGTTTCGATTTTAAATATATTTTCAGGTGAATAGTCTTTTCCTGCAGCTGCACCTTCTTGTTCTTCTTCGCGTTCTTCAATTTCGCCCAGTCGATATTCTCGTTGGGTTTTTATATCACTGTATAGCTGTTGTATAACTGCGCGTGTTTGTTCAGTCTCTGCTGCTATCTTTTCAAGCGTATCAAGCAGCGGCGCCTTCTTTGATCGTTCTTTTTCAGGAATATCTCCGTATATTGCTGCTTCAGTTAACTTTTTCACATCTTTGGTCGCACTTGTTATCGGAGTAAACAGTTGTTCACTTGACACAGAAAAGTCAGTCTGCGCTTGTTGTCATTGTTGAAGTTTCTCGCGAAGTCTGTCTCGAACCGGTATAAACTTTTTAATTGCTGCTAGTTGTAAGCGATTTACCTACCATATATTGTTTGTGAACTGAGTTTTCAAATGTGAACCCGGAGGGTTTCCATGCCTGCGTTTTCACCCGGAGGGTATTTCCACGTGAAGACGTTATCACAATTAAAAGCTGAGTTATCAAATAATGTACTTTCAAGCTAACGTATCCATATCCGACAAGGTTAAACTGTACGACGCTATCCGCGAATGTTTCAGAAATGACATCGCTGTGGGTTTCAAAATTGTAATATCTGAGAACGGCGATGAACGATTTTTGTTAACGACGCGGCAACAATAACAACTACGTGAAAATGAAGGCGTCGCGGTGATTACTTGCTACCACAACCAGATCATCCAGTACGCACGTAACTGCATGAGCAAACCCAAACTGCTGATTATTCTTTCAGGAGAAAATCCTATGTAACAAGTTTAACAAGTGTTACAAAAAACGCTAAAAAAAATAAATTTTATTAAAAAATTTACTGAAAGCCTATTTTTTATAGTAACGCCCACGTGATTAAGGTACGGGTTTTTCCTCGTTTAATATTTTTTTAAGATCACGAACTTTAAAACTAATTTCAGCTCGTTTTTGATACTCTTCGCCGAGCTTTTGACGTATTGCTTCAACGGTGCTAAATAGCGTTATAAATACATTAATGTCGTTACCGTACAAACGAGCCTTGATGGACGTTTGAATTCCTTTCACGAGCCTGTACATCTTAGGTAAAACATAACGACCCTTACTAGACTGATACTCAATGTCTTCATATTCCGAGGTAATTCTGTTGCGGTCGAGATCTTTAGATAATACTATCCCTCGATTATGCAAATTTGAAATTTCAGCAATTATAGCATTTACATCTTTGATATCGATTTTTATAAAAATATAATAATATATTTACCTCTAATTATTAAAATAAATTTGGGTCATTTTTGACTCCGTTTTTGATACCCCGTTTGGCAATCTCGCTGGCGCGTTATGACATCAGAGAGACCCAGAGGTAACTTTATTAACTTAATTAAGGACAGTACTCTGTCATGCGACTTTATTATTGTACGATTTATCTCCCTTGATATATGAAAATTGTATCCTGTGTTAATTTTCTTTGAGACGGCTGTTTGACAAATTCCTTCTGCTACTCTTTGTACTCAAGGCCCACAAATGTCAAAATATTTTCCAGCCGCATACATTGATTGAAATACCCTTTCTTCGTTAGTTTCTGTATCAAATGATTTCACACTCTTGGGGTGTTTTGCGTGTTTGCCAGTTCCACCTAATTTTGTATTCTGACGCTGAATAACAACTCGTAAGTTATTCAATTTATTATTTTGAGGGAATCCATCAACGTGATCAATCACAAATCCGTCTTCGATTAATCTGTAAAATGCTTCATAGATGGCTCTGTGATTAAGATATTTCTTCTTCCCGGCTGCAAACATCGAGTATCCCATATTATTTACCCATCCAACCCGTTTCTTTAGTCTGCGATGCCTGACAACACCACCATGGGATGCTTCATAATTAACAAACACTGGATGGGGTCTGAAATCTTGGCTCATTTGTATAATAATACTACTTATCTAATTAATTATCTGTTTTAATTATAAGTCTATCAATGTAGTCTTGAGGGGTTTTGATGACTTTGTCATTGAACGGGTCATTAATTCGTTTGTCATAGTTGCGTTTTAGTTCTCTGTATCGTTTGCCGCCACAACTGAGACATAATTGTGATTTTCCCATAACGCCCACCCCACATCGGAGGCATGGGAGAGGGCCAAAACTTCCCCGCCGAACGCTTTGTAAATGATATCCACAGAATTCGCCTCTACATGATTTATTACACGGGGTCGCTAATCCAATCATAAGCCACTTGCAGTGATTCATTATACCATATTTTTCTATTTAAATACTTGTTTTAATTATATGACCGAGGACTTCGAGAGATTATCAGCAATTAAGCCTTTCAAAAATGTTAAATTCAATCTCGATAGAACCCTCGAAAATGTGCCAAAACGGGCAAAAACGGATAGAGCCCTGATAAATAAAATACGCGATTGTATTAATGAATTCAAGCACAACGGTGCATCTCATAGCTGGTCAACATTTCGAATTGATGGCGTTGTTGATGCCACCATGAACAACAACAACGCAGCCATGATGTTATCACAACTTGGCAGCAAAAAGCATTTTTTTAGTGTGAAATTCATTATCCGTGTAGAATCAGGCGGTTGGATTATACGAGACAAATTTGAACCGATTCTCAAAGACAAGAAAACAGTCGTTGTTAGCCGTGATTCTAAGCCGGGTCTGTTAACTGGAATTGACAAACCATACTATGAACGAGCATATCCTGAAACAGCAGTTGTGTATGGGATATATCCGTTAAATGAAAAACCTGATATAGGAAAACTAGCGCCGATGAAACAGTCGTCGCCGGCGACTTCGTCAGTGGCTTTGCCACTCAATTGTGTAGCAGCACGAATAACAGAACATTTTACAATGCACTCCGCGGAAACAAATTAACTGATCTAAGACGTAAAAAAATTAATGAATGGGAGTTAACAGTGAAAGAGCGCGGGGCGACTATTAGCGATATAGCTAAATTAGAAAAGTCGCTGAAATTTCCGATAACCGTTACAACGATGACCGGTGAGGTATTATATAAATCGAAATACAATAAACAGGGAGCTCCAATCAAAATTATTGATCATAACGAACACGCATGGACGTCCGCGGTCACAATGTTTCTACGAAACAGAACAATAAAGTATATACCCACGGAATTCTTGGGAGAAGATTTCTCCAGGGACGGTTTTCTCGTTGAAGAGAAACTATTCGATACTATTGCGCATTTGAGTAAAAACGACCCCGTGTCGGTGTGGTTACTTCGCAGCACTGAAAACGACACGGATACGTTTGATCAGTTTGTAAGACCAAACGGTGAATTATTCCGCACTGAAGCATTTCACAATAAAATGAAAAAACAGCTAGTGGGTTTTTAACGGCGTTTGGTGGAGTCGCCAATGGCGAAGCCACCAGTGATGAAATTATCAACGACGAACAATTATTGACAAACATTTTTACAATCCCGTCGGTTGCAGCTCATTTTGCGAGAATCAAAAACGCATGGAAACCAACACGCATAGAATTCTTGCCAGACATTGAGGCAAGTTGTTTAGAATTTAATCATGGCGGTTTATGGAATAACAAATACGACAGTGATAATATCATTTCAGTTGATATGATTGCTTGTTATCCAGCAAGTTTTCTTGGTTATGGAGAGTGTACTGAGTATTTTAAACGATTTGGACATCCCGTACATGAAATGACTCGTGTTGCAATTAATGGGCCGCTGCCTGATTTTGATTTAACTGGATTCGCTCGTGTAGTATCATTTGAGTTCGCAGCAGGACTTCATCGCGCTTGTTATATTTGGATTGGTAGACACATGTCTGAAAAGAAGTGGCTGCCAACAGCGTTATTACGATTCATGATTGATACAAAAATGTTAATTTCGCTGACGGTCAGTGAAGCAATTATATCATATCGGAAACAAACCAATGTCTGGTTACCAACACCGGAACGTCTTGATATAATTGAGAAATCCAGAAAACATATTGATGCCGACGAAGAATATATCATTGAGTGGTCCAAACGGGTATTTAGTCAACGAAACATCGAAGCAAAAGATCTCGGCAGAAGAATAATTGGAAAATTTACTCAGGGGGTATAAAATGTGACTACAAAAGATATTCTTCACGGTTGATTATAGATAGCACCGAATATGACTTTGTAATCGCGGAGGCAGTATCTAAAAACATATATGTTGATCGTAAGGATGCTTTCTTGTCCGATGGAACAAAATTGGGTACAATTGTTACTTACAACGATGGACGCAGTTCTCCGTATACACATTTGAGGTCGTCTATGCTGGGTTATGCTTGTATTAATTTATTTTCAATAATAAATAGATTTCTTGACACTGCGGTTAGAGTTGCCGTTGATTCATTTTACATTAACAGCAGGTATAGTTGCGCAGTTGCTGAATTCACTAATTCGGATGAAATTTGGGGATCATGGAGAATTAAAAAAGAAATGCTGCGTGATTATTCTGAATCAGCAGACGTTGAAATTAAAAGTAATTACTTATGCGGTGATAATTTATCAGAGCGTTCTAATGCACCACCGATATCCGATCCAATTTTTAGATATAAAACAGTTTATTTAAACGGCTGTGGCGGGTCAGGAAAGACGACTCGGGCAATTGAATTATATCGTGGGCGAGCAAATATGATTGTGCTGACACCAACCCATAGATTAGCGCGAGAGATAAAACAACGAAACGTTGAAGCTTGTACTTATCACAGTTTTTTTCGATACAACGGCGACAAATGGACCCCTGAACGAATGGGTGAAAAATTCATCCCTGCGATTATTATTTGGGATGAGATATGTACGGTTTCGTTAGACGTATTAAAAATGTTTCTTGATTGGTTGCTGCAAAAGAATACAGCGGTAATAATGGTGGAGATCATGGCCAACCACCACCATTTGTCGGCGCGGGTCCACATGATTGGTTAAAGGGGTTTGTTGACTATTATGAAGAATCGATACTGACTATAGGGCACTTGATGAACAATTACGCGAGGTCAAGAAATTAATTAGATTACAACCGGATAGAATCCAATGTGAAATAATCAGAGAAATAATTCCTGAAACTCCCATGGAGGAATTTTGGGAAGCATGGAAAACAAACAATTTTGTAGTGGCAAGTAGAAAGATAGTCAGAGATACACTTCAGTGAAAGTTGTTTGAATTACACAAAGAAAAATTCCCAAAGCGTCCAGCGCCGCTGTGTTATAGACCCTATGATACACGGCGACAGAATATTGAAGTTGAAATTCCAGGACGTGTGACTTCGTCAGGTCCCGAAAGACAAACACTAGTGTTAAATGATATTGTGCTGGTTGATATCAGTGCTGTCGAAGACGCATTGCGTGCTGATAAATCGCCATGGACACTGGGTTATGTAACGATGATACATTCCTCGCAGGGATTAACCATCACGGATACAATTGTTTGGATAGTTTGATAATCGCATTGAGTGGTCAAATTTAGTCTATCTTGCAGTGTCTAGAGTACGGCGAATAAATCAACTTCGAAGAATTGTTTTCGATGATGACACCACAATGGATGATATTGATGTTAGCATCATTAATAAAAAAACTCTCCGGATATAAACAACAAGACCCAAAAAAAGAACCAACGAGAATTTGACATTGATGCTGAATTAATAATCACTTTGAAGCAACAACAGAATAATCACTGCGCGAGTTGCAATTGTATAATGCGTTGTCGTTATTCGGATAACGATCCTCGCCAATTTACCGTAGACAGAAAAAAT
Organism: Unio pictorum; assembly: GCA_030141615.1. Lineage (NCBI taxonomy): Eukaryota > Metazoa > Mollusca > Bivalvia > Unionida > Unionidae > Unio > Unio pictorum. Next base: position 27,131,567 of record JARLTB010000113.1, on the reverse strand, counting down.
AACAGTCTCGGTCATGTCAGAAACAGTGTGATGTTGACTTGTCTTGAGTGTAATAGACGCCGGGGTGCCAGCACCCTGGGTGCTAGTTAAGACCATGCGGTCGCAATTGAGTATCGTCAGGAATCACTTGTAATTCTTCGCGTGTAAAACCCCGCTGAGGGGCAGTTGAATCCAATCTATAGATTTGAGGTCTACCAGTTGATCGTTTTATAAGAGATATGCTATGCGTAGTTACACTCCAAATAGGATCAGTAGCCCTTTTTCTACCAACTTCGAGTTCTCCTGGTTCATATAAATATCTCACGGTCACATTGCTGAGAACTGGCTGAGAAACGCTATCCCGCTGTGGTTGTGATATATACTTCCTTTTTATTGCGTTGTTAGGTTTCATATTGATTGCTCTGGTAATCTCGTTATTTAGCCCTGCAACTTCTCCTGGCAATCTTTTGACCCATTCACGGGATCGCTTTTCTTGGATGAATTCTTTTGCGTATTGATATCCAAATAACCGCTCAGCAAGAGTCCGATTAAATCGTTCTACAATTGCCTGATCGCGATGTAGTGCAGTATGCCCCCGTCTGATGGTGACATTGTGATGTTTCATTGTAGATGCAACCACATCCTGAAATTCCTTGCCAGGATCAACTTGTAACAGTTTTGGCCAGCGTAGTGGGTCTCGTCGATAAATCCTTTCAAATGCAGAAGCAACTTCAGGTGATGATTTTGTTTTTAGTGGTTCTGCTTGTTTGTATCGACTCGCAACGTCAACTACGGGTAGCGCGTATTTGTAACCGTTGTCATGAGGCAAAAACAAAAAATCAGCTTGATGAACTTCATTGGGTCCGGTAACATCAAAATGCGAAAAGTTAACTTGGCTAGGACGCGGTAAATAGATTTGCCATATAGCTTGTTTGGATAACCAATTAGCCGCAGTAGCCTTTTTCACTTTTGCGGCGCTGGCGAGTTTACTGATTGCAGCGTTACCCCTCCAGTATCCCCTCGGAGAATAATAAATAGATTCCATATTATTAATTACCAGCACCTAACATCAATTTGCTTTTCATAGCTGATTTTACCAACCACAAAGCCAACTTTTCTTTGAAAGATTTATCAGGAATAGCATTTATCGCATGAATTAATTTCACATCCGCGAGATGCCTGTGTTGCAAATTGCTGCTTTTATATGCAACATCATGAGCATGACACGCCTTATCAATGGCGTTTATCGGTTCTTCACCACGTCGAGGTTGATTTTGATCATCAAGTCTGATATCTAATCGTGTTCCGGGGCCAGAGTAGCTATATCCTAGAAGATGCTTTTCTCCTGGATACTTTGCCCACGGGGTTCCAGGGAGTTTTACTAACTTGGCTGCGATATCACCTCCTCGTTTTTTTTTAAAAACATCACCGGATTCCATAAAAACAATTCTAAACTTTTTTATACCACATGTTGCACATCTACCAGTAAGTGCAGATCTGTTATTGCTAGTTGTAATCGTCGTCACATCATTTGTGCCAATACGCGTTATACACTTCACACAATGTAGATCCATAATTTATGTATAGAGATATGAATATAATTGATTTTTCAGCGACTAAAACAAGAGAACCAGTTAAGCATCATGCAGCGCTACCAAACTCTATCCGAGCATTTATAATCGGGCCATCTGGATCCGGCAAGACGCAATTGTTGCTCAATTTAATAATGAGATGGATAAAGTGGGATAAGTTGTATTTAATTGCCCCTAGCGTAGATGATCAACGATGCTATGAAGTGTTAAAGGATTTTAACGAGAATGCATCAGAAATTAAAGGTGGGAACGTCGTTGATTTTATAACTGATATTGACGAGGCACCATCCGTGGATGACCTTGATGGGAGCATTAACAATTTAGTCGTATACGACGATGTGATGTTAGACAATCAAAAAAAACCCAGCTAGAATATTTTCCCGAGGAAGGCATAAAAACACCGACGTGATATATGTCACTCAACGCTACACTCAGATTCCAAAAGTGATCAGAGATAACTGTAATATTCTTGCCGTGTTTAACGGCGTTGATACACATACGTTACGAAATATTTGGCAGACATGGTGCTCTGATATGGACTTCAATCAATTTCGAAATTTCTTTAGTCATGCTCAGTCGGTCCCCACACGGATTTATAACAATAAATTTACATGATCCTAGAACACGATATCGTATCGGACTTGATCAAATATTCGGTTGAAATCGTAAAACCCCTCGTGAAAAATCATTTATGATTTTTGTTAACCTGTAGCAGCAGAGGGGGCGATGACAACATCGTTGCGACCCGGATGATTGAAAAATCGCAAAGTCTCCGTTTGCTAAATGGAGACTTTTTTTTTTGGGTTAAAATATGAGATTCGCAGGAAGGCTCTATTTTTCGTTTTGAGGCTTCAATCAGTTTTGTTGGAAAAGGTTGTGAGGTTCGTCCCCTCTGCTGCTGCTCTATTTTGGAGAAAAGTCCTTCCCTGGTTGAAAATGCTCGGTATAGACCGTGTTCAGTGACGTCATAATTTTATGTGCACACATATTGGATTACAAGCGGAGAATGACACTTGTGGTTGCTAATCAAACGTGCAGCATATACAAATGTCAAAGCCAGAGAAAATCAGATATATATCGACACGTTAGACATTACATCGAAGCAAAGATATTTAAGTAAATGCGGGCTGATAGATGATTTAGATCCCTATCAAATACCGAAGTCAGAGTGGAGTACTACGGAGATACTATTCTCATGTATTCAGTACCCAGATATAGTAAATTATCTGATTGATGCAAAGAGCAGCTATACTTTAGAGGAAATGAAAGCCTGGAAAAGCATTGACGCATACAATCTATTTACCTCTGGATGGGTTAGAGAAGTTGCTGTGTGCGTGAAAAATGGATACCACGTTGTTCGGGGAAAGGTAATATAATCATCATCTCTCTAACTCTTTCTCTCGTTTCCATCACCCCTTCTCTCCATTTTCTCTCATCTATTCACCACCCATTACCCCCACCCCAAAATCGTCCTGGCATGTTGACCATTCAGTTTATGCAGATTAATAGCTCACAAGTGCATGTACACATATATTTCACCACCTACAAAAATAAATAAGTTAAATATGTAATCTATATGCCATTTTAAGTAATGAGCTGTCAGAAACAGTTTATATGCAAGCACTTGCATGCATATTTTAAATACATTCCAGAGTTTCAGATTTCATTTATTATGGATTAAAAAAAAACTAGTAATCTCACTTTTGGCTTTGCCATTTGAGAGAACACATTTTTTCTCATCAACTGTATGAAATGTATCCTTAGTGTATTCCATGGAAGCAAATATCAGATCCACTTTAATTTTGGGTTCATGTTATATGAGGAACAAAAATCAACTTGTTTGTCCTCTTTTGTTTAATTATTTTTATAGGTACTCCATTCACAAAAACTGAGAGAAAAGCCCATCCAACCATGGATTATTGCAGAGAAGACTGGAACCATCTGCACTGCACACTGTGATTGTATGGCAGGTTTGGGTGAAGTCTGCACTCATGTGGCATATCTTATGTTTGCAGTAGAAGCAACAGTGACACTGCGCGACTCAAAAACTGTAACACAAGCTCCTGCATACTGGTTACTGCCTGCACCGCTGAAACAAATCAATTACAGACCTGTTGCTTGGACCGACGTCACATCAGCGCAGATGAAGAAAAAAAAATTGGATGAGGCAATAGCCACAGGAACACATACAACTCCTTCCCGAGTAAGTCAACATAAGGAAGTACCACCCATGAGTGAGACAGAGTTTATCAACTTTTTGCACGAGATAAACAAGGGTCAGGTGAAGCCAGCCATTATGAGTATAGTTCAGCTCTTTAGTGATAATTTCATACCAAAAGAGTCACAATGCATGTATCCCAAACTGCTTCAGATTTGTTTGATGAAGAGATACATCAGCTTCCTTTATGCGAAGTTAGGAAACACTGCAATGAATTAAAAATGGAGGTTACCATATCCCAGATAGAAGCATTGGAGCAGGCAACACGAGAACAGTTTATGAATAAACATTGGCAAAAACACTGAACAGGCAGAATAACTGCTTCAAAATTCAAAGCAGTTTGTCATACAAATTCTACACAGCCTGCACCTCACCTGATCAGAAACATATGTTATCCTGACCTGAGAAATTCAAGTCAATTCAGACCAGTTGGGGGATTGACATATGAGCCAAAAGCCAAGCATCAATACATAGAAGCTATGAAAAAAAATCATACAAATTTCATGGTTCGTTCATCTGGTCTTGTCATTCATATTACTCATCCAGAGATTGGAGCATCACCCGATGGTATCATATCATGTGACTGTTGTGGAATTGGATCTTTAGAGATTAAGTGTCCGTATACAATGAGAGACATGGACCTGAGTAAAGCTGACATTGAAAAATCATTTCTTGTGAGAGATTGCAACGATGGGCTAACTCTCGATAGAAAACATGAGCATTATTATCAAGTTCAATGCCAATTATTTGTATGTGATACAAATTATGCAGACTTTGTAGTCTGGACAAGACAATCTATTCACATTGAGAGGATTGAGAAATGCCATCCATTTTGGGAAGATGTGCTTCCAAAAGCACTCCATGTTTTCAGGGTTGGAATTCTGCCAGAATTGTTGGCCAGATGTTATACACGCTTGCTCCTTCAGAATAGTAAAGGGGCAACACCTGGACCAAGCAGTGCAATAGACCAACTGTCAGAGTCTACATGTCTGCCACTACATAATAGTAAAGCAACACTAGAACCAAGCAATGTAGCACACCAGACATCAGAGCCTGTATGGTGCTTCTGCCAGGATGAGGAATATGGACAGATGGTTGCCTGTGATGATCAAAATTGCCGATTTCATTTTGACTGTGTAGGCATTACATCAAAGCCCAAAGGAAAATGGTATTGTCCTGAATGCATAAAAGCATGTAGCAAGAGTAGGGTTAGCAAAGTTAAATGACAATAAAGTCTTGTATCTACACAAGAGCCTACAAGCAAACAAGTCTTGTGTGCTTCATTTTTATAATAAGTACAATAATTATGATTATTGCATTTATGAGAGAGAGAGAGAGAGAGAGAGAGAGAGAGAGAGAGAGATGGTTAGTTTTTATAATGGTACATGCTTGTGTGTTTGACCTGTCAGTATTGTATTATGATTATGACAGTGATGTAGAAAGATTATACAATTTTTAGTTTCAAGGACAAAAGTAAATATCAATACATAACTTACAATATAATGTGTTTATTGATTCATTATTTAAACTGAAATTGTATGTAGACAAAAACACAATACACAACTTTGATATCTTTAATACTCACTTTCTCTCTCTGTAACATAATCAATAAAACTCTTAACTTATACGAAGAAATATATTTACAGAAATATTACGGCGCGTGAAACAAGGCACATTATTATATTTTATTATAAATTAATTAACCTCACTTTCTATTTCTATATACATCAACATCCCGCATTACTACATTCCAAGACAATAGCATACAAACTTTTAATCAAAGGACACTATATTTGGTGACAAGTTTGTTTATACAGCACACACTATTGCAACTTTATCAATAGTTGTCAATCCTTTGTCATCAGTAGTGCGCAAATGGTCAATAGCCACAATGCCAGACAAAAAGGTATATTTCTGTCGCATTAGTCCTATTACGCGTTCAACATGGATGCGAAGGTGAGCTAATTTTCTAGACTCCTCTAGTTCTAAAGCTGGCTTTCGCTTTTTTCCTTTTGTAAAAGCTGGCATTTTGACAGAGGCCATCATAACTCCTATGCTGTCTTTTACATCAAAACCTCAATCTGCCATAACAACATCTCCAGGTAGCAGTTTATTTAAGAAACCGCTGTTTTCTGTGACAAACTTGTCACGTTCTCTGCCGCACCATGCTTGAGAAAGGAAAGAAATGGTCCCTTGTTGAGTTATACCAATTAAAAATTTAACGGTATTATGAGTTTTGTATGAAGACCAAGTCATAGCTTTGGCTTCTGCATTTGAAGGAGTTTCAATGGAGACTTCAAAACAGTCGATGATTACAATAACTTTACCGTCCAGGTAACGCCTGAATTCCATGGGCATAGTCTTCTTGATCTCCTCTCTCTCTCTCTCTCAGGCCATCTGATAAGTGGCTGTAAACGTGTTAGTACATGAAGTGTATTCAAAAATGTTCTCGACACTGTTGGCTGTGCACACTGGAATATTATTCCAAGAAATTCATTTTGAACATTTAGTCGTAGTTTCATTAATGCTAGCATTAGTTGTTGAAACTTTGTCAAGGATGATAAATGAGTCTCTGTCAAGTATGATGAAACAAGTGAAAAGACTTGCATTAATATTAGGTGTGTGGGTAAACCAGTCAGATAGTTGACTTTGTCATCATCTTCCTCCAAACTCTCTGCTTTCATTTTATGGCTAGCTATTTCCGACTTGAACTCCATGTTTTCTATAGTCAATCTTCTTAACTCTTGTTGAATTGCCTCCAGATTATGACCAATTAAATCGGTTTGGATCTCCCTTATGGTGTGATCCACAGATTCTGCTGTTATACATGTTTGGTCATCAACCAATACGTCTTGGAGTGACACAAGGGTTTCAGCAGCATCATTTCTCTTCCGTTTATTTACACGACCCAATACTCTATTGTATCTGTCAGTGGCAGCTGATGGAGATGGCAAGACTTTGATATGACCTAGCTTCAACGTCGGTGCCCGGTCAGCATTCAACTTGTCTTACAAGTCAGCAGGTTTACCTGCAAAGCAGTTTATAATAACGTTTGAAAATGAAAATAATACTCTGTTAACAGTCTTTCATTTGGTGACACAATTAGTGTACCATTCAGTTCTTTGTTTCAGCTTGTGCATCTACAAATACATTTATCACCTATATATAAAAACATATTTCAATGTCATCGACTTTACCATCACATCCAATTTATGATATAACACAAAAGGTTAACATCATTAAAATGTATCAAGATGCTGCTGGCAGACATTGACATATTTGATTTAGTGACGGTTTGCATTAACATATTAAGAAACAAAGCTTGTAATTTACAAACAATACAATATACAAAATATACAAAGGCACATACAAATTAATTAAATGCAAGGCGGAATACCTACAGACAGATATACATATTCTAACAAAGAAAAGAGATACATTTTGTAAACAGCTATTCAATAGCCTCAGACAAAAATAAGTTTTAATTATTAGCAGTCAAAATCTAGTCGTGCTAGTTTCAATTTCCTATCCACTTGACTAAGGGAACAAAGAAAATCGTGGGGTGGGACCGCTATCTTGGCATAATACTATATGAATAACACACGTCTCCAAAGTTCATGTCAACTTACCACTCACAAAATGGTCTGAGCATACACGTGTATAGGGAAAATTGCTGATCTTTATGTCAGAACGTCCAATATTTGACAGCAACTTGCACTGTCTTTCCTCCGACAACTTAAGTGTCTGTTCTCCATGTTTCTGCCGTACTGTGGGAAGTATGAAAGGTCCTTCTCACGATCAGCACGATTTCCGCACACGGCACAAAAGTTTACCATTGCAACTGATCCAAACGTACAACGTGGAAGAAAAATAAAATGTACTAGTAGTGTTGCTATGCTAAGATACATATGGCGTTGTAATCCAATATGGCGCACACCAAACCTGATGACGTCACATGAATACGGTCTATTGTACTTCTCAGTATTGGATCCTTCATTAAGGTCGCGCCCTTTCTGCTGCTCCTTAGGTTTGATTAATTAAATGCTTACTATATCTTCTGCCAGAAGACTGTTGAGTAGAAGTCTTGTTAACAAAATTAACATTATGTGTCAAAGAATATTCGTCAGCAGCTCGAGCAGCATTTTCCAAGGTTTCAATCCTATCTATGCTCATCAAGATAAGTTTTAAAGTCACTATGGACACAGTTTTTGAACTCTTCAATTAATATCATTTGCTTGAGATTTTGATAATATTGTTCGACGTTCTTGGCTAAGCACCATCTATCAAACAACTGCTTTTTTTCTCTAGCAAATTCGACATGAGTTTGTCCAGCTTCTTTTTTGTAATTTCTGAATTTTTGTCGATAAGCTTCAGGGACTAACTCATAACCCCTTAGAATACATTCTTTAACCACATCATAGTCACCACTTTGGTTAACAGACAGTGAAGTGTAAATCTCACTATCCTTACCAGTGAGTACACATTGCAATAACTGAGTCCAATGCTCTCTTGGCCACTTTAAATTTTCTGCAACCTTTTCAAAAGGAATGAAGTATTTGTCTACTTCTTTATCTCTGAAAGGGGGCACTAACCTAATATTCCTTGCTAAATCAAAACATAAATTTAGATATGAAGTATGATAGGGTTTTTCACTTGCCAGCTCTAATTCTTTCATTCTACATTTATATTCCCTTTCTTCCTTCTCTCTCTCTCTCTCTTTATCATTTTTGTTTTTCTTGTAACCGAATGTGCATCTGCTCTTTTTTTGATATTGTAATTGTCTTTCTTTCTCCTCTTTGTCATATTCTCTCTCTCTCTCTCTCTCTCTCTCTCTCTCTCTCTCTCTCTCTCTCTCTCCTCGTTTTCATATTGCACTTGTCTTTCTTTCTCAATTTCCTTTAGTTTAATGTCAGAGTCTGATTCAGACTTACTGACCGAAATCAAAGCACTTTTTCCAAAACATTATTTTCTACCAAATATTCGACCAAAATCTTTTTGATATCTTGTTTCGTTAAAGAAGCCTCGACTTCAGAAAGATCATATTTTCTGTCACGTTGAATCAACAAATCTTTTCTGAAAAGATCTAATTGCTCCTGAGTAGGATTATAAAGAAATATTTCTACTTTATATGGCATTTTAATACAAGCCTGTCAATCTCACTAAAGACTTAAAAAAATTCAAAAACTAGGGGTATTAAAATTTAAAACAAACGTTTTCTGAAAAAAAATTCTAGCCAAATTCCAATTTATCTCAATTTCGGACGAGCTCACCAATTTCTATGTTACGTGCTTCGGCTCGAATAAACAGTAACATAGAAATAGTGAAAATAACAAGCTTGTAAAACTTAATAAACAATTTATTGAGTACAAATATTTTTCAGAAAAGAAAAATAAACTTACGGTTTTAAGAATCAATTCCAAAATTAATCCATAAACAATTCAAAATATTGTCCACTAGAGAAATTGCAAAAGTCCTGGTAATACAATGTCCAAATAATTCTAAGTTAAACTTCCGGCCGGCGAAGTATCCAATATGGAAGACGATGTCACTTGATGAAGTCAGTTCTTGTTAATGAAAATCTATGAGCACATATTCTTTTCCAGATAAATAACAAAATAATTCCTCTTGATCCAAACGAATTGACACAATTTCCAGTACACGGTAATTACAAATAACTCAAAAAGACACAACTTAATATTCTAACATCCCAATTTTCTACTGAATAGCTCGCTCCAAAACATAATTTATATAGCTTTGTTTTACGTAAACAGGAAAGGGGTCACGACCTTCTAGAATCTCTCAGAACAATTGTACGTTCAAGAAATCACGTAAACAGCGTATGATCCAACTAAATTAGAAAGATGTTTATACTTTACTCCATTTTGTCCTTGGAACCAACCAATCATTTTTAAAGCTTGTTTACAACTCTGAAACCAGGTCAGAAATGAGGTCAACACCTGGTGATTATCCTGTAAGGTACAGGTCAACCCCCCCCCCCCCCCCACTTCAAGGAACGAATCTTAAAATTTAAAATGCCAAATTTGAATCTAACAAACAGACAATAAAAATAAATATAAATGAAATATTAAATATACGTAACAGTGGATTAACAACAATAATAACAAAAAATATAAAGCAATCACTTAGAAGCAAGTGTGTGAAATGTGGTACAAAAAATATCAATTTGTTTCTCTTTCCCCAACAATATTGGTGATATCGCTACTTCGTTAGGAAATTAACAGGAGTTCCATGGGCTAAATACCTAGGAGAAAAACATCTTCATGGATTTTAATATTATGGTCCTGGAACCCGGCTTGATAATGGACTTGACGAACGAGATCAACCAAGACCTGATGAGTCTCTAATAAATGCAATTGATTAAGCAGGTCACATTCATTATATAGAATATAAATAAAAGATTTACAACAAAGACATATTGCAGATATGTAGTTGATTCATTCGTTAATTTCCCCCCCCCAATTTTTTTTTTATCGAATTGTTAGATAAAAGGTTGGTAAGATCTGCTATGAAAGGTAAACTAGTATTAGGGGCCGATAATTAATCAACCGATTATTATTATGGAATCGATCTAGTATAGTCCAAGAGGATATTGGAGGAGTAGAGCAGTGATTAGTAAACTCACTGATGTGGGACATGTTATACGATTTTTTGCTGTAAATTGGTCTGCGAGACAGGCAATATCACAAATATATATACCCCACCCCCAACAAATTCAGCATGCACATTTTGATGTCAGTGCTCCTAATGAAGTCCATCAGACGGATATTTTGTTTTAACCTCATGAAGCTATTGCACTTGGTACAATTTCTTAGTGAGGTATCATCTCTGTTGAAAACACAGAGTCAAAATCAGACGAGGATATATAGCAATTCATACAGCAATAGTTAACGGATTTATTTAAACACATGCTGACTGGTTATTTGTATATCCATATGCAAAGGAAGTGTCCAGGGGCAAAGTTCAAAACGATATAATATTTGGTGAATGGGTTACAAGTCAACCAAGTGTACAGCTGCATTAAATAATGGAAATGATAGTGCTTTTTATAAGAAGCATACCAATTTGATCACCAAAAACGTATAAAAATATAACAATATCATTTGTCAAAACAATCTGTATAATGCAATGTTACCTTAAGATCGTTTTATGAACCCGGTAAACTTGAAGGCGGTAAACAATGAGCGACCGATTTTATTTGAAGTGTAACTACATATACAATATCCAGCGTGGTAAGATCCACGGGTAGACCGGCAATATATAGATTAATTCCACGTTGCTACAACGTTGCAGCAATGTTGTAGTAAGGTTGTAGCAACGTTGTCAAATGATGTGGCAATGTGATTAGGTGAACAAGTGGGAACGTTGCTAAAACGTTGTTGTCTAACGTTATTAAATAACCTTCCTTCAACATTCTTGCATCATTGAAATCCTCTCTGGAAATCTGATGAAACCGGTTTGTGTTTCTGAAACACATATTCCGTACTTTTGGCAAGAATGTCAAACAAAACGACATTTAAAAATATGTCAACATTACCATCCAGCTAGGAGTTGCGATAGCAGGTATGTCAAAACTGCCATTGTGACAACATTCAATAAAGTGTCAGTTCTGCACCATTTTCATTCATGAGAAACCAATCATCACCAGTCATTTGACCATAATAATAATACTAATAGGAATAGCACTCTGCATTTGTTAATGCTTGACAACTCGCACAAATCGGTTCAAAGTTGCACATATAATAATGCACTTTTCACAATACGGAATTTTTATTTATCATTTCATGCACTTAAAACGAATCTTAGATAAAAAAAAGTAATGATACCAATTTAATAAAAATTCATAGTCCATTCCGAAGTTTTCAATGAGTTTCAATGCATGTGTTCTAACACGGTTTATATGCAAACATTGCTTTCTGTTCACTGTATGAAATCCTCTTTCTAGGTAGTTTTTCTAACAGACTTTACTGCAGCGCCTTTCATTAGATTTAAAATGGACATGTGAGTTCATCAAGTAGGCAGGGTTTTGGGGAGATCCACTACAATGGGGATATAATACAAAACTTTAGGTAGCAGGGTGTAAAGTGAAAGTATATGGGTAAACCACGCTGCTTTTGCCTGATAAGGAATCTCTGAATCTGCAAACTGAAGGTTCAAACATTTGTTTTTAAAAGACAAAAAGGAAAAGGAAACAATACACCATATATTTTAATACCAATTTTTCTATTTATTTTCTAGATTTAATTAAGATTAGCAATCAGAATTAGTCTCCTCCTGCACTATCTCTTTCTTCTTCTGCTCTGAGACCTGCAAATTAAAATATAATTTAAAAGTCACATATCATCTCAGCACCGCTTATATATACAGAAGTCACATTAACTAGAATTATTAAACTTTATGAAACTTTCTTCACTGCACATGTGCTTCCCTTATTATTGTTAAGCCATGTTACAAAATAACTTTGTATTTATGTGTCATTTCAGACACGTTATGTTTTTCTACCAGGTTTTCATAATGGTGTTGCCTTAAGTACGTTCCGAACATAGATAGTGCTACATTTAACAGTTCAGCTCCAGAAACAGGTGCGAAACGCGGCACGTTTATGGCTAACTTGAAGAGATTTGTTTGACGTCGCTGCACCCACGCATTTATCTGAAATTTTCAAGTCTGAATTTCGACGTTTTGTCATGTAAAGAAAAAACTATGCACTGATGATCTTTCTTTATTGATTGATTCTAGGCCAGGAAATATGTTATTCTTTAACGTAATTTTCTCAGACTGATTTGATTTGGATGAGTCATTGTTTGCGGAGCCACAAACAAATTCATAAATATCGATAACATATTGCTGGATATCTAATTGTGCGTTTGAAATGTCCAGTACACGTATCTAACGGACCTTTGTTGCCAGAACATTGGTTATATTAAGTTCAATTATATCAAATGCATCAATGAAACTATATGACCTATTGGGAGTCATGCGGAGGTTTCACGCATGACAACAAAAACATCTTAAGACACTACAATCGCTACAAATGGTAACCATAAAACATCTAGTATACTTGCTTGATGCGGTTTAACATTAACATGGCTTGTAAACACGATTATTTCCTCAATGTGCTCCAAAACAATTTGTATCGTTAACAGGGGAGTTAGTTAAATTGAATTAAAGTAAGATTATATAAACCACATACACAATAATTTTGACAGCTTTGTCTGGAGCAAGACACGATCATTTTGAGAAATCATATTAAAATTCCCTTTAACGAAATATACAAGCAAAGTCTTTCCTTCCCGGTTGTAGAACGCCGCCCATTTCTGAAATAAAGTCTGCGAAACCAAGACCTCTTTAAATTATAATTCATAACTTAAAAACAAAAATGTATTTTAAAAAGCATCTGCTGTTTCGGTCACATCTTATACCTTTTTCTTTCGTTTAACAGTGGTCTGGTGGTTTATCTAACAGAGACCATTCTTCTGATGGTCACTGTGCCAAAGCACTTTCAATAGTCGCTAATAAGACGAATCCAACTGCAATGGCAGAGTTTGGCCTCCCCATATTGTTAGGAGTAATCAGTAGAACAAAGAACAGACATTAATATGCGATCACTTTGTCGTTTACAATTTGACTCCAATTATAAAAGAGTGTAGTCTGTACCTTGAAATGAAAACGGAATTAGGTTAGTATTAATATATTTGTTCGTACAGGTCTCTATCAGCAATACGGTGCAGGAAAAAGAGTAAAAACAACCCGTACCTTTGTACCAGTAATCAGTTACATTGCAACGCTATATTTATTGATGCAAAGGTAATTTTTCACGTTAGAAATATAACATATAATTGTACATCAAGAACAGGTATAATCGCAAAGGTAGCTTTAGCTGCAATGCTATTGTTGTACAATTACAACAGTCTTTCTCCGCTGGCTCAACGGTATTCATCTATAATGTATAGTTTCACACTGTAATACTTGAGTGGTAACAACGAAGAGCCTTAATTAGTAACAGTAAAGCATAGCAATATTTATACTTTGTAGCGATAACTTTGCGTTGTTACACGAGACTATTTGCACACGTCACATATAATGTTACAATGCTAGCTGTATGCTGATGCAATTAAACATTACAGCTGCTTCAACATAATTTAATATTGCAACAACAGTTGTGCAACTTATTTTAGTCCCTGTAGTATTCTTTACTCCTTTAGTATCTCATGCAGGTTTTAATTTACAGAGATTCTACAGACGACTTCATATATCACTGCCTGAATGAAGCGTATTCTCTGTCTCCATGGACAGCCTATATATATATATATATATATATATATATATATATATATATATATATATATATATATATATATATATATATATATATATATATATATATGAGTGTTGCTCCAATACGTCAGCTGCTTCAGAAATTTCAAAAGGTATTTTGATCCATCTTCATTCTATATTTTTGGAGAGCCCGAGATTATTATACTATCTTTGTGCATATAGTAATCCAATCTGTCATTTTCGTAGCTATTTAGGCAAACTCTTTCGGTTTATGATTCACGTTCATCAAGACATGATTTATTATTATTACTTGCCATCGAACATAAGGCTGGTAGTCATTGCCATGTGGTAGGCAGCAAAATCATTTTCATTAAGCTAATACCCTGAGGGACAGCAAAACTGAGGAGACTGATAATTGAATCAAGAATGACCATGCAAGGTGACTGTCGTTAGAGTTCAGCATCAGGGCAGAAATATTAACATACTCCATGATCGTTGCTTCAGGCCACTTTTATTGACTCAGTTTATAATATATATATATATATATATATATATATATATATATATATATATATATATATATATATATATATATATATATATATATACCATACTTAAAGTCAAATGTTATACAAATGCCCATCAACGTTACTGCTATAATGGCATAGTTTCTCTATGCACACTTCCTACATGATCTAGCCTTACTTTACATGCACTTTAAGTGTTTGAAAGGTTGGGCTCCGACCGCCACACAATATACATATCCCATAAAAGTTAAAAATGAAATAGGCAATGAAGAGGAACGACTGACAATTGATCGAGAAGATTACAATATTCGACTGTAATAAAATACATTATTGTTAACGACATTTGATGCATTACAATATCACGCTGTCTCTCTCATCATGAAATTTTGAAAGCACTACATATATACACATAAACACACATACACATATAATTATATTGAACCTTCATATCCATATGCACACAAGCATAGAAATACTTGTAATTATTATTATTATTATTATTATTATTATTATCATTATTATTATTATTATTATTATTATTATTATTATTATTATTATTATTATTATTATTATTATTGTTGTAAAAGGAGGCTCTGTAGGGGCAGTGGCGGGACTTTAATTCCACACAAAATTTTCTGAAACCGGGATTGCGTCTCTGCTCCTCTGCAGTTCAGTTTAACGTGATGCTAATTACAATTCACGTAACTGTGGGTATTGCAAACCCTGACAACTGATTGTTCAACGAAAGCCATGTGACCCCTATGGGACAATCCCATTGGCCTTTCCGAGCCAATCTCATTGTCATAACGAAGGAAGGTAAAAAGTAGACCAACCTCATTACACCACTTATAAATTTACTTACGCGGTCGCAAGTAGCTTTATGGTAAGGTGTTTCTTTATAGCCCGAGGGACAGCAAGACTGAGTAGACAGATAATTGAATCAAGAATGACCATGCAAGGTGACTCTTGTTAAAAGTTCAGTATGAAGGAGGAAATGATAACATACCCCATGATTGTTGATGAAGCCACTTTTAGTGACTTCGGTATAGATACTATATAGAAATCAAGCATACTTCAAGTCAAAGGTTATATACCAAGTGGTAGGCAGTGAAACAGTTTTCAACAAGCTAAAGCATCTTTGTGATCAGCTTTTGATGTTTCTTTGGCATTGCTTCTGCATTGCATGGCGACGACCAACTATAAGAACACTGCTGGTGTACATGCTTCGAAGTATGAACGTTTCCACACGAAGTTATTATACAAATACATTAGTGTGTCCGCGCGTGTGTGTAATTTGGATCTTTAATGTCGCTTTAGCAATTTTTAAGTCATATCGCTACGATATATGCTGTAAAAAAAAGTTTATAGTGATGTCTAGTACTGGAAAATCAGGCTAGAGACATTTAAGATGACGTCAGACCCAGTCAAATTATCGTGACACCAGGCTGAACAGTTCTGAGCGCCTATCGAGGCAACTGCTAGAACCATTTGTATACGCCGTTGGTATGACACGGTAGGGATTTGAACCCATGACCTCCCGTATCCCAAGTGGACACTATTATGTCCGTCATGTGATTGTCACTTCCAAAACACCGAAGTACTTTGCTGATCACGGTTGACAGCCTCAAACAGGTTCGTCTAACCTGTCCATGTAGTCGCGGTCTGCATTTGTCTTCGAAAATCGGTGTCAAATAATGATCCCAGCAGAAAGCAGAATTAACATAGTCTTATATTAGAACATTGAGCAATATTCGTTACATGTGCTAACGAATAGACAGACAGACAGACAGACAGACAGACAGACAGATAGATAGATAGATAGATAGATAGATAGATAGATAGATAGATAGATAGATAGATAGATAGACAGACAGACAGACAGATAGACAGATAGATAGATAGATAGATAGATAGATAGATAGATATCAGCGCCAGAGGTGAAATTCATCAGTTATATTTACTTTTAGGAAGGTATAACAAACTTGATACTTGTTGTTTGTTCAATCATTAGCAACATTATGTTATTCATACTTGCTCTATGTTGAATATTTTGCCTACCCTACATTGCGTTCCATCTAGTGAAAAATTCTAACATCGAAATTATATAGTCTTATCTAATGTGAAATGTACATAATGTTTTCCTGACTTGAATGTAATCCTGTGTTGTTTGTATTAGATTGCATCACGTGATTTTCTGTGAAACGGTCGCGATTTTGTCCTTACCTTAATAACTTGTCTGCAGTTTTCGCATTAAAACGTATCGCCTGACCTTGTGCGAAAATGACCCGATTTTGTCCCTACTTTAATATATGCCAGTCTAGTTTTCTTTACATCGTATCAGCTGTTCTACTCTGAAACGGGTACGATATTGTCCTAACTTGAATAAATGTTATTCCTTGTGTTAGATCATGTCATCTGATCTTTTTATTATATGACACGATTGGACCATTACTTGACGATATGTTAGTATTGTCTGCAATAGATCGTATCATATAATATATATTAACTGTATGCAGCTGAATATTCAAGAACGCTTGCTCAAATGTATACCATGATAAAGGCAATAATGTTACATAATAATTTGAACCCTGTCTGAACTCTAGTTATCCCTCGGGGACATGTTATGTCAAAATCGCTTTCATATCTAATTATCTATAATTTCTAACAAAAGTGTTAATCTCCTTCTAATGTCCGACGAAGATGTTTCGTACACTTTCACTAATTTCCAGATAACATGCTGTGTTCAACTCTTTGTAAAATCCAGTGATGATGTTTTGTCCACTCTCTACAGTGTCCAGCGAAATTGTTATGTCACACTCTCTTTGTTGTGCCCATCTATCTATAATATCCTGGCAAAATGTTGTCTCTCTCTCTCTCTCTCTCTCTCTCTCTCTCTCTGTCTCTGTCTGTCTGTCTGTCTGTCTCTCTCTGTGTCTGTCTGTCTCTCTCTCTGTCTGTCTGTCTCTCTGTCTGTCTGTCTGTCTGTCTGTCTGTCTCTCTCTCTCTCTCTCTCTCTCTCTCTCTCTCTCTCTCTCTCTCTCTCTCTCTCTCTCTCTCTCTCTCTCTCTCTCTCTCTCATGTCCAGCGCAGATGAATATTCAACATCAAACGTTTCTGTCGTAATGAATACATTTCTCATGCAATGAATCCATTTATGGCTGTTCTTTTATCCTACCATTAAATAAATTCGGTCTGACTATGGTCGTCTCGTTTTACAAATCAAATTATGACATTAACAATGCGTCTTCATGAGATAACTTATAAATCTGTCTTAAAATCTGTAATATCTTGATAATATTCTGGAAATGAATCATCACGTAGATAAGTCAAATTAATCGTTAATTATATTAATTCTTATTTCGATCAGTACTTAGAGTCATTGGATGATTCGTACACTAATTACTCCGCTCATTATTATCAATTTGGAAGACATAGGGTAAATAATTTTTATATAGCTATATAATGTGAAGAAATATGAAATTGTTGTGTCCAACTCACTTTTAAATAAAATCGAAGAGGTTTCCTTCAACTTTCTCTGATGCTTAGTATAGATCCGGCTAGTGTCCAGCGATGATGTTGTGTTCAACTTTTTGTAATGTCTAGCAAAGATGCTGTGCCCAACTCTTTTATGTCCAGAGAAGATATTGTGTCCAATTATCTAATATCCAACGTAAGTGTTGTGTTCAGCTTTATCTAATGTCCAGCGATTACTCAACAATTATTTTGCTTGCTGATGTGATCAGTATTACACTTAATGGACTTTGCAGGCGCTAATTATTTCAGTTCCATTTTATGGACTAACATTTGAGAGGATATACGGTCAAGTATATTTATATGATGTAAAGAAATACCGGGTATTAAGTAAAATGTCAAACTTAAGCCGGCTACCAGATAAAAATGAATCTCGAGTGCTCAAACTGCTAAGGGAAACAAAATGTTAAGCTCAACAACTTAAACAAATATGCATAAAATGATAATTTATTTTAAAACAGATATGCTTGAATAAGCAAATAAACGAGCTTTCACAGTACATGCATGAAATTTGTCCAAGCTTTTGTTACCTACGTGGAACTTGATATTTGTTTTTATTTGCTTAGGTTGCTTTTGTTTTTATCGCAGGTTTTCTCGCATATTGTTAGCTTAAATATAAATTTTGGAAACGTATATACATATACGTGAAATTGGTTTGGAAAGCTTCAGTGTTACAGTTATAGTGTATTGCCTGTCATCTGGATCAGGAAGATAGCGCATCAGTTGAGTCACATTGGACATTAGCGAGATACAAATTAGGTGAATAAAGATATTGCCTTTGGGCGGCCTTGATTAGTCAATTCTGCAAAACCTTGACGCTAATCGTTGACGTCAGCACAATCATAATCAGTGTGTGAACTTGTACACAAGCTGCATCATTTTGTTTGATATTTCCTTATTGTTACTAACTCCCATACTGGGCAAAAAAGATACCCACACAATATTATCAAGCAATTACGTAAAATACTGTTAAAGATATTAGCTAATGAGATATTATACAATTTCGTGAATCGCTGCCTCTGTGTGGTTATGTTGCGAGATTTTACAGCGAGTTCGACTTTACTTAAACTAATTCTCCTGCATAAAGAAAAATTATATACGACATCAGTTCATCATTGTATCCATTCTGCTTTCAAATCCGTAAGGTTTTTATTGTCATTTATTTCACCACTACTTGCTGTGATATGAATACTAACTAATATGCTGCAATGAATATATTCCGATATTATATGCCGTTACTTCTTAATCCCTGTTTAAATATAAAGAATGGAACCTTATATTAACTAAATTTCTTAATATTTTATTCTTCAGAAACTTTAGGTTTATTGATATTTTTCGTAAGTTAGAACTTGTGTAGATGTTCAATGCGTTTCCGAAATTGGGTGCTGAATGAACATTAAAAATTGATTAGGTAAGATACAAGAAAGGTTGCATACTTTAACGAAATCTTCCAGGCTAATCTCATTGTAATAACGAAGGAAGGTAAAAAGTAGACCCAACCTCATTTCACCACCAAAAAATTTACTTACGCGGTCGTAAGTAGTTTTATGGTAAGGTGTTTCTTTATAGCCCGAGGGACAGCAAGACTGAGTAGACAGATAATTGAATCAAGAATGACCATGCAAGGTGACTGTTGTTAAGAGATCAGCATCAGGGAAGATATAATAACATACTTCATGATTGTTGATGAAGCCACTTTTTGTGACTTCGGTATATATACTATATAGAAATCAAACACACTTCAAGTCAAAGGTTATATGCCAAGTGGTAGGCAGTGAAACAGTTTTCAACAAGCTAAAGCCGGTTGTGATCAGCTTTTGGATTGTTTTTTGGCATTGCTTCTGCATTGCTTGGCGACCAACTATAAGAATACTGGTCGTGTGCATGCTTCGAAGTATGAACGTTTCCACACGAAGTTATTATGCAAATACATTAGTGTGTCCGCGCGTGTGTGTAATTTGGATTCCTAATGTCGCTTTAACAATTTTTAAGTCATATCGCTACCATATATGCCGCATATAAGTTTATAGTGATGTCTAGTACTGGAAAATCAGGCTGGAAACATTTAAGATGACGTCTGAGCCAGTCAAATTATGGTGACACCAGGCCAAACAGTTCAAACACTAGCTTCTTAACGCTGAGCGCCTAGGGAGGCAGTTGCTAGAACCATTTATATACGTCGTTGGTATGACACGGTAGGGATTTGAACCCATGACCTCACGTATTCCAAGCGGACGCTATTATGTCCGTCATGTGATTGTCACTTCCAAAACAATGAAGTACTTTGTTGATCACGATGGACAGTCTCAAACAGGTTGGTCTAACATGTCCATGTAATCGCGGTCTGCAATTGACTTCAAACATCAGTGTCAAAAACTTATCCCAGCAGAAAGAAGAATTAATATATATATATATATATATATATATATATATATATATATATATATATATATATATATATATATATATATATATATATATATATATACGAGAAAGGTTGCATACTTTAACAAAATCTTTCAAGTTCCGTTGCATGTTACGATTGTCACTAATTTCACTGGACAACAAATTTTTACAAAAGTCATGTTACTGAAATAAAATTAGTCAATTCTTATCAATTTTTATGTGCTGAACACGAATATGACAGTCAAATTGCAAAATTGGCTCTAGTTTTTTTGTAATCTGCAAGAAATTAATGTTTACATAATGAAATGCATTCCAATAGTAAAAGTTCAACTGTAATATCCTACCTATAAAAAATCAAGTCATTGACTACATCTTAGGTTTCTTCGCCTGTCTCTTGTACAACTGTTCGGGA
This sequence comes from Unio pictorum, assembly GCA_030141615.1. Lineage (NCBI taxonomy): Eukaryota > Metazoa > Mollusca > Bivalvia > Unionida > Unionidae > Unio > Unio pictorum. The sequence continues at coordinate 27,110,606 of JARLTB010000113.1, read as the reverse complement.
GCATCTCTGAGGAGTGTCCAGCAGTAGTCAGCCAGCATTGTAGTGGACCATTTTCCCTGGTATCTTTGTTCCATTGTTGCGATATCTTGATGAAAACGTTCGCCGTGTTCATCACTAACAATACCACAGTTGCTAGGAAAGAAATCCAAATGGGAATGAAGGAAGTGAATCTTTAGAGACATATTGCAGCCAAGTTTCTTATACTTCATCAACATGTCTTCTACTAGTTCCTTATGGTTTTCTGCCCTAACATTTTCGAGGAAGTTTGTAGAAACTAGGCGAAAAGCATTCCATGCTTGTTTCGCGTCACCTTCCAGCAAGTTGTTGAACCGGTCATCTTTGAAAAGCTATCGAATCTGAGGTCCCACAAAAACTCCCTCTTTAATCTTTGCTTTTGAGTCGAGGGAATTTTTCATGCAGGTATCGGAATGCTGGCAAAGTCCGGTCAATGGCTTTCACGAAGTTCTTCATCAAACCTAGTTTGATGTGAAGGGGTGGTAGCAAGATTTTCTGAGCCTCAACCAGAGCTGGGTGTTGGATATTCTTCTCTCCAATGGCTACATTCTGCCTGTGAGTCCATTCCTTCCTCATGTAGTGCATTTCCCTTGCTCGGCTATCCCACTCGCATAAGAAACACATGTATTTTGTATATCCTTGCTGCAGTCCCATTAAAAGGGCAACTACCTTCAAATCACCACAGAGGTGCCAGCTGTACTTGTTATACTCAATGGAATTCAGTAGCTGCCTTAAGTTATCGTATGTCTCTTTCATGTGGACAGCATACGCTACTGGAATAGATGGAAAAATGTTTCCATTGTGCAAAAGCACAGCCTTGAGACTCAGTTTCGAAGAGTCCACAAACAGTCTCCATTATTGTTGGTCATGAGTGATTTTTAAAGCATTCATGAGGCCCTCAATATCGGAACAGAATATCAGATTACTTTCCTTTCTGAAGAAAGGCTCCAATTGCTGGTGTCGCTTTCGATATGCAGTAATTGTGACATCTTCTTCTAGAAGATTCCATTGTTGGAGTCTTGATCCTAGCAATTCTGCCTTGTTCTTTGATAAGTCCAAATCACGAATCAGGTCATTTAGTTCTTCCTGTGTTATTCTGTGTGGGGTTGATGATGCACCACAGTGAAAATCTGGATCACTGCATGCTGATGGACCAGGAGAAGAACAGGTCGACTCACCTTTGTCTTCGTCAGATGAATCAAGAGAATATTCTGCTGGAGGTTCTGGAATAGGAAGTCCCTCACCATGTGGAACTGGTCTCAATGCAGACGGAATGTTTGGGTAGACTATTCTCGACTTCTTTCGCTTCGTTATTCCGCCGGAAAGAGGAGGAACCAAGCAGAAGTAACAGTCATTTAGGTGGTTGCTTGGCTCTCTCCACACCATTGAGACTGCAAACGGCATTGATGACCTTTTGCAATTCAACCACTGTGAAAGCTGTGTTGTACATGTAGCACAGCATATATGCGGAGCCCAAGGCTTGTCTTGGTCACCAACCTTGCATCCGAAGTAAAGATGATATGCCTTCTTCACTTGAGAATTGATACTTTTCTTCTGGTTGGCAAATGTCACTTCCCCACAAATATAGCAAAAATTGTCCGCGGTATTAACACACTTTCGAGGCATTACTGTTCTTTATTGTACGTAAATGGATAAAATAATAAGTTTTATGTAACAGTAGCTTGAACTGTCTCGCACAACGTCTAAAATATTTTAAATGCTGAACCTATCTGATTGGGCTTTATATAGTACACTGCTTACGTCAGCTTCAGCAGCCGCCTGGCATTAGTATAATAGGCCTACACATGTATAGTACACTGCTGACGTCAACTTACTTCAGCAGCCGCATGGCATTAGTATTGCATTGCATCAGAAAATGATGCAATCAACTGTGGATGATGTGAGCATGATGGTATTATGCAATGTTACATCATTATTCCGGATGTTGCTGCAGTCCTACTGGAGAAATTTACACAGTGAAACATAGAAAATGAGGTATATGAATATCTTCAAAACGAGAGCCAATAAAAATTTTTCACGATTATATTCGTGTTCGGCACACCAAAATACTACAGATTAGGGCCTTTTCAAGTCAGTAATGATTTCACTGTTGACCAGTGTAATCGAGAAGTCTGAAAATACTCCATAAAAGCGAGTAAGACTTTCCGTCTTGTGTGTGTGTTCGTCTCTTCTACTGTGGAATCTAACTTGTCTACATACCGCGTGTTGAGAAGGAGTTGAAACGTCACGTTCGAATTGGTTCGAATAGATAGATAGATAGATAGATAGATAGATAGATAGATAGATAGATAGATAGATAGATAGATAGATAGATAGATAGATACATGTATGTTTAACTGCACACAAACTTCATTCAGACACACACTACTTAGAAAGTATTGATTTTTAAAAGTTAATATTTCACAAAATCACAGCATTTGACGATATTTTTTTAACGAGATAGAACATCATTAATAACACAAGTTTAAATCATTTCATGACAACATGAATTGCATATCCCACCCACTTGTAAAGAATTGTACATTGATAAAAAGTCCAATATAACTGATTATGTTTCCTATATTCTTGAAAGAATCACGAGGTCAAAGACAAAATGTGAACACCAATGTAACTTTCGAACAACAAAACACTCGTTGCATATTTGTTCACCTTAAAACAGTATGCAATAAAGGTTTACACCAAAACTTCCGTGAACATTTTAAATGACTGATGGGCTCATAACAACCTTCAAAACATTGGTCGAAACAGCCACTGTAATAACAATACACGACGTCAGAATTGTGTTGTAGATAACTTGCACAATGATACAAATGTAAATTGGACAAACAATAAAGTCTCATCTTTACCCTATGATTAATCGAGTCAGACAAAGCTACTTATATAGATTTTGAATCAACGTTGACATAGAATTGGTTTATCCTTTATAAATATAATAAATAAATGATCCAAAATTAAGCACAACACATACCAATTTACTACAAAGGCAATTATACATGAAATCGTATTTCAGACGTTGTTTATGTAGATAGGTCTATCAATGAAAAACATCTTTCATGAGTAACACGATAAACCTTTTATGCAAGCCACAAGCGACAATCCGCCACGTTACTTTTTCATCGACATTAACGGATTCGCCACTGTGGCTTGCGACGAACAACATTAATCACTGCTTGATTAGCAGGTAAGGTTGTTTTTTATGTTGACTGCTCAATAATATTGTTCTGCTGATGACGACATAGAGAGAATTTGTGTCACATTGTGTACACCGTGCTCGTAGTAGAAGGTTGTTCGATGACATATAGAAGATAGCAATGAAACTGGTATCCTGGTGTTTTTTTTATACTGGAAACAACAAAACAAAAACCACGATATTTAACATATGGCAATGCGACATACCTTCAATTCGTACATTCTAAGCTTAGCAACACAACTATAAACGTTTAGAATGTGAAAAATGGCACGAATGTTGTCTTTCCAGCCTTACTTACTTCAGCCAATAAAATAAATAGTTTGCGTAATGCGCTCTTGGCATAGAAGGTGTTACAATGTTCCATCATTGTAACCGTATTCACGTGAGCTATACAAATTTCCCGTTTTATAAGCGACGAAAATTATATTGAGAGATGTTCTACCAACAGAGAGTCTTGACACAATAGCTTAGAATTTAACGACAAGAAACCACATCATACATGTAAATAGTTTTGATAATCCAAGAACATAAAGAAGGAAACACAACTTAAAAGCAATATAAAACCAATACCTTTTACCGATTTAGCGCAATTTATGACTTTACACACTTGTTAAGAAGTACACTGGAGGTCTTTCTAATGTCCAAGGTTGCCTGATTGATGGCAAAACTGCTTGTCTACTTCATATAAAAAAACTGAAGCACCTTAAGATATTTGAGAAAATACCGTAAATTTGACACTTTCTTGCGAAAATACATTTGTCTCCTATTTAGAAAGGATTATTCCTTCCCAAATGGTTTCCTAATGTAGACTTCACTGCATCATATAATCATTGTATTGCGTGAGCAATGTACTTCTAAGACTTTGGAGCTTTTTGCGAATAAGTTAAATGTATTCATTTGCTTAAAACTATAATGGCATAAAATGTTATGGCTTACAGTAAGCGAACACAGACTGGCAATGGCCAGCTCTTAACGAATAGTGTTGCTAGCATGATCTAAGTCCTAAAACCGCTTTAAAAAAAACTTCTCAGCACGATGACTGACATAAGGAGAACACGTATGGGTGACCACGTAATATTATGGTACAGTGTTTCTTGGAGAATCAAATTTCTGCACCGTATTTAAAAAACGTCTCAGCTTAAAATATAAACGGCTCCGCATTTTAGACCTATTACAGCTTTCAATCTTTTTTGTGTGTATTTAGGTTGTGCAGTTTGTGTTAGTTTTGTTCCTGGTGATTATGTGTCGTATGCTTTTTCTTTCTTCCGAGCCTGACTTTGTCCAAATCAAGCTCATTTTTTACCAGACTAAAGACATTGATTTGTAAAAACATTACGCAGCTTGATATATCTCTGATTGTGTGTTGATTTTCAGATCATTGTAATGTAAACATGTTTATCTTAATGTTAGACCAGGATATAGGAATAACCTCATGGAATAACCTGTTTTGCCTGAAGTTTTCCTTGTCTTTTTGACAAATCAAAATGTTCTAGAAGGGAAAATTCCATACACTGACAGAGTATTTTCAGTAAATGATAATGGTCAAGTAGAGGGATTTGCTTGAGAAATTACTCATCCTTGCATTTAATACCTGAGGCAGAATTAGTCTTAGTGTCGTATTCAATCATTCACCTAGGGTAGGATGTTATTCCAATTATTATTCACTGGTAATACAACAAGGCTCATCTATAATATTGTTAGATTGGAACATTACTTACGAATGTTTCTATTATCTTACTGTGACATATCAAAACAATGTTGGCACATCATGTCATTGTAGACTATTGGCACATTACCATGTTCGATACCACAGGCACATCCACACGTTCATTAAGTTATGTTATTTGGAATGCCACTAGACTTAAATGAAACTTTATTCATTAGTACCTTTAACAACATTTTGTACTTTTTTGGATTTAATTCAGATATAGTAAAATTTCACTTTGTATTCATACGAAGTAAATTCTTTGATGCATTTTACAAAACGTGATGGTATTCGCTATGTTATCTTGTCTAGTTTAAAAACAATTAGGTCGTAATAGAATCAGGTTTGACAATACAACTAAATAATCATACAAATTTGCGTCGTTTGTCTCTAAGAGGAGCTGTGGTGATTAATTCATACCAACTAAAAAATGAGTGTTCATTGTACTTTTTAAATGACTATGCATTTGTAACTAAAACAATTGATATGTATAGTAACTTGAAAACAGCTCCATAATAGCTACTGAATGACTACTCATTGTATCTAGAAAGTGAATATACATACTATCTAGAATATGACAATGCATAGCACTGAAATTCTGAACGGGTTGTTATGCGTGCATCCGTTAGATTTTAGAGACGATGGAGGTGTGCAAATGAGATATCTCCTGGTTGGTGGATGTGCAGCATCTGTAGCGGCTATGTAGTGCAACAAGGGAGAGGTAGTCCTTGCTGCACTTCTGTACTTGAAATTGAGTCGGGTGTGTGTTGGAGCTGCTTCTTCCTCCAATATCGCTTTTCGTCAGCTAGCAGAATAAGCTTGTCTTAGTTGGCTTTCAAACCAGTGATCAGAGCGTGTCGCCAGTTGGACCTGTATTTTGAGCAAGCTTTTCCCGTATATGTTGACAAGGGCAAACAAGTTCAGCTTGCAGAGAAACGTGAAGCGGAGATGTGACCGTCCAGTCAACATTTTGCCAGAAACTTGTTCCGAATAAAGAAGGTCCTTAGAGATCCGTCCGTCATCCATCCGACGTACATGGCCAAGCCATCTAATGCGACGTTGGCGGATGAGTGTGTCCATGCTTGGAATCTTGGCATGTTCAAGCATCTCGTTGTTTGTTACTCGATCACTGCAAGTGATTCTGCGTGTGCGTCGTAGACATCACATGAGAAAAATTCGGTCTTTTCTCTTGTGAGGCAATGAGAATCCGTGTTTCACTGGCATACTAGAGAGTGCTTTGCACGCAGGCACGGTACACGGATCTTAGTGTCCAGGGTCAACATGCTGTTGTTTCACACTCTCTGCGACAACCTTTATGAGGACCTTCCAATCCCTTTGTTGAGCTCAGCATCGAGCAATAGGTTGTTTGTGATGATAGAGCCAAGGTTCATCAACTGACTGACTACCGCAAGTTCATAGTTGTTAATGATGATTGTATAGGCGTCAGCGTTCTGAGCCATCACGTTTGTTTTCTTTTAGACTAATGGTCGGCCAAAACTCGCCACATGATTTAGCAAAGCGGTCCATCATGTGCTGTAACTGAGTTTCTATGTGAATGGGATAGGAAAGCATTTCCCTGATGGCTGTTTCACGAACTTTGCCTTTAGTCGTACAAGGCTGAACAGTTTGCCGTCTGATCGCGTGTCTTGGTAGATCCCTTCTGTGAACGCCCCAAGGGTATCCTTCAGCAGGGAAGCGAATAAGATACCGACGAGCGTTGGGGCTAGGATGCAACACACTTGACTCCGCTGAGGAGGTTGAAAGGGTCAAACGTGAGACATCGTACCGCATTGTGCCTTCCATGTCATCGTGGAAGAACTGGATCATAATTAGATCTGAAGAGCTTCGAAACCTCGCCAGGATTGTGAAGAGCCCGTTTCTGCTGGCCAGATCGAACGCCTTGCTGAGGTATGTAACGGCTAGGAGGAGGGGCTTTTGTTGTTTTCTGCATTTCTCCTGCAGTTGCTTGATGTAGAAGATCACGTCGATTTTGCACATCTTTACGCGGAACCAGCATTGCGACTCAGGATATAATATGTGGGCAAACGTCTGCAGTCTCTTTCGGATGACGTTTGCGAAGACTTTACCTATGATTATGATGCTGACAAGGGATATGCTAATGTAGTTGCTGCAGTCACGTCTGTCGCCTTTGTTCGTGTACAGGGTTGCAATGTTAGCGTCTCTCATGTCCTGAGGCACTGCATTATCATCCCAACACTGGCAGAGGAGATCGTGCAGATGTATGAGCAGCACGCTGCATCCGCGCTTGATTACTTCTGATGAGATGTCATTTGTCCCTGAGAATTTTCGTAATGACAGTTTCTCTAAGGTCTTCTTTAGTTTAGCCATTGTCGGTTTCACGTCTAGTTCGGTCAAAAGAGGGAGGTTTTTAATGCCGTTGAGGTCATCGTTGGTCCCGTGATTATCTCTGGAGTACAGTTCAGAGGAATAATCCAACCAACGCATCATATGCATGCTCTTGTTGTGGATGAAATAGCCTGCAGGAGACTTTAGCTGTGCTATCAGTTTTCTTGGGATTCATTGCTTTCTTTATGCCATAATATATGACTCTGATGTTTCCGATATATGCTGGAGACTGGATGCTCTGACAGAGTTTAAGCCAGTATTTATTGGCGCACTGCCATACTAACCTTTGCACTTTGTTTCTGGTAGACACGTATGCCTGTAGAGTCCTCTGGCGGGGGCGGGGTAGTTTGTAATCCATGTATACATTGCCACGCTCTTCTATGGCTGGCGTGAGTGCGGCGGTTTTAGCCTCAGAATAAACATTGTTCTTTGACTGCTTCTTACCAAAGATCCGTGTCGCTGTGCCGTACACAGTCTCTCTGATGTGGTCCCATCTCTCTCAGGCACTGCCGTTGGGAGGTTCTGAATCACACGTTTTCGAAAGTACATAAGTGAATTATTCAGCCTTGTCTGGATATGACGTCTTGCTCACGCTAATGCTTGGCTTACCTTCTTTCCTAGAACGGTGTATCTTTTTTCATCACACAAATGAGTGGTCAGTGTCTCAGTCAGCGATGTGCAGGGTACGGGTAGGAAGCACACCATTCATTGCAGACATTCTTGTAATGATCAAGTTCAGATGGTGCTAGTGTTTGGACTGGGGATGCCTCCAATACACTGTTTGCTGTGGCTTTTTCATAAAATGAACTGGTGATGCTGAGGTCGTGGTACGAGCACATCTCTAGCAGTTGATGCCCGTTCTCATTCATCTTACCCATGCCAACTTTTCGAAGACAGGAAGGCCAAGAGTCATGGTCTGCACCCAAGATAGCTTTGAAGTAGCCCAGTAATATCAAATTCTCTTCCTTGGGAATCTTGTCGATGAGCGAGTTTAATTCGTCATAAAACTAATCTTTGGAATCTCCAGTAACACTTAGTGTATGCGCGTAAACGTTGATCAGGCTGACAGGTCCAGTTCTGGTGTGGAGGCATAGATTTAACAGTCTTCCGTTTCCTCGTCGACAGGGTTATATAATCCACAGCAGAGAGTTCCTGACGTCGAATCCAACACCAAACATTCTTGCGTCGTCGGCGAGCTTTCCGTGCCAAAAGAACTTGTAGGTCTCTACTCAGTGGAACCATGCATCTGGTAGATGATTCCTTGTAGTGCGGCTATGTCGACCAGGATTATTTCAAGTTCGTCTTTGATGACTGAGAGTCCCGTCAGCATGGTCCAGATAGTACAGATACCTAGCTTGAGGACTGGAGGTCTCTTTGTTAGTTTTCGTTTGGCATTTATTGATGCAATAGTTGCAGTCCGCTTTATCATGTACTCGCGTTTTTTAAGCCCTACGCAGTGTACGCACCCAGTAAGGCGGAATAACTGTGGCGCGACGGCACCTTAATGTCTGAGAGCTGTCCAGCTTTAGGCGATTGGTAGCTGGCCAGTGATACCTGTTGGTTGCTTCCACCGTCGAAAGCAACCCCTGGTGTCTGACTCAATCGATTGATGATTCATAACAGGTAAACTGCTGCTTCCCATGTTGTGTCGACACTATGAAGCGAATCTGGAATGTCCTATCCAGTGTGAAAGCCTGGGAAGAATGATATGGGGAATCAGTTGTTGCGCATACAGCTGATTCCTCCTCTCCACGGAGCTGATGGATCCAAGGGAAAGGACAAGCCGATATGTCATGACACCAGGGGTGTCGCATGAGTTGCCGAGATGACACCGAAAGCAATGTCAAGTCACCTTAGGGACTCCGTCTCCACCAAGCATCTTCACTGACCAGAAAAAGCTCAATGCAGTCAAACAGTTCATCTACCTGAGTTGAGTGATCCCCTCTTATGCTAAGATCTTCAAAGAAATAGACAACAGACTGGCCAAGGCAAACAAGAGATGTGCAAAGATCAGCAGATAATAATAATAATAATATAACAATAATAATATAACAATTATAATAATAACAATAATATAATAATATTGGTTGTTATTATTTATTTAACACATTTATTATTCTTGTTATCATTATTATCAAATCTTCTTTTTCTTCTTCTTCTTCCCTCTTCTTCTTCTATTATTATTATTAGTAGTAGTAGTAGTAGTAGTAGTAGTAGTAGTAGTAGTAGTAGTAGTATTGGTCGTGTTATCGTCGATGTTTTATTATTATTATTATTATTATTATTATTATTATTATTATTATTAATACTATTATTATTGGCTTTGTTATCGTCGTTGTTTTATTATTATTATTATTATTAGTAGTAGTAGTAGTAGTAGTAGTAGTAGTAGTGGTATTAGCATCCCAGAATACGGAAGAAAAAGAAGAAGAGGACAAAGAGGAGATAGTATAAGGAGCAGAAAGAAAAATTAAGCAGAACTTAGCGAGTAATTTTAATGATACTAGTTACAAAAAAAACTCCTAAAAGTTGTTATTCTTAAATCTTCTCATTGCTTTAATCTAATAAAATACATTAATTTTAGACGCAGCAACACATGCAAATAATCAGAAAGGGAGAACAATACTATATTTATTACAATCACAGAGATGTTTTTCATCACTTAAAAGTTTGTTTTTGTAAACTAGCAATGATTTTCCACAGTGTTGTAGTCTTTATTCACTTATACGTCAGGCCCAAACAACAAAGGTCCATAAAGATAGCATAATGTGCCTGCAGATCAAGGTATATGTTGTTTGTTTTACTGATGAGTCGTTACAAACTGCACATATCCAGATATGAACGGCCCATTCTACGCCGACAGATCTGGATATGTGCAGTTTGTATTTGAATTAGCCATATAAGCGAGAGTAAACGCTTCATAAATTAGGACATACAAAGTCTCCATTAATTCTGCAGCTGTACTTATATTTTTAGTATCCTAAGACATCATCTTCTTCTACATAGATATGTGATCATTGTATTAAAGTATGTTTTACAAGATCGTCTGAATTTATTGTACAAGCAAGCATATATAATTGGATTGGCCATGTTATTTATAAAGTACAAACGTTCAAAAAATGAAAACACAGCAAGTCCTTCTGCACTCATTTTCGTGAGTTTCAGTCTCTCCATAAGTAGTCCACAATATATAATATATGTTAAAATAAAAACAAGCGTCACAAGGAACCAGATTAACGTCTTCCGGTATTGAAAGCAACACGGGGTCTTCTTTGTGACGTTGGATATCATTGATAAGGCTCCTTTTGATGCGTTTCGCGTTGAAAGGTTTACACGATTGATTTCCTCTGTCGTACTCGAAGCATTAGAGGCCGATCTGGACTTATATTTCTGCGATAACGTTTCTCTGGCGAGACTAATGCCTTCTTCTTCTCCTATAAAACCATTGTTTATGTCATAGCCTGGAACGAGTTGTACTTGAGTCGGGAGTAAATCGGAATTTGATTTACTGCGAGACAAGCAAGTACTATGTGAAAAGTTTGAATTTTTCCAAATTTCCCTTCCTATTAAGAAATAAACAACAGCACAAAATAAAGAAAAGATAACTAAGAGACAAAGCGAAAATAGAGTGTATATTCTCTGCCATATATTTGATTGATATATAGCCTCGGTTGAACATAAAAATACCGTGGTGTTACCGCCATAACGATTCTCCATTGTATCCGATCTTACGCCACAAAATACAGGAGCGGGAATTGAAATAATCACGGATATAATGCATAGAATGGTACACAGTTTAAAGGCTAAACTGATTCCGATTTGCTTTCTCAACGGCTGGCAGACCCTTCTAAACCGGTCAACGGAAATTAATATTAGAGTAAATGTCGATGCAGTACATCCTAGAACGTTGAAAAAACACTTTAATTTACAAGCGGCAGCATTCGCAAAGGAAAAATAATGCGCATGCTTAATCATCTCTGCCGGAATCAAAACCACGCAACCCACAATATCAATTACAGCGAGAAACAAAACAAATACTCTGAAATTATCCTGTCTATATTCTCGACTTTTTGAGAATATAAAAATGACCATAAGGTTCCCAATTATTCCTATCACTGAAATGAAGCCATGCAATATCGTTACAGGTAGCAGAGCTTGGGCGTATGTGTCATTCAATTCCATCAAGCGCTCATCTTCTTGCGTTGAGTTCATTGTCATTTTTTGAAAAGCAAAATACAAACAGGATGGATCTTATGCCAAACAGCACTGGTAAAGGTCAGTGTTCAAGTTCTTAGAATTCAGACTAATAAAGCATACAGGACATCTATCAATAGTTTAACTATAGGGTAAATTATGAATCATCATGGTGACAATCTCGTTAATTAACTAACACGTGTTCAGCTTTGAATTTGATATCACACCGCCGACTACTGTGGTTTCTTTTCTTACACAGTTTATCTGCTCTGTTCATTCCATGAGCTTACTTGTTCTGAAGTATCGTAGAATTCATCGGAAACTTAAATATTTATTGCAGAGGTTCTTCTACACATTCATGTTTCGACCAATCACGGTTTCCTAGAACGATATATCATTTTTAAATACAGACCTGTTTAGCTGCTATTGCACAGGTAACATAAAAGTTGGAAAATTAATTCTGAACACCTCAAAGATTTCTGCATCATCCGAATGAATATTTATGTTCCACAATTAAACATCGCTAAATTGGCCAATGTTGTGACCAAAAAATCTGTATTATCCAGAGGTGTATTATGTATTAAAACGGGTAAATCGCAACCTATATCTATCCATTCTACAGTGAAATCCGGGTTACAAATAGGCTTTTTAAGGGAAGTTTCGCTATAATTTCTTTCTCAAGTCTGTGTCGAAATGAATCATTGGTGATGTCACTTGGAATAATAAATGTGATCACTAGGCTCTACATGTGGATTCAGACAGCATCGCTGGCCAGCATAGGGATGAATCCAATATATATGTGTAGATGAGGTAACGGTATTCTTATGCAACGTATATCGTGTAGCTTCAACAGGCTTTATTGGATGAGCTTCCGTTAATATTTGATGCTGGGTACCTGAAATATATCAATGAATATTTCATATAAATGTCAGCAGAACATTTAATTGTTTCTCAGTATTTTAGGTTCCAAGACTAATTAAGTTTTTCGTATGTGTGTAGGATGGAGGTATGCTGATATGAACCAAAATCTGTATCTGCGCTTTGTTATGGCCTATGTAAGTAAAAACAAATATACAACATACGTTAGAAACGAAATGATTTTTTGTGTATCCAGTATGTATTTATCAAAGTCACGTTTGCATGCATGTATTGACAACGCTGTGTCAAAATAATTGTTGGGCAATCCTTTCTATCCCAATTAGTATATATGTGACTAATATTGAAAATTAAATGAATGTGTCTTGACAATGCAAATAGTTTATAGCATTCCGTGAAATAAGGTGACATGAATTATTCAGCAATAAACAAGATCCCTCTTAACATTTTAAAATTTTGCCGAAATTATTAAGGTGGTGTTGGAATGAAAACGTTTCCCTAAAACTGAGAGAGCATCTTTATTCTATACATCTTAAATAGCAATCGTTAGAAATATACCTATTTAACGCAATTCTACATTCGTTGTAGACCTAAGTGGCATAATGTGCAGCAGAATTTACCCTCATAGATCAATACTGCCCTGCTATGTATACACTGAAAAAAGAAAATAATTAATTTATCTACCTGGCAATTTTCAGTTTTCTCCCATACAGTGGTCTCGTTTTTTACAGAAACATCTTTGGCAATTAGTTAAAAATTCAAACGCTATTTTCGGCAAAATGACAATAAGTTTATATGTTTTTGTTTTTATTATTTTGCTCTTCACTTCTATATTACATACTGGTAAGCCCCATTTGTACCACCACGTAAGTTAATACACCGGGTCTAAAGCGAGGGTCTGTAGACGTGATAAAGTAATAACTACAGATAATCAGGATTCCAAATGTTTTGTCCTTTCCGTTGCACAAAACGCGAGATTTAATACATCCGTTTGCTCTTAAAAACAATGTCATTACCATCAAAATGGCGATTGCCTCTCCGGCTGTCAGTATGAATAACTAACCTGATATCGAGCGAGATTTGGTGCTGTAGTATTAATCCCTGCGTTAGCAGTCTATCTTTTTCTGTCGTTGCATTTTAGATCTGAGTCCTAATATTATAACTGGCATTGTTATCTTAGTCACTTGAAAATTTGTAAACCACTCTTTATATAATGTTTATGCGACATTAGAGCTATACTAATTTTGTTTTCAAAAAGGTAAAACAAGAATTCAAAACAATACAGTAATTAGACTCCAAATTGAATTGCCTCCTACAATTACAACTTCAATGTAAAACATACGGTTCATATCTCGAATGTATACTGATAACTGACATTCGGGCCACGCCGGCTTTTACGGATTAATAATAGACTGAGGAGTTCAGAATGTTTCATTCGTATTTTCTGTCAATCTAACATTCAAAATGTAAACAAAGAAATAGCCAAGGCCACCAGAATAAATTGAAGTTTCTTAAATACGAAGACATTTTTGGAGTAAAGAACTATGTTCTTTCTTTAAATCACTACACAGAAATGCAAGAGAAACATTTATGATGTCTATCAGAAACAGTCTGATTGGTCCGAATGTACCTAACCCCACTACCTCCAGTCACAACTCGACAGTGAGAAATACAACTCGCTCAAAGAACCAAGTTTTACCATGTGTCCCAATCAAGTAAATAATATCGTAAATCCTTAAACGTTTTGTAAATGGAATATGTACTATTTAGTACTGTAATTTTAATAATATTCGGCCTCTTGAAAAATCATATACTAGGCCTAAAAAACAGCAAGTACTATTTAGTAAATATCACTTATACAGCCCTGAACACACACACACACACACACACACATTACATATATATATATATAAAGATAGAGTGAGGCGATTTACAATGTTAAATGTCTGACCTTCATCAAAGACTAGTTTGTATTGCAATACATGTATAATGTACTTAAAGTTAAGTGATTCATACCTCTTTAACATAATTCTACATTCGTTGTATACTCTACTGGCTTAATGTGTAGCAGATTTTACCCTCGTAAATCAATACTGTCCTGCCATGTAGACACTGAAATAAAGGAAATAATTATTTCAATTATTGTATCAGCCTGGAAATTTTCAGGTTTTTTAATATTTTGGTTTTTCTGTTATAGGAACATGTTCGGTAATTACTTAACAATTCAAACGTTTTTTCGGCATAATGACAATCAGTTTATATGTTTGTGTTTTTATTATTTAGCTCTTCACTTCTGTCTTACATACTAGTAAACCAAATGTTTACCTCCACGTAATTTAATATACCGGAATATCAGTGTTAACTCTATGAAAGCTTGAAACGAGGGTCTGTACACGAGGTAAAGTAATAACTACATATAATCAGGTTTCCAAATGGTTTGTCATATCCGTTGCACATAACGCGAAATTTAATACATCCTTTTGCTCTTAAAAGCAATGACATTACCGACAAAATGGCGATTGCCTCTCCGGCTGTCAGCATGAATAACTAACCTGATATCAAACGAGATTTGCGTTTGTAGTCTTCACCCCTGCGTCAGCAGTCTATCTTTGTCAGTCGTAACATTTTAGATACGCGTCTAAATAGTATAACCAGCGGCATGAACGTGGTTACTTCAAAGGTCATTCTAAACGCTCTTTATATAATGATTAAGCTACTTTCCAACTCGTTTATTTGCGTCTTCAAAACGTAAAAACCACCCCAAAGTAAACAGGAAGTAGACGCAAAACATAGTTGCTTACAGCAATTATAACGTAGAGGTGAATCGTACAGATCTTATCTCAAATATGTGGGCATAGCTGCCGTGCAGGCCACACTGGCTTTTCAGATCAAGGATAGGTAGAGTTCAGAATTCGTCAAAGTATATTTTTCATTCGTAATTTCTGTGTCAATCTAACATTCAAAATGAAAGCAAAGAAATAGCAGAGGCCACCCAAATCAATTGAGGTTTCTTAAATGCGAAGAAATTTATGGAGTAAAAAAAATAATGATTAATCCGTAAATTGCTACGCCAAAATACAACAGAAACATATTTATTTTCTCTCTCCGAAACAGTCGGGTTGGTCCGGATGTGCCTAACCCCCACTACCTCCAGTCACAAACCCAAGACTAGCAGTAAACCTTGCTCGAAGAAAAGAACCAAGTTTTACCATGTCTCTAAATCAAGCAAATTATAACGTACAGTTCAAAATCCCATATATCCAATTGTTTTGGAAAATTAACCCGTAGTATTTCGCACTGTACTTTTAACAATCCTAGGCTTCTTGACAATTCATAAACTGGGCATACAAATCAATAAATAATAATTTGTAAATATTACTTATACAGCCCTGAATATTCAAAATCTTTGACACACACACACACTATCTATCTATCTATCTATCTATCTATCTATCTATCTATCTATCTATCCATCCATCCATCCATCCATCCATCCATCCATCCATCCATCCATCTATCTATCTATCTGTCTATCTATCTATATAGATATGTTGGTGTTGTTTATTATATATATATATATATATATATATATATATATATATATATATATATATATATATATATATATAATTTAAGGGCAAAGAGACGATTTACAAACAAGTAACATACATAAGTTTAATTCTTAAATGTTTGACCTTTACAAAGGATATTGTATCTGCTGAAAGCTGCTGAGTTACCTGTATCAGAATCTTTACTTTCCATTCCCATAATTCAACTTCATTTTCCAGGAAGAATAATAAAAACATCAAAAGCCATTAAACTCTGTTGTGTAATTCTATAACATCAAACTTGTTATCAAGTACATTACTTATCTACTATTGCAGAATATCATTAATTTAGATAAGGATACTGGTGTGCTGCACGGTGTCACGATTTATCCCGACCCACTTGTATAAAAGGAAATTCTGACCGACGTGTTTGATGTGCAAAATTGGCCAAGGTAAAGCTAATCCCCTTACGTAAGGTGGTCTTAGTTGGGTCGAGAGAGCAGAAACGCGGCAAGGGAGGGTAAAAATGTCACGTAGATGTGAAGCTTATCACCACATCAAAGGTAGCAAGGCCGACGAGTAGGTGGACGTTAGTTACAGTTCTCCAAGACAGACAGGTAGATTTAAATTGACCGTTCGACGATTGGACAGGGTCCAAGCGCCACCCAATCAGAATGCGATATGGGTGGGCCCTTGTTTTAAACCAAGAATAATATCTTATGTCGATAGAAATTAAATTAGTTCGTTCTAATCCACTGTAAGTGTTTTTCACTAAGGACAGGAACTCCGTTTGCCAGCCGTGAATTGGCACGTAAATCTTAAATTCTGGGAATCTAAGAGATATACAGCTTCAAGGAAGCTTTGAGTGTCAGACTTGAGAAGTTTTGTCATAGTCTCGGATTGAGAGACGGAAGGAAGGAGAAATAGAAGGAGCTACGAGGAGAGAAGGAAATTATAAGTTGGAGTAGATAGACAGGAGGAACGTGGAACGGAAGTGGAGAAGACAGGAGGGACAAAGAGTCAAAGGAGGAAGGAAAAGAGGAGAAAGACGGAAGGAAGAGTGTAACAGAGAAAATTAGATGAGTAGATCACAAAGACAGGGGAAATTATACTCACACTAAGGAATCACGTGATGAACTAGGCCGTCACTTGGTCAAGGGAGAGACGAGTGATTGTTAATTATCGTATAAAGTTCACATTTTATTATATTGTTATTAATTGAATGTTATCTTCGTGTTTATTTATAATGTAACCGTCGGCATTGCTGACTGGGGGCTCACAGCTATAAATCTATTATCAATAATTTAACATTTTTAATTACGGGTCAGGGGAACTTCCTCATAAGTCATTTAAATATTTCGGAAGAACCCCACCCCTTGAACACGGGCCGCCACAGTGGGCGCTTCGTCTGGGATTTGAATTAGATATATATTATTTTATGACCTAAAGTTATTTGTAGGATTATTAGTGAACAGTGTGAGATATTTTCCATCCTGTGTATTTTGAATTTGTATGATTTTCTCTTCTTTTGTTGTATATTTGATATTTGCATACTTTGTATATCTTTCGTTCATTGCAGTACTTGTGAAGCAGATATCGAACAAATATCTTACCTGAACGAAATTAGTTGCTGTCGGCAGGTAAGTATTTAACTAGAAACTTGTTATATCTGTGCATTGCTATTAAGAGACAAGGTATCACTTTCTATTAGTATAATAATGGCTACTGAAAGGCAAATGATCAAGGAGTACCGTGTCATGGGGTCGGAAGATCTCGGATATGAGGGAGATCGCCTGGCGACATTCATTGAAGAACGGAGCAAAGAATGGAAGGCGGAAAAAGCAGCGGAAAAAGCGCTGGCCAAGGAAGCAGCGGACAGAGAAACCCAGAAAGAGCTGGAGCTGACCAGGATATCAGCGGCCACAAAGGAAAGAGAACTCGCTCACATTCTTGAAATGGAAATGGTGAGGGTAGAATCCAGGGCTAACGACCGGGACGACGCCAGTACGAATTCCGGAGGGACCGGACGACCTTGTATCGACCACCGGATGGTCCAGATAAACATGCCACGTTTCAACGATAGGGAGGAGGCTATCGACGATTTTCTCGTGCAGTTTGAGAAACTTGCCCACGCTCATAAGGTTCCTGAACAACATTGGGCGATTAATGTCTCAGCCTTTTTGCAAGGTGCGGCTCGGGAAGTCAACCACGGCTTAACTACAGACGATGCTGACGACTATAATGCGCTCAATAAGTCCCTTCTTTGCCACTATCGGCTGACCGCCGAGACGTACCTGAAACTTTTTCGGGACTCGATGAAAAAGGTAACTGAACCCACTCTCAATTCCACAACCGCGTTCGAGGTTTGCTTGAGAAGTGGATGAAGATGGCTGAAGTCGAACGAACGTACGACGGGCTGCGCGAGCTTATACTCAAGGAACATGTCCTGAGTACTTACCGTCGCGAATTTAGAGTCTTTCTAGCAGAGAGAAAACACCGGTCGCTCGAAGAGATCGCTAGCATGGCGGAGCGATACGAGCAGGCGCACTCGAAAAGTGGAGGTTCCGGGGGTGCGGACCGACCCCGACCCACTGAGTCGCGTCGTGTGGTTGAGGTTGAGCCGGCTGTCCGTAACCGTCAAGGCGACGGGAGGGTCGGAGGGGGATCTACAGGTAGGGATGCCACCCATCGACCTGGACAGGCATCTCCCACGAAAGCGGGACTTGCAGGTCGGCGAGGGCCGCCGACGTGTTTCAACTGCAAGCGCCTGGGGCATTTTGCTAGGGACTGTCCCAAGGACAGGTAGACCCAGGTGAATGCCGTTGATAGAAAGGAGTGCGTGCCGGAGGTGAGTTGCAAACCAACAAATCTTGCAGCCGCAACTGTCAACGGAGAAGGTGCCACCATCTTGTATGACACTGGGTGTAGCGTCCCAGCACTTGTCGACAAGAAATACGTCAAGCCTGAGGATTATACCGGGGAGGCAATTGAAGTTCAGTACGCGAACAGCGCGCGTGACTTATTGCCAGTGGCTGTCATTGACCTCGATTCACCATACGTGAAGGGGAAAATTGAAGCTGTGTGCTTGGATAGACTATCACATGACGTCATACTGGGATGCCGTTATGTGCTACCCCAGCCGAATCCCGAAACCTCCATACCGTTTCCAGTGAGTGCTGTGGAGACCAGGTCCAAGAGCCGACAGACGAAAGCGAAGCCAATCCAAGTTACAGCGACACCGGTGAGTAACGTTCTTCCAGCCGAGTTGAGGAAGTTGCAACAGGAAGACGCAACTCTGGCGCAGTTGCACAAACACGCTGAAGTGGGAACAGAAAGAGAAACTCCGAATGGCGCGGTGAAGTTCGCATACAAGAAGGGGATCTTGTATCTCCACGCCAGGAAAAACAACGAACACTTTAAGCAAGTCGTCGTGCCAAAGAAAAAGTGATGTGAAGTGTTGAAGCTCGCACACGAGAGTCTTATGGGTGGAAACATGGGAATTGCCAAAACACGTGACCGTCTTGTCAAAGAATTCTACTGGCCAGAAGTCCAGGGAGACGTTAAGCGGTTCTGTCTCTCCTGTGACAAGTGTCAGAGAATGGCAACGAAAATGGATCATCAACCCGTCCCCTTAGGGAGTACGCCCCTTATCGACGAACCATTCAGACGTGTCGCAATGGACTTGATTGGACCGATAAAACCCGCTTCTGTGCACGGAAATAGGTATATTTTAACGGTCGTAGATTATGCTACACGCTATCCGGAGGCCTAGCGTTGCGTAATATTGATTCGGAGACCATAGCGGAAGCTCTGTTTGCGATTTGGTCCAGCGTCGGAGTGCCTGACGAGATCTTGACCGATCAAGGGACACAATTCATGAGTCGTGTGATTTCGGAGGTGAACCGACTGATGTCAATTAAGCACCTCACGACTACACCGTATCACCCCCAATGTAACGGATTGGTCGAACGGTTTAACGGGACCCTCAAGAACACGCTCAAGAAGCTGTGCGAAGGCCGCCCCAAGGATTGGGATCGGTATATTCCTGCCATGATTTTCGCATACCGGGAAGTACCACAAGCGAGTTTAGGATTCTCTCCCTTTGAACTCTTGTACGGGAGGACCGTACGTGGCCCAGTCACCGTACCGAGACAGCTGTGGACGGACGATCATGCTGTGGAGGAAGTACGCACTACCTACCAGTACGTCGCGAACTTACGCAACAAACTGGAGGAAGTTTGTTCCCTCCCCCAGGAGAACCTCAAGCGAGCAAAGGCTCATCAGGCGAAGAATTACAACATGCGCGCAAAACCACGCCAGTACGAAGTGGAGGACAAGGTGGTGTTGCTGTTGCCCAAAGAACACAACAAGTTGCAAGTTTCCTGGAGGGGCCCATACGTCGTCACCGAGAAGGTCGGAGGTCAAACATATCGGATACGGCTACCAACGAAGGAGAAATTGTACCATGCCAATCTGCTTAAGAGATACCGGGAAAGAGAGACCGTCAGCAATTTTGTTGTCGCCACGATAGTCACAGAGGACACCGAAGGCGATACGGAAGGTACCATCACTGTCCCGAGCTGTCCGTTAACGAGGGCCGAGACACCCTCGGACGTGGAGTGTGACCCCTTGTTGACTGCGGTACAGCTAGAAGAGATAGAGACCTTGCTGGCCGGGCATTCCGATGTGCTTACGGAAATACCCGGGAGGACGGCACTTGTCGAGTTTGGTTTAAAGCTGATGGACGACCGACCAGTTCAGCGAAAATCCTACCCATTGCCCCACGCAAAACGACAAGTCGTAAGGAAGGAGATCGAACAGATGATTGCACCGGGAGTAATCGAACCTGCCGACTCTCCGTACAGCTCTCCAGTAGTCCTAGTGTAGAAGAAGGACGGCACCCATCGATTTTGCGTCGACTACCGGAAGCTGAATCAGGTGACAGAATTTCAGGTTGAAATGCTACCCGACCCAGAACATATTTTCGCTTCTGTCTCGAAAGCGAAATATTTCTCCAAGCTGAATTTGTCCAAGGGGTATTGGCAAATTCCGGTAAGGATGGAAGATAGAGCGAAACTCGCTTTTGCTACTCCCGACGAGACATACCAATGGTTGGTCATGCCGTTCGGGGTACAGAACGCGCCCAGCGTCTTCACTAGGATGATGCGGAAGTTGTTGGTGCCCTTGCGCGATAGGGGTGTTCACAACTTCATGGATGATCTCTTGTTAGCTACGGAGTCGTTGGGTGAATACCTCACTCTGTTAGCTGACGTTTTTGAGCGGCTACATCAGGAGGGATTGACAGCCCGCCCTTCCAAATGTCACCTTGGTTTCAGGACATTGAACTATTTGGGACATACGCTGAGCCAAGGCACGCTGTCCCCAGAGAAGTCGAAGGTGGAGCAGCTGAGAAACGCAGCACGTCCCACAACGAAGACGGAGGTGAGGTCATTCCTGGGATTGGCCGGGTATTACAGGAGGCATGTGGCTAATTCAGCGCGATTGCGGGGCCATTGTCGGACCTAACCAAGAAACGGACCCCGAGTAAGTTTATTTGGACAGATGCGTGTGAGCATGCTTTCCAAACGCTGAAGGATAGATTTACATCCGACGCAGTTGTCCGTCTACCGGATCTGGAAAAAGACTTCGTTCTTCGCACCGACGCATGTGACACGGGACTGGGAGCAGTGATACTACAGGAGCATGAAAAGACGCTTTTCCCTGTCACATACGGCAGTTGGAAGCTGTCTGCTGCCGAGAAGAACTACTCCATATCGGAGAGGGAATGTCTCGGAATCGTGTTCGGGATAAAACGGTTCGAGCGGTACTTGTACGGACGGAAGTTCATATTGGAGACCGACCACCAACCACTCGCCTATCTTGCACAGGCGAAGTTATCGAATGGACGATTGATGCGATGGTCGCTGTTCTTACAGCAGTACCAGATGCAGATCCGATACCTCAAAGGATCTGAGAACGTAGGCGCAGATTTCATGAGCCGAAGCGCTGCAATGGTATAGATCATTCTGTGTATATTTTCATATTCTTACTCAGTGTGTAGCATTGAGATGATTTTGTTCTTATTTTTGTTGTAATACTTTTGCATTTGACATGATTTTGAGGGAATAAAATCCCGATTGTATTCTCAAACGTGGGGGGTAGGAGGTGTCACGATTTATCCCGACCCACTTGTACATGTATAAAAGGAAATTCTGACCGACGTTTTTGATGTGTAAAATTGGCCAAGGTAAAGCTAATCCCCTTACGTAAGATGGTCTTAGTTGGGTCGAGAGAGCAGAAACGCGGCAAGGGAGGGTAAAAATGTCACGTAGATGTGAAGCTTATCACCACATCAAAGGTAGCGTGGCCGACGAGTAGGTGGACGTTAGTTACAGTTCTCCAAGACAGACAGGTAGATTTAAATTGACCGTTCGACGATTGGACAGGGTCCAAGCGCCACCCAATCAGAATGCGATATGGGTGGGCCCTTGTTTTAAACCAAGAATAATATCTTATGTCAATAGAAATTAAATTAGTTCGTTCTAATCCACTGGAAGTGTTTTTCACTAAGGACAGCAACTCCGTTTGCCAGCCGTGAATTGGCACGTAAATCTTAAATTCTGGGAATCTAAGAGATATACAGCTTCAAGGAAGCTTTGAGTGTCAGACTTGAGAAGTTTTGTCATAGTCTCGGATTGAGAGACGGAAGGAAGGAGAAATAGAAGGAGCTACGAGGAGAGAAGGAAATTATAAGTTGGAGTAGATAGACAGGAGGAACGTGGAACGGAAGTGGAGAAGACAGGAGGGACAAAGAGTCAAAGGAGGAAGGAAAGGAGGAGAAAGACGGAAGGAAGAGTGTAACAGAGAAAATTAGATGAGTAGATCACAAGGACAGGGGAAATTATACTCACACTAAGGAATCACGTGATGAACTAGGCCGTCACTTGGTCAAGGGAGAGACGAGTGATTGTTAATTATCGTATAAAGTTCACATTTTATTAAATTGTTATTAATTGAATTTTATCTTCGTGTTTATTTATAATGTAACCGTCGGCATTGCTGACTGGGGGCTCACAGCTATAAATCTATTATCAATAATTTAACATTTTTAATTACGGGTCAGGGGAACTTCCTCATAAGTTATTTAAATATTTCGGAAGAACCCCACCCCTAGAACACGGGCCGCCACACACGATATGCTGCAGGCATATATGGACATAGACCATAAATAATTTTACTATTTGTTCTCTAGATATATTTCTCAGTACTGTCCTTTCAACTGTGTGACAATCAATACAAATCATATGTTATCTAACATACATCCAAATATGACTTCACGGTGAAGTTCTTGTGAGGGGTTCACCGGCATTTTTTTGAGCGGCTGCACTGTAAACAGAACAGCATGTACACAGAACACAGATTTCATTTCCGGATCATCACCACGGCTTTATTACTCCATGTGCACTGTCGCCAAAGTGCACACTGACAACCACTCTCTCAGCTCGTATTCTCAAGAATAATCAATTACCTTTAAATCTCTACCAAAAATGCATCAATATAACTCTTCTATCACCTCCAAAACGAGAGAGGAAAAAATGTTCTAAAAATAGACTAGAACTACATTCGTGGGTACTGAACTGGAAATAATAATTGTGATATGATTCCATATTGATTAAATCTCATCAACCAACGTCGTGGGCATTTGGATCATCTTGATGTTTTCTGCATTACCTTTAAATATATGCTTGTCTCTTGGGATAAATGTCTGAAAACCACACACAAAAACAGTTACAGTAATTAACTGCTACTGAAATGCCTTGGTGCGTTATATATTCTTTGCAAAATATTGTTTATAGCAAAATTAAAGACAGAGGATGTACCTCGAATCGAGCAAGATGGTAGTATTCTATCCGAAGCTGGAATTTGACCGTAATTTAATTTTATAAGACATGTCACAGAATTAGGCGAAAATTGAATTGATTTCTTATTGAATTACAAACCAATTTCACCATTTTTTTTTGTTTCGTCGTACATGCGTTACCTGGTGTGAATAAGTGTTTTTCAAGGTAAGTGACGTGTAGCAATTTGCATGTGCCTGACTACAAATCACTTGAAGTCAGGAACATTAGAATCACGGGGTGCACGGGAATTTTGCCGTGAACTCTGCTCACCTATTTGAGGATATATAAGGCAGAATAATTCTGATAAGATTACGAGTCCAAAAGTATCTTATCAAACGAGAGATAACTCGTCATTCTTTCTCCAGCCAAAGGGGTGAGTGTTAAATTTATATTTCGTTTTATTGTGAATTTTATTCAGTTTATCATTTCATTTGATGTTGCGTTTATTACAATGCAGATTTAAAACGTTGAATATTTGGAATTACTAGTCACTATTAGACTTTAAATGCAATAGCGTAATCTAAGTTTTAGATTGTTTTAGAAATAACTATTATTAGTTTGGTTTCTTTATTGTAGTTGAATGTAGCTGAATATGACTGAATTGTAGCTGAATTGTAGCTGAATGTGGCTGATTGTAGCTGAACGTCTCTGAATGTCTCTGAATTGTAGCTGAATGTGATTGATTGTGCCGTGATTATGCTGTTTAATTGTGCGATCAAACTGAGGTATCTGTCTGTCTGTCCGTCTACGTCTGTCGTGATGTGTAAATATCCGGAAATCTAGAAGTTTAAATGTCCGAGTGTCGGAGCTGTCTAGAGGTGTAAACGTCCGGGGTAGTATCTTGTGTTTGGGACCGGTGGTTCTAGTAGATGCTGTATGCTGTCTGTACGTATAACTGTAGTGGATCCGTGAAGGGCAAACGGCCGATAAAAGTATTGGTCAACCCTAGGTATTCGGAGAAGCTGGGCGACGATTCAACAGTTGGTGAATCGTACGGTTGTACAGGATCGAGACACATGCGTGTGTTGCAATTATAGATACAATTGAATACATTGTTATATTTACACATAGTTACTTTGAATCACAGTAGTATTTCAAGGGATTACATGAATCTCAATAACAGTTAGCAACTTGATAAAATACATGTAGATGTTTTTGTACTTGTCGCAATCCATACGTGGGATAGTATAGTTTGATGTTTGTATTTGTTATCGCAATTTATACTTGCCTTAATACAACTTTTGTAAAGGCTCCATTTTATTTGAAACATTTGTGTAGTCCATGACATTCCTTGGATCTGTGTTTATTTTGTATTAATATTTAATTTAGTTTTGAATTGTGAATGGTTGTGGAGTATGATCGTGGGTTGAACGCATGAGTTATTGTGTTGATACATCATTATTTTTCATTATTAATTTATTTCATAAATTTACATTATCTTTCACATATTGTGTTTGTGTTGTTCATTTAATCCACCATCCACTCATTAACAATTCTGTTTCAACACATGTTTGGCGAAAATAGTTTACTGCATATATGACTATAACTTAGTAGCTATTTGTCTTGCGTTGGGAAAGCGGTGATGTGTGTGACAGACTTGCAACACACGTGGCGTGAGTTTCAATTATGGTATCGGATAAACCGGTGTCTGTTAGCATAGCGTGTCATTTTTCAACACAATATGCTCCAATCGCCTAAATTGGGAAATAATGTAGGTGTGTTGCTGCAACGCAAAACATTAAAACTTAACTTAAACCAATTTCTTGTGTTAAGAGTCTCTGATTCGTTTCCAACACTGTAAGCATCTGATGCAGTTGAAAATCTCCTTTAGACACCGCCGACATATTAGAAGCAATCCACATGTTTGTTACTGAATACGGGGAGACTGGGTATCGTCCAAGAATATAAGCTTTGCTGTGTGTGACATAATACGAATGTTGTAACCGATCTATTGTAAACCGATCTAATTTAAAACAAGCCTAATATTTTGAAAAAAAGTTTCGTTGCAATAATACTAAAGCCAAGTAAACACAAATACAAAGTAACAGAAGACTCAGACTGAAAAATATATCTCAAACAATACACCAATCGGTACTTGGTGGCACGAGACATGTTAAGTTACATCAGTTAAAATTCATCGTTAGATCACCATTGCTGATACGAAAAGAGATATAATGTATACCATTTCATTTGGTTGGGGTCACAATTTTGTCCCACGATTATGATTCCGCCGTGTCCATGTACAGTACTTGCAAAATTTGACGAAAATACAATTAAAGTGAAATCTCTATTTCTACTAGTAAATGACGCCATACTCAACCAATAATTGCTATAATAATAATAATAATAATAATAATAATAATAATAATAATAATAATAATAATCTAATAATAATAATCTAAAAATAATCTATGATAATTTATGATAATAATGATGATAAAAATACTAATACTAATAATAATAAATGATAATAATTATTATTATTAGTAGTAGTAGGTGTAGTATCATCATAAATATTATTATTGTTGTTGCTATTATTATTATTAGTTCTACTAAATAGAGTTGTCATAATATGATATTTCACCCATCTTTGGAGTATAATTCCATACACTAACGTTAACAGGAGCTGTCATGATATATCATATTTCATCCGCCTTTAGAGTTTAATCTCATACAATAACTTTAACAAGAGTTGTCATGATCTATCATATTCCATCAGCCTTTATGGTATAATTCCATACACTAACGTTAACAGGAGTTGTCATGATATACAATATTTCATCCCTCTTTAGAGTATAATTACATACACTAACGTTAGCAAGAGTTTTCATTATTTCACCCATCTTTAGAAGATAGTTTCATACACTGAAATTAACAAGAGTTGTGATGATATATCATATTTCATCCATCTTAAAGTATAGTTCCAGAAACTAACATTAACAAAGGTTGTCATGATATATCATATTTCATCCATTTTAAAGTATCGTTCCAAAGACTGATATCAACAACAAGAGTTGTCATGATATATCATATTTCATCCATCGTTAGAGTATACATGGTTTATGGAGAATCGATCACACAAATAAAAAAGCTCGACTCATTGGCCAACTGAAAATAAATTATTAATAAACACAGGTCGTCATTTCCTATTAACCAATAAGAGGACAGTATTTAATTCACTGGGATCTAACTTGCATAATAAGCGAGCGCGATCAGAGCCATGTCGAGCCTTAGCGTTGTAAAATAATTTTGCATTCCTTATAGGTATGATATTAAGTCAAACTGTTGATAGCGATACATGCCGAATGACAGAGCTAAATATCGGTACCAAATGTATAAAGAAAGGCAACGCGTAGCCTGAAATATCAGTGTTTATTCTTAAATCGGTCGCGCGAGCAAGGAGACTAGTGTCCTCTCTTGTGGTTTTTATATAGTACATGTATGAGAGGTCAGTTATAAGCAGCAACCATACGAACACATGTGATGTAATCTAGATGGACAAGAAATAGTATACATTAGGTAAGTATAAAGATATTTAAAGATATAATTTTATATGTACTCTATTTTTATTAGAAAGTGTATTATGACGCAACGATAACGAGGAAAATGATAGTACATGTATATGTAAATCGTTTTGACAAGAAAGTAAACATGACGTAAGGATACAATTCTATCGGGATGTGACTTTGTGCACTGTTATCATATATAATAAAACAACGGTTTATCGTGATAGGGTAAAAGTCAGTACTGTGTAAAGTAATTGATGAAAGGTGAAAGGAGAGATGTATGTGGAATGGTTGTGCCAATCTTGCAGAAATCGCAAGCATGATTGATATCGTATAAATATAAACGCATGCACATACATAAATCATCAAATAACTCTGCTATATTTAATTATTAAACATGTAGTGTTGCTTTTTTTATTCGAGGCGATATTTAGAATGTGAAATGCATTCCATACATGCGTTGGTGTGTAATGTTTACGGTATCCTACCAGAAGGTATAATCAAATCTGAACTGTTCAAAATAATTAAATTAATGTAATATGACCCAAAATAATACTTACATTCTCACGTTCAGATACAATTCCATTTGTTTTCGCCAGTACATGTTTTAATCAGTAATTCAGTAAGTCGTACGCGTCACCATAATCACTACAGGTTCAAGTGAGTGTATAATAAGTTTGTTGCTTCGATCTCTGTTTGAATTCACCGTTTCACACCCAGTAGTAAAACGAATCCAGTGTACCCTGCACCTGTCTTCTTGTGGCTTTCGCGCTATTGGACTAAATAAAGAAAGGCTAAGGTCTTTGTTAATTCCCCTGCATAATACCTGTCTCTCGCCAAATATCCCAGTGACATGCGTTGACGTAGACGGCAAATTCGGTATGATTTTCCTTTATACACGAGAGACAAATATATGCCTGTTCTCTCTCTCTCTCTCTCTCTCTCTCTCTCGTTTACAATTAGGGCGTATAGTCCGGTTTTCGCTAACAAAACAACAAATAGTACCCTATATGCTCGCTTATACGCCCATATAGGTCCAACTGCAAACCACATATACCATGATCTGTCACTGTAGAATGCGCTGGCAGATTATATTCTGTGCTGTTTGTGCAACTCATTACTAAAACAAAATGCAATGGCCCACATCTACGGACACATTATGTGACGGTAGATTTAAATTTACTGTTGGGCTCGACTTATAACCGGATACATACAGCATTTGAACTTGATGTCAAATTTCCGGACTCTTGACAGTTTTGCACTGCTGCATGAATCTTGTTTATTTGGGACAAATACTTGCAAAGCTATCCAATAGGACAAAACAAGTTGCCTTGGTTGTGAAAAAACTATGGCCATTTCCATAAACTAAAACTAGATCGTATTGGTGTATTAATTTGTATACAGTTTGTTATACACCCACTCACACACCTGTTTTGTAATAATCTTCCCAGTATTGCAAAGTCTGAACAACTTTGAAACTAAACGTTTTATATATCAAAGGCTTTCTGCCCGGATGCACATTTTTAAGGCTACCATAAAAAAGGGCTTGAACATTGTGTGCACCTATTGTGTAGAACAGGGCAATTAATATGTCAGTTCAACTTGTCATTTCTGCTCGAATTACGTATGAAAACTCCTAAATGTATACTACATTACACCAGCACAATGGCTGGGTTATAATTTTCCACTCTTTCTTTTTTTTGTGGAAGGACCATTCATGAACAATACATTTAGACACCCACAATGTTCAGAGCGTTGATTTATACCATTAGACACGCAATTAGTCATGACGTTATAGGAGACATTAAATATATGTTTCCATTTCCTTTTGTTCCCAAAATAAAAAGCATGGTACTAAAATTAACTCAGGTTAATGTACTTTGTCGACATCAGTAATTTCTGAATATTCTATATTTTGCATACTGTACATCCGCATTCTTCCTTGCGAGATTTTTAAGGAACATAATTTTGATTGCACTTTGTGACATATATCCTTTTACGTACATATACAAATAAAATGGACCGTCTCCCGCTTTGTATGAACAAATTTGTAATATCTAGCAATTTGTGTATTTTAAAGTAATACCAAGGGATATGATTGGCAGCAATGTTAACTTGCATTAACTTTCTGCATAAATCAAGTAATAACTCTAATGCATAACATGAATGTTTCGATGACGTTTAACATACCTTTAACACATTATTGAATTTATATGCCAAGAAAATGAAAGATGTATGCCTTTCACGAAGTTGCACATAGCCGATTCTGTTCGGCCTGTGCGTGTATCGAAACCACCATTTTTTGGATTAGAAGTCTATTGCAATACCAATTGTTTGACCATGACTCCCTTATGCAACGTACCTCTCATGTGTGATGAGAACGCCCTCCGACTAATATTTACTTCTTGAAAATTACATTTGTTGTTTTTATTGAGAAAAACAAAAAAAAAACACCAAAAAAAACAATCAAAAAGTCATTGCGAGTGATCGACACATATCGTACTGTTCATTCATCAAGATGTTCACATACTGCTATCTATCACCAAACATATTTATGAAAGTTTCTCAGATTATAGAACAACTCACTTACTGTTTCTTAATTTTGTTCTGTATTAATGAGTTTTCTAATATACAATGGCTAAAATTCGGTTCAACATTGACCAATACCCTGTTATATTGCGATTAATAATGTTTAGATTGACGACTATTATTTTATATATTGACGAGTATTCATTATCATATTGACGAGTATCCTTTTTACATTGACGTGTATTCTTTTACACATTGACAAGTATTCTTTTCTACATTGACGAGAATTCTTCCCTACATTGACGAGTATTCTTCCCTACCTTCACGAGTATTCTTCCCTACATTGACGAGTATTTTTCCCTACATTGACGAGTATACTTCCCTACATTGACGAGTATTCTTACCTACATTCACGAGTATTCTTCCCTACATTGACAATTATTCTTTTCTAAATTGACGAGTAATCTTTGATATATTGATGAGCATTCAGTTATATATTGAGAAAAGGTTTTGATTCACTTTTCACAATTTGTGCCACTTTTTATATCCATACGGTAAGTGTCGTAATATATGGACTGTTATGTATACCAAGTAACAAACAGTGATATTGCTTCCCTCATAAACTGTTTTTGCTGTTTTTCAGGGAGTGCCACGGAAATACGACTTCATGATAAGATAGTACCGAGATAAACAATGATAGGCGAGGCGACATCAACAGAAAAAGCTATCGTCCTAACAACAAAACCATCTAGCGAATTACCTTTCATACAGTCTCTCGATCTCAGTTTCAGTTAACGCTACATTGATCATATCTTAGCAAGCTTTGTGTCGAATATGCGGGTTTAATTATTTACACACAATACCTATCTGAACATTGTACATTGTATGTAAAAGGTATGACCAGAAAATGAAACTACTTAAAAAGGGTATAATTTAGAATCTTTATTTGAAAGGATATTATTATTATTATTATTATTATTATTATTATTATTATTATTATTATTATTGAACTTTTCAGATGCGTTGAAATTAGCAATTTTTGTTATTAACATATATTACTCACCTTATGCATATACTTTGAGACTAGCTAAGTCCAGTCATGTTGTGGGTGTAAATGACCCATTCAAATCCATTGTATTGGATATAACAGCAAAGCATGATATAACATCAAAGCATGATATAACAGCAAAGCATGATATAACATCAAAGCATGATATAACAGCAAAGCATGATATAACAGCAAAGCAGTAGTAAAATGTGTGACTCTACAAACGCTTTGTACAATCTTAGTCATTAGTCTCCACGTGTAGTTTGCAACTGTGGTGTTTGTTGTGCTTTGGGAGGGGTGGTACTTCTGGTTGGGAGGGGGTGCACGTTGTGCTCCTTCGGGAGTACCTCATCCACATTTGGTTCCCACCAGGCGCTCAATTCTCACCTATGCCTCCAAGAAGCTGTAACATGCTCAGCGGCTACACCACGGGCAACGGCTTCGACAGGCCGACTAAACCAGGCTGAGGGTAGCCGACAGGTCCCACACCCTCGGAGTATTAGGAGCTTGCCTAACGTTGCATGCAAAAACAGCTTAGATAAACTGGGAGGAAGTGATCAACTGTGTGATCAAATGGCTACGTAGGCGAATCTGCAAACACTTTGTAGAGAGCACAGGGCTAGCCAAGGCACTGAAGACGTCATGGCAATCCAATGCAGCTTAAATAGTCCCCGGTCGTGACGGATTTAAATTGACCTGTATTCTTTTACACATTGACAAGTATTCTTTTCTACATTGACGAGTATTCTTCCCTACATTCACGAGCATTTTTCCCTACATTGACGAGTATTTTTCCCTACATTGACGAGTATACTTCCCTACATTGACGAGTATTCTTCCCTACATTGACAATTGTTCTTCTCTAAATTGACGAGTAATCTTTGATATATTGATGAGCATTCAGTTATATATTGAGAAAAGGTTTTGATTCACTTTTCACAATTTGTGCCACTTTTTATATCCATACGGTAAGTGTCGTAATATATGGACTGTTATGTATACCAAGTAACAAACAGTGATATTGCTTCCCTCATAAACTGTTTTTGCTGTTTTTCAGGGAGTGCCACGGAAATACGACTTCATGATAAGATAGTACCGAGATAAACAATGATAGGCGAGGCGACATCAACAGAAAAAGCTATCGTCCTAACAACAAAACCATCTAGCGAATTATCTTTCATACAGTCTCTCGATCTCAGTTTCAGTTAACGCTACATTGATCATATCTTAGCAAGCTTTGTGTCGAATATGCGGGTTTAATTATTTACACACAATACCTATCTGAACATGGTATGTAAAAGGTATGACCAGAAAATGAAACTACTTAAAAAGGGTATAATTTAGAATCTTGATTTGAAAGGATATTA
Organism: Unio pictorum; assembly: GCA_030141615.1. NCBI lineage: Eukaryota > Metazoa > Mollusca > Bivalvia > Unionida > Unionidae > Unio > Unio pictorum. The sequence continues at coordinate 27,078,339 of JARLTB010000113.1, read as the reverse complement.
TTATTATTATTATTATTATTGAACTTTTCACATGTATTGAAATTAGCAATTTTTGTTATTAACATATATTACTCACCTTATGCATATACTTTGAGACTAGCTAAGTCCAGTCATGTTGTGGGTGTAAATGACCCATTCAAATCCATTGTATTGGATATAACAGCAAAGCATGATATAACATCAAAGCATGATATAACAGCAAAGCAGTAGTAAAATGTGTGACTCTACAAACGCTTTGTACAATCTTAGTCATTAGTCTCCACGTGTAGTTTGCAACTGTGGTGTTTGTTGTGCTTTGGGAGGGGTGGTACTTCTGGTTGGGAGGGAGTGCACGTTGTGCTCCTTCGGGAGTACCTCATCCACATTTGGTTCCCACCAGGCGCTCAATTCTCACCTATGCCTCCAAGAAGCTGTAACATGCTCAGCGGCTACACCACGGGCAACGGCTTCGACAGGCCGACTAAACCAGGCTGAGGGTAGCCGACAGGTCCCACACCCTCGGAGTATTAGGAGCTTGCCTAACGTTGCATGAAAAAACAGCTTAGATAAACTGGGAGGAAGTGATCAACTGTGTGATCAAATGGCTACGTAGGCGAATCTGCAAACACTTTGTAGAGAGCACAGGGCTAGCCAAGGCACTGAAGACGGATCTTTGTACCACTGAGTTTGAACTACTAAGGCCGAGAGAGTGAGAATGTCTCTGCAACTCTTACATCTCATTCACGCACAGGTTCATGTGCACTTATCATTCATCCGCCTAATCACCCCATTGTCCCCTACCTGTAGTACCATATTCATACAGCGATGTGCGACTGGTGAAGCAATAGTTGGAGATGACCACTAGGAGCTGTAGTCAGAGACCTGCATGTAGGCGGCCCTTGAACAAGGTCAGCGTATTAGTTCGGCAGCACCCAGGGCAACTGAGCAGATCTTTTTAGGACAGCGCTGCTTAGTTCGGCAGCACCCAGGGCAACTGAGCAGATCTTTTTAGGACAGCGCTGCTCATTCTGCGTAGAGAGGGGCATAGCAAAGGTGGCCTAAAATTGCCTGCCCTTAATAAGCATGGCCTGCTTTCCGCGTTTGGCAAGATCATCCATATCTGGGGTCGAAACTATCATCCGTACTCTCTTGAACAAAAAAAAAAAACGTAGCAAGACCTCACAGGAGAACAGCCCTAGTTGCTAAAAAGCTTTCACACTACAGTATCTACATTTAAGCTTTGGTTGAGACCAGGTAGCAGATGAGTTTCCTGACTAAGCTAACAAGCGGATATGTCTTCTTATGGAACGAAAATCCCAAAACAAAGACATGATCCACGGAGTCGGTCTGGGTAACAAATCAAGACTTCTAAAGCACCTTCTGGACCTGCCTGTTTATATCAATGAAAGGGTAATAAAACTGTAACTAACCATCAGCCACAAACGCCACATAACAATATTTAACCCCTACGCCCAATATCCTACACCCAACGGAAACCACCGAGCGTTTATATGCGGACCTCAGCTCTGTGCTGTGCTCAGTTCCAGCTAACGACAAGATTATACAACTGGAAGACTTTAACTCCCATGTTGGATGCGATTACGGTCGAACGAAATATGTGCTTGGCAAGCACGGTGTCGGCAAGATGAACAACAACGGCCTCCTCTTACTCAGTAAATGCGCAGAATTTGAATCTCCCATCCCAAACTCAATGTTCAAAATGGAAAATAAACACAAGATCATCTGCATGCACCCCATATCTCGCCAATGGCACATAAGAGACAAAGTAGCAGTCGGCCAACGCGATGCCTATGATCTCCTCATCACCAAGGCCATATGAGGAGCGGAATATTGGAAGACCACATACTTGCCCGAACAGCCCTAAAGCTGCGTACTGCCCTACATCACATAAGTCGTCCTATGTCTGTGAGCAAAGTCTTCCACATTGTCAAACGTCTTCCACAATGTTCATTTTCCTGAAGAGCCTATATGACAAGCTGTCCACCAATAGTCCTATATGTGGAAATGCCTCTTAGAAATGAAACAAACTCAATGACATGATCAGTCAAAGAGCTATGGCGACTCCGAGTCCCAGGAAGAGAACCCATCAAAATTGGTTCGACATGAAAAACGGTAACATTTAATATATGCTTGCCAGAAAGAACAAAGTATTCGTAGACTGGCAGAATAGCCCAAAACACATCCCCAAACAATCGCTTACATTGCTATCAAGCTGAGGCTCATACAGAAATCCGCATGTTGCATAATTAGTGGTGAGAAATCAAATCTGATAAAGTGCAAGAGCTCTACCACATTAACAAGTCCATCTTAGGCCCAAGTATGAATATGCCCCCCTTGCTTTCTGCTGATTGCAGTACACTAATAAAGGACAAGGTTGGCATTAAAGACAGATTGAAAGTACACGTTAGCCAGCTCCTAAACCTGCACACATGGGTCAGCCAATCTATTCCTGATAAAATACCTCAACAGCCAATGCACGTCTTACCAGATCTTACGCCAACGATAGAGGAGTTGCTAACTGTAATTAAACAAATGAACTTTGACAGGGTACCAAGAAAGGATGGCATCCCAGCAAACGTGTACAAGGCTCTCAGTAAACAGACTCTGGAGGCATTCCATGATGCCTTTATCAACATCAGGCAGGAAGAAAAGATGCCAGATGACCACCACGAGATATCAATTGTGACCGTCTAAAATGATAAAGGCACACATGAGGACTGAAGTAACTACATATACATTTTGTTCTCCATACCTGGCAAAATACTTGCTTGCATCATTCTCAACATACTTAGTGCGTCAGTATCAGAAGATAACATCCCCGAGTCTCAGTGTTGTTTCGCCCTCACCGCAGCACCATTGACATGATCTTCGCAGTGAGACAAGTAAAAGAGAAGTGTTTTGTGCAGAATATTAATATGTATACCGTCCTTATGGACCATGCGAAGGCATATGATATAGTAAAAAGAGACGCACTGTGGGTAGTACACAATAAGCTTAGTTGTCCTTGAAAGTTTACCAACCTCATCCGACTCTTTCACCATAACTTGGCTAAATAGATGCTCTAAGACATTGAAACCTCTGAGTCATTCTCTATATCTAACGATGTCAAACAGGGATGTGTACTCGCTTCTGTACTCTTCAACCTTTGGTTTCACTTAGGTACTGCTCCATGATCGTCCTTGATAGAGCCAACCCAACAAACACAGATACCAGATTAATCCAGGCCCTGCTTCGAGGGACTGGCCATGCGATCTGCATGGATGAAAACAGAATCCCAAAGCAGCTGTTCTTTGGCAAGCTAGCCAAACACTACTAAAACCATGGCCGCCGTCGCAAGAAGTACAAGGACTATATCAAGACGTTTGAGCTCGCTGCCTTAGACAGAAGTCACTGGTGAGCCTGACCAGAAATACCAGTTTCATCTTCGAGGTTGACATCCGGCAGCGTCTTACTGTAGCTCGTGAGAGAAATCACAGAGATGTTCTCCAGCCATCCCAACCACCAGTGTATGATGCCAGGCTTGCAATCTCCCGTGTACATCAGAATTTGGTCTCCGGAGCCAGTTGCGCGTCCACCTTCCATGATATCGCACAATTTGTCTTCCTCGGGCGAAAGACTACCAAAAGTAGCTTGTAATGGCATGCCTTCGTCCCTAATAGAACAATCGGAATGTGTTTGTATGTCGGTTCAGTAATTTACAAACAAATCGCATATGCTCTCTCCTAAATATTTTCGCTACAAATATAAAATACAATATATTCAGACCGCCTCAGTCAAGTTAAAAATTGGGTCAACATTAGGACTGCCAAATATGCGATCTGCATGGATGAAAACAGAATCCCAAAGCAGCTGTTCTTTGGCAATATATATCGATGTTTACGCATCTCCTGTATCAATCCTTGTTTAGTAAGTAGCCAATGGTCCGAATAGAGGCTGTCGGCACACATTTGAAGTAGAATAGATCCATATGAGTAACATATTCTCTTATGCTTATACGGTGGATATATATATATATATATATATATATATATATATATATATATATATATATATATATATATATATATATATATATATGTCGTTATGAAAGTGTCAGGTATGAAAATTTAATGTTTCGTTCGATCTAGTAAACCGTGTACTTAGTACTTGAACATTAACCTTATTAGGCGGCACGAACCAAAATATGCAAATGAAACACTCTGATTATACTCCAGTCTGCGACTGACATCACTATTCGCGAAGTTGAACTGCCGTCAGATACTCATTCATCCACCGCCTACGCCGACATAAGGAATTATTTTTTATGCACTGTATGCCATTGTGTTAGCTCGGTTAATTACGTGTCCTTTCTTTTATGGATTTCGGGCACATTTGCGTGAAAATGTCTGAAATGTCTTCCGAAATTAGTCTGCTGTACTTCGACGTGGTGAAAAGAGAATGAGCGCTAGGACGATACAAAAGCATGATAAATAAACATTAAAGCGAATAATACGACTAAGTATGATTATACCCAGCTAAAAGGAGAACGATCATGACTTAAAATGTATGCAAGATGTTATATATGTTAGTATCTACTAATTTCAGTACATATTTAATAAAATCAATTGCGTAACGTGAGGTAACTGTTTGCAGATGGTCAAATAGCTATGTATTTTGATTTTGTGATAGCGTAAATTGTAAACAACATAAGTTACATCGATAACCCATAAAGTTCATGAAAGAAATAAAATGCATAAACAAAACACAATTATTTATATATAGTGAATGACAGATAAGTTATTGATAAGAAGTGCCACTGTATTTATTTTATGTCTTTATGCATTACTATTTCGTTCCCTCTGAATTGTAAGACTCTTTTGAATGCGAACAGTTAACGCATGTATAAATCAAACAAATATTAAGTTGGCCTCGCCCACTGATTCCATTTTTCAGTCCATTTGTAATGACTCATCGAATAGTGCCATGTAAGTTAGTGTTTGTTTGCATAAATGAGAGAGAGAGAGAGAGAGAGAGAGAGAGAGAGAGAGAGAGAGAGAGAGAGAGAGAGAGAGAGTCCATACCTCTACATGGGAAAAAATATTTTGTTAACAGCATCTGGCATGGCCATAGTTTGCCGATTATTAAAGCTGTACACATTAGGCAGGCTTTTCTTTTAAAGAAGTGGTAAACTTGGTAAATGCACACATTATCCTCCGTTCCGATTGCAGTTTAAACAAGGAAGTTTTATCGACTTTAACGTGATGCTTATTAAGACACACACAGACACACACATACCTTAAATAGTGCAATATGTTCATTGTGGATTAGGCTACAAAGTCATCTGAAACTTTTGGTGCTAGAGAGGTGTGCTGTGTATCTTGGCAAGGAAGTCATGGCCCATGAACCCAGACAGTGAGTAAAATCGTAACTGAATAAACCACATGGATGTCGAGCCGGATTGTGTCTCTCTAGTTATGGGTATTTATCGAGATTTGTAGTATGGTAATCTTAAAATCTTTCTATTATTTTAATAGTGATGATTATGTGTGCATATGTGTGTGTATGTGTGTGTGTTTAAATTAAAAAAACGTCGTCTTATATATATATATATATATATATATATATATATATATATATATATATATATATATATATATATATATATATATATATATATATATATATATATATATGTAACAGAATGATTTTTGCAGATGCCAACACATTACTGAGCAAACCAAGTCACGGTCAGCATGACACGTCACAAATAACATTGACGTATGGGCTAGAGCGCAAAAAATCTCTAGCCAGCTATGAATTTGATGTTCCTGCTAATTGAAATTTAATCGAGATAACGGGTGGAGACATAGTGTGGCTAGGTTACTTGCAGTTTAGTATTAAAAAATGTCTAAGTTGAAATAATCCTGAGACATATTTTTATCATTGGAAATAAATATCTTAAAATTAGAGGTTTCACAAATAATTATCGTGAAAGCCCGGATGTATGAAGGATTTCTAAAACCGTGATACGCGTGAGTTTACCTTTGTCGGTTAGATACGTTAATCCCGATTAACTTAGCTAATCAGGTGATGGGTGTTTCCCAGACGAAACTCAATGTTTAATTTCCGTAGCGAAATTAGACAAAGTGTCTGCGGGAAGACACAGGGTTGACATTGGGAGAAAATAACAACAATATTTTTTGTTGTAATTGTTAGAGACGGGAGACAGGAAGTTGAAGGACACGAAAGAACAAAATTCGTCTGCATGGAAGAAATCTAACCTTGGAAAGCACAATGGGACAATGGCTCCATATATAAACACTATACAGGGGGAGAATACGGCAGACGACGCAGTTACGGTTCATGACTTACTTGAAAGGAGGTGTGTGTGTGTGTGAGAGAGAGAGAGAGAGAGAGAGAGAGAGAGAGAGAGAGAGAGAGAGAGAGAGAGAGAGAGAGAGGAATGTAGCGAATCTGGCTTGTCAGCAACGTTTACTTTGAAAGGACCTAAAGAACAATGTTATGCAATCATGCAAGGTAAACAAGCTCGTTATGTCACTCGATTTCATGATAAAATTTATTTCATCGATATAATGACACATAATGACATGTCACTCGATTTCATGATAAAATTTATTTCATCGATATAATGACACATAATGACATGTCACTCGATTTCATGATAAAATTTATTTCATCGATATAATGACACATAAGTTTATTAATTTAATGTTTAAGAAAAAGTGTATGATTCAAATGTCATATTCATTTTCATTTTGTTTATGTACCTGATTAGATTGTAATATTTTACATAGGTGGACGCTTGATGTTATTTAATTTATCTCTTGCTCAGATCTCAGTCACTCAGTCCAATAATTTCATATTTTTTTTTTGTTTATTTGATCCAGGCAGTAATACTATAGTTGATCATCCCGCGCAGAAATAATAACCAAACCAAACAACGAAACAAGTGACGTAACACTGTATACTTTTCATTATCTGTAGTTTTCGAAACTCTGTAGACACAAAACAAAAGGTTATCGTAACTGTTGTAGGCCCTACACCTGGTGTAGAGGTATGTTCTTCTTGTTGTTGGGTTTATCGCCATTTTTCAGCACATGATAGGCTATAAATGGTGACCAGTATTAATGGTGGAGAACGAACCGGGGAAAATCCCCAGAAAGAACCACCGACCTACGAGGAGCTAATGGCAAGCTTTCTCATATACCCACATTGCACGAATATGAGACTCGAACCCACGCAGGCAGATGTGAGATGGCAGTGATCCGTAATGGAGAGCGCTTAAGACCAATCGGCCGCTCGTGGCCCCCGTAGAGGTATGCAAATGTCGACAATGGAAATTACGCATATAAGGAATGATTTGTCATCATTTTTGGTATTTATCCACAATTCTGTTTGAACTGATTTAATTGTCTGATCGAGACGGAAAGTGTGATCGTTTTACCGATAAGTGGTCAATTTGTGCCCATTTGCCTGGAAACTGCGAGCCGTTTTCTAATTTGCTGTATGCAAATCACTATTGTAATTACTATTTTGTATTTGTTCATGTACTGAGAAAACCAGCATTTAGAATGAATGTAGTCAATACATTTGTTAAAATAATTCCAGTTATTCTGTAGTTTATACCTGTAAAATTAAATTCTAAGAACTGACCAGTTAAGTTTTTTAAGATTAAGAAGTAATAATTAAATTCACCCCACTCCCGTGAACGTCTATGACTTAAACTTGAGTAACAAGACAAGGTAAAGTGTGTGTGTGTGTGTGTGTGTGTGTGCGCGCGCGCGCGTGATTTGGATTTTGTAACAATTTTTCAGTCGTATCGCTACGATGTCTGCAGTGAGTCAGTTTATAGTGATGTCTAGCGCTGGGGCAGCATATCTCAGACATGTAGCATGATGTCCCACCCAGTCACATTATCCTGGCACCATGCCGACCAGTCCTAACACGAACCTCTTAATGCTGAACGCCAATAGAGGCAGCTGTTTGTGTCATTTTTGCAAATATTTGGGTTGACTCGGTCGGGGATCGAACACACGACCATCCGCATACAAGGCGGACGCTCTAGCCACTAGGACACCGCGAAGTAGAAGACAAGGTAAACCAACAAGCATTCAAGTTTCCAAATATAAAGTTATTGAAATAATGTATAAATCCAATCGAAGTGAAAACAAAAAAATGATAAAAAAAATCTACATTGTATGAATTCGTAGAATATGCTAAAATGTACTATCACTTTTTTCACTAATCCAGACTCTGTCCGAAGCTATTCCGAATGAATGTTCGAAACGTTTTATGTACTACCATGTTAGCACCACTGTAGCATCACAAATTTTAATCAAAATATCAATGTAATCCCTTGAACTTATAATATCACCGATGTCCTCAAAATTTTCCAATAATGCGATTAATTTATTAAAATATTCAAGTCCTTAATGCGATTAATTTATTAACATATTCAAGTCCTTGAATAAATTCACGGAATCCAAGAGTCACTGACTGTGTATTAGAAACTTTCCACTCTGCTAAATCCAACAATTTTTTTTTTTTAAATCGCCATATTTTCTCCCCGACTCATACACACTATATATTGAGAATATAATACGTAGTATATGTATTATCATATAATATAAGCATCAGAATCAACAGAAAATGATTTACTGAAAGATTTTCGAAGAATTAAATTGTATCATTTTTTTTTAAGTTCAAATAGTCATGGTATATCCTTCTCAAACCATTCAACCAATGAACAATTAGGGAGTGCTCGCTAGCTCAAACTGGGAAATTGGATTCCTAGGGTTTCGTGATTTTTTGTGATGTTTCGTGACCTCCATTCGAATTAAAGCTTAGCGAGCTTGACCGACAGTTTTTCATTTGACCTATGAAATTAGCTTTGACTCATGAATGATGATTTTACACGAATTATTTGTGTTCTTTACTATAGTACAAGCCAGCCACTGAATTTTAAGCATTAAGATATAAACATTATAATTCCAAATGACTTATAACAACACTATATTATAAATTAGACATGTGATACAGATATTCATGACATCCCCATCCACCCCACAGTTTCGCAAAGCTTTATGAAGATAATCTGAGCATAATAATGTCTGTACACTGTTTACTCGAGTAATACTTCAATGAGTTTAGAAAATAAACCGGGAACAAATTAATGAATTGAACACATTTTGTGCATCATCTGCTGCCATGACTTAAGTGACAGACGAAGACACAAACGGAATGAATCATCATAAAATGCCTGCTTCTCAAAGTGATGCGTATTGATAATAATAATAATAATAATAATAATAATAATAATAATAATAATAATAATAATAATAATAATAATAATAATAAGAAGAAGAAGAAGAAGAAGAAGAAGAAGAAGAAGAATAACAACAACAACAATAATAATAATACCAACATTAACAATACTAGTACTATTTATAATAATATAATAATATTAATAATAATGATAATAATAATAATGATGATAATAATAATAATAATGATAATACTAATAATGATAATAATAAAAATAACAACAGCAATAATAATAATACTTATAGCAATAATAATATCAATGATACTAATATTAATACTGATACTACTACTACTATTAATAATAATAATAAAAATAATAATAATAATGATAATAATAATAATAATAATAATAATAATAATAATAATAATAATAAGAGTTATAGTAATAATGATGATGATTATAATAATCAATAATAATAATAATAATAAATTAATAATATTAATAGAAATAATTATTATTATAATGATGATGATGATGATAATAATAATAATAATAATAATAATAATAACAATACCAGCAGCAATAATAATAATAATAAAACAATAACAATAATAATAACAACAATTACAAAAACAACAACAATAATAAAACGAAAAATAATAATAATAATAATAATAACAATAATAATAATAATAATAATAATAATAATAATAATAATAATAATAAAAATAATAATAATAATACTATTATTACACACGCAGTGTCACTGTCGAGCATACTAAGCACTTGAATGCGGTTCGAGTTCCATCGTTTCCCGTACTTTTAAGGACCTCAGTACAATAATTGCTGTCGATTGAAAGGTTGTTAAACACGCATATACAACAAAATAATTTTTCTCTAATCCCCTAATTAAGGTCAAATGTCACACACGGATGGTTTTCTTGTTTCACTTTTGTACGACTCATCAATAAGCCCTTCTAAGGCGAATATTAGTACTTCACGCTATGCACAGTGAACGGAATGCAAAAACACCCGATACAACGAATTATTCCTATATCTAATTATAGCATTAGAATACCCTGAGAATTATACACTAGAACAGCCCAATAAGTACTTATTTTAAGAAGTTGGGAAGGACCGTTTTTACTACTACTACTACTACTACTACTACTACTACTAATAATAATAATAATAATAATAATAATAATAATAATGGCACTTTGAATTGGCCACCTCTGTCTGTGGAAGTGACTCTTAACTGGTATGGCTTTGACGTGATGTAAATACAATAAATTTGTTGCAAATTAGTTTGATTTGGTTTTAGGATATCCTAGGGTAGTTAGTGCTAAGGAAATTGGACTAATGTGCCTTGATCAAAGACATACTATGGCAGTTGCCTCAGGCTGGTCACCACCATTGTTGAGTTTGCGACGCAAATCACTGTACCACTGAGGCTCCAAGCTCCTTTTAGAAAACCGGTAGCCAGTTGTGTAATGATTATGTAAATGGTATTCACTTGAATCGTTCAATCTGTTCCGGTGTGAAAACAGACTTTGGTTAAAGCTTATAAACTAAACAAAACAAGTTTGTTATTTTGGTAGCAAGGGCGTCCGCAGAAATCGTCTTGGCCGGGAGAGTGGTGGGGCAAAGACATAGTTTCCATCGATTACATTTTACTGGTGTAGGCCAGCACATGTTAAACGATGAAAACCTCGCGAGAGAGAGAGAGAGAGAGAGAGAGAGAGAGAGAGAGAGAGAGAGAGAGAGAGAGAGGCGCCCGTAAATTAGCAGTGCCTTCAATATATTTACCTATTAATTAGTTCAATCCAGGTAATATGAGTAACAAGAACTAATAAGAGCTTTTGCTGTGCTCGCATGACGGCATATGATCGAAAGACATGGTGTAATGATCAACATGCGGGTACAAACCTTGAATGAAGCGCTTTGTATCACCGTTAATGCCACCAGTGTTTTTATATTGTCTAAGCCTTTTTAAAGCCGATCAATAATATATGTATATTTAATAATTAAATTATTCCATGTTTGGGATCTTGTAAAACGTGTTTCCCACTTTTTGCTTTTCCGGTCTACCGTCTAATATTAAGTACAACCTTAAAAGTGGGGGATTAAATTGACTGAGAAATAATTACATTTGACATACTAAGAAGGCACGTTAAAAGCAGCGTGGATAATGATCATTTGAGGGTGTTTTAAAGAATTTTTTTTTGTAATTATAGGATCTGATCTAATAGCATAAAAGATATGTGGAACTCTGTGTGTGTATGTATGTGTGTGCGCGCGTGTGTGTGTGTGTGTGTGTGTGTGTGTGTGTGTGTGTGTGTGTGTGTGTGAAATGTAATCCAGACCTTATCGTATGAATGGATCTCGTTGTAACGATCACGGTATAAAGAAAGCAATTATTTTAGTTGAACTGTATTTTATGCAAAGTTTACTATAATTTCTTCAGAGATAAAACGTGTATATATAACATAGATAGTACCAGATGTATATCATGTTACTCAAGTCCCACGTGTTTCTTGTATATTTACCAAAACTTCTTAAAACAGGTTTTAGCAAATAACACTATTTATGAACGAAAATACAAAACTTGATCGTGCATCGAGACATACATAGAAGAGAGAGAGAGAGAGAGAGAGAGAGAGAGAGAGAGAGAGAGAGAGAGAGAGAGAGAGAGAGAGAGAGACTCAATATGACTCAATATCGCATTTGAAGAAAGCGGTGGAAGGTACAAATATCATTTAAAGGAATATTTATGGCAAGATCTGTCTTCATCTTTCATCGTTGTTCTGTTGTTTCGCCATTGTTCGCATTTATGATAGCATTTTGTGTTCAGAACATTCCTTGTTTGCGCACACATAACATGATTTTCGATATATAACATACGAGTATGCTGCGATGCCATGTAAACGTTGTACACTTTGCATTAATAAAGACATGTTCAAGTAACGAGAACTGCCGACAAATAAAGTAGTTAAATTTAGGACACCTCTAGTATTTATGGAGAACTTAACGTTCAATCGCCACTATATAATCAGTAATGTGTTATCGTGCCCCGAACCTCTGTACATAACATTTTCTCTTGCGATAATGAGATAACGAATAAAAAATTGAGGCGAATATGCTGACGTACTGAACCGATTGAAAGTATATGTAGAGGTGCATATGTATATTAAATACTAAACACAAATGGCATCTAGTAGAAAGGATAACTTACATGAAAATTCTAGTCTATCTTTGAATTCAGTTACATCTCTGTCAGCACTTTCACGGATGTTCCCTCTTGTCTCGACGTATAGTCTAGATGTAATAGTCATCTTATCTGTGTATATGAACACTATGATACAACATCTACGGATATCACATACTGTTACTGAGTCACTGCGTATACGACCAATACATTCCTGTTTAATTGGGTGTGAGCACACTTCTATTCCGACTGAGGCTGACACGAGCACTTGAACTGTTCAAATGTCATTTACGGACCCATTGTCCGTCAAATTAGTGGGAAGCAATTGGCATAGGGATTCCAACCGTCTGAATTAAATTCGGGGAATCTCTTATAAGCAATTTCCGATTTTTGTTTTTAAATATGCATCACTGCGTGATTAAGAAGCAAAAATAATAACCAGTGAGAGAAAGACGCAGATAGACGGAGAGAAAGTAAATGAAATACAGTTTCAAACTGGGCATATGAATCATCGTATGTCAAGTTTGGCAACAGCGGTACCTGCGTATAAGTAAGATTCAGAGAGGACAATTCTGTCTGGCAATATAATGTTAATATTCAACCCTCCAGTAACTATGAATTCGGTCCGCTGCGGAAACGGGAGGTCGTGGGTTCGATTCCCGGCCGAGTACTGCCAAAGACTTACACAAATGGTACTAACAGCTGCCTCGCTTGGCGCTCAAAAGTAAGAGGTTAATGTTAGGACTAGTCCGCTTGGTGTCAGGATAATGTGACTGGGTGGAACATCATGCTACATGTCTGTAGTGCTTGACATCACTATAAACTGCCTGATTGCAGACGTTGTCGCCATATGACTGAAACATTGTTAAAGCTACGAAAAAAATCGCCTTCACACACACACACACACACACACACACACACACACACACACACACACACACACACACTATTAATTCGTTCCTAAAAGAAAAGGAAAATAACAACAAGAACTATATTCAAATTCATACTTGGGTTCGTGGATTCTGGAGGAATCCTTTTTTTCGTTCCACAGTGCAATAATTCGATATTTATATTCGTGGTTTGTTGTAGTCAAAATAGTGACAACTGGTACCTTAAATAGAGCATTGCCAGTAGTACCATATCTGTTATATTGTCAAAAGGTGGATGCTATATTGTCAATGCAGGGTGGCAATATTGTCAGTAAAGGACGGCTATGTTGTCAAAAGAAGTGTAGCTATTGCCAAAAGGAGGATGGCTATATTGTCAAAGCAGGGTGGCAATATTGTCAGAAAAGGGTGGCTATGTTGTCAAAAGGAGAATGGCTATATTGTCAAAATGATGGTGGCTATATTGTCAAAAGGAGAGTGGCTATTGTCAAAAGGAGAGTGGCGATATTGCCGAAAGAAGGATGGCTATATTGTCAAAATTATGGTGGCTATATTGTCAAAAAGGAGGATGGCTACATTGTCCAAATGATGGTGGCTATATTGTCAAAAGGCAGCGACTATTGTCAAACGTAGGATGGCTATATTGTCAAAAGGCAGCGACTATTGTCAAACGCGAAAGGCTATATTGACAAAAGGAGGGCGATGATTGTATACAAAAGTGAGGCTATATTATCAAAAGGCGTGGATTATTGTCAAAGGAAGAGTAGCTATATTGTCAAAAGGAGGATGGCTATTTTGTTAAATGAATGATGACTTCTCAGACTAAGTATGGCTAGCTTAAGTAGCCGAAATAAGTGTGAGATAACAGAATGGTTAGTAAATACTGACACAAACTGGATGATAGACCAACTGATAATCTGAACTGCACCTACACACACACACACACACACACACACACACACACACACACACACACACATATATATATATATATATATATATATATATATATATATATATATATGCGTTTGTGTGTGTGTGTGTCTGTGTGTGTGTTTGTGTGTGTATGTGTGTCTATTTGTGTGTGTATGTATGAATGGATGGATATATATATATATATATATATATATATATATATATATATATATATATATATATATATATATATATATATATATATATATATATATATATATAACAAAAGACTACAATTAAATTATCTATAACCTCACCTAACATGGTCTGGGCTGAACAAATTCAATTATTTTCTCAGATGCATTAGCAGTGTCAACGTTGATCTCTTGATTTATCCCTGATAAAAGTAACACAACATGAATGTCATGTTGGTTTGCATTGATTGTTGCCATTTTTTTCCCCACAAATATTATTTAACGCGATGTGTTACTGATTCAATATATCGACTTTGTCAGCGTGATATATTAAATTAAGAAATCGCCCAAATATTCAGAAAAGCATGATATGAGTCAGAAATCGACACAAAGCAATAGTTTGCGAATATTAAAACGGAATTCTAACTCTGTAGAGTTATCTCTTTGTTTTGGTCATAGTACAAGGTTTACACAGCATGCTGCTAATTAAACACACGCGCGCACATACACACACACACGCAAATATTTGCGTGTTCATAATTATGTATGGTTCAAGTCTATGCTTTTAAAATAAGTGAGGATAGGGGTGTGATTTTGATTTTTAACGTAGCTTTAACAATTATTCAGTCATATTGCCACGATGACTGTAGTGTAGCAGTTTATAATGACGTATGGCACTGGGGCATCCCACCCAGTCACATTATCCTGACACCAGGTTAAACGGTCCTAGCAGTAACCTCTTAAAGCTGCGCGTAACGCTGGTCGTCTGCTAGTTTCATTTGTTTAAGTCTTTGGCATGACTCGGCTTGAATTCGAAGCCGCGACTTGCCGCATCCGAGGCGGGATCTCTAACCACTTAGACCAGTAACATTAAAGACTGAAAAGCAACAAGCTTTGTAATATTCAGCAAATAATTGTATTTCTCTTGAATACAAAATGAAAGCAACAAACGAGCTTATCATACCGTTAATCAGCTCCCAAAGTAACTCCAGAATTTCAGTCATAGGTCCCAATAATATAAAGATCTGAATAACCTTCAGTAGAAATCCAAAAATTACGTCAAACAGCAAAGTGTTAATAGGTATGTAGCAGCCTTATTGTATTGTTTTACTTATAATCGTTTGCTTAATATAATTCTAGGTTTGATTTCATTATGCATCACATTGAATGTCTCTGTCCAAGAATATATTTTTAATGAGCACTCCGTATTTGCAGAGACAATTGACTTGAATTGAACAATTTGAAGAAATAAAGTTAAGCCCAAAAGAATTACAAAACACAACAATAACACAATCTGATTCTGCCAGATCTTAAGCACGAATGAATAATCTTTCCAGTTCAAAGATTCTAAGGTTTTCTACTTGACCTCAGGTCGAAATTAACAATAACTAAACACAAAAGTTTGCCTAATGAAACATTACCTTAAAGATAGTTCTTAATGTTTCCAAAATAAAATGTTAGTTATTATTAAAAAGTATGTTACTAACATTATAACATATATTCTGGGCAATGCCAGAGATATACCAGGAAAATGTAAGGGAATTCCAGTAGCGTAGCCACAGACCCAAATAAACATATTTACTTATATTACTAATTACCCTGCTATGACAACCCATGCACATAAAGAATATTCTAGCTATGAATATTCCATTCACAAATATCTTTCAGTTGATTCCACTAAAACACTTGTGTGTCCATTAGTACTTTCAAGACTGGACTATTGTAACTCAATTCTGTCTGGTTCGTTACAATATCTACTTCAGAAACTTCAAAGGTTCAAAACCCAGCTGCTCTGATCATCTTTAGAGTACCTCGATCAGAGCACACCTCACCACTGCTATGTACCCTACACTGGCTATCAATTCGATACAGAATCAAACACACAATTTGTTCTCTGTGCTATGTTTTAATGACAGACTCCAGTCCAACATACCTATCCAGCCTCACCCATGTGGATATACCAGCAAGATACTTACGCTCCTCTTCTGACAATAGTATACTCATTGTTCCCACTATGAAAACGAAGTCATATGGACAAGGTTCTTTTGCATACCAGGGCCCGGCGATGTGGAATGAATTGCCCATTTGAAATTAGACACAAAGACACATTGGTCCCCTTTAAGAGTGTCCTAAAAACACATCTTTTTTGACTGCAGGGACAAACTTAGAGACCTAATAATGTTTTGTATCTTATGTTTTCAGCACGTTTTTATGTTTTCCAATTTCATGGTTTTTCTTATTTGTTTTTCTCTAGTGTAGTCATATTATTATAGATGTAAAGCGCTTAAAGCTTCTAAAGATTATGCATACAAAGTCCTCAGTATTATTATTATTATTATTATTATTATTATTATTATTATTATTATTATTATTATTATTATTATTATTATTATTATGTGTTTACAGAATAACATAAAATATCAATAATTTAGGTCAAGTAAAAATAAACTTGATTTTGGACAATGTTAGGTCCAACACATAATGTTACATTATAATGAAGAAAAAAAAAATAAAAAATAAAAAAAGTAAAAAATAACAAACAATGAAATTTTACTTATAAGAAAACAGTGCTATTAATGTCAACTATGCACATATTTGTTATTAATTTGCGTTTTTTCTCAACTGGGGCTGAAATAAAAATGCATGTGCACACAAAAAAAAACTCAATAAAACTAATATATTATGAGTTGCAATAAATGCAAGCGGTTGATATAAGCAACACTTCTCCCTCCTATCCTTTCTAATATCGATTGGAAACGTAACACTGTGCAGCATGATAATTATTGTAAATATCTGCATTGAACGAGACAATTAAAACTGTCAAACGGTCAACATAACTTGCAACGGGAAGCATGAACTCCAACAATGAGATTCATTAGATTCAAAGAAATAACAATCGATTAAAATAAAAATGTGCTGGAGTTTAATAACTTGTTCCAATAATAAAATTGGAATTACTCTGATGCAAGAAGAAAAAATCACCATTTATTATCGCTGAAAGTAGCTACAAGTTCACATGTTTCACTGAAAACAGGGGGTTCATTGTATTCAGTGGATATCATTGTAATAACTAATTAACTTTGCATTCAATAATTAACTTTATACTCATTAATTAACTTTTCATTTTGTAATGATTTTACCTGGATTCATGAAAGATTGGATTTTATGTAACGTGGATTTTACTATTAAATATATCAACCCATTTTACAGCCATACATGTATCCAGGTTATCGTTTCGAAATATGTTAAAAGCATTACAACTATTTTCGGAGGAAACACTGTTGATTTTTGTTTCACTTTATTTATTTATTTACCAATATGGAGTTCTTCTCGTTGTGACTTTTTCTGTCTAGAGTTCGCTAACCTCTTCTCCAAGATGGTTTGTAGCGGTGGGAGCAAAAGGTGTTCGTTAACACTAGGTTATTGTAGGTGGCCAAGTCCAGGAGTATCAGTCCTGTTGCTCTGCCGTCATTATTACAGTATTGACTAGATACACCCCAACACGATGCGTGTGTGTCTTCTCCTACCTGGTATTCCAGTCTGCTTGAATGACTAGAATATCATTCAGACTCTTAGTTGGCTGGTTATTTGAAGTTTGACCATGGTTGGGGAACGCATCAACCCTCCTCGTCATCACGGTTGATGTTTGGGTATAAACCTCTATGATGGTGATGCCCTCCAGCGGATAGTAATCAGCGTCTTAGACACTGGTCGGCAACCCATGATTGCACTAACAAAGTCTTTATCTACCATACATCCGGCACCATTGTATTGCTTGTCCTCAGGACTATGGACGTTAACCGTTTGTCCTTCATCTATTAATTTCTGTCCGAAATTCTACCATCGCATTTTGTAGAGTCTAAGGATGTACCGTTGATATCTTCCCGTCTCATGTGCTGGTTCCCATTATTTTCCTGTCGATTCACTTGTAGCAAATATTCATTGTTAATGTAATTGGACTAATAAAGACACACGCCCCCCCCCCATTTACCTTTTAAGAAACGTTATATTTTTAATATGACTCGACCACTTATTTTATCTTCCATTTTATATTGTATCCAATCCCATTTATTTATTTCATCTTCAGATTGCTTGTTTCCAGGAATGTGATTATTGTTTTTATGTCATTTGGTTTCTCAAAGTATGAGATATGAAAATGTAATACGGCATTACGGTCAAGATGTTTCTGGATAGGAAGCAAAATCATACTAAAACATAACAATAAATGCC
Source organism: Unio pictorum (assembly GCA_030141615.1). Lineage (NCBI taxonomy): Eukaryota > Metazoa > Mollusca > Bivalvia > Unionida > Unionidae > Unio > Unio pictorum. The sequence continues at coordinate 27,059,640 of JARLTB010000113.1, read as the reverse complement.
TTAACCTCTTCGATTTTGTAATTCTAAACAGACAGACATAGATACAAACAACCCGATCAACAGAGAGATTCACACATTGATAGATGCTCGATTGATTAATTTATCGATATACATGCAAATAAATAATGATGTATCCGATTTAATATTTTCCTATTAAGAAGTCTAACGAATTGAATAAATCTGCACAACTGCCCTTTCCTTGACTTCAGGTTTATACATGCATCCACGTTGTCTAGTACTGCTTTGGAATCGTTAATGTTCTAATTCTGAGAAGATACGACACGGAATCAATTCCTAGTAGAAGCGTTAACGGATAATATACTTTGATCTAAGATCAGTGTGAATATAATGCTGAGAGACACCATGTTTGTGTTGTACACGCGGATTATTATATTACAGCGTAAAAAAAAAACATTTCGTTCAGATGCTGGTATTGACTTTGCTCTTATTTTTGTTTCTTCAGACTCTTGGAAAACCATATTGATTCGACGTCATATGTTCATACTTTTTTTCCTGATAAGATATTGAAAATGATGTATAATTATGACGGTAGCGTTACAGGTAATGTGTTACATAACAATAAACAGTGTTAGAATTTGAAGTTTGCAATGCTCAGTTAGGAATAATATGATGACAACTTAAGCTGTGTAAGTGTGGTAACTGAAAAATATATTTTCCTTTCAAAATTGTACTTATGGAGAAAAACAAGATGCACGCTCACCACATGAGTACTTTAAAATATCACTATTTTCAACGTAAAATGAAATGAATATACAACAGTACTAACTAGATGGTCCAACACAGTATGAGAATAGTCATATGTACACCGATATGTCTCACGACGTGATTTGGGTCGACAAATATTTAGACAAACAAACAATAACAATGATAAAATGACAACAATCTTTACTACATACATACATACATACATACATACATACATACATACATACATACATACATACATACATACATACATACACACACACACACACACACACACGCACGCACACACGCACGCACACGCATATAAACACATACAAATTGTTGTTACTTAGCCATGGTTAATGAATTGTATCGATAAATTATGTTTATGCACGTGGTCATGATTCTTCTATCTTCCCTTGAGTTCGGTTAATTACACATTTCAAATATCAGAAAATAACCCAAGAGTATATTTTTAATGCACCACATATATGTTCAAGATTTCAAATGTTAATTGATAAAATCAATGTGAGCAGTATGCCAGAGATACCTCGATTGTTTTATCCAAGAACACAAATATCTCAAGGAAAGAGGCATTCACTTTTGCTACCAAAATTGATCTCACCAGATGCGTGTAAAGCAATTTTAAACCCATGGAGAATATATATATATATATATATATATATATATATATATATATATATATATAAAACTGTGCCTTAACAACACTTCACCGCCGAAGCAATAATTAGTTTCAGCAGATTATCCAAAATCGAAGGAAAACATTCATTGCAAACTCTTCTCTTGTTCCCAAATGGAACAGTGGGAAAATTGAAAAAATTGCTTTTGACGGAGAAAGAGAGAGACATAGTAAATTAAGTCATATTCACATTCTACCTGTGTAATTAGACATTTTTATTCATTGTCCACCATTCAGGATTGAATCATTGCCATCTACAAAGTAGTTATAAAAGCTTCATGTTACATTAATATCAACTTGGGTACCTTATTAAATCTATATTCCTCATCAAGCTCACTCATTTTTCTACAGTCAACAAGAAAGTTGTCTTAAAATTCCTAGCAGCTCGAGTCAGAAGGAGTATTCGCCCTACTTCGGTATTCAATGCTCTTTCACAATCTCTATACCCATGGAATAAATATATCCGAATCTTCTCCCTGACGAGTCTCCACTAAATCTCCTGTAAAAAGCTTTTGCTTGATATGCAAAGATCGTCGATCGATCGATCGAGAGAGAGAGAGAGAGAGAGAGAGAGAGAGAGAGAGAAGATTATTAGAAAGTAGGTTCAACGGTATAGATTATCAAAGAAAGAAAAATGATTTTCATCGAAGATGTCATTGAGCGTGAGTACAACAGTCAGATTGAGAAAAGGTGGTATATGATAATTTCAAAGATGAAAAATAGAACAAAGGGTAATTAATTAAAATATCGAAGACAAAGATCGTACCTTGCTAGGAGATCTGACGCTTTCCTAAACGATATCCATTTCACGGCATTGTACTTGTCGCCGCGTTTGCGAGGTTATTTCCTTGTTTGAAAACATGTCGAGATAAATATTGTTACTGTCCTGCAGTTTCACATTTCACAATGCATGTTATCAATGTTAAACCTATGTGCCTTAAACACTAAAGATGTAGAGCAGAAATGATAATGCGTACAACCTTACGGGTTGTTAACCAAATGTCCCAGGGATACATCTATTGAAGCCTATCATGCGTTACTATTGACCTTTCTGATCACATTCCTTGCTAGGCTTATGAGATCGTTAACAGTATACATCTACCAAGCGCCAGTCGATTGACTTTGATCCGATGTTCGACCTTTCGAGCGAATGCAGTTGCGTGTTGTTGCCAATTATCAAATTAATCTAGTCAAAGAGCACACAACATGGTGTGTGGAAAAGTCATTTATTTTTAAATGACGTGTCCCAGTGCAGCATGTAGTACGAGAGAGAGAGAGAGAGAGAGAGAGAGAGAGAGAGAGAGAGAGAGAGAGAGAGAGAGAGAGAGAGTCATTAGAAGATTGTTTTTTTAATGATTTTATAATTAAAATGTATACGCTAACAAAGTAGATAATAATCTAATAGCTTAACTAACTGATTCAGCTAAATATTAAATCTGCAGTTGCATAAACTTGCAATATTTTGATCTAGTAGTTTAATGTGTTTTAGCAATATTGGACAGTGTACATGTCAAATATGAAAAAGACCAAAACAAACAAACAAATAATACCATGTCGTCAACAATTAACAATAGTCGGCCCTATTAGTTACAGAAAGATACGAGACGTTTATACGACATCAATGTTGACTTGCCTGACTTATAACGCATTGGTTCCCAATATTTTTGTGGCCTTGACCTTAAACATAATTTGTTCTTGCCCTCAAGACCCCGTTTCCACATTTTGATAATATTTGCCACTCTGAAGAAAGATCATGAAGACCTCTGCGAACCTTCAGAACATCATCGCGATATTGATTTTGGTCGCAAACTGGATTTTGGGGGAAAACTGCTTTTATTATGAAAAGGAAAGGAATTTGGATTCACCCTGTAACAACCGTAATTGTTTTAGCCCTGGAAGTAGTTGTAACTGATAATTATAGTAACTATTTTTTTTCTTTCATTTTAATGAATTGAAGTGGAAATCGGTTTTCGTACATAAGCCTTCATTTTAGGTGAGAAAATGTAGTAGTGGCAGTATAGTGTAACACTTGGGTAACAACAATGACACTCTGGCTACAATAAAAATAAATATTAATATCGCTATCGTTGACGCATGTCACATTGGCGACAGAATGACAGTTGGGGGATAAGGGGTTTCACGTTTCCCTGCCCGAGATTGCGTAAGTCAGGGGAACAAAGAAATGGTAAGAAGCCATGTATATACGTTAGACACCGCGACAATAGTTGATCATGTTCGAAATGGTACGATAACCCAGCATTGTTGGGTGTGAAAAGTCGCACAGACGTTGAAAGCTTTGTCTAAGAATAAAGAACCCTTATAGGCGTCCAATCGGAATTGAGACAGGGTGTGGTCACCCTTTCGATCGGTAATTAATTTAGTAATTTCGAACTAGGAACTTAGTAATTGCCCAAACATCTTGCTTGCAAGTTATAAAGCAATACTACCTAAAATGCCACTCGTAGTTTGACGGGGAAAAGTAGGAAATTCTAAGAAAGACAAAGCTTCGTAAATGTCAGTAAGTTTTTCTTTGCTTTATTGTTGCAGAATATTACGGCATTGTATTTCTAATTAAATGCAGTAGGTATACTTGATTACTAGAATCGTTCAGTACGTATAAGTACCTGTGTAGTGTTTAATTTAAATGCGTATTTGAGAAATGAGCTATGATTATGTAAATAATTATGTCGATTGCTAGCTCGAAGTCAGAATTAATATGGTAGTTTGCTATTTTGTTATTTTCTAGTAAACTAGTGTATTTATCATGTGCTGTTCTAGATATTGCAACTAGGGAATTGAATTATAACTTTGGAAAATGGTAGCATTGTGTAAACAAGTTAATATGGATGTAAGGATATATCAGAGCATAGATATTTGAATCTGTGTGTATACATGGTAGGAGTGTAATGTACAGAAATGCGAATCATTGTTGTGATATTGTTCAGTATAATGGGATTAGGAATATATATATATATATATATATATATATATATATATATATATATATATATATATATATATATATATATACTGATGGCACGCGATTTATTGTTGTTGCTATGGTACGTAGTTGATACCGTACTTTTATTACGACGTTGTTTACCATACAAGAACGTAACTATATTTATATGTGCACGAATGTGTGACCAACATATGTAATAGCCTGTATCTTATGATTGTTTATTTTTCAGCATGAAACGAGATGGCTTTGGAAATGGGCAAACGTCGTTATGTTTTCACATAAAGGTTTTAGGATACATATTTCCCGTATAGTTTAGTCCCGAGTAGGAGGGAGACGGAATAAAGACTAGTTTAGTAGTCGATTGTGAATCGAAGGTTAATTGGAAAGAAGTCGAGAAGGAGCAATTGGAGACGAGTAGTCAAGGAGGAGATAGAGTTAGGAGAAGTCAGAAGTAGAAAAGGAATTTGCGGGATAGGAGAGATACAGATGAGGAGAAAAAAAGGATAGGTGAAAAAGCTATTTCACACTATCAGTCAAATGATTTAATAGGCTATCACTTAGTCTAGATGAAGTAGTATGATTGGGGAATTATTATCATTTGACTATTGAAATGAATTAAATTGTTATTCATTTGATTTTCACCTTTTTGTTTACTCAATAATTTAACTGTCGGCATTATTGGTTGGGGTCTCGGAGCTTTAGTCTCCCTATCACTAATTTCACTTCCTAAAAAATTGACCCTGGGTGGGACTTCTATAGTAATTTGAATAATATTTTGGGAGCACCCTACCTAACCATAATAACACACATACAAAAGTGGCGGCATACCAACCTGAAAATCCACAAGTAAGGATTAACATTAGCTCATACGTTTAAAATATTATGACTTTCTGGCGACAAGGACAAAGGTGATGCTAAAACTGTCCACAGTTCAAAAAGACATCATGATAAATGGAAATATTTTAAAATTTCCATAGGCAGAGGCCAATTTGATATGGCATTTGGGTAAGACATCATATATTTCATCCGACCCAGTTCGCATTGTTCTTTCTGCAACAATGCCAAAACGCTGCTCAGCGTTCCGATTCACAATGTTCTTCCATACTTGTTCTCTTGCGACAATATATATATGATCGACGATGAATGATTGATTGGTCGATTTTATTGATTGATTGATGTGTTGTTCATACATCTTTGATGTATGCAGATGTTCAACAATGTACATCAACTTGTTGAGTGGGAAGGGAGCCACCTTTCGCAAAATACTGTATGCCTAATCTGTGTGCAATAAAGTACTATTTAAAAGGTGAACTAATTCATTTCTTGTCGGGATTGACTATAGCCACATCCCCCCCTCCCTAGTTACCCCTAATAGACAGCACTACATGTCCGCTTGGATTATAACGTTATGCACCTCATGCGTCTTAATCAGTCGTCTCGTGTGGCCAAGTGGTTTAAAGCGCTCTCCGTTACGTATCACTGCCATCTCAATTCTGTCTGCGTGGTTTCGAGTCTCGGATTTTGCCAATGTGGGTATGTGAGAAAACTTGCCAGTAGCTTCTCCTGGATCGGTGGTTTTTCCGTAGTTTCCCCCCAATTCTTCCTCCACGATTAATTCTGGCTGCTATGCATAGCCTATCTTGAGCTGAAAAATGGCGTTAAACCCTAATACAACAAAAACTCGTGTGAAAAATATCCAACCACTTGACGATACAAAGTACAACCTGCAAGCATGGGTCTAGGGTTTCGTGTGTGTGTGTGTGTGTGTGTGTGTGTGTGTGTGTGTTTTACCCTATACATGTAGTAAGGAAAGTGTCTAGATGGGGCACATTAATCAATGTCCAGCTGGGGATGATAACGTAAACTGGAACGGTGAGAAAATCCTGGAAACGTATATTTAGTCAAATTCTGCCCAGTTGTCTAATAGGTGCGATCCATGTTGTGTGTAAGCTACGTATTGGAATTAGGATCTTGCTAATAAGTTGAAAAATTGTCATATGCACATGTACATTTATATTTTGTGTACATATTGTGCACACCTGGTCCAAAAACATATTTTAAAAAAATGAATCTCGGAACTAAGTAACGCTTTTACACTTTTATCATGGCTTGGGTTAGTGTGGATTTTTTTTTTGGTACGCTTGTGAAATGGATCAGATTTGTTTTTATTTAGATATTATCAAATTGGTTTTCTAACGAAAATGAAACCCGTAGGCAATAATGATTGATCGACTTATAGGGACATTTTTATAGCAAACTAAATAGCTTGCGGCGTTGTTGTATGCCATACATTTCGCCGCACTCCGTTTTTCCTCGAACAGCTGCTCCAGGAATGCCTCCAACTCATGTAGCTCGGATGCCTCCACCACACTTGACAATGAGTGGGCCAGATGCGTCCCATCGTTGTATTGAGAATGCCTACTATTGCTCTTGGCGTGGCTCAAAGTGATTTACATAATGAGTCTCATTGATGAAAAGAAAAGCTTTCATGTTGTCATCTAACGTCTACCACACCCCCAAGTCCACAAGCCGTTGTCCATCTTGGTCCCATTCTTCATCTTGCAACATTTTTGGTCTCCTTCTCTTCTATTTGCGGTTCTTATAATGAGTAGGCGTCCCAGTTTGTGTCCGGTTCTCGAATGACCTTAGTTTGAACTTCAAGATAAAGAGGTTAGCGTCAATTTAAGTACATTGTATCTGTATGTAGGCATCGGTTTCAGGACTGACATATTCTGGAAGGATGAAGAAGTTGTTGGCCTATTTGCGTGCCTTTTTCCTCAACTGCTCTTTTTCTTATTTTTCCGTGGCACAGCCACTTCCCACTTCTTGATGATGTATTTGCTTCTTTTTCCTTATTAGTACTAACCTACATTAATAAATACATTTTAATTTCAGCTCACAGTCTCCCACTCTTCGCTCAAGCCTTATTTTGGGCCTGAAGGCATGTAATGCTAGTATCCTTAGGAGTACATCTAATTACATGCATAACTGCGCTGTCTCCATCGTTGATGTGCTCTCTAACTCGGTACACCTGGGCAAAACTGACTGACTGAATGATCATGAATGTACACTGATATTAACCATCTGGTGTTGTGCAAACTATTAGTGCTAGCTCAGCTATATTCTTTAAGTATCGTCGGGTGGGAATGAGAGCACATCTTATTTGCAATGTATGTCCCTGACTCAGGAAGAGAGGCGACAGGATGAGTCTAACATCATCTAAACACACCCTTTAATCGAAGTTAGTGAATTGAGAAAACATATAGTGTTCTTAATTTTTTTTTTAAATGGGTTGTTAACGGATATAGTTTAATTTGCTTTTAAGACGTTGACCGTAGTTTCAAAATTTTCGTTTAACTGAGACTAAATTTTTGCCACCCTATTTATCCGGGATGTAACTACCTTATAAGTTTAAGTATTTGGGTTAGATTTTTGTTTATATGATCAGGTGGGTTCATGCTATCTATATTGAATGGAATAGAATGTTTACTACCTCGCACTTTCTGACACGTATTTAGGGTGTAATTAACAGTAAAATAAAAAGAGTGAAAGCAACAAGCTTTCTAAAATTTACCCAAAAATTTCAATAAGGTTTTAAGAATCAAATCCCCCCAAAAAAATCCAAGAATAATCCAAAAACTAAATTTTAAAAGTTCTGAAATGTTCTAATTAAATTCATATATGAGCCTAGACGAATATTCAAAATGGATGACGATGACGTATGAAGTAACTCCTATAGTACTGATGTATAAAAGTCTTTGTAGAATCGCAAGAAATAACACTCCGGTGTTTGAATTTCGAATAAAATTTCAGGAAATATCCTTCTCCATGAATTCTGTATGAGCGTTCACATATTTCCAGAGAAACGAATTAATCTTTTAAAATCCACATCTGGTGAAAAATTAAAATAAAACTCAACTAGACACAATAGAGGAAAGTCACCTGACATGGAGTGTTTTAAATTCAGTCTGAGATTATTCTCTCAACATTTCTATTAAATCTAACTTCTGCAAAATTACTCAGAAACATGGATTGTAGCGATGAGGATCAGGTGATAATATTTACATCACTTACTCCCAATATCACCTTGACAAAAACTAATCGCTTAGCTCTAAGAATAAAATTTAAAAGAATCTTAACTTGACTGTAATAATTTTGAATTAAGGTGCAGAACTAGGTCAGCCATAGGTGTTTACGAACAGAGTCAGGTGAAACTGATTTTCTGAAGAAGTAAATTCCCAAAACAGGTGAATAAGATAACATAATAATATCATGTAATAGAATAAAACAAATTAAAAATGACAAACAAACAAATAAATTAAATTAAATTAGATAGATAGATAGATAGATAGATAGATAGATAGATAGATAGATAGATAGATAGATAGATAGATAGATAGATAGATAGATAGATAGATAGATAGATAGATAAATAGATAGATAGATAGAAAGTTTATTGGGGGTAGGAGTCTTGTTAGTATGTACTTTTATGTAGCCATAGGCCATTTTGTTAATAAAAATAGCATGAAAGGTAAGAAATTATATATTGTGTTAGAATGAATTTGAATATTATTAGCTAGAAGTTTATCTGGTATGGTTTTATATTCTCTGAACCATAGTTAATTAGCTGAATTAGTAGTATCATTAAATAAGTTTTAAATGTACGTTTATTCTATTACATATTATTTATGTCTTGGATTTTATTTACTTGTGTAGGTTATCTAAGTCTAATATATATATATATGAGTGGTGGGAGTATCTTCTTTCCCCGAAGCTAGCTCGATATAAACCAGTCCTGGTACCCGCCCCCCCCCCCCGGGGGGGGGGGGGGAGCTAAATGTAGTTTGTATTTTTTTAAATATCTTTTTTTAATTTATGTTATTCGAATGCTGATTAAGTAATTTCGATGTATTTTTGTATTGCTTATATAATATAGCTGGATAATTGCAATAATATCTTTGAACGGTTATATGTTGCATTTTTGTTAAATCTATTTCAGAAAGGTAGAAAATGAGTTTACATCTGTTTAATCCTGTCCGGGTTTCGGGATGGAATAAATTCAACCTGTTTTGCAGTTAAATGGAGTTTTTCATTTTTCTTCGGATCGCATTCAACAGAACCAAAATCACCAGAAATTGCCATAATGGCCAATTATCATTTCTCATTCCACCTTGGAACTGGTTGTTTTGCATTTTCCTCCTGTTTTAGCTATTCTTTGTCTAGCCACCGAGGATAGTGCTTCAACATCTTGATTTATTTATCCATAATGTCGTCTTGCAACCGGTAATCAGCAATTCCTTCACAGATAGATCGAAATGATTCAAAATCCGCTTTATTATATCTCCATCTCGTAATACTGGTTGATTTACTTTGATGTGTTGCTATTTTGAGGTGAGGATCCTGAAGTGGTCACTTCTAAGGTTACTAGTTTGTTCAACTTCTAATCAGCAACATCTATTTAGGTGGTAAGTTTAGTTTAGTCAGTGGGTGAAAGGACTCCATTCTCTGGATTTAATCTACAAAGGGCACGCTTTTAAATAATAATAAGTTGTCATGAATAACCCAATTTTCAACGCTTCACCCTATCCTGATAAATAGCATCCTCACATTGTACACCATATGAAATGCATATTATTCTCCTGCATATAATTATCTGTTCGGCTTGGGGCTCATTACGAAGCATATTTGCTTGCCGGATATTAGACTTCTTTGTTTAGTGTTAGAAACAAACTCGCAGGTACATCCTGGATATATTTAACGACATTGATGAAGTTATTTGGCTTACATTATGTTGGTGGGTGGTTAAAAATTGGGGAGAGTTTAATTCACGCTCTGTATTGGGGTTTTTATTTTGTGTTTGGTTCTGATTTGGGTTTTGATTCTGTATAGGTTTTGGTCTATTGCTTTTATGTACTTGATTTTGATTTTGTGTAGTTTTTAGTTTTTCTAATTATAGTTTGACGTTGTAGGAATTTGGTGTCTACTTTATTCCAGTCAGGGGATAGCTTTTGGACTTCTTTACTGTTTTTTAGTTTGCATTCTGGATAAGGGTATTGCCAGTTTTAATCGGATTTTACTTGATTGGCAGTTTTGAAATGTAAGTATTCAGCGTTCCTTTTATAACATTAGATTTTAAAAGATGATTAAAATATGATCTCAACTGGGCAATGATTTGATATCGAAGCTATTGCTAGTCTTGGGGACATTATCTACTTAAGAGTCTTTCTGTAAAAAAATTTTTTCTTTCTGTGAAAATTATTTAGACAGGAATTTCAAACATTCTTACAGACGTTGCACACTTCTTTGGTTGTGTATAAAAATGGTAACAAATTAGCTGAACTAGTAATAACGTTAAAGTCAAGTTATAGTTTGCTGACAAACTATAAATAAAAAAGCAAGCCTCCGCCTGAATAAACAGATCATTTTACACATATAAAATCATTTTTAAACACAGTGACCAATGCGTGTGATAACAAATTGTTACATACATTGCCAGTTTGATTCAAGAAGAAATACAAGTTTAACCTAGTTTCACTTTCACAACTAAACATTACATTGTTACGATATTCCTGTGACATTAAATTTAATGAATGAAGGAATTCACAGATTTACTGTAATGTATTTATGACTTGATATGTACAGTGTATGATCTGGAACAGTAAACAACAGGAAACGTAACTAAAATAAATTTTAAGTCTGAAATGCATCACATATTTATCGAGTACATACAAACTAGTTATATAAAGTTCTGTATGTTAATATTTGAGCCACACTTGCACATATAGTGGATTCGACACCCGCTAACATCTTAGCACTACCGTTATGTTTACTTTGTGTTGTTGCCTTTGGCCAAACCGATTGTTTAAAGTAGTGAAATCGTCGAGTATTAAAAAGGATTGGACATTAAGTCTCACGACATATATGCTCAATGAGGCATTGGTGGATTTGTCTTGTAACAGATGCGATCATTTTGTCAAAGTGTTTTGGACTTGTTTCTGGAGTATATCTAAGTTGAAAGTTGTTTTATCTGCCGTTCGGCATTATTCAATATTTGAATGGAGTGAATTTTTTGTACCAAAAAGCACTTCCCAGTGGGCTTCGTGATTCCATTGTGCAGACTGTGGTAATCTGGCCCTGAAACAACATAATTGTCTTGTCGGGAAGCATATATATAATGCATTATCTAGGTTATGTTAATACTGATTATTCATTGTTTGATGGCTCTTGTCTCCGAGAAGTATTTAAATGTCAAAGATCATATATTTTTTACAAGGGTTCAAGAGACATGATGTAAATGGAAGAACTGTGACTGTTGTAGACAAGGCTATATTCATTGTTACTATATATTTCAACGAGGGATAGGAACGAATGCAGCCAATACAACGGCTTAGTAACATCGAATACAGCCAATACAACGGCTTAGTAACATATTTCAAAGTTGTTTGTCAATGCGTTGATTGCAACACGTTTCCATTCATGTATGTTCTTCGAATTATTAATCTTCTATCCATCTAACACACACGGTTCCTGCTAATATGTAAAATGCGACAAAAAAGTCGCAGATATGTAGCATGATGTTACACCTGTTAACATTTTTCTGACACCTGGATTACCAGTCCAAACACTAACCTCGTCATGCTGAGCGTCTAGAGAGGCAGCCGTGCGTACCTGTTAGTATTGTTTAATTCTTTGGTATGACTCAATCAGGGTTTGAACCCGCGACCTCCCGGATCCGAGGCAGACGCTCTAATCACTAGGTCGCCGGAGAGGTCAGTTTTTATTGATTGTTTTTTTTTCTTCTTTTTCACAGTGTAAAATCACCGACCACATAAGACAATGTTTCGTGATAAAAAGCATGGTCTCAAAGTGGCATATCCTTAAATTAAAACCTATAAACATCAAATATAGAATTTTTGTGTCATTTCCTATGAGACGGACAGTATGATGGTCAACTAATATAACTGTACACATATATTGCTCACAATTATAGACATGAATGAAGTATCGCAATCGATCATTAATTTTGTCTTTTGTTTTTATATCAAATGCGTAATTTTAACAAGTTATTTTTATACGTATTGAGTGCATTCGGGTGCTTTACAACAAAAAATAATTTTTTGAACTGCCGCACATATCCATATTTTGCAATTAAAATGAGTGTGGATAAACGGTCAACTTGCAGTAGGAACAAATACAATAAAATAATGATTAAATATCACGATTGTAGAACATTTTGAAGCAGTACACGCATGTCGAAATCCTAATTAAAAATGTGGACTTCGTGTTTTCATCTGTCTATCTCGAAAAGATCGCATCACAAAGACAAATCACAAAACGTTGTTTCGATAAGGCAGATAGTACATATTTTCATAGATCTCATGTAAACAAAGGCATTCAGAATCTTTTATCATTCTGTCTTTCTAAAATGTTTTTGAAGATCGTGTATGGCTTGATCATTTAATTGTGAAATGCTATTAATTTTGCGGTTAAATCGTAAAGATTTACTGGCTATTGGAGGTTGTGTTTTAAAGCATTTAATTTACTAATTTGTTAAAAGGTTAATAAACAAATTCCTTTATTGATTTCGTATTGTTGGTGCTGCTTTTCTGGTTTTAAATTCCTCAAAAGGACCTGTTGCTAGATAAAAAGACAGATATAAACACCATTCATTGCTAACCAACATTATACCCAGTACGTTTGGATTGAACATCATAATTCCGTTTAAGGTATAAGATCCGTTTATATTCCGTTTAAGATATGTATATATAATTGACTCTTAAATCAGGAAGCTGACTCCGGTTTCTTCAGAAATGTATAATTATATGAAACTTCAATTTCTGGATCCAATGTGTCACGTAGTAGGTTGTCATTTTAGTAAATTGTTCAACAGCGAGACTTACGTACAAACAGACTACTCCGAATGACCCTGGCTTGTCTCGAAATTTGTGTTAAAAGTAATCTTCTGTTTGCGTGAGTTCATGATCTTTCGAATAACTGTTATGTATTTTCATGCGATAGTTCCTGATACAACTTCAAGAAATGAAACAGATCTCTTCCAGGAGAACAACTACGACATTGTATATATATATATATATATATATATATATATATATATATATATATATATATATATATATATATATATATATATATATATATATATATATATATATATGTGTATGTATGTATGTATGTATGTATGTATGTATGTATGTATGTATGTATGTATATATATATATATATATATATATATATATATATATATATTTATATATATATATATATATATATCTCCCAAACCAAGTTTGATTAAATTAGATTATTTTCAATTTTAATGATACCTTTGAAACTTCAGGAACTAATTTCGAAATACTTCAGCACATATCATTCGCAATGTCTTTATCTACAGCTTCCATGTAAATATGTAAAGCGTTTACTTTGTCGGTGTCCATGATTGTAATAAAATCATATTTTCATCCCACCTTCTATTCTTTATAGCCACTACTGTTGTATGTGAATACAGTACTAGCGACTTTTAGATTAATTGTAAGAAGAGAATGACAATCCGAATAGAGTGAGTCTAGTTAGTCCGTACTAAAATTGCCAACGTACTTAATAACTTTGATTGATATTAAAGAATAGTCAATGACCGAAACATTGCGGAAAGTAAGCTCTCCAAAATATGTGTCATTTCAGCATCTTCCTTACAAAATAAACATATCTTTAGTTTTCCGGCTTTTAAGTAACTTCCTACTCTCAATTTTAATACTTTTTCATGCGAAATTCCTGTTTGCTCCATACAATATTTTTTTCTAGATGGGAAAGGTTCTTAGTGATGCAATGACTTGTCATAACGAAACTGACTTGAGATAAAATCTGTTTCTTCATAGTCATCTTGTGCGTGTGTGTGTGCGTGCGTGTGTGTGTTCTTGCATTAAAATCACGTTGTTATGTGAAGTGCACATAAATGGTATTTCTCATTTGAACATACTTAAATCTTCTAGTACATTAAAGCGTAGGGGTGGGGGGTGGGGGGTGGGGTGTGTGCATATAAACCTTAACAATGATAAGGTCATCATCAGTTTGCAAAAATAATCTTTTAAACAAATTTCTAACCAGAGAATGCAATATGATTCAGTTTTGATTTCTGTAATTTACCAGGAAAGCGTGCATTTTATAAACAGCTGTCACCAGTTTCATTATATACTTTAATTTCTGAATTAAATTAATAATATTAATATACATTAATAATATTAATAATAAACCCAATTAACCTAAAATTCATGGTTAACATTGTATTAAATACAACGTTACTAAATTACTAAATACTAATATATATATATATATATATATATATATATATATATATATATATATATATATATATATATATATATATATATATATATATATATATATATATATATATATATATATGTATGAAACTATACATTTACAGTCATTAGATGTAAAATTGAAGGAATTCACTATCTTCTCATATTGTATTAAGACAGAATTTTAAAATTAATGGTATTACAAGTTTTGGGATAGGTAAGAAAAAATTGAGGAACATACTTTGCAAATCCGTTTTTTTTTCGTAGAAAGGGAGGTTTGTTAACTCCACAGACAGTGAACATAATACAGCCTCGTTTATCTCCCCTACATACAAAAACATTCCGTTTAGCTGAGTGCAAAGCTCTTAAGTGACATCAAGTGTGAAACGTGTAAAGTTCAATAAACCAAGTTAGACGGATGCATTACTTAAAATAGAGCAGAATGTCGGAAAGAGATAAATAGACACAAAGATGCATTGGATATAGAGGAGAAATATCCGAGAGAATATATGGGGCTTTGAGAACTTGCGTTATAAACATTCCCCAGTATTGACAACTTTACTACAACGTCACCAATTACAATTGGAAACCACATACGCGTTTGTAAATGAAGATGACTTTTTTTTATTTAGGCTTCAGACTTTAGTTGTGAACAATGTATTTCCAGTCTGCATTGTTCGCTTTAGAACTAATTATGTGTTGATAATAAGATGTTGAAATGTATTCCCATGAATCTAAGATTTAATAGAAGAGATTATATTATACATGAATGTTTGGATGACGGTGAAAGGGACTCGGATAAACCAAATGGCTTCAGCATACTGAAACGAGTTTTTAGCCCGTGCAAACACGTATATTATAATTATGGATTTGATATTCCGATAAATGACCGATAGTGTATGATGTGAACCCAAATGCGAATAATATAAATTCAGACCTACTGCCGCGTTTTGAACCGGCAGATCAGAGTCAGCGCATTTTGCTTAAATGCTTTGGAGCTTTTCGCTTAAATAAATGTGAAGGGAAAAATTTCGATCCTGATTTACAGGTACATGTTGTGACTTAAGAGCAGGATCAGAGGTATTCACAGTTGTGTGGGTGTTATAAACGAGCGCATATGGTATACTAGTGTGTAGGAGGTTTCATTGAAAGCCGTATGGCCCTCTATAAGCTCTAATGCGTATTATTGATGTTAGCATCAAAGAATTAACACTGACTCCCGAAGGAAATTAATATAATGGGTAGCTTTATAGACCCCTATGGGATCGTAACAAGAAGCTGGCCCTGTCGCGCAGATGCACATCTCATATACTGGGGCACCAAATATATTCTATGGAAATTGAACATGGAAATTCTATTTTTGGAAAATTATGGGACGATATTTAATTAGAATGATAACATTAAATAAGAGAACAGGAAGACATACACACACCAACACACACGTACGCACTGTTACTAACAAACATGCTGCAAGATAAATAAATGGTTTGTTTAAGGCGTTAGCAGAAGTAAAAAGAGTTCATGTGCCGAAAAATAAACATAGATTGTTGTACAAAAATGATATATTTACAGAACCACCAAATTACGGACAACTTATTTTGAAAGAAACGAATTGATTCAAACAATCGATCACACGTACAAACAACACACGTACAAGGGAAAGAGTCAAGGTTGGATATGATCATACTTTCAGTTCATCACACATACAAATAAACAAACATGCGCATGTGACGGCAACGTTTATGTTAAGACTGGGTAATTGTCGAGCTTATATTACAACTCAATGGTCCTAAACTAACAGATGAGAACGAAAACGTACAAGTATTATAAAATTCAACTAATAATTTGTTACTTATATTACAAAGTGAAAATTTAAAAAAATTACTTTCAGTATTATGAATTAAATGCAAAATAGTAACAAAATTTATCATCAATCCTTATGAAAAAAAATATAATTCATTTCATGTGGTGTTTGAATAAGGTGAAGCGCTGAAGGCGTTTGATGTACCAGTAGTCTTGAATGTGCTAATGTACATGTAGTCTGAAGTGTGATGATAAATTAGCAGTCTTCCAATTAATCAAAATAATCTAAGCGAATACCTTCTTGTCTGAATTCACGATCCTACCAAGTTAATGTTTCTTTCCAACATTATTATTTAGGAGCCTTTTCTATTTCCTGTGAATAATATTCTGAATAAATGATTTAATCCAAATACGGAAACAACAATACAAATGATTTCAGCTTTAAATGTTTTGACAGACATAAATTAATAAATTTCTCAAGTAAACACGATTAGAAACAGTCTATTTAACCTAGGTCATAATTAACAGTTTTTGGAAATGCTCTGAATTAATGGAATGTTTCATTCTAGAACATTCTAAGTGCTCAACTAGATAAAATGTAGTCATAAATTATAATACATATTGTCCTAAACATCATTTAGGCTAGATATTTTTTCCGAATACCATTGTCCTTGACTAAGACCCAAATAAATATGTTTATTTTTACCATTAATGATCCTAATGTTTAACGTACATTCCAAAGGAAATGGCAGCTACGTATTATTTATTTTGCATAATAACAGGCTCTAGTTAGGTACGCATGAAACTTGACTTTGGACAAGATAAAATCCAAAATACAAGTTTATGTACCAATAATTATGTAGAAAAACACTATATATATATATATATATATATATATATATATATATATATATATATATATATATATATATATATATATATATAACCTCTGGACTCAGCTGCGTATAAAGTTAGCTATGTTCGTCATGGTGTTGTACAACTGGTGTTAATGATCAATTTCTATTGTGCTAGTTGAACTTGGGAAACATAGAACTAATCTTGAATTTCCAATAATATTTTGTTATATCTGAAAATAATTTGGTATATATCACTTTTGGATGAATAATATTAACGTCTGAAATTGAAGGGATATACAATTATGACCTAGTCGTGAACGTGGTCATGTCTCCTATAACAGGGGTAACCGTTGTTGTTATTCGTCCCTTCCTTTATTGTGACACCCATGAAATTGCTTTCTCTCCTTTAGCTCCTTGAAGAAGATCTTTGACAGACACTCTACTGACGTTCTGATGACGTGAGATGCCCGCCTCAAAGGTAATTTCTTCCGGATAGTGTGCATGCTTATAATTCCTTGCATTGTGATGACCGCAGTATATGGGACACTGTCCTGCTACATTGTCTTCATAAGTTTACTCATATATCCCAAGAAAACACATTCCATCTTTTTGGCACTGCATCTGTACATGGTTCATTTTTCTTCAGCTTGCAATAGAGTAGGCACCATTCGGACTTTTTATATTTTACGTTTTATTTTTAGATTGATCCCTCTGCGCTCCCATACCTTAGTATGTAGTCTTTGCTTGAGCAATTTTGGACTTTATGTAACAGTGTGCTGCCAGGATCGGTGAACTTGTCATTTGCTACAAGAGTTTGGCCATTTGCTGTGATGGTAGACTTTCTGTACGACTTTCCAAATGGTCCATGCTGCGTTGCATGTCCGATTCAGATTCTGATATTCAGGGAACAATCGCCAGCAAATAGGAAATCACGGGCAGAAACTTTATGTAATTTTGTCTTCAATTGTAACCTCCTCAGACTGAAGAATGTTCAATCAGTTTGGTACATAATGTCAAACCCTGTCACAGAATTAGGCGAAAATTTAATTTATTTCTTTTTGAATTACAAACTAATTTCACCATTTTTTTTGTTTTGTCGTACATGCGTTACCTGGGGTGAATAAGTGGTTTTTTTCCAAGGTAAACGGCGTGTAATGATTTGCATGTGCCTGACTACGAATCACTTGAAGTCAGGAACATTAGAATCACGGGGAGCACGGTAATCTTGCAGTGAATTCTGCTCACCTATTTGAGGATATATAAGGCAGAATATTTCTGATTATATTACGGGTCCAAAAGTATCTTATCACAGGAAAGATAGCTCGTCATTCTATCTCCAGCCAAAGGGGTGAGTGTTAAACTTATATTTCGTTTTATTGTGAATTTTTATTCAGTTTATCATTTCATATAATGATGCCTTTATTACAATGCAGATTTAAAACGTGGAATATTTTGAATTACTAGTCACTATTAGACTTTAAATGCAATAGTGTAATCTAAGGTTTAGATTATTTTTAGAGACAACTATTATTAGTCTGGTTTCTTTATTGTAGCTGATTTTTAGTGGAACGTCTCTGATTGTAGCTGAACGTCTCTGAACGTATCTGAAATTGTTGCTGATATTGTAGCGGAATGTCTCTGATATTGTAGCTGAACGTCTCTGAATTGTAGCTGAACGTCTCTGAACGTCTCTGAATGTCTCTGAATTGTAGCTGAATGTGGTTGATTGTGCCGTGATTGTGCTGTTTAATTGTGCGATCGAATTGAGGTATCTGACTGGCTGTCTGTCGGATTGTCTGTCCGTCTACATCTGTCGTGATGTGTAAATATGCGGAAATCTAGAAGTCTGAGTGTCGGAGCTGTCTAGAGGTGTAAACATCCGGAGTGGCCTCTAGGTATTTGGGAACGTTGGTTCTAGTAGATGCTGTATGCTGTCTGTACGTATAACTGTGGTGGATCCGTGAAGGGCAAACGGCCGATAACAGTATTGGTCAACCCTAGGTATTCGGAGAAGCTGGGCGGCGATTCAATAGTTGGTGAATCGTACGGTTATACAGGGTCGAGACACATGTGTGTGTTGCAATTGTAGTACAATTGAATACATTGTTATATTTACATAGTTACTTCAAATCACAGTAGTATTTCAAGGGATTACATGAATCTCAATAAAAGTTAGCAACTTGATTAAATACATGTATATGTTCGTGCTAGTTGTCGCAATCCATACGTGCGATAGTATAGTTTGATGTTTTTTATTTGTTATCGCAATTTATACGTGCGGTAATATGACTTTTGTAAAGGTTCCTTGGATCTGTGTATAGTCCAAGAGATTCCTTTGTATCTGTGTTTTATTTTGTATTAATATTTAATTTATTCATGTATTGTGAATGGTTGTGAGTGTAATTGTGGGTTGAACGGATGAGTTATTGTTTTGATACATCATTATTTTTCATTAATAATTTATTTCATAAATTTATATTTTCTTTCACATATTATGTTTGTGTTGTTCATTTAATCCACCATCCACTCGGTAACAATTCTGTTACAAACCCAGTGTCATGCGCACAAAATGGTAGAGAGCATCTATATGTAGAGAGATGGAGCCAACAAACAGCCGTTCTTGACCCTTTTGGGTCTGGGAATGGTTCTGGTGGTCTACTACACTAGAGAGCATACCAGTAACGAATTAATTAATCATCATAATGATTGTTTACTGTGCAACCAAAATGTGTCATGATCTTTCAAAGGACTCAACGGCTGACTATGCCAAAGACAGTTGTTAGGACGAAGAATGACTTGTACACATTTTAGTTAGTATAACAGTACCATTTGTACAACCACAGGTGGGCGGAGCTTAAAGTGTAGGGAACCTTGCATTCAGAAATAAACAACAACACTAGCTGTCATTGGTGCGTTATGTAAGAGTTATACATTTTGATAGGCTTTTAAATAAAGTTTAAGCCTCTTGGCAACATGTGAGATTAAGTAAATTCATATCTAAGTCATATTTGGTGTTTTAATGATTTTTTTAAAGTGTGGGACACCTGAGTGAAACTGGGCATGTTGTGACTAGATAACTCTTAGCCCTGTATAGTTCCAGCAGACTTATCTCTCTTAAATGCAACGGAGCACCTAGTTTTGTCCTTGTCAAATTGACAATCTAAGATTGTTTCCTGTAACAGTGTGTGACATGCGAACTGAAATAGGATAGGAAGTATATTTATTTCACAAAACATTAACATTGAGGTCTATGGAAAAACAATTGGTACCGTGATACAAGTAGACGAGCTGCAAACACGATGCTTGTGTTCCATCGTCATTGCCTGAAACCATCCTGGCTATCATGTTAGAGTTCATTATTGATATAATAATACACAAGATTATTCAGAAGAATTATGGCGAGTATTTTCCAACTGATCACAGTAAGCTGATAACACGTTAGGTATATCAGATTACGCCAGAACCAGATGCTAGTACCACCTTTTTAAGTATATGGCATGATTCGACCGCAGTGGTTCGTGAAGGTTGGAAACCTGATATAACTGTTGACTTCGTAATATTGCGACACATCAGGACTGTCAATGTTATTATATGGACAGGTCACATCACCGTTCCCATAATTCGTATTTATATCATTTGGATTCTAACCAATAAAAACATATTTTTTACGCATTAAAACAAAGTTGCAAAGCATGGTGAGTATTGAAGCTACACACAATAATCTTATACTTTTCACAGATTTTAAGAATTTCGATTTACCTGCTGGTAGTATTATTTAGAGGGTAATGGTTTAGTAAAAGTACTGACGTTTTCTTTCCAACATCCTTTATTTAAATTTCCTTGTGTGGTTGTTAAATATTCAGATTTAGTTTTGTACAGATTGAGTGCTAAAGTCTGTGTCTACACCTCAGCCTCTGTCTGTCTGCATTTATTTATTTATGTCTGTCTGTCTGTCTCTCTGTCTCTCTCTGTCTCTCTCTCTCTCTCTCCTGATACTCACACACATCGAAGTAATTCCACAGAACTTGCTTGCATGTTCACATTTGCACCAATATATAGTTTGCTCTTCGTTACCAGTGACACACAAACTGCGTTTTTATCCAAAGCATATCATTTCAATTTAACACCATGAATATTCCACAAACAATTCAATATCATACGCAAATGATAAAATCAAATTTTCATCCTTAGTCATGTACTACCTTCCGTACAGTCATAATTAAAAGACTAGTATGGGTTTAAAATATTAGTTTCACCTTTGTGTATATTAATTTCAGGTGACTGTATCGTCATACGACAATAAAAAGCAAACAAATACGTTCTAGAGTTTGAGATAGTGACTTTAGTGATAAAATGTGTAAGAATTTAATTATGCCTGATATTGTTCTTATCAAAGCAAAGTTATTATTAGTGACCATTGATAGATATTATTGTGGAAGAAACAGTTTATCCCAGAGCATGGATACAACAATTTGATTATCGCTTTATGTATCAGAAGGCAAGTATTAATTGGGTTATTTAACATATCGGACAGCTCAACAGTCACATGGGAGTTTAAAAGTTGCCCGTTTGGTCAGTACAAAGGGCCATGCGGCTTTAAATCAGCTCAGTGGAAACCATAATTGTCATTAATTATGACTGGCGCTAGTATCTAGACTAAATTACTGAAATTATAAAATCTCACCTGGCAGACCAGTGACCACTAATTTGAATACCTTAGTACTATAGCGAATAAACACCACACCTATTCCCTTTCCAAAATGGTTTCAAATGGTTTATCACTTTAAATGAAGCATTATGAACGAAGCAAAATTGAAGTACTTGTTCATTTCTCGTTTGATCGTTTCGACAACAACAAAAAAGGGTCGGTAAAATGCATTTTATTTGAATTATAAGTTATGGGAAAGTATGAACAAAAGTTTCTTAGTAATAATGCAAGACCTTGGGAATGCAGTATTAGTCCAGAAAGACGAGTTAATATATTCCACACAAATGCTGTAACCATTTTATTATTTCTATTTAAGGCTTAATAATACAAAAATACACCACAGGGAAACAAAATAATTTAAGCAATGCCGTATTCTAACATAAATACACAACCCTAGATTTTTCAATACACAGTAAAATTAGAACTGCACTCATCACCACCCGGCGACCCGTGAACTTCGTCGCGCGATAGTTTTAAATACATTTTGTTTGATCTGCTTAAAATTGAAATTTACGGTCGTATTGTGAATGACCGTGCATTGATGCAACTTTTACAGTTGGTCTGTTTGGATGAATTTTGTTTCTTCTGTCGATCCATCCCAATTTTTCTTTTATTCCTGTAATTGACTAGCATTTTGCAATTTAATAAAGCTGTGTCAGTCAGTACGATGTACATGTAATGTAATCAGTAGACTGATGTTTAATCAACCTCACTTCTCTATGGGTCCCATCCTTGAATCATAATATGCGAAACAATATTTGTTTAATTGCAATTATAAATAGGACGCTATGGAATAACATGTTAATTTCCTTTTGAGTAGAGTAAGGATAATTTGATTTCAGTTAGAGATGTAAATTCAAAGTCAGTTAAAGTGCGCCATTTTGCACACGAAAAACGGCTGAAGATTTTCGGCTTTGAAAATAAGACAAATGTATTTATTTTGAAAGAACTATATTTGAACAATTAGAAAACACAAAAGGTAGCTCTTAAATAACAAATTCACACCAATAAAAACATGAATATACATGTGGGGGTATTTTGGATGGTGAATTACGTTACTTCTTACTACTGTAATCATATCAAATCTATTTTATCGTAAAAAGAACCACAATTGCGTATAAAATACATTTATATGATAGATATATGATTGATTTACCAAATGAAACATTTAAGAAACAATACACTAACCAACTCTGAAACATATCGGTCAACTCATTTATACTTAAACAATAAAAAGGAAAATAGACACTTTTAAGAAAAAGTGGCTATTTTTCAATGTTGATACCCTTTTATTTTAAAGTCTAAAGACCATTTAATTAAATCTGTGCATTTGTTAACCATTTAAGATAATACTTAACAATTAATATGACTTGAAACTTTACCAAACAGATATTTAATAGACTTTACAGAAGTAGTACTATTTGTAACGTAGTTCACAAAAGTCCATAATATATATATCCTTGTTATTTATGTTTAAACTGGAACCATTGTAGAAAAAAAGAACTTTTGGGTTATGATTATTTTTTGTTACAATGATTTACAATATCTTTGCAACTATATTAACACATAAAACCTTTTAAAATGTTACATTAAATTCCCAACGCGAAGAAATATTCAAAAATCCCAAGTTTCACAAATGAAATTGTGCTGTTCACAACGGTTTGAACAAAGGTAAACAATGGGCTATGATCATTTTACACCATTAAATGTTTTGGAACAAATGATTGTGTACTCAATACTGTTATATTGCTTGTATAAAACACAAATGATGCTGTAATGTAATTCACTAACGTTTTACTGCACATGGTCGCTTTAGTATATATCCTGTTGCATGTTCATGATGTACATTCAAAGTCTGTCAAATAGATTTCTGACCTTCTCAAGGTCTCGTCCTGAGAATTTAAACATATTGCGGGTCTTTCCTTGCTTTATCGGCTCATCCAATGAGCACAATACGTCGGAACTTGGAATCCAAATCTGATCTGGTTTCGCAGGCCATTTGAAAGAGTTTTTTCCAGCCACCATGAAATTAATATTATATTCCTGGTCGTCTTCGTCGTATTCTAAAACTTGTCCAACGTACCACCTGCTTTCATAAATCGCTGCTACGTATGTGTTGACTTGATAAAGTTCATCTGTGTTTATTTTATTGCATTCCATTTGTTCTGTAGCCTGCTGTTCACTTTCATCATGTCCTGTTGTTTGTTCAGCTTCTGAATTTTGGACTATGTTGGTTTCGCTCATCTGACGTACTGTCCATCCATCACATGCTGGTACTGGTTGACCGTCGACGAAACACTTATCACAAAAGCATGTCGTATTCCTCACAGCAATGCTGCCTTCTCCAAGTGGAATAACTGCATGTACCTGTATAGTACCCTTCACTTGCTTTCCGACAAGATTTGAGAGTTCTTCATGGGCTTCTGTACATTGAGACTTTGGGACAAATATGTACTTAAGTGCGCTATTTTCCTGTGTTTTCCCCCATTGGAAAAAATCATCTGCTGACTGAATTATTGCCGAGTGTATTTTGACGGCCATATCAGCTAGTCGTTTGGCAGTACCCCCGACCCCGTCACAGGGGCCTTTCCCGTGTCCAGCTTCAAAGTATAACCAGGAAGCTTTAATACCGGGAAAGATCGTATCATGATGTGCTACTATAGAAAAAATCTGCTTGTTTCTATACTGTGACGTAGGCGAGTCCGTCATATAGTGAACCATTTCAACATTCTGTAATACAGCTTTCACTTCTTTTACAACATGCTTCATGATTGCAAAGACTGTCGATGAAGTGTGAGACAACTCATCAGATACTACTACTAGTGATTTATGCTTTACCTTTACCTCATCTTCTTTATCCTTGGTATAAATTACAACTGGATGCAACGTGACAGCATTCTTATCAAAATATGCTGACTGGATTTCTTCCGCAAACCCGCAAGTATAATTTTCTGCGAAATCCATGTGACATATGGCATGTGTTGTCGGCAGTATGTCTTTCAAACGTCTTGACTGACCGTATTGTTCTTTGACTCTGTGAATATGTTTCCTAAATTCTGTCAGTTCTGATCTCAAAGTGCAACAAAGTCTGTCTTACTTTTCTCCACTGATACTATTTGCATTCTTTGAAAGAACTTTCCTTTTTTCTCAACGTCTACCCTCTTCCATTCTGAAAACTTGATCTTTTCTTCGCTGATACTTTCTATTCCTTCGACGACCTTTGCTCAACGTAAACATCTGGATTTTCGGAGGTCGGAATGCCCAAACTTTTAAGTGCCTTTAACTTTAAAACCATGTTTTGGTGTCGTTGACATAAACATGTCTTTCTGTTGCTAAATTTGACAACGCTAATATGTTTAGGTCTCATTCTTCTAAATGTTGTCAAGCTTATCTTTGTGTCGCTGTTTTCCGCTAAACACTTTCTGTGCAAGTTATACATATAATCATTCAATGTTCTTTTCTGTTGGTGTTTGTCTCCTCTATTGGCATCTTTCTTCCCTGGCAGACATGTGCTGTTATCATCCATCTCCATAAACAGACTAACTCTTGTCCTCACTGATTGTCGTTCAGCATTAAGTCGCTGTTTTTTAATGCTCTTTCCTGCCCTTGCTTTAAGCAACTGTTTTCTATGTACTCCAAGACTTCGGCTAATCTGCCTGCCCATTCTGTATCGGTGAATAAGTTTACCACATATAACTCCCAATGTTGTTCTTATTTTAGCTTTTCCTTTCAATCTCTGTTGAAATATGCAAATCATTAGATGTTGGTGAATTAGGTTACACAATAGTGAATTACGTTACACTAAACTGTGTGCCTTCACGTGACGTAAATACAAATGGAATCAATATTCCATGTTCACAGTTCTTCGGTATATTATATATTTTGTCGTTTTATAATGATTTTCGCTGACAATTGATGTTATATACTAAGTGTTCTTCTTGTTAAATAAATGTGTACTTACGAGTGATGGTAATGTTTACACCAGAAAATGTTTTAAATGTCTCCCGCTTGGCAACTTCCGTTTTTCAATAAACGCCCGTATGTTAGGCGATGTCAGAAAATAATGTTTCCAGGTAATTTGTTCCTAGGAAATAGTTTTAAACCATGTTTACTGAATATACCGTAACGTAATTCACCGCAACGTAATTCACGGACATAAGCATTTTCAAATATATGAGCAATGTTACAACAGCTAAAAGCAATGTTTATATGGCAATTATGGTTAACATAAGTGTGTTTATAACTCACAGTGTTTGACGCGTATACCATATACTTATTATGAGATAGGTACCGTAACGTAATTCACAATTAAATGCAAAAAATTAAAAATGGAAATCAAAGACTGGTTTTTAGGACAAAATTATTCATACACCTTTAAATCATGATTTATAAATATTTCGAAGCATTAATGTACATATTTGTTCTGGCACCATTACTGTATTAATCAAATATGTTTGCAATACGGCTATCATAAAATTGTAACGTAATTCACAGCATTTTATGGGACACAAATAATTTGTTTTTTTTTAAATTCCAAATATACTGACATAAAAACAGAGTGTTTTTATCAAAATTCAGACAATTCTCTATCATAGAAGACTTATTTCACTTATTTATTTCGCTACAATTTTTCTTGCCATGTAAATAAACTTAGTATCCCAAATTTGTGACACAATGGTTTTTACTGTGTAGGCTTCAAAATGAGTCCGTGTTGATCAATAAATGAGTCAAACAGAATGTTATTGTTATTTTTCAACTCGATATTGCCTAGGGGTTAACTTAAAAGTCAAATTCCCATCAAAAATATACTGTTGGTCATCAAAAAAACGTCTGTGACCCCGATATTTGTAATTGGCGCACTTTAACTGACTTTGAATCTGTAGTCGAAATTACAGTATACTTTCGCGATATATACCACGTTTTGGAAAGAATGACATGGGTCATGTTATTGGGAGTTGTTAAACTAGCTAAGAATGTACATTCTGAGGACGTTCAAGATGAATATATGTAAATATATTTATCTTCATTCGTATTGTCAGTAAAGAAGACACTTGTGTATGCTGACACAGATATGGCTTGTATCGCTAGCCTAACATTTTATTAATATGGTTAAAAGGGGGAAAATTGCAAAGCAGTTTTTATGTGACAGTCCATCAGTCTATTAATCCAGCATCTGACCACTCCGTTAGCCTAGTGGTTAGAGCGTCCGCCTCTGATGCGGGAGAAGGTCATGGGTTTGAACCGAGGCCAATCATACCAAAGAGTTATAAAAATGATACTAACAGCTGCCTTACCTGGCGCTCAGCATTAAGAGCTGAATGTTTGGACGGGTGGACCGTGCTGTCATGATAATGTGACTGGTTGGCAAATCATGGTCTATGTCTGAGACATGTTGCCTCAGTGCTTGACATGGCAATAACCTGCCACACTGCATAGTGATAATGGCTGAATGTATTTAATGCTACGTTACAAATCTAAATCACACACACACACACACACACACACACACACACACACATATTTAGCCAGCTAAAATAATACGTTTGTGTTTTCGAATTTAGTGTTTTGACTGTCGTGCAAAATGGTACGTCTCTGATAGATGTGCGATAACCCTTTGCCTCAACATGCTGTTTTATCAATTTGTATAGATCCAAGAGAGTGCGTGTCATAGTCGCAACCATTCTGTTTGCGACAAGCTACACATATTACCCCTTCATTCCTTTATTCGCCTGCTTGTTTGAAAATTTCGATTGTGACTCAGTGAACTCGTCCTCATCGTTAACTTTATCATCTCTACTTTCCAATGGACGAAACAGCTTGTTTAGTTCATCCACTAACTAATCTAATAAACCAAACGCTACATTTAGCATCTACTGCATGAATTTACAGGTGTTGCTTAAAAGTAGTTATCTACGCTTGATACTATTTTAGGTACACGTGGCGAAAAGTATTAAGCCGTGTATTATCGAAAAATAGTGCACGATTCTGGCAATGTAAAGTCAACGGAGAAACAAGTGAACATTTACAAAAACATTAAAGGTTGGAGCTATTACAATTTTTCAATATTAGGTGAGTTACAGTATTCGTGGAAACCTCTATTGTTATAGACTTTGTGCCATGCTGTGACACATTTCAGGAGGAAACAAAGCATGATTCTTATCGAGAAAATAAAGTAAAAATTGTATAATATACACAACAACAGGTATACCTATTCAAAAGATCAGAGTAGAGTACAAAACGCACCTGTTAAATAATAAACCATGGAAACAATCAAAGATAAAATGGATAATTTATTTGCATTTGAAAACAAAGAGCTAATGTGACGGTTGTTGTCCTAGATTCGCATTAAATTACAACAGCCAATTTGGTTTTAAGGAAGGTTTGGCACTCTAATAATAGTATCATAATGAACAGGCTGTAATCAGCCAGTGTAGACATCGCAAACAGGTGATTTATTATACGCTTATTTATGTAATCAGATCATTGTTTGCCCCTTTCTAGCTTAAGTTAACCCATCAATTCATCAAACCACTTAATCCCCATGATAGTGATCATATCGAAATGTTTTATTGATGGGTATATTTTTAGAAGTTTTGTTTCATTTACATTTATACGAAACAAAATTGTATTTATTGTGAGGATATGAACTCGATATGCGTTTTTTATACGTAATAATTAAATCTAAATTTTGCCTATATACGTAATAATTAGATCGCTGTAAGTCTAATCATGCAATTGCTGTATAATCGACACTCTAATTTGT
The DNA here is from genome assembly GCA_030141615.1 of Unio pictorum. Lineage (NCBI taxonomy): Eukaryota > Metazoa > Mollusca > Bivalvia > Unionida > Unionidae > Unio > Unio pictorum. Next base: position 27,030,808 of record JARLTB010000113.1, on the reverse strand, counting down.
AATTACTTTGGACCAAAGTACATTTTTAATTAGTTTGTAGGATCTTGTTAACTCATGCAGTCAAGCTTATAATTTTATCTACAGTTCAACTCAACTAGCATACATGTTAGACTAACATAAAGTATTTTCTGTGAAAATAAACTCTATTACAATTTTGCAACCCTTCCATTCAATTTTGAATAATGTTATATTTTAAACTAATCCTAATTATATTAATTTTACCTTACCCGTGATTGGATCAAGTGCCATTCAATATCAATACTAGACAATACTTCTATGACTAAATTAGACAAGTTTACATTATGTTAAACGTATAGTGTTATGTATGAATTCCGTGTATTACAATCACGTATTAAAATTAATGATAATTCCAAAATTAATATAATTAGTTAGCAAGACATATAACACGATTAAAAAGACGTTCATAATAATACCAACAGGAGCACATGATATGCATTATAAATTAAATTTGTCCCTTATAATTCGTTCGACACATCGACCGATACATAGACTGTAATATTGACCGCCGGTCGGTTTCTTAGGTATTAGGCACGAGTTGCGTGAGGCTAACAAAACACTGTTAAATTGATTGTCCGCACCAAATGACCAGCAGTATTCGCTTTAAAATAATGAATATCCCATGGTTATCAAAGGCCACATGGCAATTAAATTATTGGTTAGGTATATATACACTATATACCGTGTAGGGGTGACTGGTCAGACCATAGGCTCACCAGACCTTCAATACCATGCAATAATTTGTAATATTATTATTATTATTAAATGCATTCCATAATCAGAGAATATATATGCATATTAAATGCTTTCCTTCAGCATAGATTATGCCATCACGCGGCTTCAAGTTTCCCATCACCCCCTTGTCCGCATTAAATAGGGCTAATTTCAAGTATGAGCTGAATTATTTGTAAAGCACATTTTCTTACATTTTGAACAGTGCAGATAACGCGTGTTAGAGCCTAATTTATTCGGACAAAGTCTGTTCTTTAGGTTACTATGAGTCTTCACCACATGTATCAACCTATAAGTTGCTCAACGCATACAAGATGTTTATTGCAGATTATCAATAACAAAGTGTTCTCCATGGTATAGCAGTGTTAAGGACCAGCTTCGCACTGCTAAAAAACATCGCCGAAACGCAGAGAGGCTTTGGCTTTCCACCAGACCTATTCATAAACAAATCTATGAAGCTGCTAAGAAGAACGTCACAAACATACTCCATTTAGCCAAATCATCCCACTACAGTACTAAGATCACGGAGAGTTCCATCTGCAAAGAGCTCTTCGAGATAACTAACAAACTAATGTCAAGGAACAAATGTACACGACTTCCAACAACCTTCTCTCCACTAGACCTACCAGACCAATTTGCAAATTTCTTCGATGACAAAGTACAAACCATTACAGATTCGCTTGACAGCACAATTTCAACTGATTTGTCACCATATAGTTATGATGCAGAATTTCAGCGACAAAAGTTAGGAGCATTTGAACCTGTTTCTATTGATTTAGTACGGACAATTGTGATGAAAAGTGCACCAAAGTCTTGTGAACTTAATCCAATTCCGACATCACTGATGCTTGAGTGCTTAGAACCAATATTGCCTTCACTAACTGATGTTATTAATATATCTCTCATCAGGGGAATTCCCATCATTTTTCAAAACTGCCATCGTAAAGCCTCTGCTGAAGAAACCAACACTGGACCATAACGATTTAAAGAACTACTGCCCAGTTTCTAATCTCCGATTCATATAAAAAATCTTAGAAAAGGTCGTTCTAACTAAACTTGTGTCACATTTGAATCCAAACAGTCTTTTTAGCAATGTACAGTCTGCATATCGCCCTTGCCACAGTACGGAAACTACTCTTCTGAAAGTATTTAGTGACATTCTCTCTGCTTTTGATAGTGGAAAGATTACAGTCCACACTCTCCTGGATTTATCTGCAGCATTCGACACAATAGACCATGATATATTACTTCACCGTCTCCAGCATGTATTTGGCATTCAGAATATAACCTTACAGTGGCTCAAGTCCTACTTAGTGAACAGGACACAAATTATATATGCAAATGGAATACACTCCAGCCCAATTGCCGTATGTTGTGGTGTTCCACAGGGATCTGTTCTTGGACCTGTTCTCTTCATTCTGTATACTCAGCCGCTCTCAAGTGTCATAGATCATCACCCAGTGTCGCACCAATTGTATGCTGATGACACCCAAATATACAAGTCTAGCCACCCAACTGAAGTTGATGCTACCATCCATGGAGTAGAGAAGTGCATTTCTGATGTGAAATCATGGATGACATGTAACAAGCTGCAGATGAATGATGATAAATCTGAGGCTATTCTGATCACAATACAACGACTTTCTCATTCACATCATTTACCTTAGACAAGATATATCAGCAACACCAACATTAAATTCTCACATTCAGTATGGAACCTAGGCGTTACTCTAGACAGTACTCTCACATTGCACCAACATGCATATCTTGAATTGAGACGCATCAGTTCCATTCGTAAATATCATTCATGCCACTAAAATACTTGTGTGTTCGTTTGTACTTTCAAGACTGGACGATTGTAACTGAATTCTGTCTGATTAGTCACAATATTTACTCCAGAAACTTCAAAAAGTTCCAAACACAGCTGCACGGATCATCTTTAGAGTACCTCGATCAGAGCCCACCTCACCACTGCTCTGTACCCTACATTGGCTAGCAATTCGATGCAGAATCAAATACAACATTTGTTATCTGTGCTATGTATTAATGACAGACTCCAGTCTAACATACCTATCCAGCCTCACCCATGTGTATACACCAGCTAGATCCTTACGCTCTTCTTCTGATAATCGTATACTCATTGTTCCCAAGGTGAAAACAAAGTCATATGGACAACGTTCGTTTGCACACCAGGGCCCGGCGACGTGGAACGAATTGCCCATTGAAATTAGACACAAAGACACAGTGGTCCCTTTTAAGAGTGTTCTTAAGACTCACCTGTTTCGACTGCAGGGACAAAGTTAGCGACCTAATCATGTTTTGTATCTTAAATGTTTTCAGCATGTTTTTATGTTTTCCAGTTTCATTGTTTTTGTCATTTGTTGTTCTGTAGTGTAGTCATATCATTATTGATGGTGTAAAGCGCTTAGAGCTTCGAAAGATTAGGCGCTATACAAAGTCCTCATTATTATTAGTATTATTATTTATTTGTGGGTATTTTGGGTGTGATTATTCATTTCCCTCCACAGATAGTAAAGTTGATGAATTTCATTAGAAAGGAAAAAGAATCGTAGATCTGGTATATCCATATGCATAGCAAAGATATATTTTGTCTGTGTGTCTAGGTGTATAATGCGAGTGACGGAGGAAGTATACATTTATTTGGAAAAATCTTGAGAATAATACATAATTTATTAAGTTTTCATTATTGAGGTACAAAAGGTAGAATAAAAGTTTAGCTATGCAGCACCCATATTTTTATATATATTATGCTTTAACACGTAAAGACTTCTCATACCTTTTACACACAAGTCGGGGCCCCGAGTGGCCGAGTGGTCTAAAGCGCTCTCCGTTACGGATCACTGCCATCTCACCTCTGTCTGCGTGAGTTCGAGTCTAAGATTCGGCTATCGGTGGTTCTTTCTGTGGGTTTTCCCGGGTTCTTCCTCCACCAGTAATACTGGCAGCCATGTATAGCCTATCGTGTGCTGAAAAATGGCGTTAAACCCCACAACAACAACAACTACAACAACCCACAAGATTGCTCTCTAACACAATAATGAATGATGTAGTGCATTTAACATGTCTATTGATGTACCTTTGGAAATAGTACCAGTAAAGAAACAGTTAATAATGGTAGACCAAGTAAAGAGATAAACATGATTTTGGATAAGACTGAGGAGGTCAATGTGGGCTGTATCATTCATCGTAGAGTTCAGACATTTTTCTTGGATGAATATATCCTGGAAGCAGCATAATGTGTCTTCAGACAGCAATTTGGAATTTGCACGGAAATTCTGTCTCGGTACATGAACACTTGTAGGCAAAATATTCTTACAATATTTATGGTGCCACTATCAGGGTCAATTTTGGGTCAATACATTGTAGTTTTTCCGCAGTAAATGTTTAATTACTGATTCATCTGCGGATATACTTTGTGAGCCCTTAGGAATCCATATGAATTATTACCAAGTCTCTTCCGCTTTGTCTTACGGAAATTGCCGAGTGCGAAATCGGCTAGGAGCGAGCTGCCTCCAGCAATATGCAATCAATGTTTTGTAGTCAATATTTTTTATTAATGACGAGAAATTTGACATAATACCTTTACAAATCAAATCTAGGACATTACGTTTATCACATAAACTTAAGTTGTGTGAGTACACCAGTAGGCCGTAACATTTATCACATAAACTAAAGTTGTGTGAGTACACTAGTAGGCCGTTACATTTATCACATAAACTAAAGTCGTGTGAGTAACCTAGTCGGCCGTTACATTTATTACACAAACTAAAGTTGTGTGAGTACACTAGTAGGACATTACATTTATCACACAAACTAAAGTTGTGTGAGTACACTAGTAGGCAGTTACATTTTCCAACCAATTCTTAGAGCACCATTTGCATCATTAAGTAGTTAAAACTTATATAACACATATGTGTGGAAGCCTCGAGACCATATATAAGTATATGTACAATCTCTTCCCAAAATGATTGATTGAATTACTTGCTGTAGAGTGGTGAGTATCTGATACAACAACATACACAGTAACACTGAATATCACCTACGTTATTATTTGGTATATATGATATACGATCTTGTAGCTTCTGAATATTTATTCATCAATATCATATATATATATATATATATATATATATATATATATATATATATATATATATATATATATATATATATATATATATTGTTACGGCTATTGGATTTAATTAATTTATTTTTTATTGCTAAATCCAAATTTGTCATTTAGGGTTTAATATTTATTCATTAATTGGGAGATTTGTTTCTAGAAAATTCAGGTTGACCTAGATTCTAGTTGTAAACAGGCTGACCTTGGCTTGGTTACCTCTTTATCTGACCCTGTTTAGATATTGTCAACAAGCATCTAAAACAATTGGTTATTTTCAAGGACAACATTTTATTTTTAGTAATTAGTGGCTGATTTTTCTTCTGGTTCATTCTTTCAGTACGTGACTTAGAGAAGGTAGCTTCTTTCTATGACCTTCCAGAATCACATGATTCCTTTTTGTTTACGAGGGAATTACATATATATATAGCTGTGTTTTGGAAGCTAACAGTAGTAGATGTTTGGGCTTTATTATTATTAAGTTGTGTATTGTAGTAGATGTTTGGGATTTATTATTATTAAGTTGTGTATTTCATGTTTGAGTGTTATCTTGTTCTGGACTTTGTGTCAATTCATTGAAGAAAGAGGATTTATTATCTATTTGGAGGAGAAAACATGTGCTCATAATTCATGTGGATGATAAATTAAACAAGAACTGCATCACGTGACATTGTCAGCCATTTTGGATTACATCGTCAAGATTCGAACCTGGAACTATTAGAACATTTATTTATCAAGACTCTTACAATTCCATTAGTGGATTATTTTTGTGAATTCTATATTGGATTAGTGTTGGATTTGATTCTCTAAAACTGTAAGTTTATTTATTTTATGAAAATAATTGTACTAAATAAATCATTGTTAAAGTTATACAAGCTTGTTAGTTTTCACTCTTTCTGTGTTGCTGCTTATTTGAGCGTAAGCACGTAACAATATATATATATATATATATATATATATATATATATATATATATATATATATATATATATATATATATATATCGGCCATGATTACACAGACAATGAATGTACACTAACAGCATAACTGCTCCAATGCTTAAAATATACTAACAGCACTCAGCAGAGGCGTAGCGATGATATTTTGCGCCCGGGGACGAACTATAAAATTGGCGCCCCAGCGTTCTTGTGACCGATTTATTACCCTTGTTTACTTATTATAATGTAATGTTGCAAGCCTCATTTTGGCGCCCCTGTACCTTGGCGCCCGGGGACATATGTACCCCCCAGCCCACCCCCCTAGCTACGCCTCTGGCACTCAGGTTCATAATATTGGTAACCAATACACGTGGTCCATTCTCGGTTACTCGGTATTATCCATCCATCCGTCCATCCATCCATCCATCTATGTAACCACACACCCACGAAAGCACATACATACATACATACATACATACATACATACATACATACATACATACATACATACATACATACATACATACATACATACATACATACATAGAGCAGGGTAGAGGGTAGCAAAACGCTTCCATTGGTTAAAACGCCCCCAAGCCGTCCTGACGGCTCTGGGCTAGAAATTGTCCTGGTATTTATACACAAAGATTGCCCAGGTTACACATGCCTTGTGAATGGCAGCCATTATTTGATGCAGCCGCACGCATGTTTTTTTAATGCAAGAATATTACCTTTTTGGCATCTTCCGGTAACAGACTTCAATCCATTTGTTTGCAGTATTTTTGACTGAAACTACCTAAAAAAACAACAGAGTATGTATCTTTTGAAACAACATATAGAGATGCAATATGTATATGTCCTTACTCTCAGATGTTGTTAATTCCGCCTATTGTTAAATAATTGTCAATGCTGTACGATAGGGGTAAAACGCCCCCCCCCTCCTACGCCACCTTAAAGGGTGCATGTTGCCTCATAGGTTTTAAAATGTTGTTCACTTTTTAAGTTATCGTTCATATGCCTAAAATGATTATATACCTTTATGCAGATGGTGAGAACTTAGAAGTAAAGCTGATCGAGGAAATTAGCACTAGCTCTAAAAGCGGTTCTTGAAGCAATTCATTCAGGAACTTCACTGAAAGCTGCTGTAAGGAAATATGTAATTCTAGCTAAAACTCTGCGTAGACATAGAGAGTTGAAGGTTTCGCAACCTGGAGTGTCAGAACTGGGAAGTAAGACTACTGTTTTCAAGCCTGAGCACATCCAGCATTTGGACTTACCACAATTGACGTACAACGTTTGGCATACGACTTTGCGGTTCATTCGAATATTAAATACCATCCATTTAAAGGCAATGCAGCAGATTTTGATCGGCTGAAAGGCTCTATGAAAAGGCATCCAAATCTAGCCATCAGAGCTCAATAGGCAAACAGTGTCAGATGAGCAGTGGGATTTAACCGGCCAGAAGTAGATCTTTTTTTTTACCAAGTATATAAGTAATCTCTTGACGAAACGCTTGCTAATGGCATCACAAAATCTAACATGGATCAAGCGGGTATTAGTACTGTCCACAAACCAGTAAACATCATTGCATCAAAAGGTGTTAGATTAGTAGGTAAAGTTACAAGTGGTTAATGTGGCCAAACTATTACTGTAATATTTGCCATGAATGCGGCCCATACCTTTGGACCGCAAGCATGTATATATCCACGTAAACGAATGGTTCAATCTTTGATGAATGGCGCACAAACCGGATAACAAGGCTTATGTAACCCAAGCGGATAGACAGACATTCATATTTTCTTGCAATGACTGGAAAATTTAACTTCGTTTGTTAAATCCGCGAAGAACTCTCCACACATTCATTTTTTGATGGGCCCCATAGACATAACATGTAGGATGCTTTGCGCGCGAGAAAGAGATTGTGCTGATAACCTTTCCAACCCATTGCACCCATCAGCTGCAGCCAATTATGTCACATTTTTCAAAGCACTGAAACGTGTTTTCAATTTGGAGTCTGGTAACTGGATGACAACTCCATGAAGACGAATACGTGCATTTCAAGTTGCTACATTTTATTCTGCAGCATATAACGTAGCTGTCAGTTTACATAAAGCTGTCACTGGTTTCGAAGCTTGCGGACTTGGGCCTTTTAATCCAAATAAGTTCACAGATGACGATTTCTCTCTTTCTATGGTAACTGATGAACCTCAGCCAGTATCAGATAGGCTTAATGCGTGTCAACAAGCGCTACATATCCCATCAGCACACAATAAAGCTAAAAACAGAATCAGCCATGAACATAACATCAACACCGTAACAAAACGATGCTTATTGAAAAGCAAAAATAGACGGTAACAAATACAAAGGCGAATGTGACAGGACTGTACAGGCAAGTGTTAGCAACCAGAATGAAACCAAAGTTTCAAAGTATGAAGAAATGCAGACGAAAAAGACGCAGACATGTCGAGAGGACAAAAAGATAGGTAGAACACCATCTACAACTATGACAACAACTTTTATAGAAGACAGTGAAAAGGAAAAAAGGCCTCGGATCCAAAGTCAGTTGCTAAATATGATCTTGCCTTGTCAGCAGACACAACATATAATAAAGACAACATTTGTGCAAACTGCGAATTTTAATGTAGAGGAAGTGATGATCCTGGTCGCAGTGCAAGGAATTTTCCAGGTGGTGCCATGAATCATGTGGCACCATTATCATCAACGACTTTGGGGCTTTGTCTTTTTTCTCATTAACTATGGCAATTAGGGACAAATTAGAATTGAGCATTTTGTAGCAGCTATCTTATTCCCATTGCTGTGCTAATTTGAATGATGCAACAGCATGTAGTTTTATCATCTTTTCCATAAAATGTCTATATAGGAATAATACTTGATTTTACGGTTCAATAGTATCCCTGTAGTTTTACGTACTTTTACAGATGTCAAATGCATTGCGGGGCGAAATTCCCTGGAGGGGGCTTGTTGCACAACCAAATGGGGCAAAAATGCCCCTTTATAAAGTTTTACCATTTTTTTTTTCATTTTTCTCGTAAAGAGTTTCTTCGTTGCTTCCAAACATAGTTCCATTATACTAAAAGTAAATCAGATTGTAAATAATTTGTCCAATTGCGAAAGCAATCATGTAAATCATGCCATAAGTTGTAAATCGCGCCAGGAGCCTAGTGGTTAGAGCGTCCGCCGCGGGTGCGGGAGGTCGTGGGTTCGATCCCCTGCCGAGTCATACCAAAGTCTGAGAAAAAATGGTACTAACAGCTGCCTCGCTTGGCGCTCAGCATTAAGAGGGTAGTGTTAGGACCGGTCAGCCTGGTGTCAGGATAATGTGACTGGGTGGGATATCATGCTATATTTCTGCGGCATGATGCCCCAGTGCTAGACATCACTATAAACTGCCTCACTGCAGACATTGTAGCGATATGGCTGAAAAATTGTTAATTTTTACGTTAAAAATCCTAGTCAATCGAACAAACAAACAAACCAAAAGTTGTTAAATTATTAGTGTTGTGTGTATGTGTGTGTGTGTGTGTGAGAGAGAGAGAGAGAGAGAGAGAGAGAGAGAGAGAGAGAGAGAGAGAGAGAGAGAGAGAGAGAGAGAGAGTTTATGTTGTTTTAGGATGGCTATATATAGAGTACTTATAATAAATGATTCGCACATTCATAGTTTACCGACCTAGAACATATATTTGTGTATATGAGCTTATTTAAAATTAATTTATGTCCTATCCTTTATAATAAAAGCATGTCCTATCTTTTAAAATAAAGGTATTCCTATCTTTTATAATAAAGGTAGGTCCTATCCATTATAATACATGTCCTATCTTTTAGAATAAAGGTATGTCATATCGTTTATAATAAAGGTATATCTTGTCGTTTAAAATAAAGTTATGTCCTATCGTTTATAATAGAAGTATGTCCCATCGTTTATAATAAAGGTATGTCCCATCGTTTATAATAGAAGTATGTCCCATCGTTTATAATAAAGGTATGTCCCATCGTTTATAATAAAGGTATGTCCCATCGTTTATAATAGAAGTATGTCCCATCGTTTATAATAGAAGTATGTCCCATCGTTTATAATAAAGGTATGTCCCATCGTTTATAATAAAGGTATGTCCCATCGTTTATAATAAAGGTATGTCCCATCGTTTATAATAAAGGTATGTCCCATCGTTTATAATAAAGTTATGTCCTATCGTTTATAATAGAAGTATGTCCCATCGTTTATAATAAAGGTATGTCCCATCGTTTATAATAAAGGTATGTCCCATCGTTTATAATAAAGGTATGTCCCATCGTTTATAATAAAGGTATGTCCTATCGTTTGTAATAAAGTTATGTCCTATCGTTTATAATAGAAGTATGTCCCATCGTTTATAATAAAGGTATGTCCCATCGTTTATAATAGAAGTATGTCCCATCGTTTATAATAGAAGTATGTCCCATCGTTTATAATAAAGGTATGTCCCATCGTTTATAATAAAGGTATGTCCCATCGTTTATAATAAAGGTATGTCCCATCGTTTATAATAAAGGTATGTCCCATCGTTTATAATAAAGTTATGTCCTATCGTTTATAATAGAAGTATGTCCCATCGTTTATAATAAAGGTATGTCCCATCGTTTATAATAAAGTTATGTCCTATCGTTTATAATAGAAGTATGTCCCATCGTTTATAATAAAGGTATGTCCCATCGTTTATAATAAAGGTATGTCCTATCGTTTATAATAGAAGTATGTCCCATCGTTTATAATAAAGGTATGTCCTATCGTTTGTAATAAAGGTATGTCCGAACGTTTATGAAAATGGTACGCCCTTTCGTTTATAATTCAGGTATGTCCTTTCTTTTATAATAAAGGCATGCTCTATCGTTTAAAATAGAGGCATGCCCTATGGTTATTAAAAACGTTATGCCATATCGTGTATCATAAAGGTATATCCTGTTGAGTACTTTAATAAACTAACTACGTAAATACACGAACCATTAGGTATGTATCAGGTTCAGAAAAGATGGATTGGCAATTGCGATGTCTGAATTTAATTAGGCATTCGCGTTATCCAGTGGATATGATGACTGCATGTCAAAAGTGATGATGCATGCTTTCATTTATCAATTTTCGTATACAAGTGATTGTTTGTTTGTTTGATTAGGATTTTTAACGTAGCTTTAACAATTTTTCAGTCATATCACTACGATGTCTGCAGTGAGTCAGTTTATAGTGATGTCTTGCACTGAGACATCATGCCGCAGACATGTAGCATGATGTCTCACCCAGTCACATTATCCTGACACCAGGCCGACCAGTCCTAACACTAACCTCTTAATGCTGAGCGTCAAGCGAGGCAGCTGTTAGTACCATTTTTGTATGTCTTTGGTATGACTCGGCCGGGGATCGAACCGACGACCTCCCGCTTCCGGGGCGGACGCTCTAACCACTAGGCCACCGGAGCGGTTCGTATACAAGTGAAAACCTCTATCTAATCTAGCCGTGTGAAGTCATTGATTTATTCACGATACTAAATATAATTTCATCAGCGAAAGCGGCGTTTGAGGAGGTCTGCTACATGAGATCAATATTCAGGGCCAAACAGTACCTATATTCAGAGTTCTAAATGAGAGAGAGACAGACAGACAGACAGACAGACAGACAGACAGAGACAGAGAGAGAAAGAACAATAAGGTTATCTTACTTTTCAGATTGGAACGAAAATGAGACAAACCGCAATATACGTGACTCATTTAACTGGACACAGAATTACCTAATCTTGCTCCTGGTCGATGTAGTTATTTTTTTTAAAACTGAAGTTCTATTATGTCGTATGACCCCATTATGATTCGACCTTGAACATTTTCGTCTTGAATCAAGGAAAAGAAACTGATCATATTGGCAAGACACTAGACCAGAACATTCCCCAAGGGCAACGACGAATTTAGTTAGCATTATCTACTCACATGAAGGAGTCCATGGTTAATATTTCAAGCTATATGCATCACGTAACGACATACATGCATACATACATACATACATACATACATACATACATACATACATACATACATACATACATACATACATACATACACTTATTTGTAATGTTCATCAAAGACACCAACTTATACAAAAGAAAATAATGACAGGAGTTCCCAAAACTAACACATCTTGTTTCCTATTGACTTCATTTCTTTTGACTTTTTTTCATCACATGTTCTGCAGAAAGAAATTAACATTTTTATACCTTGAAGTTTAGCAGTTTCTTACATCTATATGTGTAGGTTGTTCTTTCTCTTTCTCTTTGTCTGCTTCTATCGTGTATGATTATGATACTTTGAAGGAAACACAAAGATTCAAGAATCCATTAGCGAATTCAACAGGTATTCATACGGGCCATATGATTCATCTTTGGTGTCCATACGTATAAAATTAAAATATGTATTCATTACCAAGAGACAAGCCTAACGTAGTTTATCACACTATTTTAGGTATAACACATGAAAAGCAGACGGCAAAAAATACAATAATTGTCAAATCAAAGGAAAGGAATTATACATTATTCTTTATGCTTGTATTAATGAAATACAACATTCACCGATTCTGTTCGTATTGTATTATCTTGTCTGTAAAACGAAGCACAAATGTAGTTCATGCTTGCTATGAAATAATCTCTGCATACCTTCCTGAACCTTTTAAACAGGCATGCATATACAATAGGATTTGCCATACTGTTCACAAAATATATCCTAAAGAAAAAAGAATACACAGCGAACTCATTCGGACGCATCGTAAAGATGGCGTCACTCTTAAGAGCGAGAGCACCGTATAATATATGCGTGAACACAAATATGACTGTCACGATAAACCAAGTTAATGTTTTCCGGTAGCTAGAGATAGGATAGTTGGAGGGACTTATTTTAGATATGTGGTTTATGTGGCTGTCTAATGTTACAGTTCTAGCTGCTGTTGACAGGCAGTCAAGTTGCATGACGTCACTCAAATTGTTACTTTCTTTGTTCTTAAAACTGATTTCCATGATTTGCTCTCTTCTATCACTTATGTCACTCTGCACACATGATTTTGGCGCACTTTCATCTGGGATTGCGGAATCTACTCTCGTTTCATCTGGGATTGCGGAATTTAGTCTCATAAAACGTGGATGACAATTTCTTCTAAACACCGTCACAATCTCTCTTCCAATTAGAATGTACACAATAGTGCAAAAAACCAGTATGATAAATGTTAGAGTCAACAAGGCTATTTTATATGCCTGTCTCCATCCGTTATATTTGTAAATTTCCTCATATGAGCAGACGTACACTTTGGTAAGTCCTCCTTGTATATTCAACATCAAGTTCTCTTGAATGCCACAAAACGCTGCAGAAGGTAATGCAAGCAAAATTGAAATGAAACACACTCCAGTCGACAACTTGATAGCCAATCCATAACCGACTTGGTTTTTCAATGGCTGGCATATTCTTCGGAATCTATCAACATTTATTAATATTAGCATGAACGAGGCTGCGCTAGAAGCAAACACATTAAAAAAGCATTTTGTTTTGCAGGCTGCTGTGTTCTCAAACGCAAAATACTGTTGGTGTTTAAGAACCTCAGCTGGAATCAAAGACACACATTCGACGAGGTCAATTACACAATGACTGATAACAAATATCCTAAATTTGTCTTTACTGTATTCGTTACTTCTCGAAAACACGATCAGCACCAACATGTTGCCGATCATGCCGGTAACAGCAAGGAGGACAAGGAAAATGGTGACAGGAACCAATGCTTCTGCATAACGCAGATTCAGTTCTTCTAATGTCTCATTTGCGGCACATTTAGACGTCAAATTTGAATCCATTATGATAGCTGGACCTTTTCTGATGAGTGATAGTTGATGCATTCGTCTACACTAAAAATCATTTGGAATTCATGTTTTATCTCTGCTTGTTTTATTATGAGGCATAGAATCATCACCCTAATGACGTCATCACTTGTTCCACTTTGTCGGTTGCTGCAAAGAAAAATGTTAAACTGTCAACATTTGTATTGACCAATTTCAAGAAGAGATGATCACATATATTTGCATAGTTTTTTTCGGGAGGGGTGCTTCTCTTGCATATGGACAAGTTTTTGAAAATGTATAATCTACCTAACTGCAGGGATGCAATAAATAGCATCTTCTAAGATAGAAATCGCCAAATTGTATTATACCAATAACAAAGATTAAATATGTTTTACTACGTATATGCACAGTGAAAATTATCTAGAAATCGATGAAAGATGCACTCATGCAATTATGTCCCCACCCCCACCCCAAAAGAAGCAAACCGCACAAAATGTCGTTATTTATACCAAAATCCAATAAGTGCATAAGTGCAATATATGAAGAAACATGTGAAAGTATATATATGGAGTGCAACAACACATTCATTTTAATCATTGCCATATAATGCCAAATACAACTTAGGTACTAAAATCTAAAGATCTATATCGATAAAATTGAGATGATGAAATACCCTTTCAAAATTAATCTAAGAAATAATGAAGAATTCTAGAATAAAGGTGAAAACGTTGAATGCCATTTGTTTTAGTTGATATATAAAAGATGACAGAAAAATGTGAATATGTTACAATTCTTAGAGTCATAAATAAAAATAAAAGACATCTTTAGCAAATTAAAATCCCTTAAAATATAAGACATTATATGTTATATACACCACATTCTTTCCTAAAATCCAAGTTTATCTCTGATGGTACATCGGAGAGCTTTTTAATCGAACTGAAACTTAAAAACCCTATTAATTCTGTCCCAAATGGTGAAAGTCATTACAGTCGGTACATTGCTCAGGCTATTTGTGTCATATATGTGCGACACTCCCCCCCCCTCTCAAATTCAACAATAATATACCCCTCTTTAAATCTGAAATATGTTCCATGTGATGGAGTCCCACCTCCAATAAAAATGGTTTACTGTCACGAAGCCTGTTTGTAGCATCTTCATTATGCATATTTCTGAAGTTGATGCATGTCAGTTAATATAATACCGAAAGACGATATCTGGAATATTCTATTCAATAGCAAGGTCAATCATACGTTATGTTATACCTCTTACATCCTACGACACACGGTTCACAGTTTTAAGAACTCTTGATTGAATATAGTGATGATAATTGCGAATTGAGTTTAACTGTTATTCCAATAATTGTCTCGTCCGCCGATCTCCGTGTAGACATCAGGATTGCTTAGTATCGACTGCAAACCAAAATGAAGCAATGCACGAAATTTGGGTGCAGCTACTATTACTGAAATAAACTCGAAGCGTTCCAGCGCACATGTGGACATACATCACAATTAATTTTACTATACATTCTCTACATATATTTCTCAGTACTGACCTTTCAACTGTGTGACAATCAATAAAAATCATATCTTAATCTAAAATACATCCAAAGATGACTTCACGGTTAAGTTCTTGTCAAGGGTTCACCGGCATTTGTTTGAGTGGATGCACTGTAAACAGAACAGCATGTAAACATAACAACAAGGCCTTAATACTCAATGTGCACTCTCGCCAAAATACACACAGACAACCACTCTCTCAGCTCATATTCTCAAGAATAAACAATTACCTTTCAATTACTACCAAAAGTGCACCAATATAACTCTTCTATCACAACCAAAATGAGAGAGGAAAAAATGTTCTAAAAATAGACTAGAACTACATTCGTGGGTACTGAACTAGAAATAGTAATTGTGATGCGATTCCATATATTCACGCCTTAACGCAGAAAATAAACATGAATTTATTAATCCAATGCTTACAACTAAGCTCGCAATCATTAAAATATGTTGTTTCATGATGCTACATACAAAATTACGTTGGACCGTGTTTCCTGTTTCTACACTATTCCAGCCCCATCAATATTCACTGTTTTAATCAGCGAGTGAAGGTTGGAAACGAAAATATAAATCTCTGTTAAATCTGATATATGTTTTATCCTTGTGTGTTCATGTCTAAACTAATACGACAGATCACCATAGTTTTAAGACTCAATAGTCATACGCTAAGTGAAAGAAAGAAACGAAACCAACACCTTTCATAAAACTTAAATAATTTAATTATCAAAGTTATAAAGGAACATGCAAGTTCTGTTTCGTGTGTCGGATATTTAAATTGTCAGTTGAATTACACAGCGGTGGTGTAAATGTCTTTATCTCATGTAGAAATTTCAATTTTACATCTTGTTTTGATATTGTTTGTCAGCCTTGCATTTGACGGTATCGACTGCTCGATGACATTATTTTTTTAGGGTATTATATTTGAAGATCAGACAAAAACTGATTGTATTATAAATGAGATTATCTTCCAATTATTCGTTATAAGTAAGACGCAAGAAAATATTGCAAGATTTAGATAAATTTGATTGATTTAATTTAACCATATTGTTTTAGTAAAGGAAATGTCGTTCCTATTTCCATAAAGCTTAGACTTTGAAACCTGTCCTAGTTATTAAATTCCCTCGTTATGACCATGCGGTCAATTTTTCATCAGTAATGACAAAAACAAGAAACATAAAATTTAAACACAAAAAACATCAAAATCAATAAACTGTTTGAGAAACGATTCTGTAGTTTCATAATATTGTAATAAATTTGGAGTAAGTGTTAGTGAATTTGAACCATGCTTGGGTCGTTAGTAGTGAATTTGGGTACAAGCCGAATGACTGTCCCTTTTTGTAACATAGTCCATATTAAAATTCCGCGGTGTATAAAAGTGATGTGATTGAAATGGCAGTATTTATGGGGGGGATATAATGGAATCAATAAGTTGGAACTTGGTAGGTACCGTTTATGTGTCCATAGTGGAAAATCGGCGTATGTATATGAGGGTTATACGCCGGAAATTCTGTGGATTGACTGGCCTAGGGTCGCGCAGTTAAATATTTCCCAGTTAGTAAGGGAATAGTAGTGGAATTTCTATGGCATGACGGGCTTGCGGTACGGAAATAGGATGATAATGAAGAAAAACCATGCTAAAGTGCGGTTAATGGACTCTTGGGCAAGTTGTCTCCTCTGGGTCGCCCATTGATTACAGCAAAGATTAATAATTATAGCAGACACGGCTTTCTTTCCATTTTACAACTCAAGTTGTATGGAAGTCTTTGGAAATTTGGGGAAAACATATGACTTCCAGCGTGACTCGCGCCAGGGTTTTGACACCGCTCGGTCAAGTGAATACCCCTGTGCGTGTAACAATATTATTGTTAAAGGCTTCACTTTCGGTGTATTGATTATAAATTGATGTCGTAAAAGGACATCAACGTACCTGTGTAATCTGATTATGGCAACTATTTACAACGCATTCGTACCACCTTTAATTCGAATATGAAACGCGTTACCCTTTGAAGTAAGAAACAACGCTTCAATAAATAATTTGAATGCCTAATTCAACAGCAAAACCACCCTCCCTCCCACCCATCCTCCCAAAGAGAGACCAACCGACTCGATGCTACCATTATGCTGGTGATAGAATGTCTCATAACGTGAATGTGAGGTTAAGAACATTTTTATTAACTTAAACGAAAATTTATATACGGATCGTGTATCTAATAAGTATTGCTCCTGCGGCGAAATTGAGAATGGACAACGCTTTGTTCTATACTATTTCAAATTTCAAAAGGTAGAGATAAAATACAATACACACTCCTGTTCGCTCTTACGAATGAAACATTAATGTTTGTAAAACTCCATGTTAACTTTAGAAAATGACACCGAATAAGTATGCCTCTTAATTAAGTTACTATACCGCACCGGTGGCCTAGTGGTTAGAGCGTCCGCCGCCGTAGAAGTGGTAGGTCGTGGGTTCGATCCCATGTCAAGTCATCCCAAAGACTTACAAAAATGGTACTAACAGCTGCTTCGCTTGGCGTTCAGCATTAAGAGGTTAGTGTTAGGACTGGTCGGTATGTTGTCAGGTTAATATGACTGGGTTGGTTATCATGCTGCATGTCTGCATCATGATGTCACAGTGCTAGATATCACTATAAACTGCCTCACTGCAGACATCGTAGCGATATGACCGACAAATTGTTAAAAGCTACGTTAAAAATCCTAATCACACACAGATAAAAAATATTGTATCTTTTGAAAGGCTGGAATCTTTCAAATCATTGTAGTTATAAAGATATCTTAATTTTAGTAAAAGGTTCGAATTATTAGCGTAATAGTGTCATGAGCCAATTTTATCTGAATTTCACTAAACAAGTGAAAACAAATAATTTATAGTAGATGCCGTTCAGTATGCTAACCACCGTCAACATATGTACAGCATTATTTGTCTGATTTTATGTATATTAAAAAGAATGTTCTGAATTAGATTGTTTTGCGTTTCATATTCCTCTATTGTGAATTAGAGAGGATTTAATTTTGTTTGAAATTCATCAATAATGTTAAAATATTGCATAATGACTCCTTGGATCAATCAGTAATACTAATTGCGTCATTCGCGATTTCCTTTCGTTTGTTTCTATAAATTACAAAGTCAAACTTATTGTAAAGATATATGATAAAAACGAAATCTCATAACTTATGGATGTACATACGAGAATGTGCACATATATTCTCACACTACTAACATTATTAGTTACTAATAGTAATGGAGAGTAACCTCAACTTTAAAGGTAAGTTTTTAGGAGCTTGTAAAGCTGATTGTGTATCGTATGGAAGATTAACAATTTAAATTACTTGTTTCTTGGCTGAATATTGTTTTCTATGTGCAATGTTAACGACATTTTATCTAGATACTCATATCAGTTCGACAGAATTACAAGCTACATGTGCCATATATCGACTGATCAACCATACGCAAATTTTCATAAATTATTTGAAATATTGTTGTTTCCGATATTAATATATTCAATAGTGAGATCATACTAGTGACTGTGAGTCTACCTTATACCATTGATAACAACAGTGGGGGGGGGGGAGTGGTCTAAAGCGCTCACCGTTCATGATCACTGCTTTCTCAACTCTTTCTCCGTGGGTTCGAGTCTCAGGCTCGTCTAACGTAGTGAATGAGCAAGTCTGCCAGTAGCTTGTCGTGGGCCAGTGGCTCTTCTCGGGGTTTTCCAAGGTTCTTCCTCCACCAGTTATACTGGCATCCATGAATTGCATATATGTTGCTGAAAAATGGCGTTAAAATCAAGAACAACATCAACAACACAAACAATCACTCTTACCGGCAAAGAGCTGGTTAAATATCAGGAATATGTCAAATACTGGAAATATAAACGGATTATAACAGTATGCATCTTTTGATAAAGAGACCTCTCTCTCTCTCTCTCTCTCTCTCTCTCTCTCTCTCTCTCTCTCTCTCTCTCTCTCTCTGTGTGTCTGTGTCTGTGTCTCTGTCTCTGTCTGACAGCCTCATCTATCCGAATCGCTTAGCGTCAGAGACTTAAGCGCAATGTCAAATATTTAGAGAAGAGAATAAGAAGCTTTCTTATCCTCGGCAGTATAGTTAATATACAGGATGTAGTGGTCGATCTATTACAAGAGGCGGAAATTGTTTTGGACGTAAATGTGATGCAAATAACCACATCCTTATATTGCAAGCAAAACATTTCCTTTTTGGGATAATATATTTTGTTTTCTTTTTTAATTTTTTTTATGAAGATTTTCATTAAAATGAAAAATGCATTATTTCATGAAGAGTAGTATAGGTTTGCAAATTTATCTCTATTTGATATGATAAAAACGTGACATTTAGAAACTGATGTCACCATCGAAAATAATATTAATTAAATATGAATTAAAAGTATCAGAGCTTGTTTCTATTGATAATTTTTATGACGCTGGATTAAGCAGATTGGTTGGTGTTGATAGATGGAGTGGAGTGTGGTGGACGGAGATAGATGGTGTGTTGTGGTGTAGATCTCTATCTCATTACAAAACTGTAGCCGATATACACTGATGAAAAGAGGGAAATTATCGTTAGAATGGTATAATAAGGCAGAAAATGTCGTGGAATTTTAGAAGAATCCACGTCAAGTAGCAGAGAATGTAGAGAGAACGTCCAGTATATGTGAAATGACGGCGTGTAATTAATACACTTATTAGGTATGCTATTTTTCATTTCCAGTGAATATTTTATTGGAGCCAATGTATACGTACTATACAAAATCTACGAAATTCTCTTGTTTATTTTCGATTCCCTATGGTTATTAAATTATCTAACGTTGTATTTAACTTTACATACAGGAATAATATAAAAAATGAGATTGATAGTCAGTAGATATCACAACAATCTGCTGATGAATTCCTTAGCCTAAGGAATATAGCTTCGGGTTAACTTTATCTAATGTTTTGTGTATGTAATTGAAAAGTAAAATATATTGTCAAATATCAATATTAATACACAGTTACTTGCTTTAATCATAGGTTTTGAACTATTTAGTGGAACTGAATTCCACACACATACTTTTAGAAACCACGTCGAAATAAACCTATTACAATTTACACTATCCTCCGATACGTGAATGTAATCCCCAGTGCTGGCTTCCATTGCATTCAAAAGGGTAGGTGATTAAAATATCTTTACGGGGGCTTACACGATTGCAAGGTATTGTCAACATCAGTATAAGGTAAAAGGCTTTCAGCATTTTAATCCTGCTGACCCTACCCCCAACAAAATTATGCTGGTTGCACATATATATTTAGATGACTTCCCAATTAAATATTGTTCCAATTAACGCATTGTATTAACGGACCAAAATTTGTTTTCATCAGAGCGCTTGCATCCACGACTTCCAGTTTTTATGTAGATTTAAATATGTAATAGCCAGATTCATAATTCATGGGTCATTGGATGGAACCTGTTGAAGCGGCTGTCTTGGTTCGTCTTTGGAAAATTTACTGGCCTGCCATTTCCTCCATATGATATAAGAAATTAAAATGATACAAATGCCTTTATCACAACGACTAGAAAAAAACCCAAACAAGCCATTAAATGTCTAGTATAAATGCTAATATTCGAAATTCAATTTTGCAATACCAAAGAAGATGGATCTTTCTAAAGTTAAAAGATGTACTCTATTATTTCAAGTGACTTATTCGGGGTTCTTTCGAAACAAAAATCAATTCAATATCGTAAAGTAACCATGCAACATGTCAGTTTCATAGCAGCTATATTTGAAATAATTACTTGAGTTAAGATTATAGAACTTCTGACTGTATCCATATTATGCGGTAAAATATACGGAAGTTTTGCAAACGTTGTGTATTTGGAGGGATTCAAGATCACTGTTTGAGCCAGAAGCTGGTCTAGACATATCTCAAGTGTTGGTGTTGTAATTTACGGATGTGAAAGAGTGATGGATGTTGGAAATATTAATATTTGAATATTTCATCATGTGAAATATTTACTCAAAACTCACGTGCACTATGCGATTTAATAGGAAAACATTTTTTTTCTAAATTACATTAACAGGTTTTTGGCATTATATCAATGTTGTGTTAGGACACCACACTGACTATAGAAAATGACCACCATTGTACACATGCGCTTTCTGTTAATATGGGTTACTAGTAATATGATCCACAAAAATTTCATGAAACAATAAGTAATACATTTGCAACTCTAATACCAAGTACAATACTTGCAACTCTTTTACTAAGTACAATACTTGCAACTCTAATACTAAGTACAATACTTGTAACTCTAATACTAAGTACTATACTTGTAACTCTTTTACTAAGTACTATAATTGTAATTCTAATACTAAGTACAATACTTACAACTCTATTACTAAGTACTATACTTGTAACTCTATTACTAAGTACAATATTTACAACTCTAATACTAAGTACTATACTTGTAACTCTAATGCTAAGTACAATACTTGCAACTCTATTACTAAGTACAATACTTGTAACTCTAATACTAAGTACTATACTTGTAACTCTATTACTAAGTACTATACTTGTAACTCTATTACTAAGTACAATATTTACAACTCTATTACTAAGTATAATACGTATAACTCTGTTACTAAGTACTATACTTGTAACTCTAATACTAAATACTATACTTGTAACTCTATTACTAAGTACAATACGTACAACTCTAATACTAAGTACAATACTTGTAACACTATTGCTAAGTACTATACATGTAACTCTAATACTAAGTACAATACATGCAACTCTATTACTAAGTACTATGCTTGTAACTCTGATACTAAGCACAATACCTACAACTCTAATACCAAGTAATATACTTGCAAATCTATTACTAATTACAATACTCAAAACTCTAAGATTAAGTACCATACTTGTAACTCTATTACTTAGTACAATACGTACAACTCTAATACTAAGTACAATACTTGTAACTCTATTACTAAGTACTATACTTGTAACTCTAATATTAAGTACAATACTTGCAACTCTAATACTAAGTACAATACTTGTAACTCTATTACTAAGTACAATACTTACAACTCTATTACTAAATACAATACGTACAATTCTATTACTAAGTAGTATACTTGTAACTCTATTGCTAAGTACAATACTTGCAACTCTATTACTAAGTACTATACTCGTAACTCTATTACTAAGTACAATAATTGCAACTCTAATACTAAGTACTATACTTGTAATTCTGTTACTAAGTACTATACTTGTAACTCTAATACCAAGTACAATACTTGCAACTCTATTACTAAGTACTATACTTGTAACTCTATTTACTAAGTACTATACTTGCAACTCTATTGCTATGTACTATACTTGTAACTCTAATACTAAGTACAATATTTACAACTCTATTACTAAGTACAATACATACAACTCTATTACTAAGTACAATACTTACAACTCTAATACTAAGTACTATACTTGTAACTCTATTACTAAGTACAATACTTACAACTCTAATACTAAGTACTATATTTGTAACTCTATTACTAAGTACTATACTTGTAACTCTAATACTAAGTACTATACTTGTAACTCTATTAGTAAGTACAATACTTACAACTCTAATGCTAAGTACTATACTTGTAACTCTATTACTAAGTACTATACTTGTAACTCTAATACTAAGTACTATACATGTAACTCTAATACTAAGTACAATACTTACAACTCTAATACTAAGTACAATACTTACAACTCTAATACTAAGTACTATTCTTGTAACTCTATTACTAAGTACAATACTTACAACTCTAATGCTAAGTACAATACTTGTAACTCTAATACTAAGTACTATACTTGTAACTCTAATATTAAGTACCGAACGTACAACTCTAATACTAAGTACTATACTTGTAACTCTAATACTAAGTACAATACTTGCAACTCTAATACTAAGTACAATACTTACAACTCTAATACTAAGTACTTTACTTGTATCTCTAATACTAAGTGCTATACTTGTAACTCTATTACTAAATACAATACTTACAACTCTAATACTAAGTACTATACTTGTAACTCTAATACTAAGTACTATACTTACAACTCTAATACTAAGTACTATACTTGTAACTCTATTGCTAAGTACAATACTTACAACTCTAATACTAAGTACTATACTTGTAACTCTATTACTAAGTACTATACTTGTAATTCTAATACTAAGTACAATATTTACAACTCGAATACTAAGTACTATACTTGTAACTCTAATACTAAGTACTATACTTGTAACACTATTGCTAAGTACAATACATACAACTCTAATACTAAGTACTATACTTGTAACTCTATTACTAAGTACAATACTTACAACTCTAATACTAAGTACTATACTTGTAACTCTAATACTAAGTACTATACTTGTAACTCTAATACTAAGTACTATACTTGTAACTCTATTACTAAGTACTATACTTGTAACTCTAATACTAAGTACTATACTTGTAACTCTAATACTAAGTACAATACTTGCAACTATATTACTAAGTACTATACTTGTAACTCTATTACCAAGTACAATACTTACAACTCTAATACTAAGTACAATACTTGTAACTTTAATACTAAGTACTATACTTGTAACTCTAATACTAAGTACAATAATTGCAACTATATTACTAAGTACTATACTTGTAACTCTATTACCACGTACAATGCTTACAACTCTAATACTAAGTACTATACTTGTAACTCTATTACTAAGTACAATACTTACAACTCTAATACTAAGTACTATACTTGTAACTTTAATACTAAGTACTATACTTGTAACTCTAATACTAAGTACAATAATTGCAACTATATTACTAAGTACTATACTTGTAACTCTATTACCAAGTACAATGCTTACAACTCTAATACTAAGTACTATACTTGTAACTCTATTACTAAGTACAATACTTACAACTCTAATACTAAGTACTATACTTGTAACTCTAATACTAAGTACTATACTTGTAACTCTATTACCAAGTACAATACTTACAACTCTAATACTAAGTACTATACTTGTAACTCTAATACTAAGTACTATACTTGTAACTCTGTTACTAAGTACTATACTTGTAACTCTTTTACTAAGCACAATACTTACAACTCTAATAATAAGTACTATACTTGTAACTCTAATACTAAGTACTATACTTGTAACTCTATTACTAAGTACAATACTTACAACTCTAATACTAAGTACTATACTTGTAACTCTAATACTAAGTACTATACTTGTAACTCTAATACCAAGTACAATACTCACAACTCTAATATTAAGCACCATACTTGCAACTCTAATATTAGCACCATGCGCAATACTAAGAAAACAGTTCAGACTATCCTCAACTCAAGTTTGCAGAGATAAAGGACATAAAATTCAAAATCATAAACCAAGTCTAGCGATAACTAACAATTAAGCGCAAATAAACATAATAGACAACCATGAATTTATAGCTGTGTGTCTAATCCAGAGTGATCTCTCACGAAAGGGACTGTTAAAAAGGAAAAAAAAACTTATTGGTTACAAGAGAGAAATTAGGTGGGGTTGTGTCAGAAATAGCGTCCCAGCTGTGTTTATAAATGATAATAGATTTGAAAAGAGAACTGGAGTAAGCATTACAAAAGAATGACATACTTATTAAGGATTGAATCTTTAGTGTCCACAAACAAATGAACAATTGAAAAACAAATTAAAAACTTCTAAAACGGAGAATGTGGAATGCAATCAGAAACTCAGAACCACAACATATCTGGCAAATGATGAATGGATGAATCAAATCATCTAAATTAACAATACTATAACAAAACAAAACAGATGTGAAATTATTAACATGCCAGAAGCACAAAATGATACTTTAAAGACCAAACTAGTTCAGCTAGTCGAGGAACCAGTACTTGTTAAATGTATGAACTCTAAAAAAACTATCATTAACGGCAAACAAATGCACGAAACAAGATATTTCTTTAAAAATAACTGAAGATGTCACCTAACTAAACATGTGTCTTATTATCATGCTCAATAAGCATTTAACGATAAAATCAGGAATGTTTTACCAAGTCTATTCCACGACGAAAGCAAGGACAAGACTCAGGTTCGATCCTTTTGATGACCTTATGGTCGGGACTAATCCCTACGGATGTATCACATATATGATTCAATAGTTTCATTAGACTTTTTTCTCTTCTCCACTTATTCAAATGTGCCAGGAAACTCAGTCTTTGTGAATTATTCCATATTTTGTAAAGACTTTGCCAAGGCTTGTATATATCTTTTTTCTACCAGGTGTAAACAACTTTTCATTGTTATTATTATAAATATTAAAATATTTCAGAGTATCAACAAAAATATTAAAACCTGTTCTTCTGATAAAAAATAAATATGGATTAGCGTTAACACGAATAGTCTTCGTGATTTTAATCTTTTAATATGTAAGGTTAATAGATATGCATTAAATATACGAAAGGTTCTAACATAATTCGTATTCGCATTGTCTTGTCTTTTGCTGCATGCATATGCATCCAACACTACAGTGTACGGCATGCTGATGATCCTGCATATTGGGATTGTCATATATCAAACTATCATATAAAATCATTACACTTCTTTAGGGTGTGTGTGTGTGTGTGTGTGTGTGTGTGTGTGTGTGTGTGTGTGTGTGCTTATGTTTGATTAAAAGATACATATGTTACATTGGATAAAGTTCCATATCTCAAAGCCCAACGGAGTTATGAACGGATTGTAGAGTTTTACAGGCCCAACTCTCGATGAGTTCATAATATATTATATAACGACTTTAAGTATAATATAAAATATTGACGGCAGTTTTATTGCATTATATATTCAAATTGGCAAAATGAAATTTCTCTTCAATTTATGTATATGAACCTAGAAACGAGTGCTCAGAATTGTACAGTATAAATAATATTGTGTGTAAACAATAAAAAAAGATTATTGTTATTATATGTGGGGACTTTAACTTGGTCCAAGATCCAGAACTGGACTCACGTAACTATAGAAATGTAGAGAAAACAATTACTACTATAATTAAAGCGATATACTTGAAGAAGAAAAAGTCCTCTAAAACAAGATAGGATGGATTTCGTTCATATTATTTGATATCTTGTGAAAAATGTAGGAAATTGACAATTTAGCATGTTAGAAGTCTGACCACTCTCTCATATTTATGCATTGGAGTTCAAATAATTTCATAAGATAAAGGCATGTGAAAACTGAAAAACAGTTTACTGTTTGATCCAACCAATATTGATGTAATCAAACATTACACAAAAAGAACACACTAGCGATATGATACAACTGATTATGGTTGAAATATTGACACATATATTGAATTCAGATCTAAGATTGACTTTATCAGATTCATTTTCTGAGATGCATTTTGAATGGAAATCAGCGGAGAAAACTATTTAATATGCTTCATATAAAAGACATTTAAATTAAACATGACATAGGAAATGTGAAGCAAATACAGGCCATAGAGAATGGCTGCATAGAACGTATGATTCAGAAATATTAAAGTCGAACACGAAAGAGCTTGAAAGCTTAATCAACTAATAGATTCGAGTAAAATGGATCGATGAGTGTGAAATAACTAACCTAGATAATCTTGAAATCTAGACAAATATAAATGATGTGAATACAAATATTACAGAATCAATTAAAAAAGAAGATTATTAACATTTTTGACGCACAACAGTCCCAATTTCATGTCTCTTTACATCCCATGTTAAATTTCCCTATGTTAAATTCCCATTGGAACTAGGGTACAACCATTCTGTTTTAACATTGATGTTCGATTGACGCTAAGGTGCCCAAATGAAACCAAGACGGTCGTATGTGAAACAAGTTTTATATTGGGAAACACAATAAATGATGGAAATTATGAACAACCTATCATTTCTTCTAGCAAAATACTATTTTATATAAATTGAAAGGGTATAGACATAGATTATAGGTTAAATGTTATTAAGACTTTATAATCTGGAGATATACATTGCAATATGATCTGAAAAGAAAATAAATTTATTGTGATTTGGAAACAATGGGAAATATTATTCCACAAGTAAGTAAGAATGATTTGTTATAATTCCAAAACATATTAAATAGTATCATCGTAAAGTGTATGATGTGTAACTCTGTTAGTATTGTAAGGTAATAGCTGACTCTAAATATTTCTCTGAGTCTGATCTAATGGTAAATGTTACCAGAAAACTAAAATATTGCAACGTCTATGTCACCTAGATGCTATTTATTTATATCTGTCTATCTAAAGCGAGTTTGTGTACTATATGAATTTGTGAGCATGTGCTTGTATATGTGCGTGCATTACTTTTTCTTACACTACATATATTGTCCGATACCATACAAATTGGTGTACCTTTGAGTACCATTTGATGTGATGCGCATCAAAACTGTCAGGCTCAATGGATGTGATTCGTTTCGTCCGCGTCCATCTAACTCATTCTTAAAGAATTGCTTTAGGCATCACGTTTTAAATTCTGTAGGTTATTGACACACATTGCTTAAAAACAAGCCATCTGACATACGTCTGCTACAATTGTTTTTTTCTTTGACAACTTTCTGCACTGGAGTTTTTAGCAGATTTATTTAAAAAGGTCCAATTTAGGATTTTTTCGTAGGCTCTAACTTTCAAACTAACATTGAAATATTAGTCCCTAGCGATTTGATCATATCATTCCTACAGATGTATTTAAGCCTATATCTTGTACATTGATGCATGTGCATTAAGCCGATAACACATTACTTGATCTACGTAGAGGTAAGCCGATATCAGATGACCTGATATAGCTCACCATTACTAACAAAAGTATGACATATGTTATAACATAACAATAAAAATAGAAACCTTACCGCTTGATTCTCCAAGAATACCCAAATATTCGTTGCATTAAGTAAGGAATGGATTTCCCAAGTGTGTGTTCTCCTAACTGCCGCCTTCGCTAAGTGTACTTAACAGCTGCCATCACGACGTTTTGTCTTTTGATTATAAATGTCCTTATTCACTTTGCGTAACATGAATACGCTTCAGGTCAAATCTTTAACAATATGCGTACGAAGCTTCTGAAAGTTCATGCAGTTTGCCAGCTGCTGATGACAAATTATAACATAAGTGAACTAGGACTTTTTGGTCATGATAAAGGGATGGTGAAGTGGGTATAAGCCATTCAGGAAACATCCAATATGGCCGTAAGTGTTAGTATGTCACTGGTAAATAATATCGCAGCATCGGAGCTGTGACGCAAAATGAAAGCACGGACATTTTGAATGTATATGCATTCTAATTTTTTCTCAAACACTTGCAATTGTATTGCTGAATTAGCTGGGTGCTGGTCGCATGGAAAACTATATCAATGTCAATACAATAAATATGCCAACTTTTTGGAGAAGCAGCTTCTCGTAAACAACAAGTTTTCCGTTTTTTGGCGGCTAGAATCAAGCACATTCATGCTCCCAAAATGCTAGTTTCTTGTGTAAAATGCAAGCTGTTGCAAGTATTTTGCAAGTGATAATGTCGTCCAATCATAGATTATACGACCCGAAGTGCGTACATCGAGTTAATACTCATGCGCTATATGTAACACGAAGCATGCTTTAACGTGGCCAGATGAATCATCGTCAAAACCGTAATGCTAATGGTGGTAATATATCAGACCATTGTCCCTTTGCCACTAAATAATTGGTTTAGGTGACACATTATACTCTGGCTACACCAATACCTGTACCTATCGTTAATATACAGCGGATTTTAAACAATCATTAGGTCTCAAGCGGATACAAACGATCTCTCTGTTACATAATATTATCGAGCAGAAATATCCTCCGGTGACGTGTTGCGCTAGATTCTTTTAACGTAAGTAGAAGGAAGATATCTTTGTTACATATAAAAATAAGTGTCTCAGATACAAATTTACTAGTTTTGAAAATGTGTCAGTTTGGGCATCGAATGTTTGTTTTGTTAGATATATAAAATAGTGTCTAAATCTTTTCTGGTTTGAATTGCATTCCTCATTTACGTTTCCATTCATATTCAAATATCAGTTGTATACAGAAAAGAAACAAATTTAACTGTGCATGAATATTTTTAGTTGAAACTCATAATAACACTGACATTTATTAAAACTGACAATTACCGTTCTACATTGTTACCACAGTACTCCTATAATACAGTCTAAAATATCCTAATGAAATAAACTTTTAGACAGCAAAAGAAACAACATAAATTCAAGTGCAGCTTTAATTAGGCAAATTAGTACATTCTCCATTCGTTAAGACAATGAACTAAATCTTGGAGACCTATCTGGTCATACTTAACGCGAAACATTTACAGAAATTAATCTGTATTTGAAAAGCTACCATTGTGCTTATAAGGGATGACTGCTTAGATCCAGTTCCAATCTACTCGTAAAAAGGACGTATCGACTCCAAAGAGATCTCCTTCATGCATAGGTAGGTAGAGTTCTTCATTTTCTTCACAATGACCCTAATGGCTTTACATGAAGCTTTCTAAACAGATGCGTTTAAACACTACCACCAATACTACAATCAATAATAATAATAATAATAATAATAATAATAATAATAATAATAATAATAATAAAAATATAAATTGCGAAGAAACGACATACAATTCGAAGTAGAACAATTGCAGAAAAATATTTGTGTCAGGAACAAGAAACGACACACAATTTATGCCGTTCATTTGCTTCAGGATCTTAACGATGGCCAGTGCAGGAAACAATTCGGCAAACCCTACGCAGCTTGTATGTATATAATGTCGTTGATCTCAGAATGAGTTATTCAATCGAGGTTATTCGCCGAGGTAATGAACCAGAGAAAACGAATAGTGTTTGCTGGCTCCACACTCGTATCACTTAAATGGCCATATATTTATAGAAAAGACAAAACGATGCACTATGACAAACTTTTAAAGGTCAGATTATAAATCAATAAATAAATAGACTGTGTACCTATAAATAAAATATACCTGCCCACTAAGGTGCACTCTCCCTCTCTCTCTCTCTCTCTCTCTCTCTCTCTCTCTCTCTCTCAGAAACATTATTATCTGTTTTCCGATCAAAAGCACCGAAGTGCTCACATCACTATAATTTCCACAGCTACTGTTACTATAACTGGCATGACTTACATTGCTACTAAAAGCCACTAAATTGATTGGTATTATATGTCTCTGCTAAATTATTTATGAATATATTCGTGTCCCATTTTCCAAAGTGATACTAAGTATTCCTAAGTATCCATTTTCCATTCTCCTTACATATATATATATATATATATATATATATATATATATATATATATATATATATATATATATATATATATATATATATATATATATATGTGTGTGTGTGTGTGTGTGTGTGTGTGTGTGTGTATTGCTTTGAAAATAACACAATGCAGCTACAAGAACGACAAGGAATAGTCTTTTTTAAAAGAGTATACGATTGTAAAACTTACCTGAAATCTTGCAGTTAAAAAAAAACTTCGCTGTATCTTAGTGAAATAAAGAGAAAGGTATCATTGACTGTAAAACTCTTATCTACAAATATGTCGGAACTTGATAGTACTATATTTCATCCCGAATTCTGTACGTACTAAGTATCGGATCTACATTTTTCACATTTACATCCTCAATACGGATGTCAAGTAGCTACTTCAGCCGCATATAGCTTATCAACTGCTGTTAACAAGATATGTGACACGAACTTAAAATTTAATCCTTAGAACTGATGATTCCAGAATGCTATGCGAACCGCAGACTTTTATCCAGTTACATAGTTCACTCTCATACTAGCGGTGGTTTGTATTAACTTTGTATTCACCGCCTGAGTTTATCACACACACACACACAACACAGAGAGAGAGAGAGAGAGAGAGAGAGAGAGAGAGAGAGAGAGAGAGAGAGAGAGAGAGAATACCAAAATTACGTGGCTTTTAACAATTTGATACATATCGCTACGATGTCCGCACGATACTATTGTATAGTGACGTCTATCAATGGTGTATCATGCCGCAGACATGTTGTATCATATCTCACACCCAGTCACATTATATTGATACCAGGTATACCAGCTGTAACACCAACCTCTTAATGTCTTACCGCTGAGCGCAAAGCAAAGCAGCTTCTAGTATCATTTATAAAAGTCATTTCTAGTATCATTTCTAAAAGTATGGCTCGGCCGGGGTTCGAACCGGCGATCTACCACATTCTCTTTGAACGCTCTTTTTTCTTTCCTAATTAAACGCTCTAACTATGTAGGCCACCAGAGCGGTCCACTGTAGTTTAATTCACACCGATTATCACACCATATCTTCATATCTAATTGATTAAATTTCCTTCAATCATTGCCTTCATCGAAGCTAAGTATCACCATCTGAAGCCATGGGATTACAGAAATAGGGGAATGGGGCGGACACTTGCCCGCTTTCCAACCCCACCCCAGGGATTTCACCTCTAAACACTTTAAGACCTACATCAGTAATACTAAATAGATGACCTCTACATGTTCACTCCAACCAACCACAGAACAATGTTTGCGGACGGCCTTGGATGAAGAAAAAAATCTTCTGCTGAAGAAAAAAAAACTATCATCCCAATAAATCCTTAAGACAAAATAAAATTACAATAGAAATAAAATGAAAGGAAAAAATAAATTAATTGACTCGGTTGTGTATATTTGAAGAGTTCTATTCCACCACAACTGGATGGCAAGGCCAAAAGTAAAAGATACACGACATTGTTCGTCGTCAGTATGCGACAGTGCACATCCAAAAACACCAAATAATTCGACTTGCTTAACTCATTGATTGGTGTCATGTTATGTTTAAAAAAGTTGAAACTCCATATTTACGAAATAATTGTGGATGGGCTGCAAGTTCGACGATTTAGATAAAGGCATATCTACATAAAAACACTTAAAATCATGCACGCTTAGGATACCATGAACGAAAAGCAATATTCCTGATAAAATAACATCTGCATATAGCAAGAGAATCACGTGGGTATATAACGAAATTAAATATAATTACTCCGCGGATACAAGGAGAGTAATACACACAAACAGACACACACTCACGCAAGTATGTATGTATGTATGTATGTATGTATGTATGTATGTATGTATGTATGTATGTATGTATGTATGTATGTATGCATCTATATTTATGCACCATGCACGTTGGGCTGCGACCCATCAGCGTGCCTGAATGTTCGTCATAAAACAATATGAATCTTGATGATATAATTTCAAATGCGAATATTAGAGACTATTATAATTGCTGTTAGTATCCTAATTGTATTTTGTGCTTATGGTAGATACGATTTAATTAAAACTCTTGAGGGAAGCTCGGTTATGTTAGTATCTAAAAGTTGTCTAGCTATTGACCACATTTCAGTTTTTAGAGACATTCTTTACATCGTGACATTAATGGTCGTATATTTCTACCTCAATAGTCATTCACTGATTTCAACGGCAAACAAAGAAATCTCCATACAGCATCATTATCAAAGAGAATATTTAGTCCTGACTGACTGACAAAGTGTTTCAATTTGATACAATTGTTTAACTGTGAGCCATGAAACCTCTTGAGTGATAATTCATTGAGATACTTTTCATTCTTTTCTAACAAGGTGTGTCGTGAAAATCTTTAAATGTCGTAAACCGGAATTTTCTGACATGCTGATACGCCCAAACCACACACACACACACACACACACACACACACACACATTAAAAGCTATGAATGGTAGCATCTGGGAGCACAGAACTCTCTATCTCTATTGCCTCGGCTCTCATTACAGTTTCCCCAAGAGATTTTAGTTCATTGTATATTTTACTAGATAAAATGTACTAACGCCAGCCTGGCATGGCATAAAAACATCCTATCAATTTACATGAT
This sequence comes from Unio pictorum, assembly GCA_030141615.1. Classification (NCBI taxonomy): domain Eukaryota; kingdom Metazoa; phylum Mollusca; class Bivalvia; order Unionida; family Unionidae; genus Unio; species Unio pictorum. Next base: position 26,997,533 of record JARLTB010000113.1, on the reverse strand, counting down.
AGCGAGATCAATCTTCGAATTTCGTCGAAATTGTCAGAATAGGCTGATTTTTTATGGAGGGGGTGGGGAGGGATTCAAAACGAGTGGATGTATTCAACCAAATGTTACTGAAAATATTGGTGAGCCGTGTCATCCATCAAGTCTGACTTATCAAAATTATCTTCGCACGTATAAATCAGAATGACTCGATTACAACCACTTTTGAATACGGCTCTAAGTGGGATATAAAACATTCTTCTGTCATTGTTTTCAGGCAGTCATTACGATTGCTGACCGATCCCAAACACCCACTCTGTGACAGTGAGGCCCTTGTCAATGTTTATTTATCGTCATCGCATAGGCAGACTTAAACTTGAAATTCCATTAGGCTACGGTTTCGAGGCAAACAATTCCTATATTTTACGTTATAGAGCTCTTCTTACTGCAACGTGAAATATTTCGGAAGATATTTGAAGTGCTCATCCTTTAACAAGGGACGTGAATTTATTATACTTAGAACACTGATGCATATCTTGTGCAGGTACGAAAAAATAACTGGCTGACATTCTGATTCGATAACCAGTTATTAGTACAATAATCATGAAATAAAGGAAAATCAGCTTTGAAAAGAATTGCAAATATAGTTAATTAGTTTTGTTTTTGTTTAGGAATTTTAACGTAGCTTTAACAATTTTTCAGTCATGTCGCTAAGATGTCTGCAGTGAGGTAGTTTCTTGTGATGTCTAGTACTGGGGCATCTTACCGCATATACTTAGCATGATGTCCCACCCAATCACATTATCCTGACACCAGCCGACCAGTCCTAACAATGACCTCCCGCTTCCGCGGCGGACCCTATAACCACTAGTCCAGAGGAGCGGTTCAGTAAAGTAGGTAATATATATGTATCTATGTATGGGGGGAGGGGTGCGCGCGTCGTGTGTTTGTGATGTTCGAGTCCCCTCCCCCCCCCCGCTAAAATCTAAATTAAGTTCGAATCCATTTTGAGTGAAATCAGCGTCTCTTGAATTGTGTGACCATGACCCTTAGCTACAATATGATTGAAAAGGTAATGCTAAGCAAAAGTACACTAATTTATGAAGGTATGTTTATTTTTGAAACCGGTCCTATACGTTATTTGGAGACAATGGTTAGTGTTTGTGTGCAGCTGGGATGTCCAATTGCAATGACTGAAATTCGAATCGGAGATTTTGTTTTCAGACGCCAACATTAATCTGAATCACATATTTGAAAGAAGGGGTTGTTCAAATTTTCATGATGTTGTAATGATTGATAGAACCAAATCTTGACAGAAAAAAGAAGGAATAAAACGTGGGTAAATAAAACAAGTTCATCGTGTTTTACTGAATTGTAAAAAATTCCAGAGCAGTAACACGTGACAGTTTATAATCTATATCATAACGGAAAAGATAAATTATTCAGAGCAATCATTTTTTTTTTAATTGACGAGGTTACAAATAAATTGTCATATTGTTGTCACTAAGTCATGATTAAAAGTATTCGGATTAATAATATTCAGATCTACCCTCTAATAGCCCACGTGTCGTAAATCTAACGTCTAAATAGCTCATATGTCGCAAATCTACCGTCTTTGTTATATAAGCTCACAACCGATCCGGCGGCCTAGTGGTTAGAGCGTTCGCCGCGGAAGCGGGAGGTCGCGGGTTCGACCCCGGCCGAGTCATACAAAAGACTTACAAAAATGGTACTAACAGCTGCCTCGCTTGACGCTCAGCATTAAGAGGTTAGTGTTAGGACTGGTCGGCCTGGTGTCAGGATAATGTGACTGGGTGGGACATCATGCTACATGTCTGCGGCATGATGCCTCAGTGCTAGACATCACTATAAACTGCCTCACAGCGCAACCATATTAATCATTTCGAACTACATTTTTACAAGGAAACCACTCCGCGCGTCTCAGTCTGGTGTAATCCTGGTGTACTTTAGAGGCCATTTTCAGCCATTTTACAACGAAGAAAGGCCCAAGTCAACACATGTTCGGCTTCTTGAATACTACAGAAGAAACATAAAAACATTGCAAAGTCAAACTATTGACAAGTTATATATATATATATATATATATATATATATATATACGTGTGTGTGCGTGGGTGTGTGGGTGTGTTCTTGTTTGTGTGTGTGTATTGTTGTTGATGTTGCCATATAACCTGAAGCATGTTTCTAAGTACTCTATACATTTATAGATTGACTCATATATTGAAACAGTAATACATACGGGGACATCAGTATTACATAATATAATATTACATAATATACGTCAATGGCAAAGTTCAAAGAAAATAAACTTAGAATCCACTACTCAAGTACCCAAATATATTAAACATTTGAGAAGCAATTTACGCCTAGAGAGGACAAAATTGGAATAAATGTAACAAACTACATTGTCAAAATTAGAAGAAATATCATCCATACTGATGTTGTAGAGAAAAAGCAATATACAACAATGTCGACTATGAGACAGCGAAACCAGACACCAGACAATGAAGCCTGTATGTTAGGTGAAAGCGGAATAGAGTTAATTCGTAAAGCGGAAACCTTTACAAGTATGCTCAGACACATAAATGGTTAAGGTCCATACTATTCAAATTCAAGACTTTTATCTCCTTATTTAACGATGTATCACCCTAAGGACACTGAAGCAGACGTTATCTCCTTTGCTAATGTTCATGTCTCAGAGACTCCCATTGCTTCAAAAGCTTTGACCTACTTTTTGGACTATGCTGACACTACACATCCTGTGTTATTCTTCACATTCGAGTTACGTAGCAGTTAGTTAGAAATAGATCCACATAAGATCGAATTATATCTTACTTGTAAACTTACTGGGATTATCATTTGTTTTAAAATCAGTTCAGAATAGATCGAAAATGAAATATTACTTATTGTACTTACTATTGTATGGCTGCAAAGTTAGTCAGCTTTCATAACTAATATTACAAAGTCCATGTAACCTAGATGCTGTTTATTTGTATTTGTATATCTAAAGTGAGTGTGTGTACTATATGAATGTGTGCGTGCATTAATGTTTCCTACACTACATTTATTGTCTAATATCATTAACAAAATTGGCGTAATTTCGAGGACCATTTGAGGTGATATGATGCGCATCAGAAGCTGTCAAAGCCAATGGATGTGTTTCGTGTCGTCCGCCTCCATCTAACTCATTCTCTAGGCATCGCGTTTTAAATTATGTAGGTTACTGACACACATTGCTTAAAAACAAACCATTAGTAATACGTTTGCTAAAATTGGTTCATTTGAGAACTTTCTACACCGAAGTTTTAGCAGATTTATTTATTAACGTCATATTTATGAATTTATCGTAGGCTCTAATTTTCAAACTCAAACTAACATTGAAAAATTAGTCCCTAGAGCTTTGATCGTGTCATTCGTATAGGTAACATTAAGCCTATTCTTATAAATTGATGCAAGTGCATTAAGCCGATAAAACATGACTTGATTTAGGTAACGTTAAGTCGATATCCGATGACGTGATATAACTCACCGTTACTAAGAAAAGTATGATATATGTTATAACATAACAATAATAATAGAAACTTTACCTCTTATTCCTCAAAATAAAAGCAAACATTCTTTGCGTTCAATAAAGAATGCATTCCCCATCTGTGTGCTTTCAACTGCTGCCTTCGCTATGTGTACTTAACAGCTGCCATTGCGAAGTTTTGTCCCTTGATTATAAATGTCCTTATTCTCTTCGTGTAATAACCATGAATACGTTAAGGGTCAAATATTTAACTATACGTGTAAAATGCTTTAGAAAGTCAAGCAGTTTGCCAGTTGCTGATGACAAATAATAACATAAGTGAATTAGGACTTTAAGATCCCCATGAAGGGATGATGATGTAGGTATAAGTCAGTCAAGATACATCCAATATGTCCGTTAGGGTCAATATGTCACTGGTAAAGAATATCGTAACATCGGACCTGTGGCGTAAAATAAAAACACTGACATTTTGAATGTACATGCATTCTAATTTTTCCTCAAAAAGATTGCATTTGTATTGTTGAACTAGCTGGGTGCTGGTCGCATCGAAACGGTAACAATGTCCATACAATAAAAATGCCACGTTGTTGTAGAAACAACTTCTCGTAAACAACTAGTTTTCCGTTTTTTGGTGGCTAGAATCAAGTACATTTATACTCCCCAAAATGCTAGTTTCTTCTGTAAAATGCAAGCTTTTGCAAGTATTTTGCGAGTGATAATTTTGTCCAATCATAGATTATACGACCCGAAGTGCGTACATCGAGTAAATACTCATGCGCTATATGTAACACGAAGAATGCTTTAACTTGGCCAGATGAATCATCGTCAAAACCGTAATGCTAATGGTGGTAATATATCAGACCATTGTCCCTTTGCCATTAAATAATTGGTTTAGCTGACACATTATACTCTGGCTACACAAATACCTCTACCTATTGTTAATAGTGGATCATGAACAACCATTAGGTCTCAAGAGGATGCAAATCATCTCTTTTTACATAACATTATCGAGCAGTAATATGGAAAGGATTCTTAGAAAATATCCTCATTTATGTAATCCTCCAGTGACTTGTTGTACTATATTATATTAAGGTAAATCGAAGGAAGATATATGTGTTACATATGAAAATATGTGTCTGAGATACAAATGTACAATACTAGTTCAAAAATGTGTCAGTTTGGTCATCGAACATTTATTTTGGTTATATATATATATATATATATATATATATATATATATATATATATATATATATATATATATATATATATATATATATATATATATATATATATATATAATGCATAAATCTTATGTGGATGGAATTGCATTCCCCATTTACGTGTTTCCAATCATATTCTAAAATTGTTGCATAAACAAACAAAAAAAACCTCAAATGTGCATGTATATTTGGTTGAAACTTATACTAAAACTTACATTTATTAAAACTGACAATACCGTTTTACAATGTTACTCCAACACTCCTAAAATACAGACTAAAATGTCATAATTAAAGAAACTTTTAGACACAAAGGAATACAACTTAAACTCAAGTGCAGGTTTAATTTTGCAAATTAGTAGCTTCTCCATTTATTTAAACATTCAACGAAAACTTCGAGACCTATCTGGTCATACTTAAAGCGAAACATTTACAGAAATGAATCTGTATTTTCAAAGCTACCATTTTGCTTGTAAGGCATAACTGCTTAGTTCCAGTTCCAATCTACTCGTAAAAAGGACGTCTCGAATCCAAATAGAAATCCTTCATGCATAGGTAGGTACAGTTCTTCATTTTCTTCACCATGTCCCTAATGGCTTTACATGAAGCTTTTTAAACATTTGTGTTTAAATACTACCACTACAACTACTACCACCACTAATAATAATAATAATAATAATAATAATAATAATAATAATAATACATTAAATGCCAAATAACGACATAAAATTCGAGAAGGGAAAATTAATGAAAAGAATTTGTGTCAGGAAAAACAATCGACCCACAATTGATGCGAGTTAATTTGGTACAGAATATCAACGATAACACAAGTAAGACTAGTGCAGGAATCAATGCGGCGAACCCTATGCAGCTTTGTACGTATTATCTTTAATGTGGTTAATATCAGTACGAGTTTTGCGATCAAGGTTATTCGAAGAGTATATGAATCAGAGAAAGTGTTTACTGGCCCTACACTCTTGGCACCTGTAATGCCATATATTTATAGAAAGGACAAAACGCTACACTATGACCAACTTTTAAAGGTCAGATTATAAATAAATAAATAAATAAATAAATAAATAAATAAATAAAAAAATAAATAAATAAATAGACTGTGTACCTATAAATAAAATATACCTGACCACTGACGTGCTCTCTCTCTCTCTCTCTCTCTCTCTCTCTCTCTCTCTCTCTCTCTGAAACATAATCATCCTTCCGATCAAAAGCACTGACAAGTTCAAATCCCATTAATTACCACAGCTACTATTTCTATAACGCCACTACTACTGCTACATACACTGCTTACACTGCTACTATAACCACTAAACTGAGTGATTGGTATTATCTGCCTCCTCTACGTTATTTATTCATATATTCGTAACTCATTTATATATATATATATATATATATATATATATATATATATATATATATATATATTACTTTGATTAACACACAAAACTTACCTGTAATTTTGCAGTTAAAGCAATCTTCACTTCATATCTCATACATACATACATACATACATACATACATACATACATACATACATACATACATACATACATACATACATACATACATACATACATACATACATACATACATACATACATACATACATACAGAGATGCAACAGAGAATATTCTTTCAAAGTTGATTTGTTGCTATGCCATCTTTCATGTTGAACGTAAGGAACAATAGCCAAACTGCAACATGTAAATGCTAGATCCTGAGGCTAATTATTCCGCTTCATAAAGGTTACGAGTGTCGGCATTGAGAACAATGAGGTGTCAAGCCAGTTGTGTGAAACACGGCCATAGGAACTTGTTACTGACGCCTTATTTGGTTGCGCGCGATTCACAGGCTAGTGATGAATTGCCTGTGCTGTGCTCAACGCAACATCAAGTGAGGGTCGTAAATCCAACCTTGACATGCTGTAGGGAAGGGGGCAATGTCTGATAATTATGTAGACCATGGTTGAATCGACATTCACTAGGAGATGCGCAACGCGTTTCCACCATTAGATTCGCAAGCTTAAATATAGTATCTTCAATTTTAAACTGCAGTAGTCGCTAAACCATCTTGAGGGAATTATATAAGGAAAGTTATAAGCTACCCCGAAGTCATTCGAAATTGTCAGGAAACATTGTTATTCTGGGAATGACAAAGGAACTTTGGACAGGTCACTGACTTTTTTGCTCGACTATTGTAATCTGTTACCGACAAAGTAATTGTATTTTTTATGTGCAGTATGTATTCTTCATTACTAGAATCGTTAGTACGTATAATTACCATTTGTAGTGGTTTATTCATTTGTAGAGTTTGATTCATTTGTAGTGTTTGATCTACATGGATGTTTTGAGATATGAACAAATGTTAAATTGAATTATGCCTTTGTATAATGGTTGCAATGTGCAACATTAGTTCATGTGGGTATTGGACTATTTTGGTATACTTTGTAGGAGTATGATGTGTAAGGATATCAGCTCAAGAATATTGGACTATGTGTGTATACTTTGTAGGAGTATAATGTGTATAGATATATCAGCGCATGGATATGTAGATATCTTAGTACACTTTGTAATGTACAGAAATGCGTCTGATTATGTGATATTGTTCTGTATAATACGATTGAGAATCTATATTTACTGATGTGATGAAATATATTGATATATTCATGATAAGCAGTGAATACCGTGTTTACCATACCAGAAAGTATGGGTATTTCGATGTGTACGAATTCGTGACCAACGAAAATAATGGCTTATCTGATGATATAATGTTGTTAAGTGTTAGTCTAGATAGCTAGAGGGATATGCTAATGTTCTTGTATGTTTATACAGGACGCTTTTAGGGACCGGATGCGCTGTAGGAGACAGAGAAGGTAAATACCCTAGTCCCGAGTCTCTGGGAGACAAGAAAAGGAGAGAACAGAGGCAGACGTTTGAAGTCAGACAGGAGAACGGAATTGGAAGAAGTGGACGAGTGAAGGACGTAATTGATCGACTGAAGTGGTATGGAGTACTAGTCAAGGGACAATAAATAATCCAGATGAAGAGAAACACGATATGAGGGAAATCTATCACACTAAGGCAGATGATGAAATAGGCAGTCACTTAGTCGCGTGAATATCGAGTTAAAGGGTTTTGAATATTTCATTTACGAAATGACTATCTGTTAATGAATGGTATTATCTTACATGGAACTGGGAGCTTTGCATCTCTATATAGCTTATTTAATTTTAATCAACAACGAGCCAGGGTAGGTCTCATTTAATAATTGATTACAATACTGGGAGCACCCCACCACAACCTAGTACCCAAGACCTTTACACCATCATAATTTTTATAGCTTCAACTGACGCAGAACGCGTTTCACCGTTTCACCGCTTCATCGACAAGTCCTAAAATAAGTCATATCCACGCTTGCACATTAAAAATGTGTTTAACAGATAAACGTTTATTCTCAGATAAAAGTTTTCCTAAAGGGTTATTTCGTTGCAGTTTGAATGTGTACAGTGCAAATCCGTTGTTCTCACTCTCGCATTGTAGAGATACCATGGATATCTTGTAACTTATATATCCGATATATTATATGGCTGAATAGTAAAGAGTGACAACTCTTGATGGAACGATTAAAATATCCTCAGAGAGTTTTACCCCTTTAACGGCAATCGTATGTGGACAGTCTCCTGCAAATACGTTGTAGATTCAACAGTGAAAGCAAAAGTGTAACGAAAAATTATCTGCTGTGCTTGGAACAGAAAATGTTAAGTCTCGGTACAAAATTCGTTAAATACAGGCACATTTATACACAAGAAGATATTCACCGACGCTATACAGTTGATTTAATCTGACAAGAGACGTACCGAATGATTGACAAAAGCTGTGTTGAATTTTAGAGGAGTTATGAAAGATGACTAACTTTGCAGCCACAAAAGAGTAAATAAAATATGTAATATTTCATTTTCGAGCTATTCTGAACTGATTTTCAAATAAATGTTAATCCCAATATGTTTGCCAAGTAAGATATAATTCGATCTTATGTTGATATATTTCCAAACTAACTGTTATGCACCTCGAAGAATAATACAGGTTGTGTAGTGTCAGCTAATTACAAAAACCAGGTCAAAGCTTTTGAACCATTGGGAGTCTCTGGGACATGAAAATTAGCACAGGAGATAACTTCTGCTTCAGTGTCCTTCGAGTAATACATCATTATCGCGATCCATTGTGTATAGTAACATTACTGACAAAGGCTGCCTTCAAATCGGAAGCAGTGGTGTCGCAAGGGGGGTGCGAGAGGTGCGGACCGCACCGGATGACACCAACTCAGAGGGGTGACACCAAAAGGAAAATTTTAAATAAAGTAAGTTTAATGTAAAAATAACTAAAACTTAACTTTGTTACAGTTCTTAGATAATTTTACCTTCTGATCTTCAATTAATTTGTTTTTTTTTCTTGTCATTTTTATACTGTGGACTTATTTTAAGAAGAAGAAATCCATGGTGGAAGTCTTGAGGGCTGACACCGTAACTTTACCGCACTGGGTGACACCAACCCTAGCGACGCCGCTGATCGGATTTTGATTTATTTAAAACAGGATTCATTGGAGATATGACTTTTGCGTCCTTTGTTTCCTTCCGTCCTATATGCAATCTTTTGTGAAGAAATGAAGCTAGCCAAAGGCATTTTTTAAATTAGTATCTGTTGATCTCAGATATTTTTCTTTTCTGCCTGGCTATCGTTATTTTAAACATTCGCCAAATTGCTTCACTCGGCTAAATTTTAACTATTAATTCAGAAAATCTGGACTTCATCCGAATGTGACTGACATAAGATGATGAGACTGAGTGCAGGTACTCGCCCATAACAAAATGATTGGAAGTTATTCTTTACAGTGCCCAGAGTTTGATTATAGTAGAGATTGACGTACTTTAAATTACCTTGTTTCTGATTTATACGTGTGCATGAGTATGTGTGTGCGTGTTTAAGATCCTTACTTAAACATCCAAACACAATAATAGAAGAAATGTTTGAGCTCAGTTGTCAAGTAAAGCTGATGGCGGCACTGCACTTGGACATCGTTAAATAGATGAAATACTCTACTGTAAATCAGGAGATAAAAGTCTTGAATTTGAAAATAATAATAATAATAATAATAATAATAATAATTATTATTATTATTATTATTATTATTATTATTATTATTATTATTATTATTATTATTATTATTAGTAGTAGTAGTAGTAGTAGTAGTAGTATTACTACAACTACTACTATTACTACTACTACAACGCGCTCTACAACATTTATAATGATATGACAACAAAAACAAAAAGACCATGAAATTAGAAAACATAAAAAATGCCGAAAATATTTAAAGTTGGAAACATGATTATTTCTTAAAGTTTGTTCTTACCGTCAAAAAAGGTGAGTCTTAAGAGCACTCTTGAAAGGGATCACTGTGTCTTTGTGTCTAATTTCAATGGGCGATTCATTCCTCGTTGCTGGGCCCTGGTATGCAACATAATGTTACTCATTTGTCTTCGTTTTCGTAGTAGGAATGATGAATATACGATTGTCAATAGAGGAGCGTAAGTATCTTGCTGGTATATTCACATGGGTGAGGCCAGATATATATGTTGGACAGTAGTTATAGGAGATACTATAGAGACAATGGGAAATCCAGTCAAAAACAGCTTGGGACAATATGGGGACAAGATTTATAGGGACAATGGGAAATCCAGTCAAAAACAATGCCGAAAATATTTAAAGTTGGAAACATGATTATTTCTTAAAGTTTGTTCTTACCGTCAAAAAAGGTGAGTCTTAAGAGCACTCTTGAAATGGATCACTGTGTCTTTGTGTCTAATTTCAATGGGCGATTCATTCCTCGTTGCTGGGCCCTGGTATGCAACATAATGTTACTCATTTGTCTTCGTTTTCGTAGTAGGAATGATGAATATACGATTGTCAATAGAGGAGCGTAAGTATCTTGCTGGTATATTCACATGGGTGAGGCCAGATATATATGTTGGACAGTAGTTATAGGAGATACTATAGAGACAATGGGAAATCCAGTCAAAAACAGCTTGGGACAATATGGGGACAAGATTTATAGGGACAATGGGAAATCCAGTCAAAAACAGCTTGGGACACTATGGGGACAAAACATCTTGGGACAGTATAGGGACAAGAAAAATTAAACATGGTGGGACTGTATAGGGACAAGGAAAATTTGAACATGGTGGGACTGTATAGGGACAAGGGAAATAGAACATGGGAAATATGAATTGTATGGGTATAGGGGACTGTCTAGTGATAAGGGGAAAAATGGTGGCAAAGAAAGCTAATTTCTTTTCGAGATATATGAGTGGCCCTGAAAAGGGCCGTTATGTGTAATGTTAACAGTATTTTGTTAACATAGAGGACATCTCACAGATCTTCTTCTCTTCCTTTAACTTCTTCTCACCTCTGGCCCGTATAGTAAGACTCTCTTCAAACAGCCTTGCCTCTCTACATAGATCCTTCTTTTCCAAAGGGTTGTATCCGTCATTAGGATAATTGTCCATGATGATCTAACATACATGGGTATGTCAGTCCGATACAGCATGGTAGAAACATGGGTAGAAGATTCTACGTTAGTCCACATCTTGTGATGCGAAACAGGTGAAGCGAATGCTGTGTACTGCGGCTATTTATAGGGGAAGAGCGAAACGAAACGGATTGAGTGTATTCACCAATCCAAACCTGCGTTACAAAAGTCAGTCACAGTTATCCAATCGGAAGAGAGCGGTCCGTGACGTCACCTTACCTATATTTGTGTTCAGTCAATCGATGCGACAGAGTTGTTCAATGATGTCGGACACTAAGAAGACGATGAATTGGAGTGAGACAGGAGTAGAGACAGCAAGTCATGGGCCAGCAGTGACTACTAAAGTCATGACAAATCTACATCCAGAAGAAGTTGATTTTAACTGGGATATTGTGGATTTTTTAACATCACAAGAATTTATTCCGGAACCTTTGTTACCTTCTGCTTCTTCTTATGTACACGTCGATGATTTTAAGCAGAGACAAAAGGAAGAATTTGAGCGATTTTTACAACAACAGAAAGTAGAAGAACAAGCTTTTCTTATGAAATAGCAGGAAGAAGAAGAAGCAAGAAGGAAACACCAAGAATTAATAGTAGCAGCAACCGAGAAGAAATAAGACCAAGGACAGAAAGAGAATAGTGAAAATCAAACGGTCACGACGGTACTTTTAGATATTTTAGCAGAGTTAAGGAGTCTGAAACAAATGTATCAGACTTCTTTATTACGACCGAAGAGAAAAAGACCTTCTCGAGTTAAACAACCCAATCTCTCTGTGACTACGTCTACCATACCACCATTAGTGATTTCTACCAAATCATTGACAGGAACCACCAGTCCCGAAGTAGGCCTTGGCCGTGGCAAAGGCTTAAGACAGCTCAAGATGGTTGCGTCCCGTTTCTGAGTTTGTTTTGCTTTAAACACATAAATCACCAACGGTCCTTTTCAGGGCCACTCGATTTATTTCGAAAAGAAATACTATTTCAATTGCCTAATTCAATGAGAACTCAAAAGTCCTTTTTATTAAACTCATGATGAACGTGTGAGTGAATGAATGTGTGAGTGTAGGTTCTTATTCTATAAAATCAAAACCAAGAAACACTTACGTTTTTTTCTCTCTGGTGTATTCTGGTACAAACGTTACAATTCAATATCACAACATAACATAACACAATACCACTTTAAAAAGTTCATAGGTTTCTTCTTTTTCACTCTTTCTGTTTTTTCATTTTCTTTACTGTCACAGGTTTTTCTTTTTCTTCTTCCTCTTCACTTTCGTTTCGTCTTCTTTTCTTGTCTTTGTGAACGTGTCGGGTTTCTTCCATGGGGGAGGGTACCTCTTCCTCCTCCTCCTCCTCCTGTTCAGAATTTCTCTCCCCCTCCTCCTCCTGCTCCTGTTTTTTCTTAGGGCAGTTTGGGGACCAATGTCCTTTCTCTTTACAATAATAACAGGTATCTTGACTTTTGTCTCTATTGGTAACTTTTTTGTTTTTGTCACGATCTTCTGCATACAGATATAGCAAGTATCTTGACTTTTATCTCGAAAGGAGGGAGAGTAGTCCGTAGGCTTGTCTAAAGAAAATTTTCGTATGATCCCACGTAAAGCTCTGATGAGAAGTTCCACTTGTGTAGGTTCTTCCATCGTTCTGGTCAATGTGAGAGTGAAATGAATACTGAAAGGTTAGACACTAACCTTTTTTATATGCACAGATCGGACATGAACATATAGGGGTTATGGTCTTTAAAAGGTAGTCATTTGACTTTTTGCAGACAAGATGAAAAGACCGCATCATGTTGTGGAGAAAGGAGAAAACAGTAAGAGACAGAAACGTAATGTATCGCCTAGCACAGTAGCTGAAGTCTTGGCTCAAATTCATGCCAGTGATTTTGAAGATGACATGAATGAGCCCGAATCCACACCTAGGCAATCGACATCCAAGCAAAGTGCACCACCCTTAGTAAACCCTGAAAATTACTATCACATTCGAGAGACGGAAAAGTGTTCCTCTCGAAAATTTAGAACAACGGCTTACACGTATGCCGTAAAGTTTAAAGATTTCAAGTCCAATGTACCTTTGGAGAATACAGAAGGGTTCATTACCGAGGTGTGGGATTCTGTGTTAACTGCACTGAAAGCCAAAGAAGACGATCGCTTGAGACTTTCTATTCATCACGATAATTTAAAGTCTCCCGTTTGGATTGAGTTTACTAACCCATACACCTTCCAAAGTCATCGACAAAATTCAACATGTGCAACAATCCAACGACAAGTTTCACATCACCGACGGAAAAGCCACACTGTTCATGACCCACGTGTCTCTTCCCCAGGGGACAGGACGCAAAAAAGTGTTATTGGTGGACAGTCTTCGCAACATGAAGCGAAGCCTCGTCCGAATTAACAATTCTCAAGACCAGATGTGTTTAGCCCGTGCCATCCTCGTGGGACGAACGTATGCCAACAAGAACGAGACGATAGAATGGAAAAGAGCCTGGATTACTATTAGAAAATTGGGTCGAGCCAAACAAAGAAGTGAAGCAGAACTCCTGTTACAGCAAGCAGGGATATCCAAAGACGCCCCTTGCGGTATTCCAGAAATGCAAAATTTGCAAGACGTCTTGGCTCCACGTTACACTTTGAAAGTACACCCTCAAGAAGTGCGTGGTCCTCTTTTGTTTCGAGGTCACGATTTCAAAGACGGAAAATACATTCACGTCTATCATCACGATGGTCATTTTGATACCATTACCAGTATCACTGGATTTCTGGAATACGGTTACTATTGTGAAGAATGTGACTATGGTTATAACAATCGAGAACAACACAAGCATTGTGGATCAAAATGTGAGGGATATTTGGCCTTTCAACCTTGTCTGGACAAAGGCCAAGTACGAGTGCATTGCCCTGTTTGTCAGCGCACTTTTGTCTGTCTTACCTGTTACCAATAACATATGAAGATGCAAGGTTCACAGCAGAAAAGTACTTGTCAGCTTTTGAGATTGTGCCCTACTTGTGGACAAGGCATACGTACCAATAGTGTTAAGTTACACGTTTGTGGAGGGAAGAAACGATGTCACATTTGTCACCAAATCGTGGACTTGGAGCACGAATGCTTCATTCAAAAATATCAACCCCAACCAGAAGATACCCAGAAGAAAGGGAATTTTATCTTTTTTGATTTCGAATGCATGCAAGAAACTGGTATTCACATTCCTAATTTCTGCGTGGCTCACCGCGCGTGCGAGCAGTGTATCCAAGAACCTATCTTTAGTAATTGCCCTCACTGCAGCAAGATTCCTGGAGGACGTGAAAAAAATCTTTCGAGGTCCAAACACGCTAGCCGATTTTGCCCAATGGATCCTAAACCCCATCGACGAAACGTGGAGTCCAGAAGACATCGAACGTTACGGAAATTGTCATCACCATGCCACAGTCATGGCTCACAATTTCTCGGGATACGATGGGCAATTTCTGCTCAGATACTATGCAGAACAAAGTACCGAACGACCTCAAGTCACTTTGAATGGAGCCAAAATCATTTCTATGCAAGTAGGACAAGTACAATTTAAAGATTCAATGTGTTACTTGGCCATGCCTTTGAGTCACATGCCTAAAACGTTTGGAATGACAGAAATGGCCAAAGGTTATTTTCCACACTTTTTCAATACCGAAGCCAATCAATATGCCGTTCTACCCCATTTGTCTGAGGCTGACGACTACGACCCCGATAACATGCGCATCGAACAACGAGAAGCTTTCCATGCTTGGTACCAGACTCACGCCTCGGACCCCTTTGACTTTCAAGAAGAAATGTTAAAGTACTGTCGATCTGACGTGGACATTTTACGACGTTGCTGTGGACAATTTCGAGAATTGTTCATGGAGTACGGAGGGATCGATCATTTGAAAGAAGCTTGTACCATCGCCAAAGCATGTTCCTTAGTGTACCGAAATAGATTTATGCCTAAAAATACTCTAGCTGTCATCAGTCCTCAAACGACAAATTTTGTCAAATTTTGGACCACATACGTCAGTACGAAGGATTGATCAAGTGCAAAGTCTTGCCTCCCACAGACTTATACCATCCCGTTTTACCTCACCATTGCCAAGGAAAACTGATGTTACCTTTGTGTCGCACATGTGCCGAAATGTGCAACCAAGATCAACCTTGTCAGCACAGCCAGGAAGAACGCGCCTTGACAGGAACGTGGGTGAGCGTGGAATTGTTTAAAGCTCTGGACTTGGGATACCGACTTTTAGAAGTGTACGAAATTTACCATTTTCCCAAGACACAACAATACCGCAAGGGCAACGAGACACAGAAAGGTATTTTGCAGACTACGTGGATGCCTTTTTAAAACTAAAACAAGAAGCTAACGGCTATCCGTCCTGGTGCCACACTCCCGCAGACCAACAGATATTCAAAGAAAAATATCGGGAGGAGGAAGGCATCACTTTAGACCACATCGAGAAAAACGAAGGAAGGCGATCGTTTGCCAAAGTGATGCTCAATTGCTTGTGGGGTAAAATGACACAACGACCATCTTTACCCAAGACGGAGTATTTGTCCGAACCTTCCCGCTACTTCCAGATGATTCACGACCAAACCAAAGTCATGAAACACGTGGACGTCATTCGTGAGGACTTGATCTTAGTCAATTACGAAGAAGAACTAGACTTTGTAGAAGCTGACAAATTTGGTAATGTCATCATTGCGGCTTACGTGACAGCCCACGCTCGCTTAAAATTGTACGAAGTGTTAGAACTGCTAGGAGATCGTGTGTCGTATTTTGACACGGACAGTTGCTTCTACATTCACCATCCGAACCAGTGTAACCCTGTCATCGAAGGAGACCGTTTAGGAGCCTGGACCGACGAACATCCCAACGACAAGATTCTATGTTTTGCAAGTGGCGGTCCTAAAAATTACGGCTACGAATACCGAGACCCCCAAGGAGAAATGCACACCGAATGTAAAGTGAAAGGATTGGCTCTCAATTATCGCACCAGTCGAGTGGTGAACTTTGACGTGCTACAATAAGCCTTACAGTCGGGACAGGATGAAACGTTTAAAGTGACTACCCACGAACCGCACAAGATTGTCCGTTTACCCACACACCAAATCGTTAGCCGACCTTTGGAAAAAGTTTATCAAATCGTGTACCAAAAAAGAGTACGACTTCCCAATCACTTCACTCCACCGTACGGTCACGTCGAAATTGGTCAGCTTCTAAAAAGGGACATCGTCCAAGACCAATAGTTCATTTGTCACTAAAACGACCAAGTGAAAGAAGACGAATCCATTTAAACAGACATCATTCAAGTTTAGGGGTTGTAAAACAAATGTACCTTCCCCGAGTGTGAATAGTACTGGATGGATAAGACCCATGCATTGCAACGGAAGTTGTCAGGAAGGAAACTGTAAGTGTCCTTGCGGTTTACATTGTAATTGCGTTACAGAGTGCGATGCTGAACATTACGATTGCAGTGATGCCAGACGCTGTGACCTTAGCGATTCAGCAGGATATCGTGGGAACGTTGCTATGACTACTACACCTATATCTACCCTGGAAAGTGATGATGTGCGTGTCAAACCTGAGAGATGCGTAAGTGGTGCCACACGTTATCGTGGACTCCTAGCAATTTCACCGTACCTGCATCGAACGGAAGTGAGGAGAGTCGAATATTCGTTCCCGACGAGTTTGCCTGAATATTGTCACTTTAAAAGTCGATTCCAAACCTTCAAAGATAAATGGCTTAAATATCTGCCTGGACCAACTCCTGAAGAATTAGCCAGAGCCGGATTTTTCTACTTGGGCGAAGGGGATAAAGTCAAGTGCTTCAGTTGTGGTGTGTCCATTTACGAATGGGAACATAAAGATTCCGCTTACCTGGAACATGCTCGATGGTCTCCGAATTGTGAATACTCACCTTTAGTAGGACCTAATGATTGGAAGTGACAATACTGCTCCATGTCGTGTAACAAACCTAGACCAGTATATAAGCCCTCTCTAAAACATAATATTCAAGGATTACCACACGAATTGCAAGAAAAGATATACAAGAACGTTTGGCAGGGTCTTGCCAAAGAAAAATCTCAATGGGTGACTGTAGAACTTTTGTGTCGTGAAATTCACAAGAGGAAAGTGACAAAAATTAACCAACGTGTCAGATTTCTCTGGATCAAGGGTATTTTTTTCTCCACTGTTTCGAATTCGGTACGTTTACCTCTGAAGATGTTTTGATCCTTCTTGACCGTTACCCTGAGTGGCAGTGGGACGAAATTACACGTTATATTAATCACTTTCGCTTTTGGAGGAGATTTTATTCTGTGCAGAATATACACTGATGGTCTTGGACAAAAAAAAAGAAGTATAAAAGAGAACGACCATGCCACAACCTGTATCACTTGTGATCAAACAGATTCCGTGGAAGGATATCAATGAGAAGATTCACACGGTGAAGGATTACGAATACTTATTGCAAGAACTGTGCCCCATGAATTGGGGTCGACGTGTAGTGTGTGTTTTAGTGACTTGCTTTCTGGGATTTAGTTTACCTGTCGATTCATTGTGGACACTTTACGATCACTACCTACAAAAAATACAGTATGTTGACTCCTTTAAATGTCCACGAGAGACTCATTCTGTTAAAAGCCTTACGCTTTCATCTGGATACGTCTCGATCTCTACAGGAAAAAAAGATTCGTCAACTTTTACGTACGGAAGCGGTGTACGAAGATGTGTGTGTAGCTTGTGATTTACACCCTCATTGGACAGAGATGTACGTAACTGGAAAAGTTGGGATTTTGAGACTTGGACAAGCGAAGCATCCCATTATGCCCAAGCGTTGTGTTCGTAAAATACATCGTCGAGTGAAAAAAGTCACTTTTAAACCTGTGTTAGTGACTGTACCAGAAGAAGAAGAAAAAAATCAGTCACCGAGGACAATCCCTCTGTTCAAGAAAGAACTGTCATGGACATTCCCCACACAAAGACCCTTCCGAGAAGACACCTATGTGACTGTACCCCATGTAGAGACTATAAGAACAATACACATTACTTCTAGGACACCTTCGTTACCCAAACAATGTTGTACAGAGACTTGTTTATATGCCACTTTGATCGTTTCCATGTGTATTTTATCCCTGTATTTATCCATTTGGCTTTTATGTATTTTTGTCTTTCGTGTTGTTCTCATTTAAACATGCATTGAAATAAACGTGTCTTGAAAAAAAGTATAAAAACCTCTTGTCTTGTCTGTTTTTGTGTCAATCGTGTCATACCCTACACGACTATGGCTAACTCTGCAATTTCTACTACTCCTTCCTCCTCCACATTCAAAGTCATTGACGAACACTTAGATCATGCTAGTTGGGAAGCCTTGTATCTTCGTCACCCTTTTAACATGTTAATTGCTGGACCGAGCGGTTCAGGCAAAACCGAATTTGTCAAACGTTTGATCGACATAAACATCATTTGATCCATCGTCCACCTCGACTCATCGTATGGTGTTACAAAGAGTGGCAATCGGCATACGGTCTCTTGCAAGAAAGTCAAAGTGATTCCATTGTTTTTGTGGAAGGTATTCCTAGAGAAGACGAGGGGATCGTGTCTGACCCTAGTCAAACTCATTGGGTTATTTTTGATGACATGTTAGGAGAAGACGAAGAAAAAATTAAACTGTGGTTTACGCGTAAAGGGCATCATAGTAATGCCAGTGTCATTTACATTACACAAAATTTATTTCAACAAAGTAAAGCCCATCGTACCATTAGTCTTAATGCTCATTACGTGGTCTTGTTTAAAAGTCCTCGAGATAAATCACAAGTGCAAGTCTTAGCCAAACAGTTAGGAACACCTTGGCTGACTCATGCGTATGATGATGCCACTCAATCGCCACACGCCTATTTGCTCGTGGATTTAAAACCCACCACCCTCGATTATTTGCGATTTCGTACCGATTTGTTTCACGACTGGTGTCAAGACAGAGGACCTGACGTGTACACGTCCTCGTCGTCGACATAACCATATGAACCACTAAAAAAATCTATAAAAACCTTGGGTCACTTTGACCTTGTCTAATACATTGTCAACATGACGTCCCTTCAGTCTCATCTTCCCATCAAATTGATTCGTGCCTTGTATGGCATCAGTCGCGAAAAAAAATCCACAAATACGTGCTCACGTCTTAGAAGCCAGTCTCAAAGAAGTCTTACGATGGTTTACGGTAACAGCACGTCAAATACTGCAAGGCATCATTCACATTCCACATCAAACCAAACGCTTTTTTGGGCACACCGTCAAAAGAGCGCACGACAAAAGAGCTCCGACAAAAGAGCGCAGACATAAGAGCGCCGACATAAGAGCGCAGACATAAGAGTACACTAATTTACGACAAAAGAGCGCCGACATAAGAGCGCAAACTAAAGATCGGAAAAAATTTCAAAAAAATAGAAACAAGAAAATTAACTCAGATCAGACGGCATCGTTTGATGGTAACTCTTTTTTTGCTTCATTTAAAACAAGTATTGGCGAAAAAAATTAATTGTTTAGTTCCTTTAACTAAAAAACTGGTATAATCGACTGAACGTTTGCGGGCATCGTAACTATAATAGACTATCAACCTAACACAAATAGGTGCGATGTCGTTTGATCGTACCTCCCATTGTTTCATTCTAAACAAACATTAGCCTTAGCGATCACAAATTAAAGTTCCTTTCTAACCCTGCCATATTCGTTTATCGTACCTCAAGTATTTGTTTAAGTGCGCCCAATTGTCTGCTCTCTTTTGTCGGCGCTCTTATGTCAGCGCTCTTATGTCTGCGCTCTTTTGTCTGCGCTCTTTTCTCGTGCGCTCTTTTGACGGGTCACCGCTTTTTTGACAGAAACAAAGTAGCCTTGACGCAACTGGCCGATCCTCGCATCGACACTCAAACCAAAAACCAAATAATATTGAAACCTGGAGGTAGTGGTTCTCTAGGAGGTGTCATCATTC
The DNA here is from genome assembly GCA_030141615.1 of Unio pictorum. Taxonomy (NCBI): domain Eukaryota; kingdom Metazoa; phylum Mollusca; class Bivalvia; order Unionida; family Unionidae; genus Unio; species Unio pictorum. Next base: position 26,977,194 of record JARLTB010000113.1, on the reverse strand, counting down.
GTTCCCTTTTAAAATGGGATCCCAATACTCCCAAAGTTCACCAAAAAAAAAAAGCCAAACGAACCCCTAAGAAAAAGAACAATGGTGCCAAGACACCAAAACAGAGAAAAAGAAAAGTCCACAGAAAAAAGCGGTCACCCGCAAAAAAGACACTTCGGCCAGGACGCAACCTTACCTTCGTCAACCACGACCTGTAAGAGAAGATCTGCAAGGACGTTTGGCAGGGTCAGCGTTTCCAGTTGCCACAGGTGGTTCCACTTCTCCGTTGCGGGTGATGCCAGCCAAATCCGATTTTGACACCCGTTTTTCCTAATTTGATGAAACATTGGAAATCTGCGTCTCACAAAACGTCTCCTCCACCGGTGACACCCTCTTCCACATTAGCGGCAGTAGCTGCTGCTCACAAAGTACCTGCTGCCAAAGTCAAAGTCCAAGAAAGATCTGGGATGTTAAAGAGTTTACTAGATTTGTCCAAACAAGAACTGTCCCGATTGAATCCGTTACGAACCCCTTCACGACGTGTGTTACCTGCCATGAAGTTGATACGACGCAAAGATAATCAGTGGCGTCGCTTTCCAGTATAACAATATGACTTGAGGACTACAACAGGAATCAGTATTTTCTGTGCCACTGCTGAACACTCAAGGATGCTTCCTCAAAAACGTACACACCACAACCCTCGTCGTTCTGCTGTCCAAAAAGGAAAAGGAAAAAGACAATATCGTTATCCCACAAAAGGTTTAAAAACCAAACATCGACGTTATCCCCTCCAAAGACGAAGTTCTTTAAAGAAAAAGTAGAGTCACCAAAAAGGAGGATCCTTTGGCAATTTTGGGAAACACATTGTTACCTTTTTGACGAAGTGGTAGTTCCCCAAAAAGTAGATAAAAGAGAGTGTGTACCAAGTCATTGACAACAGTGGTATTGTGAAACGAACAAGCAAAGATGTCACCTCGCAGAAAACATTCTTATTCACCCCACAAAGGAAAGAAAAGGAAAGGACGTTTAGCCAAACATCGACACGTTCGTCGTCAAAGGGTCCAAAAGAAAATACCCGTCCGTCAAAATAAAAAGATGTTGGTGCAACGCGGAGGACTTATTTTTACTCCTTATCGTAAATTGTTTCCACATTTAAATCCATACATTGACCAATTTTTAAACAAAAGATAAAAGGGTGTGTGTTCCAAATCATTGACGTCAGTGGTATTGTGGAACGAACAAGCAAAGATGTCACCTCGCACAAAACATTCTTATTCACTCCCCAAGGGAAAGAAAAGGAAAGGACTACCTCCTCGTTTAGTCAAACACGGAGACGTGTTGTCCGTCGTGTCCAAAGCCTCTCCACTCATGCGAAAACAAATCATTAAAACGGCATCCAAAGATGTCATCGATACCGTGTGCGAATGTTGTTTGAATGTCTTGAATTTCACGATACCTTTGTCTCCACACCAGAAAAAATGTTTAGCCAAACATCGACACGTTCTTCGTCAAATGGTTCAACAGAAGATACCCTATCGTCAAATGAAAAAGATGTTGGTGCAACGCGGAGGATTTTTTCCCTTTCTTTTTCCTGTGTTGACAGGATTAGCAAAAGCCGGCGCGAGTATATTGCTAGGTTTGGTACAAGGGGTAGCACGAGGGATCTCCCAAAGTTGATCCTTCCAGAAGATAAAAGGGATCCATGGAGCACCACGATCTCAGACGTAACCTTTGGAAGCTCATGGAAGGACGAAAACTGACTTTAGTCCCTTACAAACGATGGATGGAAGAAGAACAACGTACCCCAAATTTACCACCCAATCCTGATTTGACCTAAATGTCACAATTACAACACGAATTGCAATCCTTGATGCATCGCCACGATTTGTCCGAAACCGAAAAATCGCAAAAGTACGGTCAACGTTTGCAACGACTACATCTCTTTCATCGAAAAGCTGTGGAACAAACAGCTCTACCTACTCTGTCCAATTTGAAAACTCTAATGAATAATCCGTCGCCCTTACCATCTACAGCAGCCAAAACAGACGTCACCCTACCATTACCTAAGGAAGAAGAACCCCATGATCTCTTTCAAACACCCACTGCCACTCCCATTCCAGGTAAGATTGCCGCTTCCTTATTGACCCCTTCCCCCACTCCCCAACGAGAAGAACTCAAAACTTGGGTTAAAAAGATGATGGCCACTCCTCCTTCAACAGAAGTGAAAAAGAAAGAAAGGAAACCAGAAGTGAAAAAAGAAAGGAAGACCAAAGCTATCTCATTACCTCCGTCACCACCACCACCACCACCACCAGTACCCTCGACGTCAACTCCTGTGGCACATCGGACACGTAAAACCGTTTCCAAACAACCCCCATTTCGTCCCAACCAAAGCAATATCCTCGAAGAGTGGGTCACTTATCAACAAAACCATGGAGAAGGTATTAGACAGCATTTACTACGATGCAGCTCACCCTGCAGGTTACGGAGGCATTCAGAAATTGTATCGTGCTGCAAAAACTCGCCTGAAAAAGCTCCGTTTACTTGCAGTACAACGATGGTTACAAGAACAAGCAACGTACACTTTACACAAACCCATTCGACGAAAATTTCACAGATGTCTCTCATTTAGCCACCTACAATCGTGGCTACAAATATTTGTTTTGTGTCATCGACGTCTTTTCTAAATTTGCCTGGGTCGTACCATTGACATCCAAATCGAGCGGAGAGTTAGTACGAGCTTTGCAACTGGTGTTGAAACAAAGTTGTCGTCACCCTCTTCGATGGCAAACCGACAAAGGCACCGAATTTCTGAATCAAGCTTTCCAACGAGAATTAAAGAAACGTGACATTCATTTTTTCACCACCGAAAATCCTGAAACCAAAGCTAGTATCGTGGAACGTTTTCAACGTACCTTGAAAGAACGCATGTGGAAATATTTTACGCATCAACACACTCTCAAGTACATCGACGCCTTACCGCACTTAGTTCAAGCCTACAATCAATCTTACCATAGAAGTATTGAACGTGCCCCACAAGACGTGACACCTGACAACGAAGTGACTGTTTTTGAGCGTCTGTTTGGTACGTCCCGGACGATGGCTGTCCCCAAGAAAGGTGGAGAAGTGTTAACCCCGGGAGATTGGGGACGCATTGGCAAAAGAAAACGCAATTTCGACAAAGGTTACTTACCCAACTGGACCACCGAATTGTTTCGTGTTACTGGACGAGTGCGTGATCGTCATCCTACCGTCTATAAATTATAAGACATGAACGGAGAAGTATTAAAAGGAACGTTTTCCTTGTCTGAGTTACAACGTGCCACCAAAAAAGAAGACGACGTGTACGACATTGAAAGCATTCTCGAAAGAAGAACCCGTAAAGTATGAAAACGTCGTGTCAAAGAAGTCAAAGTACGTTGGAAAGGATATCCTCCTAGTTTTGATTCTTGGATTGACGCTTCGCAAGTCATCGACTATAAAAAGAAGTGACCATCATGCCCTTCAATACAGCTTCAGCAACCACAGTGACTACTCCTTCACCCACTTCATCTCTGCAAGATTTACAAAAGCAACCCTTGTGGGTGTGGTGTGGAGAACGTGTTCCTAAAACCCAAATCGTCTTTTTTTGTCAAATCTTTGTGATGTATTGTGTCATCGGTGCAGCCATTGCTAATTTGAGTTTGCAACAAGGAGACAAAAAATTGTGGACCATTTTACTCAGCAGTTGCATCGGATATCTTCTTCCCAATCCTTCCCTGAAATACTCTTACAACGGGAACAACAGTAACAATATTGGGAGTCTTGCATCCAACGTTAGTCATTCCCTGACAGTCACCCTTCCAATCACAATCCTCTTTTAGACACTCCTTTAACCTCAAGTGACTCCTCGGACAGAAGAACATTGGAATTATGAACAACACTATTAACCAATTTTACTTAACGTTACCCAGTGACAGTTCCATGAAGGTGTTTCCTAAGAACACATTGTGCTGTTACACGGCTAAATTACCTCAAGCCATGCATTTGAATGAAGATGCTCATTGGGAAGTGGCTTTAGTGGAAATAATACACCCGACACAAATCAAAAACATCGTCGAAAGTCAAAACACTTTTACAGTAGAAGTGTATGACAAGCAATTGCAAGATGCCCTAGACGAACGAGCCATCACTGGCATTGACACAAAAAAGTCAGGTGGGTCCGCAACTAAAGCCCTGTCCACTCATGTGTTCACCATTCCTGCAGGCTATTATTTTAGTGGTCAACATTTAGTGACTACACTTGCTACCAGGTTCAATATTTTGTTTGGTAAAGTCATGGACAAAACCAGAAAAAGTGTTACCTTTGAGTACAATAAAGTGGCTCGTCGTCTCATGATCAAATTTTCAGAGCACGCCAGCAGAACAATTCGATAACTGCATGCGCTAATTGCTTAGTCAATAAAAACAGTATTATCCGTGGTATAGCAGTGTTAGGGACCAGCTTCACACTGCTAAAAATATCGCCGAAAAGCAGAGAGGCTTTGACTTTCCATCAGACTCACTATTCATAAACAAATCTATGAAGCCGCTAAGAATAACGTCACAAACAGTCCATTTAGCCACATTACCCTACTATAGTACTAACATCTCGGAGGGTTCCAGATGCAAAGAGCTCTTTGCGATAACTAATAAACTAATGTCAAGGAACAAATGTACAGCACTTCCATCTACCTTCTCTCAAGTAGACCTTAAGGACCTATTTCCAAATTTCTTCCGTGACAAGGGACAAACCATTAGAGATTCGCTTGACAACACAATTTCAATTGACTCGTCACCATACAGTTCTGATGCAGAATTTCAGCGACAACCAGTAGGAGCATTTGAACCTTTATCTATTGAATTAGTACTGACAATGTTGATGAAAAGTGCACCAAAGTTTGTGAACTTGAGTGCTTAGACCCAATATTGCCTTCACTATCGGATGTTATTAATATCTCTCTCTCATCGGGGAAACTCCCATCATTTTCAAAACTGTCGTCGTAAAGTCTCTTCTGAAGAAACAAACACTTGACCATAACGAATTAAAGAACTACCGCCCAGTTTATAATATCCCATTCATATATAAAAAATCTTAGAAACAGTTATTCTAACAAAACTTGTATATCATTTGAATTCAAACAGTCTTTTTAGGTACAGTCTGCATATCGCTATTGCCACAGTACTGCAACTACTCTTCTGAAAGTATTTATTTACATTCTCTCTGCATTGGATAGTGGAAAGATTACAGTCCTCACCATCCTTGATTCGTCTGCAGCATTTGACACAATAAACCATGATATATTACTTCACCGTCTCTAGCATGTATTTGGCATTAAGAATATAGCCTTACAGTGGTTCAAGTCCTACTTAGTCAACATAGTCACAGGACATAAATTTTATCTGCAAATGGAATACATTCCAGCCCATTTGATCTATGTTGTGATGTTCCACAGGGGAGTGTTCTTGGACCTGTTCGCTTCATTCTGTATACTCAGCCGCACTCAAGTGTCATAGATCATCGCCCTGTGTCTCCCCAATTATACGCTGATGACACCCAAATATACAACTCTAGCGACCCAACTGAAGTTGATGCTACCATCCATGGAGTAGAGAGGTGCATTCCCGATGTAAAATCATGGATACTTGTAACAAGCTGCAGTTGAATGATGATAAAACTGCAACCATTCTGATCACAACACAAATACTGTCTCATTCACATACTTTACCTCACACAATAAATATCAGTAACAACAACATTGATTTCTTACAGTGAGTTCGAAACCTAGGTGTTACTCTAGACAGTACTTTCGCATTGCACCAACATATCATGAACATATGCAAAGCTGCATCTGCATATCTTAAACTGAAAAAGCATCAGTTCTATTCGCAAATATCTTTCAGCTGATGTCACTAAAACACTTATGTGTTCATTAATAATTTCAAGACTGGACTGTTGTAACTCAATTCTGTCTGGTTCGTCACAATATTTACTCCAGAAACGTCAAAAAGTTCAAAACACAGCTGCTCGGATCATCTTTAGAGTACCTCGATCAAAGCACACTTCACCACTGCTCTGTACCCAACACTGGCTATCAATTCGATACAGAATCAAGCAAAAAATGTGTTCTCTGTGTTATGTTCAATGACAGACTTCAGTCAAACATACCTACCCGGCCTCACCCATGTGTATACACCAGGAAGATACTTACGCCCCACTTCTGATAATCGTATACTCATTGTTCTCACTATGAAAACAAAGTCATATGGACAACGTTATTTTGCATACCAGGGCCGGTCGATGTGGAACAAATTGCCCATTGAAATTAGACACACAGACGGTGATCACTTTTAAAAGTGCTCTTAAAACTCACCTTTTTCGACTGCAGGAACAAACTTATAGACCTAATAATGTTTTGTATTCTATATGTTTTCAGCATGTTTTTATGTTTTCCAATTTCATGGTTCTTTTTATTTGTTTTTCTGTAGTGCAGTCATATCATTATAAATGTTGTAAGGCGCTTAGAGATTCTAATGATTAGGCGCTATAGCATGTCCTCATTATTATTATTATTATTATTATTATTATTATTATTATTATTATTATTATTATTATTATTATTATTATTCCTTCTATCAATGGACGTGTCATAAATCTACCGTCTAATGTCCACTATGTCGTAAATATACCGTATAATAGCCTTTGTGTCATAAATCTACAGTTTAATAGCCCATGTGTCTTAAATATACTGTCTGATAGCCAACGTGAACAACTGATTCGGACATAACTTTGAAAGTCACAATATATTCTTGAAAAACAGTCTTGACATTTCTTTATTTTAATACATTCCTGCTTATATCAGACAGGCAAGTTTTAGTTGAAGGTGAGAAATAATAATAATAATTTTGATAATAATTTTAGCCCTTCAAATTGGTAACTCATTGCTATTTTTTTTCACTTTCCTTTTCCTCCTTTCTCTCGGGATGGTCGACGACTCATTAGTTAGCGTGCTGGTCTAGCAAGTCCAAAGTCTCATGATTGCATTCTCCCCATATAATACCGAATCTAGGCAAGGCACCATACTCTCAATACGTCGGTGTTACATAGCTTTTAGTGAAACGTGGCATTATAGTTTACCAATGTATTAAAGCATTCCAGATCAGTTACACGTGACCTAGTACAGCCAATCGCATGCTAAGAGTCTCAATATATGTATTAGAAACGTATAGTAAAAAAAATGTGCCTAGCTTTTAAAATGTCTTTTGCAAAGATTGCTGATCTCACCTGTATCTGGTATCTTCATACAGTAAAAACGAACATTTGAACGAAATCAAATGTCCTCTCTCTATAGTATACAAACGTCATTGTAGTTTACCTAGAATCACTAGTGAGTGTTATGAATAGGTATCATTAATATAAGTGACCATTAAGTCAGATAAGAAAATTACCTTTATTTCATACTACCACTTCAACGAGTCGTTAGTTGTTCTAACTGAGAGTTCTAAATCCATAATTAAAAGACATTTAAGCGGGATATTTCATACATATTTTCAATATACGTTGTTATAACATGACCGAAGCCACTTATACTGAGAGTTTACAACTTCCTTGGCATTATGCCAAACGTTATGAATCATGTATCTTTTCAGCTATAATATATACCATATATACTCGACTATAAGCCCAGATATTTAAAACTAATTTTTAACCTTAAAAACCTAAGTTCGACTTATCTTCGAGTCAGAAACAACGTGCCTGTTAAAATCAACGAGAATTTCCAGCATTGTAAAATTGTGCACGATTCAGGAAGCGTGTACATACCGGTACACACAATACGTGTCGGCAGCTGAGCACCGATTTGTTTGTATTATACTTAGAGACTGAAATAAATATACCCGGCAATTTGTATTACATATTTATATAAAATTAATCTTGGGTAATAAAACTTTAACATGTCAACTCGACTTGATTTTATGCGTTCGACTTATACTCGCGCCGTCGATTTTGGACGCTATTTTTACCAAATAATTACACTTCGACTTATACTTGAATCAACTTATAGTCGAGTATATACGGTAGTGTCAAATGTCGCGTGTTACTTATCAGGGATTGATTACTAAAAAAAAAAATACTGAGACTGCTTTAAGTTACCTAAATCGGTTTTTTTTCTTCTGTCAAACGCTGGTTCTATCAATCATTGCAATATCATTACAATTGTAACAATCCCTTCTTAAACATGTGATTCAAATTAATTTTGGCATCGGAAGACAAAATCATGGATTCGAATTTCAGTCATTGCAATCGCAAAGTCCCACATGCACACAACCACTAACCATTGCCGCCAACGACATATATGAGCATTTTTTTTAATTAATAAATTACTGTACCTTTGTTGACCATTAACATTCTCAATCAAACTATAGCTTAGGATTGTGGTCACACAATTCAAAAGAAGCTGATTCCACTCAAAATGGATTTTATTTCTTTCGGCGAAAACTCGAACAGCGAATAAAACAAGAGAACTACCACAAATAATTACATAGACGATTGATCATAAAAGAAGAATGATCCAGGAATCAGTATTTATTAAGAAAGCCTCTATTTATACAAACATAATATCATGTTCTTGAAGCCCATACACGCAAGTCACTTTTAATTGGAAAATGTCAGCAACATTCTGAATTCAAAGAGCTGCATCAACATCTTATTTATTACTTACTCTCATACGCAAAAGTTATTGATCTTTTCATTTAATGATGTTAACATGTTATTTACAAATTAATATTACCGTACAGTACAATCTACAATCATGGACAAAAGTTAACGATGTTAGCATGTTATTTACAAATAATTATTACCGTACAGTACAATCTACAATCATGGACAAAATTTAATGATGTTAGCATGTTATTTACAAATGAATATTACCGTACAGTACAATCTACAATCATGGACAAACAGTTAACACACAATATAGATCAATATTAATGTGCTGGATTACTAATCTTCTGTTATGTGCGTTAATTAGAAATTCCCAAAGTGACCCCAAGGTGAACCAAATGCTTATGTTAATTTCACGGACTCCAAAGTCGATATTTTATGGTGTGCATTACGTTGTCACCCACCACACTACTATTGTCAGGTGCTTGTCAGCTACTCTGAATACGTTATAAAGTGTCTTGCATAAAATGAGGTTGAATACTGCTTTGACTGACTCCTCACAGCCCCCGACGTTATGAACGTTTCGGTCTACAATGAAGCCCTTAATACTTGACCTGTTTTGGTGTTTGCAAACACTCGTACTCGTTTCCAAATCAATACAAAATGCAAGTTATCTCAGAATGGGCACGTTCTCAGCGGTAGGCAATAATAATGATAGTTTTATTGCTACTTAAATGATTGTAAAACAGATAGGCGTATCATTACATTCTGGTTTGTACCAACCGTTAACATGTGTATAATGTTTGACGATTTGGGATCTTAGACCTGGACTTGATTCAAAATGTAAGCTTTATTCTCTCTCTCTCTCTCTCTCTCTCTCTCTCTCTCTCTCTCTCTCTCTCTCTCATTGCTAATCTACTCAGCCTTGTGTTTCGGCCTTTGTTACGCATAAGTACACAAGCGAAAAGTTAACTGTGCATCTACCATCCAACCAGTCAACAATACTGATACACACATCCATCCATACATTTTCTTAAATATTCCCATCCATTCATAGTTATTACGTCGTCGTTTATAAACTAATCTACATGAATATCATTTTTATGTTTTGATTTCAGATGCCTTTCTATTTTCCATTGCCACTGCACTTTGACTTCTCACGACATGATTGAATTGTTACCTTATGTTTATACCAATAACTACAACTCATATCAATAAATCAGGACACCATTATGTAATACTGTTGGGTGGAGAAAACCAGGACCTACCGTAATTATTCAAAATACCAAGGAAATATGTTTCTCGTTATTCATTGATCAAAGTAAAATACCAAGGAAACATGTTTCTCGTTATTCATTGATAAGAGCATAATACAAAGGAACATGTTCCTCGTGATTCTTTAATAAGAGCAAAACTCGTTATTCATCAATAAGGGAAATCTGTATCTCTGTATTCATCAATCAGAGAAAAATACAAGGGAAATCTGTATCTCTGTATTCATTAATCAGAGAAAAATTTAAAGGAAATCTGTTTCTCGTTATTCATTAATCAGAGTAAAATACCAAGGAAATATGTTTTTAGTTATGTATTAATAATAGTAAAATACAACGGAAACATGTTCCTCGTTTTTCATTAATAAGAGCAAAATTCGTTATTCATCAATCAGAGTAAAATACAAGGGATATATGTTTCTCTTTATTCATTAATCAGAATAAAATAAAAAGTAAATCTGTCTCTCATGGAGAACCAGCGGACATACTAATTTGCCAATTATGGACAGATGTCCTCAATCGTTTGTAACAATCTGACGTCCTATAGTTGCATAAATTTCATCTGGTTTCTTTCAGCCAGACATGTCGCCTGACCCTATGATTTCGTAATCAAACCAGAGTGTATGCCATAAACTGAGTTTCCTTTAACGGCAATGAGTTATTCGATAAACTGATTTGAGGAGGCCACGCAGTACGTTTTTGCGCTAACAAGATGGTGTGATCTTTAATGCCACATCTGAAACATAGAACACAATATAGATAAACGTGATCATAAGTGAATTTTGAGATAAGAAAATGATTTTATAGTTTTATCACAACAAAGTTTGACCACAGCGTATATTCAGTCCGTAAGAACGATAGGTGAAGCAACCAGATCATGGTATGGCGGCTGACTGGTTTGATGAGACCATATTGCTTCCCTAGTAACATTTTGTTGTATAATCCCCCATAATGCATATTGGGCGAGAAATCGATTTTACGCAAACAATAAATAATTTAAAGTGGCCCATTGGTCCAGAAATAAAAATACTGATTTATACACCACTTGTTTCCTAATCAGTCATAAGGAAAGTAGTCCAAAGGAAAGGTAAGACAACTTTCAACTGGTGAGGCTGATATGGCTGGAAATAAATCCTGGTTGACGCACGTGTATTATTTATATCCATAATTGTAGAAATCACAGACAAATTGACACCTTTCTCAAGCCGAGGTACGTATACGTTAGTGTTAGCGTACTTATTGCTAGAACAAATATATAAACCAAACATGCAAGCATACATACACTAAAAAAGAGATTACACTGTCTACAGTGAGGCAGTTTATAGTGATGTCTAGCATTGGGGCATCATGCCGCAGACATGCAGCATGATGTCCCACCCAGTCACATTATCCTGGCACCAGACCGACCAGTCCTAACACTAACCTCGTAATGCTGAGCATCATTCATGCGAGGCAACTGTTATTACCATTTGTGTAAGCCTTTGGTGTGAAACGGCTGGGGATCGAACCAAACACCTCCCACTTCCGCGGCGGACGCTCTAACCACAACGCCACTGGAGCGGTTATTGACATACTTTAAAGATATATTAAGCTGGTTAAATAAACGTACACTAATTTGTGCAGGTAAACCGATGATTTTAAACAGATGCAAGAAGATATATTACCTCCAATAGTGAAATTGTATTCCGGCCAACTGAGGATCAGTGTGAAGGGGAGAGTATTTCCGGAGTATCGAAGATGTCAAAGAACTATATTGCCTTGATATGTGCAAGTATTAATTCAAGATAATGTCCCTGACGCAAATTTAAAAAATAAACCTAAGTTAAAATATGCGGATGACTTTAATATGTTCCTGATAGTACAATCAGGAATAAAAAAGAAGGATAATCACGAAGCCTAAAAAATGCACTGACGAATATCACAGGTTCTATGTTGAGAATGAATTTAAATTGCGATTTGATTGTAAATATCAATCGCCTAGGTCAATATCATTCATTACACCCCTAATTATCAATAGCATGTATAGTTATGTATGGAGCTAGTTTATGCTGAGACAGATATTTAGATGAAATATCAACAATCAGTTAGATTCCAACTGATATGTTTATTTTCTGTAAATTCTGATACATGATTTTATTTAATTGCGATCATGTTTATTAATGGTCGTAAACTGTATAGAATATTTTTGGTTTTCAATTGCGTGAGTTATTTGGATCTGTTCAAAAAACACAAATAATGTGGAATCTATAACTAGTTGTTTTTACGCGTTGTCAATTACTAATACTAATTTTAATAATTAGACTTAAATCATTGCTTGTGCGAAGTCAAGTAAATATATGTAATTTCTCTTAAATCAAACGTGTATGTTGTCACATGAAGTCTATTGCGAATTAAAGTCATAGTATACGGTGTATATAAGGCGAACAGTAAGCATTCAGTTCCATTCCGATTTCTGAAGTACTTCATACCTTTTGTGTTCCTGAAGTAAGTCTTCAGACAAATTCTATGCTGTACTTAGATATTTTTCCAGAGGATGAACATTTCTTTGGACTGTTCAGTTCTGACAGACTGTGCTCATTCTCTGGACAATAATATTATTCTGGAACTGTTGTAAATTATTCAAATAACCATGGACAACACCATCTTGTCAAAGTTACAGATGATCAGTACATTTCCGGAATTGAAATTATTAAGGTTTTTTATTCGTTTACGACATTCAAAGACTTTAGTAAGGATAAATCGAGATTTCAAATCATTCTACTGTTAGTGCATTCGACACTTCATGTATTACTTTACTAATTGACTTTTTGTTGCGTTTTACAAAACTTGATGGTTTTTCTTCTTTTATGTTTCTTAAGTCCATCCATAGCTAATACCAATGTAGAGAGTTGTTTTTCTTGAACAAGAATTGTGGTCACAATCCTACAATGAACTGAATAGTAATTGGAGACAAAACAAAACCAATGACTTTGACAAACATTTCAAAATCTGATGAATATTTCTGTTTTTGGTTGAAGATGGAAAACCCATTCCAGGCAGAGTGGGTTGTTAAAGGAATTGGTTCAAATACGAGAATCTGTATCATTTCATAGGAGAATGATCAAAGATAATGGTTACATTTAGTCATTGTACAATTTAGAAAATTAAATTATCTGAATTCATTATTGGTATGTTCATATTATTAGAGCTAATCAAGTAAATAATATATGAACTTTACCTCTACAAGCTACATCTTGAATATGATGACAGCATGATTTTGATCGGCACATATAATCTCCAGTTATGTCTTAATACTGAAACTGTTAACTTTTATATGGACATAAAGGCTAACATAACAACACAATCACAACACAAACAAGTAATTGCATATGGTTCTGCCCATACAACGATATAGTGATCTTAGAACCAATCCTTTTTGCCTGACAAACATAGAAAAAAGTCGTTGAATGGATAAGGGAATGTGTGATGAAAAGAACACGACATTTAAAGCGATTGTCATTTTATGGCGTTTTAAATCACTTTTGGATGGATGCATTGCATATGTTTGTGTCATGTAAGTTGCATGTCTAATATCACAAATGGTTTTTGTGACCTTATATAACATCAAAAGCTATTTAGCGATCAATATCCATGCTTTATTAAAGCTCTAGCGGGTATCCAGACTGGTGTTATTGTTTCTTGCTCAAGGTTATACAGTATCATAATTTACTTCTTATAAGTATAATTCGAAATGTTGGAGGGCTTTAATGACATTCTGAAAAATAACTGAAAATATTTGATACAATTAAACGTTTAATATATTGTTTCATCAGTACATCTAAATTGAGTGAGACTTGGCAAGAAAGGTCGATAAATTATAAGCCTGGAATTCGGTATATTTACTTAATTATCTTAATTTGCAAGATTCCTGTACATTAATTGTTAATGTTATTAATGTTTCTTGCATTTGTAATATCATTTATTATTTTATCGCATCATTATGTTGATATTATTATATTTTAGATGTATTTGATTCATGCTATCTGGTAATGTTTTTCAACTGTTTGTTTTTAACTTTAGTCTTCCTTCAACTTTTGTAATCACTTCAATACTATACATTGCACATGAGACTGTGCTCTCTTGCTGGACAGCACCATTAACATTACGACACTCACCAAACATGACACCATATAAAATCTCAAAACAATCATTGTCCATTTGGTTCCTCTTATTTGAACTGACATAATTTAAAACAATTTATAAACATATATTTTGTACACATCTGTATCCTTTCCTTTTGGATAAATACAGTATTGAGAATTAGGTAATTTATGACCGCGTCCATGCAATATATTGAAATGCTTATTTCGTGGTTTAGTTTAGACGCCTGTAAATTTTATTCAGACTTAGAGGCTCAATACGTATATCAAACACAATGATATGTTAGATTACGTATATCAAACACAATGATATGTTAGATTACGTATATCAAACACAATGATATGTTAGATTCAGAGGTTTAATACGTTTAGATAACCTCTTTTTTCTAGATTGTCTTGAGTTTGCACTTACTATATAAGTTATTATTCGAGACAGTTATAAAAAAAAAGTCATAACAAATCTTTAACACCAACCAAAAGACCTTTACTAATTACAAGAGCCATATAAACCTATTCCTATTGTACCTGCTCATGAAAAGGTTCATAAATATACCAAACTTAAATAGTCCAGTTTTAAACAAAAAGTAACACAAGGAAGTTAGGTGAATAAAGAATAAAGCTTAAATAAAAACATCTCACAATTAGTCACCAACGGCCTAACCAATCCTTGTTCAGAAAATCATTGATTGAGTTAGTCGATAAACTTTTATGAGCTTCCTTGTTGATTCCTTGCAGATTGTTTTTGTTTCTGCCATTCTCACTCGGATACATCGTGTATTATTCTCTCTTAATTTGCTTTTTAAGATCCATAAGTCAAATAGATTATATGTTGCACCTCTTTTAATTAAAGGTGATGCTGTCGTCTTGTACTGATACTATTTAAGGTAACACGTGTAATCCTGCTGCTGTTTGTGTCCAAAATGATGAATGATATCTTTATTAAGATCGTTCCTGCACGCAGTCAATACAACACTTTTCCAATTGGCAAAAAACATGATAACGTAAGATGGCTATATTTCATGTTTGTGCTTGAGGTATTTGCATACGTCGTGTTCCAGTATATTGCAAATGTTATGATACCATATATCAAATCGTTTATTGTTTATGTTAAGAGTCGAATTGTTAAGATAGACAAGTTACATATGGTATTCATATAGCAGTGTATCGTTCCATTTATGTAGCGCACATTACAACGAATATCTTTCAGACCAGAATCATAAATTTGCTTGATATATGCTTTTAAGTATATGTATAATACCATACGTCTGTTTGTTGTACACTTGTGAATTTTTTTTGTCCTTTAGGTTTTTTGCCCAACGAAATAACGTCTATTTAGCTCATTGGTATATTGACAATTTGTTTTCATTTTTTCTACTGATTACATTTTTTATTATATCTCTGCCTTTTTTAAGTTGTAACTTGTCTTTGGTTTGCTTTTCACATTGAAATACATTCACATTGAGTTAAATAATGCTAAATTTTATATTACAGTAATCGATACCTATGTTATTTAACTGCCTAATTATTTTCTCAAGCAATGTCACGTGTACTGTCCAAAAGAGAATAGTAAGTAGGTAACGAAGCACTACGACCATGTGAGTCAGTAGAACAAATTATCAGCGATTTCAGGGTTGAGTTTTGTTTATTGCTTAGTATGTTATCACACAATCATGTACAGTAAATGTAATTTTACCAAACTTAAGTTTTCCAATATACTGTCTACATTTTATGCAGGTAGTTTGTACTGGTAATGTTGTTGTTTAACTGTGTGTGTGGATTTTCGGGGTGTGTGTACAATTGTTGCACAACTGGATGTAGTTTATAAGCAAGTCTTACTCACTGAAGTATGCCAGTATTTTGTATATCGCTCAGTATTCGTACTTTTCAAGGATCATAAACTGTAATCCAAGCTATACATTCAGAGAATTGTTCCTTTAATGGTGAATGATGGTGACATCGTCGTGATTCTCCTTAGCGGTAATAACCTCGTTAGCAGCAGAGATGGCGAATCGGACGACATTTTTTTAAGTAATCCCTCGTAAATAACGGCTTAAACCAATGAAATCAGGCCAAATGTGTGTGTGAATCTGATATCGTTTCATGGATTAGGTCCAAAAAAAAAATCAGTGAAATCAATGAAATAAAAAAAAATGACTAATTTTCAACCGAATATTATTTGGGAAAGAGATTACAACATCGATGTCACTCTCCCTCTCTGCTGCTGGATTCAACCGAATATTTGATCCAGTCCTTAGGACGAAAATCACTACGACTTTACAAACAGACTAATCGCTAACACCTCGTCTTGTAAATCAATCAGATTATTGGACTGGTCAGTGAGTTTGAAATTAATTCTGGTTAATGAATTATTATGACATCGCATATAGACTGGATTAGTTGGATCCTCAATAATTAAATACCCTGGAGGAGCTATTGGTGCAAATGAATACAAAATATACCCCTGCTGAGCTTGATTTGATCGTTCGAGATTAATTTGATAGCTTCCTTCGATCACATCACACACTAAATTGATTGCTATCACCGATGAAATATTCACATTGAACGGAGCAATATGCCTGCCGCCGCCATCTGGGTCATTATTGTGTTTGAGGATTTTTATTTCCGGTGATGATGTTTTTTTCCACGTATCATGAATTATTTTAAAACCAACATCGATGGCATCACTGAGAGATTTTTGTAGTTCTAAGATATTATATCCTAGTAGTTTGACTGTTGGAATATCTTCTACGCGTATATTATACTTCGATGCAAATTCTGTTCTCGATAGGGGGTTATTGTCATCTAATATACCCTGAATAATTTGTGAATGAAATGTTTCCATGTCATTGATGATTTTGTTACATGTTTCTACAACGCTGATAAATTCGTCTCGGGTGAGAGTACCGGATTTAAGGGATATTAACAACAACGAAATATCGTTATTGAACGCTCTGAAATTTTCAGTGGTTTTACTCTGTAGAAGTGCGTAGTATTTTTTATTAGTGAGGGTATTTATCGTTTCAAGAAAAAAATTCAATTTGTTATAATCTCTATAACTCCTTATTGGATTATCAGATTTTATCCTGTCTGTGACATAATCAGTTTTTTTTTGGTTCTGGTAAATCAACGGTTTTCCCCGCGGGTGGTAATTCAGGCCATCCTAGTACGGTCCTTATTGAGCTTTGATAGATATCTACGACATAACCCTCTGTGCTTATTTCAATGGCAGATGATAGTGTTGGCTCATGAACTGTTATAGCTATTTTTGACTCTACTCCAGTAATCGATTTTATTCTACGCGCGAATTCATTATTGATTTGTTCGATTTGGTATGACCCTGTTGGTATCGAAACGACATTCCAGTCTGGAGTCCCGTCGGGTTTATTCTTATTTGCAAACACTAAAGAATTATTGGGTTGTTGACCACCAAATGATTTTGATCTGATATTTGGCCAACTATGGTATACTCGTAATTTTGCTAGCGCTATCTCCTTCACTGGGACCGGAGAGGGGAAATTCACACTGAATTCTGGATTCGTTGAGGTTATTGAGATCATGCTGGTTTGTACTGGGTTCGTGTTCTCCACTATTTGTTGAAGTAATTCCATCGGTGTTGTCATCGTTGCTATACTCATGATGTATTTCTAATTTTGATATCGCGGAATCAAAAATACTGACCATCACTGAGAACTCACAATCTGGTATGGTTGAGATTATTGAGATCATTTTGGTTTTTTCTGATTCCATCGGTGTTGTCATTGTTATTATATTCATGTTGTCGCTCTAATTTCGATATCGCGGAATCAAAAATACTGACCATCGCTGAGAATTCACTCTCTGATATAATTGTATCATCGAGCGATGACGATATCAATGAGGATAATTGCGAGCATGCAGTGGACACAACATGAAATTGAATTATGTAGTCTTGTAGTTTCCGTTGGCTGCATGATGATATTTTTTTTGTGATTATTGAAATAATTCCAGCGATTGCTGTTGCCACAGAAATGCAAATTGGAACAGCTATCGGAGCCATCATTGTCACTGAAGACAGTATAATACCAGCTCCGGTGATTACACCACTCACTGAATACACGGTAACATCAATTGCGGTAATTCTCCTGCGATATTTTTTAATTTTCATTGCATACTCCTCAGACAGGGTTTTGAGTCTAGTTTGATACTCTCTGACCTGATCATAGCGATATTGCGATGATGAAATCATTTTTATTTTAAAAACGCTAGCGTTTTCAATTACGATTTACTTAAATCCGCTACGAATTCCAAATACCACGTTGTTGAAACCTTAACCAAATTTTTATCAGTAGATGTGATCGTGAAATGTTCAGTTGTATCCTTGTCGATGATCGTTGAAATCGTATTATTTACCCCGGATGAACTGGACGATGAAATATTAAATTGACTCAATGGTGTCACTAGTGTTAATCGATAAATACCCTTGACGGTTGCAGTGATATATAATGTGTTGTTTGTAGGTGTCCACGCAAATGATCCGTGTTGGATTGTGTATACTAAGTTGTTGGTTTTCTCATGAGGAATTTTTTTTTTTTTCAATGACTGTTATCATCCTCGAAATATCACCTTTGACGCCTTCGATGAAGTTTTTGGTCTCATCGATGGATTTTTTAATATCAGGGAGTTTTATTTCAATTTTATCTAACGGGGTTCCAATAAATTTATCAATGATATTTCTACGAAATGATGTAAACTGTTTTCTGTTTTCTTCAATTTTAGATTCAAGTGCTGTTAGTACAAACACAGAATTTTTCAACTCATCGTTGAGAGTTTTTAATCGATCTGTAATCGTCGAAACGAGTACACCCGGTTTGAGTTTACCCTGATCGGAAAATAACGCGATAGTATTTTCGATTGCGTTTTGTTGTTTAACTAAAATATCATCCAGAGAAATATTACTAGATTTCAATTTACCCTGTTTGTCTTGAAATACAACTATCTCATTAGGATCAACATTTACTAAATTCAACGTCTCAGCGATTTCATCTTTGATTATTTTTTTTACATCACCCGTTGCAGTGTCATCGGGTTTGGGTTTCAGAGGTCTTCCCCAAATATCAATCATGTTATTGTAAAACTCTTTCTCTCTCTAAAAAGCGATTGCTGGTGTAGTCATTTACGACAATGTGTGGTGGTTTTCTAGATGCTGAAATAGCGTTAAGGACATTTAATACTTCGCTGCCACATATTGGTGGGTCATTGATTTGTTGTGTTGGTAGCGTAGAATACCAAGTCTTCATTGGAAATTTTTTTATATAACGCATAAACTCTTTTGGCGGGGCTAATCCATATGAATCAAAATAGACAATCCCACGTGGATCAATAGCGTATGCAACCCAGTGAGTTCCAGGTCCGGTGCTTTTATCGAGATTAATAATACCTGTTTCAGTTTTGTTTGGTTGATGTGGTAATTGATCTTTCATAAAAACACCTCTGAAATTTTTAATCACTAGTTTTTTAGCAGCATCCATTAAATCAAAATTGGACATGGGAACCATAGATTCCTCAATTAATAAACCGGTCCTAGTCTCAGGCCTGATCCGTGAACGGATCTCCCGCTGTACCATGAATACGGGGTTCCTGGTAGTCTTAGACCCTTTCCCCTTTTTTTATAACCCTGTCCAGTTGCTTTTTTCAACGCCATTCCTGCTGCAGTACCAACGGCTCCTAACGCTGCTGCTTTCGCCACTGCTGGGGCTGCTGCTGCAATCAATGCTGGTATTGCAGCTAACAATGGAAATATACCGCCTATTTTCATCATATTTTTGATAGCAGCCGCAGAAAGAGTAATCTGAACACCTTTTTTGGCTGCAAGTGCATCATTGAAATGTTTTATTTGACGAGTTGTCAGCGATAATTTATTTGCACCACCAGTCATTTGATTCGGTTTCAAAGTGATTGTGGTTCCACATTTTTTAGCCGATTCTGATTGCAATTTTTTGATTTGACCAGGAGTTAACGCAACACTAATAACACTATATGACATTATACATAATAGATTGATTCTAATTCAATGAAAAATCGAGAAAATCAATCAAAGATTTTCTACTGGGGCATCTACCACTCTCATTCTTCCTCCAACACCTTCAAGTAGCATTGATTTATCACTGAGAATGACAGCAACTGCTCTATAATTAGCAATAGCACCACGAGTCACATTAGCTCTAAAATGTATATCAACGACAGATTGTCTCATCAAATCGAGATGTTCCAGTGAGAAGTAATAGATCGGATACAGATTTTTAAAATCATATTGTGATATTTGTAGACCAGTATCCACATTAAGATCACGTGCCATAAATGACAACAATCTATGATAAACTCGTGCAATATGATTTTCTGTGTAATTAAGTTGTATATCCTCGGATGGTTCCTGTTGGCCGTTTATTCTCAGTGAGACGTCTTTCACACCTAATTGATCAAATATCATATGACTGAAACGTTGATCGCCAACTCGTGTGGTATCCTGTAACGCAATAAATATATGACGTGGTGCAGCAGTGCCCTGTTTTGATGCTAGGTTCCACGTAAACACATTATTAACATTTGATTGTTTCACATCTGTACTCACTGATAACCAACTCAACAACGACTTTCCCCCTTGGTCCATAAATGATAGTAATCGTTCTTCTGCGGTGATTGCTGGAGTCAACACTGGCATCCACAATGATATTTTTGTTAATTTGACTTTACCGGCATCAGCATTGGGATTTGCAGCATCTGCTGGAACCCTCCAAATTGCGTCATTATCATCACCTTTTCGTACAAGCGATACTGTATGCTTCGCTCCGTAGATAACTTTTCTGACATTTCTACAGAATCCAAAAATATGATGCAGTGGAATCGCGCATGAAAATGATTTACGCGCTCCTTGCAACATTGCGTTTCGTGTTGCAGCTCCTAGATTGAAATCATCATCTTTGTTTATAATCATATTCTCGGCATCAATATTTGCGGTGCCAGCATTATTCTTTGGTCGTCTTATAATAAATTGATTTCCTCCAGCGGTATTTGTAACATCTTTTGCAAACATCATAGAAGGTCCTGCTGATCTTGTATAATCATCAGAATATCTCGCTAACCCTATGATTGTTGTAGCCACATCAACATCTCGATCTATGGACTCAATTTCTTTTCCATCAATGAGATATTTTGCACTCTCAAATAACGCCATGATACCATTATTGACAAAACCGACTTGAGTACCAGCTGGATACGGTGCTCGTACAGTAGGAGTCTCAGCAGCTGTTACAATTTCTCCTTCGATTTCGATAAACGCTTCAGCGGGTAGAAAGTATTTACTGGTATCATGGACTTGAAGATCAATTCGCGATCGACTATTTGGGTCTATGGCATGATAGGCGTAATATTGATAATCGCGTACAGAATCATCCTTGCCAACTGGGGCGTCTATATCAAATGCTGGATCACGTGACTTTTTGAACATTTTATTCTATTTATCAGAGTCTAAATCGTGAAAAACGCTAGCGTTTTCTAAGGCCACTTCCCGCTATTATATTTGGGTCGGGAGTTAAAGCCATCGATGCTAATTTTTCATCTACTGCGTTATTTATTATTTTACTAACACTTGCAGGCATTTCTGCTGTAGACGGTAACGGTTTCTTTTTTCGTCTCACTAATGATGTTATTTTAATCCTTCGCAGTTGAAAACGCTTTCCCGGCAAGATCTCCAACAGCACCAATACCCTTATCACGAATAACATCAATGGCTTTCATTGATAACTGTTTAGCTAACGGCATCACTTTTGGGGCCATTCTTGAAAATAATCCTAAAATGGTATTGCCTAAACCATCTCCATAGTATGCTTTATAAACTGGAAACCGTGAATTAACTACATAGACGAGGGTTGGTTTATCATGATTGTAATGTATGATCATTATTATAAAAACACTAGTGTTTTCAATTGCTGTGATACCCATTTGCTAACTCGTCAATGAAATCTCGATATGTTTTGATATCCATGATACCGCCGGCAAATAACCGTCTACAGATATCAGCTGCTTCATTAATTATTTCTGGAGAGTTATTTCCAGCTCGGAATCCTCCGATTAAAACATCTAATCGTGATATATCATTGATAACACTATCAGGACAAGTGTTTCCAATCCTTGGATTTTGCAATCCACTTCCGCTATAACCAGTTGCTTCATCTAGTTTTTCTAAATCCGTAGTTTGTAAATAATCATCATCATCATCATCATCACGTGGTAATTGTAGTGTTTTAGGAGAGTAGAGTACTTTCCTTGCAGGTAGCTGTCGCCGCCTTTGCAATCTTGGCGGTTTTTGTTGTTGTTTAAACTCTTCGTATTGATTATACACGTGATCCACCATCTTGATATATTCGATGTATGATGCACTATCTGTCTTTTTTTGACTTTTTTCAGTTTTGATTTTATAGAATATATCAGCCCAATGGGTTAAATTCTTAACAAACTTATGATGTTCTGGTTTCAACATTTTTTTTCTGTTTTCATAAGACGTAACAACAAGCGTAGGAATTTCTGTTGGATCAGTCCCATCAATTGCTGCTAACCCTTCTTCGTTAAATCTCATGCGTAAATCATCTACTGTTCTTTTTGATCCCATTTGTTTTGTTTGTTCAGTTTTCGCTGCTATTTTTTCAAGTTCACCAATAACAGATTTCCCCGTCTCGGGAACATCTCCCAGTAAAGCACGCTCAACCCCTTTCGTTGCTGTGGTTACTGGTTTAAACAACTCTTCAGACCCTAAAGCAAAATCAGTCTGAAGACTCTGTCGTTGTTATTTCTTACAGAGTCACGAATTGGTACAAATCTCTTAATTGCATCTAATCGTTCACGAGCCAATCGGGTTGTTAATGCTTCATTGACCATTATTTGAAATCAGAAACCATTTTTCAATTGTAAAACACTTGACATGTCGGATGATTTTTAACACCATCATGGAAGTGTTATTTCATTATAAAACACCTTCTATCAATGATGGCGAAAGTGTCATAATTGTATATAAAATAAATAATACTGACAGTTTCGCCATTCTATTTTTTGACATGCCGGATGATTTTTAACACAGTCATGGAAGTCTTATTTTGATATTCTGAGGGTGTTATCAGGTATGAGGAAAGTGTCCAAATTGTATATAAAATAAATAATACTGTCACTTTCCTCACTTTTCCATTGATCATATCGACAGAACCATCCATCGATTTTTTATTCACTGATTTTAACACCACCATGGAAGTGTTATTTCATCATAAAACACCTTCTATCATTGATGTTGAAAGTGTCCAAATTGTATATAAAATAAAAAATACTGACACTTTCAACATTCTAGTTTTGACATATCGTCCATCGATTTTTGACATCCCCCTTGAAGGTCGGCTAAAAAAAATGATAATGGTCGGGCAATCAATGGTCGGGCAATCAATTTTCTTGAATTAACGCCCGTAGGTTTCTAATTTTAGAGTTGACTTCTTTTTTCAATTCGTATTCGTTACCTAATTCTATTCGTATCCCCTCTACGATAGTATACAACGGAACGAACACACTGATGTCACTGGAAAATGAAAGAGAGTCTCTAATAGAATTCTGAATTCTTTTGATGAGTGCATATTTCTTGGGTAGCATATATTTATTGTTGTTTACTCCGTATTCTATATCCTGAAAATCAGACACAATTTGATCAGGATTTAACCCATCTGATAGTTTGATATCCTGATTTTTCAATTTTGCTATTTCAACTATGATGCTATTCATGTTTTCAGAATTCATTATTCTATAAGAATGACATATCTCTAATTGAAAAATACATAACTAAATCGAATTTTTTGTCCCGTCTTTTTTGAAATCGCCGATCGATAAACCCCCTCTGCAACTTTTTGAACAGAAGTTGGACAAATATCGAAGTGCCTACCGGCTTCATATAATGATTGAAATATTTTTTCTTCGTTCAAAGATTTCACAGGTCTCTTCCCAACCGTTTTGCAAGTGCCAGTCTTTCCTCGTTTGGAATTCTCACTCTGTGTGATAGCCTGCAGATTTGATACAGAATTATTCTTTGGATTAGAATCCTTGTGATCAATAACAAAACCATTCTCGATCAATCCATAATGACATTCATACACGAAACGATGATTGAGATAAGTTTTCTTTCCAACAGTAAACATCAAGTACCCTTGATTATTCACAGAACCAACTGATTTCTTTAGTCTACGGTTTCTGACAGTGCCATCAATAGATGCCTCATAATTTGTAATCACTGGATGTGGTCTGAATTCTTGGTTCATATATACTACACTATTGTTTGTCTAATTCAGTGTTTGGTTTAATAATGAATCTTTCGATGTAGTCTTGCGGAGTTCTTATGATTTTGTCAGTGACGTTATCAGGGTCAAAGACTTTTTCAGGGTCATAATTTCTGATGGATTGTCCATTTTTTATTCTTTTATCATAATAACGCTTCAATTCCCTATATCGCTTACCACCACAATCAATACACAATTGTGATTTTCCCTTGACCCCAACCCCACATCGAATACAGGGTAACGGACCAAGGCTTCCATGTCGAAAACTTTGCATATGATACCTACAGTATTCATTTTTTCTGCATGATTTGTTACACGGGGTTACATTTCCCATCATGAGCCATTTGCAGTGATTCATTATACATAAATCTTTCATTTAAATGCTTGTTTTATATATAGCATGAAGGAGTTCAAGAGATTGACTTCGAAAAATGCTAAATTCAATGCTGATAAGGAGTTTAAGAGATTATTGAAAATTAACCCTAAATTTAATATCGATAAACCCAAAAAACGTCCAATAGACGGAAACAAAATCAATCTCGATAGACCCAAACGTCCAAAACGTCCAAGAGAGGGAAACATGAAAGAGTTTAAGAGATTATTGAAAATCAATCCTAAATTTAATATCGATAGACCCAAAAAACGTGTAGTAGACAGAAACATGAGAGAGTTTAAGAGATTATTGAAAATCAATCCTAGATTTAATCGCGATAGACCCAAAAAACGTGTAGTAGACAGAAACATGAGAGAGTTTAAGAGATTATTGAAAATCAATCCTAGATTTAATCGCGATAGACCCAAAAAACGTAACAAACGTCCAATAGACGGAAACATGAGATCACCATGGAAAGATGCTCAATTCAATCTTGATATAGTTTCTAATACAC
The DNA here is from genome assembly GCA_030141615.1 of Unio pictorum. Taxonomy (NCBI): domain Eukaryota; kingdom Metazoa; phylum Mollusca; class Bivalvia; order Unionida; family Unionidae; genus Unio; species Unio pictorum. Next base: position 26,951,898 of record JARLTB010000113.1, on the reverse strand, counting down.
CCAAGAATAAAATTCTTGATAAAGTCATAATTAGTAAAATCAGAGACTGTTTTAAAGAATTCAAGCGTGATGGAGCAGCTCATTGTTGGACAACATTTCGAATTCGTGGTGGTTTTGACGCTACCATGAATGATGAAAAAGCAGCAGTGATCATTTCACGTCTTGGGAAAGAAAGAAATATTTTTCGAATAAAATTCATTATTGATGATCATGGAAAATGGATTATTAGGGATAAATTTGAACCCATTCTCAGGAACAACAGAACTGTCACTGTGAATCAAGATTCCCAACCAGGAATGTTGACTGGACTTGATAAACCCTACTACGAAAGATCTTATCCTGTAACAGTAGTTGTTTACGGGATATATCCGATCAATGAAAAACCTGATATTTCAAAACTAGCACCCATGAAATATTCGACAAGGCTCAATTGTGTAGCAGAACGAATAATAGAACACTTCACAAATGCGTCCCGGGGAAATAAACTGACTGATCTAAGACGAAAAAAAATAACCGAATGGGAGTTCACGGTAAAAGAGCATGGGGCAACAATTCAGGATATAACCAAATTAGAAACATCATTGAGATTTCCAATATCGGTAAGGACAATCACCGGTGAAGTATTATACGAATCGAAATATCAATCAAAAGGAACCCCAATTGAAATTATTGATCATAACGCACACGCGTGGTCATCTGCAGTAACAATATTCCCACGGGATAGAACCGTAAAATATCTATCCCAAACCGAAGAGTTTTTTTCAGAGCAGAAATTATTTGATGCTATTTACCATTTGAGTAAAAACGATCCTGTGTCAGTGTGGCTATTTCATAGTACTTCAGACGAAGAATGCAAATTTGATCAGTTTGTAAGGACCAACGGAGAATTATATCGTACTGAAGAACTGCATAATCAAATGAAACAACTAGCTAGTGAGTTTTCTGGGGACGGAGAGGAAATCGAAGATCAATTATTAGCAAACTGTTTCACAGTACCATCAATTGCAGCACATTTTGCTAGGAAGAAAAACGCGTGGAAAACAACACGAAGTGAGTTTTTATCAGATGTCAAATTATCCTGTCTTGAATACAGCCATGGAGGATTATGGAATACAAAATACGACACTGAAACCGTTATTTCAGTTGATATGATTGCGTGTTATCCAGGAAGTTTTCTTGGGTATGGAGAATGCGAGAAATATTTCAAACGATTTGGACACCCTACACACGAAATGACCCGTGTTGCTATTAATGGACCACTGCCACATTTTGATTTAACCGGATTCGCTTGTGTGGTATCATTTGAAATGGCTACAGGACTTCATCCGTGTAGTTATCTTTGGATTGGTAAACACATGTCTGAAAAACACTGGATGCCAATAGTGTTATTACGGTATATGCTTGATTGTAAGATGTTAAAATCATTAATTGTCAGTGAAGCAATTATATCCTATCGAGCACAGAAATCAGTGTGGTTACCCCAACCTGATCTAGAAAAAATAATTAGCGAAGAGCGAAAACTGTTTCCTGATTTTAATGAACAACAAATCATGGATTGGTCCAAACAGTTATTTGAAATCAGAAACAATGAAGCAAAAAATCTTGGACGAAGAATAATCGGTAAATTTACCCAAGGTGGCAAAGATGATAATACGAGATATTCTTCACGATTGATTATAGACAATGCTGAATACGATTTTGTAATCACGGATTTAACGAATAGGGGCCTATATGTCAATCGTAAGGACGCATTTATGTCCAATGGAACCAAATTGGGTACAATTGTTACTTACACTGATGGATACCATCCGCAGTACACACACTTGAGAGCTTCTATGCTCGGTTATGCTTCTATTAATTTATTTTCAATGATTAATAAATTTCCTACCACCGCAGTTAGAGTTGCTACTGACTCATTTTACATAAATAGCAAAATGGCTGATTTTAAGGCTACTGGCAACGAGAATTGGGGATCATGGAGAATTAAGAAAGAAATGATTCATGATTATATTCAATCAGCAGATGTTACCATTGAAAATAATTATCGGAATCTCAAAGAGATTCAATCAGAATTTTCTAATGCGCCACCGATATCTGATCCAATATGCCTGTATAAAACAGTTTATTTAAACGGCTGTGGTGGGTCAGGAAAAACAACCCGGGCAATTGAGTTATTTCGTGGGAAATCAAATATGATTGTGCTAACACCGACTCACAGACTTGCAAGAGAAATGATACAGAGAGGGGTAAATGCCTGCACTTATCATAGTTTCTTTAGACGGAAAGGAGATAAATGGACTCCTGAGCGCATGGGAGAGAAATTTATTCCTGAAATCATGATTTGGGATGAAATAGACACAGTGTCCGAAGATGTCTTGAAAATATTTCTTGAGTGGTTGTTATTGAAGAATACAAAAATCGTCATGTGCGGTGATCACGGCCAACCACCACCATTTGTCGGTGCATCCCCACATGAATGGCTAAAGGGGTTTGTAGACTATTATGAAGAAATTGATACTGATCATAGATCACTTGATGAAAAATTAAAAGAGTTTAAGAAATTAATTAGATTACAACCGGATAGAATCCAGTGTGAAATAGCCCGTGAAATAATTTCGGAAACTCCAATGAATGAGTTTTGGGAAATGTGGAGACCAAATGATTTGATCATTGCAAGTAGAAAAATAGTTAGGGATACACTTCAGATGAAATTATTTGAATTGCATAAACAAAAATTTGCAACGCTTCCAGTGCCTCTTTGTTATAGGCCATCGGATACACGAAAACAGAACATTGAAGTTGATATTCCAGGACAGAGTGAAAAACAAATTCTCGTATTAAATGATATTGTGCTGGTTGATATCAATGTCGTTGAAGATGCATTGCGTGCTAATAAATCCCCATGGACGTTAGGTTATGCAGCAACAATACACTCTTCACAGGGATTGACTATATCAGATACAATTGTTTGGATGGTAGATAATCGCATAGAATGGTCGAATTTAGTCTATCTTTCAGTATCCAGAGTACGAAAAATAAATCAACTTCGAAGAATTGTCCTGGATGATGAAATCATTGGTGATGATAATGACACCACAATAGATGATATTATTGATAAAAAACTCTCCGGTTACAAAGAACAGGACAAAAAAAACGAGAATTTGACATTGATGCTGAATTAATAATCACTTTAAAGAAACAACAGAATAATCACTGCGCAAGTTGCAATTGTATAATGCGCTGGCAGTATTCGGATAAAGATCCTCGCCAATTTACCGTTGACAGAAAAAATAATAGTCTCGGTCATGTCAGAAACAATGTGATGTTGACTTGTCTTGAGTGCAATAGACGCAAGGGTGCTAGTTAAGACCATGCGGTGGCAATTGAGTGTCCTCAGGTATCACTTGTAATTGTTGTCTAATAAAACCCCGTTGAGGGGCAGTTGAATCCAGTTTATAGATTGGATGTCTACCCGTAGATAGTGTTATACTAGATATCTTGTGTGTAGTAACACTCCAAATAGGATCAGTAGCTCTTTTTCTGCCACCCTCAAGCTCTCCTGGTTCATATAAATACCTCACAATGACATTACTACCAAGAATTGGTTGGGAAACGCTAAAATCTTTTTGTGGTTTTTCAGGTATTGATTTCTTTTTAATCGCATTGATAGGTTTCATGTTGATGGTTCTAGTAATCTCGTTATTCAGTGCGGTAACTACACCTGGTAATCTTTTAACCCATTCACGGGATCTTTTTTCTTGGATGAATTCTTTTGCGTATCAGGAATGGCATTCAACGCATGAATTAATTTCACATCTGCTAGATGCCTGTGTTGCAAATTGCTGCTTTTATAAGCAACATCATGAAGGTGACAGGCCTTATCAATGGCGTTTATTGGTTCTTCACCGGGTCGGGGCTGATTTTGATCATTGAGTCTGATATCTAATCGTGTTCCGGGGCCACAGTAGCTATATCCTGGAAGGTGTTTTTCTCCGGGGTATTTTGCCCATGGGGTTCCAGGGAGTTTTGCTAATTTGGCAGCGATATCACCTCCTCGTTTTTTTTAAAGGTTCCTTGGGTTTAGAAACAAATCTAAATTTCTTTGTACTACATTGTACGCATTTACCAGAAAGCGCTGATCGGTTATTTTTAGTTGTAATCGTCGTCAAGTCATCTGTGCCAGTACGCGCCTTACACTTCACACAATATAGATCCATAATTTATGTATAGAGATATGAATATAATTGATTTTTCAGCAACTAAAACAAGAGAACCAGTTAAGCATCATGCAGCGCTACCAAACTCTATCCGCGCAATTATAATCGGACCATCTGGATCCGGCAAGACGCAATTGTTGCTCAATTTAATAATGAGATGGATGAAGTGGGATAAGTTGTATTTAATTGCCCCTAGCGTAGATGACCAAAAATGCTATGAAGTGCTAAAAGATTTTAATGAAAACGCTTCAGAGATTGCCGGCGAGGATGTTATTGAATTTATAACCGATATTGACGAGGCACCATCAGTAGAAGACCTCGATGGAAGTATCAACAATTTAGTTGTATACGACGATGTAATGTTAGATAAACAAAAAAATCCTGCTAGAATATTTTCCCGAGGCAGGCACAAAAACACGGATGTGATCTATGTCACTCAACGATACACACAAATACCAAAAGTGATTCGCGATAATTGTAATGTGTTGTGTGTGTTTAATGGAGTTGATACACATACGCTACGAAATATTTGGCAGACATGGTGTTCTGATATGGACTTCAATCAATTTAGAAATTTCTTTAGTCATGCTCAGTCTGCCCCACACGGATTTGTAACAATAAATTTACATGACCCTCGAACACGATATCGTATCGGACTGGATCAAATATTCGGTTGAATCCAGCAGCAGAGAGGGCGAGTGACATCGATGTTGTAATCTCTTTCCCAAATAATATTCGGTTGAAAATTAGTCATTTTTTTTTATTTCATTGATTTCACTGATTTTTTTTTTGGACCTAATCCATAAAACGATATCAGATTCACACACACATTTGGCCTGATTTCATTGGTTTAAGCCGTTATTTACGAGGGATTACTTAAAAAAATGTCGTCCGATTCGCCCTCTCTGCTGCTTCGTTTGGTACTTGTGTGCTAAAAGCTGTCATATTTGTTGCGTTCCTAAATCTTCCAGAATACTAAAATACAGATGAGCATGATCGGATACTCTGATACGCGACTCTGCCCAGCGAGCACATTTAAGTCATGGCAGTGCACTGGGACCAGTAACGCGAGAAAATGAGATTTGCAATGTTTTTATATCAAATGATGTTCTTCTGAAGAGTTCATATTTTTCAAGATATACTCGTTTGCATTAGGACTGGTCTGAAAATCAAATCAAATCAAATTTTTATAAACAGTAACCGCGAGCATGTCCGTCATATGAAATGCACTGTATGATGTCGCTAGCCTGATGAAGAGTCACATAAGATCTCCAATAAGTAATATTGGTACACATAGGTTTAAAGGATTTAGTGAATCTCTATTTCTTTTCGGTAAATATATATCTTGGAGACGCTATGGAGTGGACGCATCACATAATTTTGAAAGTAAGCTCTGTTGACGGCTACATTGCTGACTATGCCGATATAAATCACGTGTGAGGTAATAATACTGGAAGAGGTTATCTTTGAATTTGGATTAGATGCCAGCAACAATGTTTACTTCCATTCATCGTATGTGATACTTGGCAGTGTTCTGGTTAGAAGCCTACTGATTACGTTTCTTGATATATGCAGAACATATACACGTTGCATTTAGTCTCGTAAGTGATCGCTAAAACTCGTTGGAAGACGAGAATACACCACTTGAGCCAATACACATATATAATATACGCTGTTGAATAAATACTAGTCACGCAGTCACATGTCTAGCTACAAACAATCCAGTATTGCCAAACTGGAACCTCATGTGATATGTATTTGCGTGTAGAAAAACTTTCAATTATTTCATGTGTAATCATCGTCGATCAGTGTCGTGTATTTCCGAGAGTGTCTGCTGAGCGCGTATAGTCTGCACATTATAAAAACGTGTATAGTTATGGCTTATTTATTATAAGTGGTTAGATTTGTTTTATATTGGACTGGGGTGGGGGCTATCAGTCCCGTCTGATATTAACTAGGATTTTTTCTAGGCACTAACCCACCTCACGGCCCAAACAAAAGCACTGAACTATAGAGAGGAGCCATTCGACCAGTTTGTTCTGGAGTTGTATGTCAGTTTTGTTAATTTCTGATCAATATAGTGTTAGATTTGATCTTTGATTTGGATTTCGAGTGGAGCAGTCGTATTAGTGTACGACAGTTTATTGCAGTCTACTTACTGCGATTCTTGCATCGTCAATAATCGTTTCTGGTATAACAGACATGTCTAGTTTTGTGATGCCAACGTTCGCATGAAATCAAGTGCATCATCTGTATTTGTTGTTAGAGAAATAAAATTAACAAAGTCTCTGAGGTTTCTGAGTATCTTTTTCCTTCCTTTGTTTGTGTTTTTGCCGTTGATTTGCCCCACCTCTTTTTTTGTTTTTCTTACTGTTACGTAGAAGATATTGCTTTTACTGACGGTCAAATGGGCTATTTTCACATCTGGATCAGCCCATTCTCCTGGCTTTCAGCAACTCCTTTTTCAGATCATATCGATCAACCATCGCGTTATGGACGATTTGTTTTTCTGGTGACAAAATTCGACGTTTCTAAGCATGCTACGTTTCCAAATAAGTTATCACTCTAACAACTATAAGAATCCACTTTTAATGGAATAGCTCTCACGCATATCGAATTGAGGTTATAAGTGAATTTAACGAAAAAATAAAATTACTTGCAGAACCCTGTTTTGCTGTTTTCCTTCTTTTTAAGTCCGTAGTTAACACACATGTACCATACAAAAACGTTCTATAAAAAGACGTTCTGTTGTTAGAATGCTCCAGTTTAGACTACTCAGAAGTGAACAACTAAAGATACTTTTAATTATGTTTTTAGCGAGCGACTCGTTAGTTATATTGATTAGCGAATAGATTCAAAGTCGTATCGATGAAATATCGAGCATAACTCTTCTAGTATCAGGACGCATGTTTTCATCCTATTAAGGTAATTTTGAATCGAGTTTCAATAACAGTTTGCTCTCTTAAAAGCTGGAATTGATTAGTCCAGAACTACTTGCACTTGTCTGTCTACTATGAGAGAGACGAATGTTGTTTCGTTAGGAAGCGACATTTAAGCCTGTGTTGGAAGAAACTATTTATGCCATATCCACTTCATAAAATTCCTCCTCCTCCTCCTCATCATCATCATCAGTCTCTTGACCTATTGTGGTCATTGAGGCACTGTGCTGCTGAACATCTGACCAGTTCCCTCCATTTGTCTCGATCATGTGCCAACGTGTCCGCAAAACATTTGCTCGTTCGTTCTGTGATGTTGTGACTCCACTTTTTTCTCTCTCTACCTCTCCTTCTGCCACTTAGGACGCTGCCCTGCAGTACTCTTGTGAATAGACTGTTGGCTCTAGTGACATGGTCATACCATGTCAGCTTTTTCTTTCTTACAATGGTGGGAATGCCTTCATAACGGCCTACTTTGTGCTTGATGATGTTACGCACTTCTTTATTTTTTGTGATATGGTAAATTTAAGATCTGCCTAGGATGGTTCTGAAGCATTTCATTTCATGTGCCTGGATTTCGCACTGTAATTATGCTGTCAGGGTCCAGGGCTCACATGAATACAAACGATTGATATGACTAGTGCACTCAATAGTCTGATTTTAGTTTTCAGACATATATTCTTGTCTCTCCGCATGGTTATTAGCTTTGGGATAGCTGCCGTTGATTTTGCTGCTTGTGACAAAATGTCTGTTCTTCATTCCTCTTCGGTGAATATGGAACCAAAATATTTGAATTGGTCCACTGTTTTTAGTTCCTGTCCTCTGACTTTAATCTTGGTTGAGATTTGTTTGCCACTGTTTGTCATCAGCTTTGTCTTCTCGGCGCTTATCTCCATGTCAAATCTGGAAGGTATTTCATCCAGGTTCGTCAAGAAGGTAACAAGCTCATCTTCACGTCCTGCCAGACCATCAATGTCATCTGCAAAGCGTCGATTGTTGATGTTACGCTCTCCAATGCTGACTGTCCAACAGTGGTTTTCCAGGACTTGGCTCATAATGCGCTCTAAGCAGCTGTTGAAAAGTTTGGGTGACAGGAGACATTATTCGTGTTAACGACGTATGGAATGTGGTACTGTTAGGGTACACAACACAATGTATTGTAATGAAGCACATTCGTGAATGGGACTCTAAGTAAAGCAGCAACGTAGATTATCTTGCAAATATTTTAAGGTGTATTGCTGTTAGGTTTCTTGTTCTTTGCTTGACAAACATGCAGAGCATCAATTCAAAAGTGTTCTCCTTGGTATACAGTGTTTGGGTCCAGCATCGCACTGCTAAAAGAGACCCCCGTAAAGCGCAGACACTTTTGCTTTCCACCCAGACTCACTATTCATAAGCAGAACGTCACAAACATTGTCGATTTAGCCAAATTACCCCTCTACGGTACTAAGATCATGGCGAGTTCCAACTGCAAAATGCTCTTCGAGATTTCTAGCAAACTAATGTCATTGAACAAATGTACACCACTTCCAACTATCTTCTCTCTAGAAGTCCTTCCTGAACTCTTTGCAAATTACTTCCGTGACAAGGTACAAAAACAACCTGAATTGACTCGTCGTCACCAAAAAGTTGCGTTACAGAATTTATTTCAGCGACACCCGTTAGCAGCATTAAATCCTGTCTTTATAGAGTTAGTACCTCCAGTCGTGATACAAGTGTATTCCAACAATTCCAAAAATTCCAAGATAACTGCTGCTTAAGTGCTAACATCAAAATATTGCCTTCACTATCTGATGTTATTAATAGCTCTTTTTGATCCGGGGAATTCCAATCATATTTCGAAACTACCATTGGAAAAACTCTTTTGAAAAAAGCCAACACTCTACCAAAACGATTTAAAGAACTATCGCCCAACTTTTAATCTCCCGTTCATATAAAACTATCTCAGAAAACGTTGTTCTAATCCAATTTGTATATCATCGGAATTCAAATAGTTGTTTTTAGGAATGTAGATTTTCCATATCTCCCTTGCCACAGTACTCTAACTACTCTTGTTAACGTAGATAATGACATTCACTATGCTTTGGATAGCGGAACGATTAAAGTACTTACTGTACTTGATTTGTCTGCAGCATTTGACACACCATGCTATATTAAGTCTTCGTATCCAGCATGTATTTGGCATTCACAATACATCCTTACTGTGGTTCATGTCCTTTTTAGTTAAAAGGACTCAAATTGCATCTGCAAATGGAATACACTCCAGACCAATTGATCTATGTTGTAGTGTTCCACAAGTTCTGTTATTGTTTTCTTCGTTATATACACTCAGCCGCTCTCAAGTGTCATGGATCATCACGCAGTGTCAAACCAATTGTACGCTGATGGCACCAAAATACATACAAGTCTTGCCACCCAACTGAAGTTGATGACACCATCCTAGGAATAGAAAGATACATTTCTGATGTAAAATCATGGATGACATGTATCACGCTGCTGATGAATGATGATACAACTGAGAGTATTATGATCACAGCACACAGACTTTCGCATTCACATCCTTTTCCTCCAAAAATATATATCCGCAACACCAACATGAAATTCACACAATCAGTACGATACGTAGGTTTTACTCTATACAGTACTCTCACATTGCACCAACATTTCATGCAAATATCCAACGCTTCATATATTTACCTGAGAAGCATCAGCTCGATTCACAAATATCTTTCAGTTGATGCCACTAAAACGCTTGTGTGCTCATTAGTACTTTCCAGACTGGACTAGTTCAAAACACAGCTGCTCGGATCATCTTTAGAGTATCACGATCAGAGCACACTTCCTAATTGCTCTGTATCCTACTCTGGCCATCCATTCTATCCAGAATCAAACACAACATTGGTTCTCAGTGTGCTATGTTCCACCGACGGACTCCAGGCCTACCTATCTGTCCTCACCGATGTGTACACACCAGCAAGATATTTACGCTGTTCTTCTGACAATATTATACTCGTATTCCCACTATGAAAACGAAGTCATATGGACAATGTTCTTTTGCATACCAGGGCCCAGCAACGTGGAACGAATAGCCCATTGACATTAGATACAAACACCCAGGGATCCCTTCTAAGAATGCTTTTAAAACTCACCTTTATCAACTGCAAGATCAAACTTAAAGACCTAATAATGTTTCCTACTTTCACTATTTTCAAACTTGATTTTTTTTTCGTATTTTAACATTATGGTGTTTATTTTGTTGTTTTGTAGTCATATCGTTATAGATGTTGTAAAGCGATTAGATATGCTAAAGATAAGGCGCTATACAAAGTCCTTATTATTATTATTATTATTATTATTATTATTGTTGTTGTTGTTGTTGTTTTTGCTGTTATTGCTGAGACTGTTTTTGCTACTACAGTTGTTAATTATAGTTTTCAACAAACAATTCCTATATAGCTTTTTTAAGAAGTACTGGTAAAATGGTCTAAAGTTATTTATCACTTTATTGCAACCATAGTTTCTGATGGTAGCTCCAATCGTACAATATCTTATGACAATCTGACAGGAAACGGCGATTTTATTCCCAGGACATGTTCGCCAAAACCACATCCACTGTTGATAGACTTGCTGACGTTTGGTTATTTGGACTCTGTAATGAGTAGATTAACGGGGACGAGACAAAGTTTTGGTCATATGTTCTTCCATAGATTTTGTTGCTATTATCGATGACGACCGAGAAAGTCGGTCCATAAACCTTTACTGGTGTATAAAATTTTTTCATAATACTTTAGCTTTTATAATACGACGTTTTTCTTTTCATAAGAATCAATTTTGCTTCTAATGATGTTTCTTTAAAATAAATATGTGTTTTTGTTAGAACATCCGTCCGCATTTTAGCACTAATTTGAATTCCAATATAGTCCATATTTTGATCCTAACACGTATGTAACTCTGTCACAAGACAGGAGTTATCGTGTCATACAATTTACTCATAACTTCAGTGTGACTCATTATACTAGTGTTGACAAGTGCTTTTTCAAATGCTTATAGCGAATCATTTCAGTCCAAAAAATAATCACTTTATCCTCAGGTAGAAATATTAAGTTTACCTGCTTTTGACCCAGGTCACATTGTTGACTCAGCGTCGTATTCGGCATGATACAAATAGCATGTTATTTTATATAAAGAATATGTCACACCGGTGAGCAATAATAATAGGGTTATTTCATAGTGTACAAGTACAAAACGTTCAATGTGTGCATTATATATTGGGTAATACCAAACGTCAACATGTGTTTGGGATTATAAGTGTTATGGCTGACAGATGAAACATTCGCTGTGCAAGATCACCGTGGACGCAATAACAATGTAATATTTGCAACCTCACTCTCTCTCTCTCTCTCTCTCTCTCTCTCTCTCTCTCTCTCTCTCTCTCTCAATGCTATATATACATATACATACACAAATGCATACATACATACATACATACATACATACATACATACATACATACATACATACATACATACATACATGCATGCATACATACATACATACATACATACATACATACATACATACATACATACATACATAGTGATGGCTAGCACTGTGACACTTGAACCCTAGTACCCAAGTGAAAAGAAAAAATTTAAGGATTTGAAAGTCTTTATTTTCTTCTTGTCTTTAATGCAATATCCCATGTTGTTTTCCACTTCACCGGAAATATTGTAAGTAGTTGTATATGCTACTTGAGGGGCAAGTGGGGAAGAAATCATGGTATATATGTGACCCATAAGTTTAACATTGGACTTGGTTTATAGGGACATAGTTTGTTGTGGGGACAGCTTTGTTTTGTAGGTAGACATAGTTTGTAGCGACAAAAAAGGTAATATCAGCATTGTGATTCTTATATGCCCTTTCCATACTCTGTGGGGAAGTACTGAAGAGGTAACGTTCACATTGCAGATACATCCTAAACACACACGTTAAAATCCAGCACCTACAGTTTGATGAATATCGAAGCACACCACATATACATAGGAGGATACATACGAGGGAGGACTATCCAAGATGTCATAGTGTCTAAGGGAATGAAACCTGGGAAGAACGATATGCCATCCAATACCAATACACGCCATCAAAATCACCTTGTGTAGTGTCCCACATTTGACATCAGAAGAAAGTGGTAGGATGTAAAAGAAAGGAGATGAAATCACACAAACATACTGTCCAAAACATACTATATATGTGTTGAATATGACTACAAATAATTTTACTGACAAGTTCTCATTCACTGACGGGAGTTTGTACGTTTCTAAAATAGTTCAGTAACTTCTTATTGGTTGGCATACGACACACGAATAGGCACATTTGAGGTACAATTAGTAGAATGATCGATCACATGGGATATATTGTGAAATATAGTAGCTTTAGACGGTGTATATATGGAGAGAACTGAGCAATCAGATTCATATCTATGTTTGAGTCATTCCAATGTCTTGTGTTACTGTTGTAAGTCTGCATACGTGTTTTGTGTTGTGTTTGACATTATTTGAGAGGAAAAATTATTTCAGACTGTTCAGTAGATATATAAATTTCTCAATATACGGCTTCTATTATTATTTTGAAACTGAATTACTCAAGGAGTTCTCGACACCGACGTCTTGAGAACGTTCATTTCTGGTTTAGAAATTGATAGTGAAATTTTTATTGATTTGGGTATTTATAAAATTTTAAGGAGATTCGTTCAGATTCACTTTGTATTACAGTTAATTACTCTCGTATTTTCACTTGTAATTTTGATAATTTAACTGTTTAAGTTTAAAACACATATTAAGGTTGCTTCTTTCTTCTACTTTTTTGGGACCATAGATTCCTAAAGTCTTCGGATATTTCAATGACATTATGTTCAAATGTGACTGATGTCGTTCCCTACATTTTTTAATACTTATTCACGGTGCATCTAGCGTTTAATTGTCTGATGTTTTTGTACTTGTTAGCATTAGCCAACGTGACAGTACTACGTCTATTCAGTTTCATGGGTAAACTCGCTCCATTCATCATATACTTGTTTTCTAACTACCTGTCAAAATGAATCAAATCAAAGCTACAAATCAGTTTGTGCGACCCCTTTTGAGTTCGCTTGACGGGCGTTGAATCCCACATTGTAATCATGATCGCCATTTGAAATCAACGGTGTGTCGTTGAACTTCTCCACCTTGTATAGGTTCCATTAAACGGAAACATCCAGATGTATGTTTTGGCGTCATTTCTTTACGTCGAGAGATTGTTAGGTAGGCTAGGTTAGAGTATATATCCATATTGCTGCTAACGAGTGTTTTATTCCACCTCGCTGATCAATGATCCCAAACGCTACACTTGCAACGCCTCCTGGATGGATAATCACTACTTTGACTTTCAAATACAAGTGACAGTTATTCAGATGTAATCTTCGGTCTGTCTTTTGATTTCAAATTAGAGCGGTGTAGAGATATTCAAAGACGACCTGGCTGTGCTTCCTTTCGTATTCATTATCCGAACATACTGATGAGCTCTGGAGTAATCTCGGCATCTCTTTCTGCCAAGACCATTCTGTTGTGAGGAAGGAATTCCTTGGCTATATGCGCGCAAGCGTTTTTGTAGAAGTTCTCTACGTTAAGATTTGTCAAGGGCTTTGACAAACTGGTCGATGAACATAGGTGCACACGACATGATCAGATATTGAGCACTAAAACAAGGCTTGCACGAATTTTCTTAATATAGGTGGTCAAGTGAGGAATGGCTGGGACTAGCTATTTGAATTTGTTAATGAACAGATCATTTTTGGCAAGGTGGTCCTTGTACATGTTCTATGAAGAAAGTGATTTGATCTCCGTTGTCATCTAGCACTGGCGTGGGATGAATTATTTCTACGAAAGCTGCATCCCACATCCAAAAATGTCGCTGGTTAAAGTCAAATACAATTAGTTATTTATAATGGATGGTTGTCCTTTTTGAGATGTTACTCGGACACAAAACGGAACGATTTCCAAATGTTCCAAACGAGATGATTCTGTCGTTACTGTAGTGCTGCCTGGAGTTGGCTGCAAGGCTATCGTTGTTGCTAGAATGTCATGGTAATGTTAGGTACAAGGTCACTGCAATGCTACTGTTGGTTTTAGAATATTTCATGGTAAGGTTAGGTACAAGGTCACGGCAAGGTTACTGTTGCTATTAGGATATTTTATGGTAAGGTTAGGTACAAGGTCACTGCAAGGCTACTGTTGTTATTAAAATATTTCATGGTAAGGTTAGGAAGAATATCACTGATGCAACTGCTGAGTAATATGGTCTACAATTGCTTCTATCCTTTTACATACTCTTGTTGGTGATGGCTGCACCGATGACAAAAGACACCAGGCAAAATTGTCACAAAGGGAGGGTTTACGATTTTGGCAGACGTTTTGCACACAATACTACAGGTTTCGATTGTAGTTCTTAAAGGGAGAAACACGAGGACAGGTATCTTATGTGTATAGACATGATTGTCATCTCAGTGTTAATCCATGACTTGTGAAGTCTCAGTCCAAAACAAAATGAAAGACAGCTCGATTTCTTTTTCAACGCACTTTCAATTTTTTCAGTCGTAGGTTCCACTAATTCAAATGCTTCTCGATTAATAATGCTTTCGATGTCGTGCGTATCGTGTTCATTTGTGGGCACTCTTTGTAACAGTTTACTATTCATATCTTCCAATTTATATCACTAGGATGACTCTTATAATGACAAGAATAAATTCAAGAGCCAGCTAGTTAAATAACCTTTGTAGAAGGTTCATTTACTTTGTTCATTGCAAACCAAATCTCCCGTATTTTATATTTCGCGTTTTTTAGAGGTAGATGAAGGCTATAAAAAAACATACGATCTACCACTGCAAATCGCTGTCTGGGTTCACTTCTAGAGGTGTATGTCAAATGCAACAATGGTATAATTAACTATACGCATTGACTTAAGTGTGTGTTCATGTGTATAATATTTCAACATGCGATTTTTTTAAGTGCTTTGAAAACGTCAAACGGCACTAATGTTCGTGTGGAATGTTTCGTCATAGAAAACGTTTCTCTTTCTTTGTAAGTTAGTTTAGGTAAGCTTACTTTTGAAAGTCAGTGCGTTGGTCTTTATGCCATCTATCTCATTTTTGCAAGACCAATTCTCGTATTAACTCAGAATACATTTTTGGAAGTGAAAGGTACCTCTAGTGGTTGCGAAGGAGTCTTGTTTTCTTGGTTATCGTTTTCACTTCTGAATGCACGTTTTGCTTTGTTTGTTCTGGCAAAGACGTTGGCAACATTAACGTTTTGACCGACGACTGTATTGACTTTCATCTAACTGTAGAGGAGAGTGGGAACAAGGGAGTTGGTGCCAGCGAAGTGGATACTGAAGCAGCAGAATTTGAATGATTTCATTTGCAAATTATCCTTTATTTCAATTGTGTCTGTTTCTGCCTTGGTTACCTTTCATGATCGCCTTGAAATCGATAAGAGTCTATTTAATTAATTAGTTTAAAACTTTTCGATGAAAAGATGAAGACTTTGCAAGATTGTTCCCTGCCGCTGAGATTTGTCTGTATGACATATCAGTTTGACTCGATAACTGTTGCAATTATTGTTGTAACTGTGACATCCCCGTGAGATTAGGATTGAGAAATAAATGGAGTGTAAAATATTCATATCAATGAATGAGTTTGTAAGGAATTGATGTCAGATTTAGCCCTTCCATGACAGTCCAATGTACACGTATGATGCCTTTTCAGAACTGATGTGTTTTTATCTTGTCCTATTGCGTCATAAAAGTGTCCCTGCATTTGATCATAACAAAGTTGCAGCAACATGGGCCATATCAACAAAGGTAGAAATCATCTTTTCTTTCGACTCATGTTTTTCTTTTTTTTTTTGCCTTTTGGCAAAGAATCCCATCGATGCTTTCCTAATAATGTTTATGTAGCCTGGATAAAGTACCTTTCCTTTCGATCCATTCAAGCAAGTTCACATACGGGATTGATAATTTCTTTCTGATGTTTTTGAATGATGTTTCCGCATTGGTGGACATTATTTTGCCAAAACCAACAACATATCACAATGGTTGCAGTAACGTTTCCATTTTATTAGTGGCTTGGGAGCAATATGATAAGGTGATTCTTAAATTAAGTTAGATATGTTGTTATTCTCATCATGCCATATGTGTTAGTTGACCTGTTTCTTGTATGTTTCAGCAGACGTGTGGACACTGTAGATATAGAGATATAAAATGGAATTGAAAAAGTAAATTGAGGATGTTTCAGAAAAAGTATATACAAATAAATTTATTGTAGTTGCCTCTGATAAGGTGTGTCCACCAGCAACCACGTCTTTGACCTAAGAAAAACATATGAGGAAACCTTTTTTCTGTGAAAACCTCATACTTAACACCAGCAAACATAAACAACAAAAGTGTTAAGGGATCAGCTAAAGCTAATAGGGAACCCATTAAGGTGCTCCTTCGTGAGGGCCCACCGACCATTTCCATACCCATTCATACAAATTCAAATTTTAGATTTTCTTTCATGGGTGACTGATTATTGAATGAATATAAATATTTATTTCTTATTATGAGTTTGCATCTTTTCGAGGTGTGTTTGCTTTAAGTGTCTTCTCCCCACAATTTTAATTAACAAAATGATGGAAAAAATCAAAAATCAAAGATTGATTAGGTAGAGTTTGATGATGTTGGAACACAACATTGCCATCTGGTACATTAGGGGATAATATAGTTTAATTGCATATGCACTTTCGCTTCTATACGATTGCTAATTACTTTACTACGTGTATATGTTTAAAGAAAGAAAAAAAACTGTATTGTATAAATATTTACTTTTTCTTGGCGGTATTATGTATATCCATACAGTGTGTATGACCTTCATCTGCAAATGTAGGCAGATTCCTTTCCTGCTGTCTAAACATATAAGTAACATACTACAAAGCTGATGCTTGAATAGTAGCTAAAATGTTATATTATCATTATCATTACTATTATTATTATTTCTACTATTATTTTTATTATTATTATATTTGAAGGTGAACATGTTTACTTGAATTTGTACACAGTACCAACGTATTCACAATCTGAAGTCACACAATACCTACTGTTTATCATGACCATTTCTTAAAGTTTAGTAATAGACATAATATTGTTGACAATTTATAATGTTCGTGAAATGAACCGTTGACCATCAGCCTTGTCCTCATAACGAACCTCGCTTTTATAAAAGTGGAAAATGTTTCATTGTTTTAACATCAGGCTTTTGTATAAGCAAGTTGTGCTTTGTTTTGAAGATTTTGTTTATTTATGTATCTAAATTACTTTTTCCGACATTACTGTGTTTTCATTGAATTATATTTTGTATTATAATATTATGATACAACAAGAAAGCTAGCACGTTCAGCCAACTGGCACATTACCACATTTAATATCAAATTCATTCGGAACATGATTGAAATCCAATATTAAATACGTTTGGACTTGTGACAGAACTATATGTGGAAGAAATACACATCATTGTGCTGCATGCATATGCTATGAAACAAATAATAACAAACAGAATTGTGACCTTTACAAATGGCCTTGACCATTCAGCTAGAGCACAACCATTATATGATATCGTATTAGTCTTGATTACAGTGCGACAAGTGATTTGCGTCAATGTATGTTCACAAATTTGAAATTTACTGCATATACATATATCATACACTTCTTTAAATTCTTTTCAGGGCTATATTCTTCATTCGTCTTTGGCTTGCATCAGTCATCATCTACGGTGTTTTGGTGGAGATTACTACTCTTACTGGGTGCCCACTTGCTTGTAGATGTAGTAATTATACAAACAGTAGCATCTACGTGGAATGTTTTATCACGAATTACAATCATGCTGTTATATTTCACAATACATCTCTCCCAGATCACACAGTCAGTGTCTTCATCTCTGTTAGCACGTACATAAATCAAATTCCTGATGCAGTTTTTCAGGAACCTTCCTGGAATCAGGTATTGCATTTAAAACTTGACGGTAATGGAAATATTACATCTTGGCGGCCATCAATCCAAACCTTTCAATCCTTAAGATCTGTACGATATCTGTATCTAAGAGATGCTGGAATAACGTATATAGAAAACGGATCATTTAGTGAACTCCCGGATTTAATTGTATTGGACCTTAGCCACAATAGGGGATTGCATTTGATCGACTTAACCAATGCAATGGTGGGTCTTTCTTCACCAAATCTGCAAGTGTTTAATGTAAGTGGGGTCAGTAGCCAAGAAGACATGGGTCTGTTCACCGTAGACCATTCATTTATGGAAAACCTTCGAGGAACAAGATTGATAGTTTTGGATATAAGCTGGACAAGAATCATTGAATTTGCGGTACCGTTTAGATATTATGTGCCTTACTTGGAAAGCTTTAATGCATCAGGAACACCGCTCCTAGGTCAAAGCTCGTGTCTAAGTGAAATGTATGTTATGGACAGTTTAAAAGAATTGGTTCTTGATAAATGGCCACAATTTACAAGATCTAGATCCGTTAGAAGACCTGTTACAAATGAATGCATTTATGCTAACCTTTCAACTAATGGAGACTGTTTCAATAGCCCCCCAAATCTTGAAATTGTATCCTTGATTGATTCAACTATTAATATCTCTTACATATTTGAACGAAATGGCAAAATATGCATTAATCCTAACAATACCATCAGACGCATAAACCTCTCAGGTGTGCAGTGGACAGTTTCAAAACTATTTTCGTCCCTTACGGGTCTTCAGCATTTGGAAGAGTTTGATATAAGTCGTACATCATTGACTGATCTTCATCAAGACAGCTTCCGCTACTTTCCGTCATTACAGATCTTGAATATTGCTTGCAATTCACTTTCTGGAGTTATACCGTCCACGTTTTCTAAATTATTTATTTGGAACGAAAATCTTTCCCACTTGAACATATCATGGAATAAAATTGACCGTTTACCTTCCGATTTACTCAGTACAAATAGGCAGATAACTGTGTTGGATTTGTCACACAATTATTTGCAGTCATTTGGACTCATATTTCATAAGGATGCTCTTCTACAGCTAATTGACCTATCATACAACGTATTAGCTGTCTTTGAGCCAGTGTTTCGTGATTTTATTGGACTGAACATATACATTGCTGGAAATAACTTGCAGTGCAATTGTTCTAACACGTCTTTAGAAATGATTACTTGGATGCTTTCTTCACAATCTAGTAATAAAGTTCAATTATTGCCACCTAATGTCACTTGCGTATACAACCACAGAGTGGTTGAAATTTCAGAATACATTTCATCTTCTTTACAAAGTGTCTGCATATCAAAAATTGAGGCTAATACTAGTGGGTCTTTTATACTTTCTGCTGTAATTGGAATTGTTGTAGCCTCACTTGTTGCAGCATGCCTAATGTTTGGTATATGGTGCTATAGGATAAAGAAATGTACTATTAGTAGTCGAATTGAGAATCAGATTCATTTGCAGAACAATGTTGGAATAAACATTATTCCTGAGAGACAACCAGATTATGCCGTATTTTTGTCTTTTAGCAGCAATGATAAAGACTTTGTTATTGAGTGCGTATGGCCAAAACTGGAGACGAAACTTAAGTGTTTGCTTAAAAAGGAAACCAAGTTAGTTTTTGTTGGGGATGCTAATTTTGATGTGGGAAGTCAGATTTGCAAGGAGGTCATTTCAGCTGCATCTCGCTGCTGGTGTACGGTTCTGATTATATCAAACTGTTTTCTGGAAAGTGACTGGTGTTTGTTCGAAGTCCAGTCTGCGTGGAATAGCGGGTGTCGAATTTTCCCACTTTTTATTGAGAAATGTGATGGACGCAAGGCAAAAGGAATAATGAAAGTTGTCTGTAGGGATATGGTAAGGCTGCTATGGCCCAAGGACAGAGCTGATCTTCAAGAAAACCTTTTTGATTCATTGTGTGCACGTATCGTACAACACATCAATTTGCATGAAGAATCAATATAATATAACTACAAATAAGTAATGTAGAGGAAGACGATATCCTAATACAGTTAAATGCGTTTTATGAGTAATATCTCTCTTGGTGCGGATTTCATCCTGAAGTTAATGACGTAACATTGAGTGTATTTACGCAATCAGCAAAAAATTATGTAACATTTTCTTTCTCTGTTTCGTAACTAAACTACCTTAACACTTCAGTTGTTGATATTATTAATCAAGCTTACTAAGCTAATTGTTCACAAACAACCACCGATGGAAAACTGCAAACAAGGCATGAAAAATGTTTGTTTGATACAAAACGGATTATGTTCGAACATATTTGCACTAGACTGCCTTGAAATCAAACATATTTTGAAACGCCTACAAAAGAAGTAGTTAGTTCGTAACGCCGCAAAGGAACTACCAACTTATTAATGTGTCCTTCTCTACTTTGATAATACTCGTAGACAATGGATACAATATTCTTTTGTATGCACTGTTAAGAGTTTTGTTAGTAGTTTTCTAAATAAATATATTTTTTATTATGAGATTTGGACGTTATATCCTTTACTGAAATCGTAAAGTCATAAAACATGAACATCAGTAGCACATCCTACGCTGCAGAGGTGAACATACCAAATAGTTGGTGGGGTTTATTTTATAAAAAAAAAACAACCAAAAGGTTCCTTCAAAACATTAATACAAGCGTCAATAATGATAAACATGGTGGAGCGTAAAACCCCAGTGTTT
The DNA here is from genome assembly GCA_030141615.1 of Unio pictorum. Taxonomy (NCBI): domain Eukaryota; kingdom Metazoa; phylum Mollusca; class Bivalvia; order Unionida; family Unionidae; genus Unio; species Unio pictorum. The sequence goes on along the minus strand of JARLTB010000113.1, from coordinate 26,930,957 downwards.
AAGTAGTCCTTTATATGAAAATGAGGCTTCATACGAAAATCAATACAAATGCGTCAAGAACGCAAACCCGATTACTTTATCCGGGTTAGCACACTTTTGTTATTCACGCATACTTGTCGAATTTATTTACCGACCACTAGTGTAAGACACAAGGGCATTCACGGTTGGTCGTTATCCTCCCCTGATTATGTTAGACTTTACAGTATGCGTCAAGGGTGTGTGTACAAATAGTAAAGACTCCCTCAGCCAAACATTATCTCGAGACATATGCGATATCGAGAACGAGGATCAGGTAAATTTGCTGTGATACATCCACGAGGAATCGCTTGCGCTTTTGAGACTAAGTTTTACACTTGATCATATCCATGCCCGCTGAACAACAAATATGCGGGATGTTTCTTAATCTGTTGGCATCAACTCCAGTATTGTCAACCAGAAGATTATACTTATCTCGGATCACATTTTTTGCACATATTGCCAAGTAAAATATATAATATTGGTGTTTTTGTTTATGCATCGGACAAATATTATAGCATCACATCATCATTTACAACGTGATTGTTGATGCCCCTGTTGAGAGGAGCGCATAATGCAATTCATCGCGATCAGGTAATCGTTCAGCAATTTATCTTAACACTTCCGGAGCGATTATTTAGATGTCAGTATACTCAAGAAATATCCTTGAACACAGTTTTGGTGGACAACATAACTCGTAAATGGGTTACAAGACTGTCAATTGTGATAGTCGCATAAAATAATGAAATTACAAGTGGAATTCTATGAATCTTTCCAATGCAATCGCAAAGAAACGCAAATACAAGTAATACCTGAAAATATGCACTTACAATCGCCTTCACTTTTGTGAAGGATGATTTTTACTGTCTCGTCGAAGTCAATTACACTCAAGACATAGCATCACATTTTCGCGCGTGGCAAAGATTGCTAATTACTACATTCACGGTAAATTATCTTTGATTATTAGGAGAATACTGTCAAAACGTTACTGTGCTACAACAAACACAATTATAATTTTGTTGTTGTTTCTCATCCATGATAAACTTAACCTCATGATCGAAGTGACGCTTTTGTGTCACACTGCTGCTGAACCGCTCATGATTTCCTTACATATCATATTAGAGCGTTGTGTTGATTTCCTGAGTTTGATTATTATTCATTGTGCAGCCTATAATAGCCCCCCCCCTCCTCCATAGATGAGACGTTTTTCTGACGCACGACACCGCTTGGTAAACAAGGTAGGACAAGGTAAGACAATGCAATACGATCATCGACAATCCAAATATTAGTATCCGAAATAGTTAATCCCTGTGGTGAATGAATACGAATAGCAAATCCTGGTGTCCATGGAGTATTATCCATCGTTAACGCAAACTCATCAATATTAACAGGAACAACAACAGTATCATAAAGAACGAGCTTTTATTTTTACTTTGATTCTGGAATAGGTCCCGAAATTTCAACTTCAACATTTTGTTTACGTGTATCTGCCGGCCTATAATATTATGGCACAGGTAGATATTAAAAGCTTTCTTTATGTGACATAAATAAGTGTTGATGAACTGAATACTCACTATCTTCGTACATGCAACTATCAGACCATCAGGCCTCCACAAATTCTAAAAATTATCTTTATTTGTTTCTGGAATTTCCTTGCTGCAGGCGGATTAGCCTTTTGAACTCTTTCAGGGTCGAATCAAGTGTCCGGGGATAATTAAGTATTTCTTCAAAATAAAATACGAATTATTTCAACAAGTGATACCAAAAGAAATGGTTGTTGACCATGATAACCACACATGATAACAGCAGTATGCCGAGTAAATAACATATAAAGAAACATTTTAAATACGTCATCGGATAAAGTGCATATCTCATCCCATATAATAATTTTAAGAATATATTCCTCGCCCATTTGTTCAGTTGATGACGTAAATCTAAAGCCGGTATCAATAAGTATGATTGTCATCGATAATAATTATCGAAACATACCCTATCAACGACGATTGTCAATGTGCATGCTGTGGGGAGTGACCGTCGATGTAGCTCACAATTATTCCTAATTTAAATCTGTCCGATATCCGATTCGTTAACATTAGTTTAATTTTAAAATCTATTTGTATTTGTTTTATCAGCAGTTATGAATTCGAGCTCGGAATTATCGACAACAACTTTTGTTCAATGTCGTTATGATCATATAATCCTCCTAGTGTTCATTTTCCAATTATTCCTTTGCCAAGACTTTCATTTTCAATGTCTCTGATATCGTAATTGACATATTCCATGCTCTCCTCACCTACGACGTGTTTTTGGAGCCTGACTTGTTTTGTGGACGATACGATATTATTGCTTCACTCACGGTTTACGATATCAATATCTTTGCATCTTTGCATCAAGCATCCATCGAAATAAAACTATTGGAGTTGAACCACGTTTATCAACTGAGATGACGTTATTTTACTCGTATGTAGTGTTCCGCAATCTGCCGTATTCTTATTCGACACAACTGCGTTGTATATCTGCAAGAAATTCCAGCCGTGTTGGCCTCCATGAATTTTCCTCCTCCGGATTGGTGAACGAATTACTGAGTGATTGTTTAATAATATAAACATCGTTCGTATATTTAACCAAATTTCTCTGACATCTCGCCTTGGAGAAATTGTGTATGATAAGGATCGCAAAAAGGCTGTACAAACTCGTCATAATAGCTATCCTCGGAATGTTGAAACAACGACACTGATACAGGTTCACTCTTTCTGCTACTACTGATCAATTGAACTTATCATCATTATTAAAATAACAGTTCGATTTCATGAAAATAATGGTATTTCCGATCTCTATGGAAGCTCCTTTCGATTTATATGTTGATTTGTACAAAATCTTACCAGTTAGTGTCTTCACCATTATTGAAAACTGTAATGATTTTATTCCAACTCAGCAACGCCACTGGTCGTAGTTTTATGTTTGTGTTAATGCGCTTAGTCCATTCATTGCTTGTTTTGCGTCTCAGATTAGTTAAACCCTTTACATGTCTCGTTTGAAAAATATTTTATAACTCTTTCAGCAGCACAATTTAAAATCAAAATGTTCATTTGTTGCAGGTTATTAACACTGGATTTATCATTCACAGGATATATCGGATACATAACGGCCGGCACAGGATGTGCTCTCTTCTTATATAGTTTTGTCGAAACCAATCAGTATTCCGGGTTTGTAATTTTTAAATAACATTGACAATATCCTCAGCGCGATTTAATTCTCGAACATAATAAAGTTTGACACAGATAATTCGTGTTGTTTCAGGGACGTATCACACGGTGGCATCTACCACCGCGGAATCTACTGTCACGATAATGTTTATGCTACATGGATTTCTTTGTTCATCGTCAAGATCATTAATAAGTGCCCTTGCTCGCTGCTCATTCATAGCACATCTTTAGGTGTTATCGTCTTGTCTAATTCTGATGTTGCTCACATATGCGACGCACCATTATTGTAAAACGTTCTCTTAGTGTCACGGATGCGATTGAGTAAAATCTAACTTGTCAAATCAACATCAGCCAGAGTTCGCCTCGGCAAAATCATGTGGTTATTATGTCTAGATCGAATCTCGTTTGAGACGGTTATATCGCAGATAATCTTGTAAATTCTTCCTTTATATAATTTAGGTAAATATAAATTATACCTAAACTGCAATTTAAACTATACAATGATTAGAGCAAAAACGTTGCACGTAGTTGATGATTGGATCCAGAAGTCCTTGTGTAACTGATTTCCGTAAATACCACCTGCAGAGTATGCAATATGCTATACAAGGAAAGAGCCGTGTTACAAGTGTAACAAGGAGGTCTAGGATGTAACGCAATTGTGCGTAGACTGTGAAGACAGAAAATACGGAGTTTCAAACGGTATGATAAACAAATGACGGCTTAGAATCTATTAAAAAATGGTAGATATTATCTTACTATACTAGTGGGATCTATCGAAGTAGGTAGATATCATTTTACATATGTTTTCAACCTTTTTAAAAGCCATATATACTAATTAAATGGAACTACATCTTATCATCAAGAATTATGAATTATGAGGGATCGCGTGCTGGTGTCATCATAAACTGAACTAAAACACATCGTCGGCTCGGTTGATAATGCCTGTTAATCGTATTCACTGTTGGATTGATTATATTAACGGTTAAAACTTTTTTAAGTACTAGAATAATCTTCTGGCTATTACACATCAAGAATTGGGAACCGGGAAATTCTGGGAAATAATATTTATCATGCAAGACCCGTTAAATCTGTACATTTTCAGACAGGCGACAAAATATGTAGATTCCAAGTATTTCGGTATTTACCAGGTCTCGGTAAAACGTATTGCAGCTAATATTACCAATTAATTATGTTCAAAAGAATTACAAACAATGCAACTCTTTTATCTAACTCCACGTGACGGGAAATACCTCCGTCCAGACCTGCCTAAAGTTTAAACAGTAACCTTGCTTGTATTGTAATGGTTTTTTTACAAGAAGTAAAAATACAGTGTAACATTCTTCACTTGTTTAAGGGTTTACAATGATAATACCTGTTTCTTATAAAAACGTTATCTTCTATGTGTTGCATCATGACGTTGAACTTAACACTGGTGAAGGAGATGAAGGAGCACTGAAACGTTATACGTTAATTTGTGTTACCGACGATTTGTTTCATGACGTAGATAAATAATACTCTATATAGGTGGTATGTTGGCACCGTGTTCGTTACACCAACATTACGTACAACATGCAGAGGTGTAAACGTGTTTACATGATAAGCATACTATGATCCAAATGCTGTCATTCCATCATCTATTTTTGTAACGATGTCATACTCTAGATGTTTCTATTGTCGACGTATTTCCTTCATCATCATTTGAGTTTGGTTATATCGAATTATCAACGCTCTTTTCTACAATATTGATAGAACCAGTCCTTGCAACGCCAATTTGTATCAACGCATTTACCTGATCGCAGAGCTGAGCGTTGTGTTATTGCTGTCCACGTATATTTGTTGCGACTTCATAGTCTGGTTTTGGTTCTCTCACATGTATAATTTTATTTCTGCTGATGTTGCAATCGCCATACATAATAAAACCATAAAAACTAAGACGATATCTTGGTCACATCTGGCACATGCAGAATAGTAGTGTTTCATAGCTCTGTTTAATTGGGTTGGCAATTGGTAACGCAATGAAACAACTCTAAATTATTGGATGTTAATTGATTAACAGCATCAAGTACATCAAAATTGGAATGGTTAGATCAAAACGCATTAAATTTAGCGAAGTGTTTCGGGTAATATCCAATCTGATTTTCTCGAATGGTGGGTTCATGGCAGTAATAGACACTTTCTGGAAGTCAATAGTCTCCTTCCTGTTGCATTCGTTAATGCCATCACATCACCAATTTCAACAGCACCAAGTGCAATTGCTTTTGCATCAAGCGAGTGTTCAGCGGCTATCACCGCTCGTATAGTTGCAGGTTGAAATATACCAACCGTCTTAGAAATGTCTTGAATGGCACCCACAGACAGATCTTTTATAATACACTATCTCTCGTCGTTGACGGTTTGTCAGGAATAGTCGATTTAGAATCTTACGATCGCTGCTGATTTCAGTAATATTTCAATTCCAGACTTATGTTCTAATGGTGATCGTATCTTTTTAAAATGACGAGGATTCATTTTAGTATTATTAACATAATAATTATGCCATTATCAGACCCTGAGTGATTTCATTAATGATCGTGCAATGAACCACGGGTAATCTACTAATATGGTTTCCACTGGGGCGTCAGTGACGCGTATTCGTCCATCAACATCTTCAAGCAGCTTTGTTTTATCTGAGTACAACAGCGATTGCTCTATAACCACTAGCAGGCAGTTGTGCTACACGAGCTGGGATTTGTATTTAAACGACTGATTGTCTGAGCAAGTCCAAGTGTTCCGCTGAGACATAATAGATCGGATATAATGTTGTGAAATCCCTCTTAGATATCTGCAAACCAGAATCAGTATTATAATCATGCCCCATGAATGTCATCAATAGATGATAAGCAATTACAACATGATTATTATCAAAATTTAGCAACACGTCTTTGGATGATTCTTGGTGTTCGTTGATTCTCATAGAAACTTAATTAACACCCAAGCGTGTCAAACACCACTGGATTTTTTTCCTACTAATCTACTCTCGCATTTTCCTGAAACGCCATGATGGAGTCATTGTTGGCATACAAAACGCATTTTTATTAGTATTACTTTACCTCATTCAACCAGCAACACGCCATATTGAGTCATTGCATGTGGGTTTTATCTCACACGTTCCACAGTATCTTGAGCGCAAAATATAACTTACCTGGCATGCCTGCAGAAACCAAAGATATGTGATAGTAGATGTACACATGAAACTTCGTCATCAATGCGATCCGAATCCCAAGTTGATATTTTCATATATTGATAGTTCTGTCTTGAAAGTTTCAGTCCAGGCAGCTTCTCATACATCACCTTCTCCAATGTTTATGTGATATGGATGATCATTGGTATATTTTGCGAACATCATTGACGGACCAAATGCCGTTACGAAATCGTCGCTGTATCTTGCAAGGCCAAGTATCATCTAGGCAAAATCAAAGATTGAGAGATATTATTCAAGCCTACATTCCATATAAATTAAAATCTCTGCCGACAATAAATATATACTTATATCCTGACGGTACGGCTCGAGTCTTCTGTTTGTGTCAGGTACACGCGCATTAGAAGAATAATATAGATAATAACGCACCGATTCATCCTTAAAGACTGATGCATCGATGAATAATGCTGGATAAGATACACGCTTGAACATTTTATTATATTTCCTGTCGTCTAACACAACGTCCACTTCCCACTATTAGACTTTTATCAGCTGGCACTGTTCATTTGCAGATTGATTATTGATTTTACTCACGTTTAATGAAATCACGTCAGTGCTGGGTAATTTGACTGGGTCCAGTTTTACTGGTGGCTGACTGTGTATCATTCGTTCTTGAGTATAACTGATTCTTGAGAATCTTTTAATAGTAATAACACCACCAGTAATAATACCTTTATCAGGAACAACATCAATAGCTTTCATTCCCAGTTGCTTTGCAATCGGTACTGTTTTAGAGAATACCTCGCTGAAAAGACCCTGAACAACATCGTCGAGTCCATGTCCGTTTTTAACATTATATGTTGATAATTGTGAATGTATCACCCTGACCACTACATAAACACGATAAGCATTATGTATAATTACATATATCTGTTTTTATTGTCACTATTTGCATCAATCACTTAATCAGCCAGATAATCATCAACGATTTAATCAAATGAGAGACACATACACATTAATATCCACGATGCTGCCTGTAAATAATCGTTGACAAATCGCAGCTGCTTCATTAATAATCTCTGGAGAATTATTTCTTGCACGTTTTCTGACAATCAGAATTTCAAGTCGATCTACGTCAGAAAGGATGCTGTTAAGGCAAGCAATAATACCACTTCCTTTAATATAAATACCTCTTGCAGTTCTCCTGGATCATACACTATTTTTTAAATGTTTCCTTTCTTTATCTGCGTCACGTTTAAGTGAACGAAAATGTGGATCATCGTCTTCTGCAGATGTGATAGTAAATGTATGTATTAGTAAATATTAGTAAATATTTAGTACACATCATTAACCCAATCATCATCACTCTTTCAAGAATCGGTATATCTGGGTTTTACATAGTTTGATATTTAACAGTGTCTATGTGAGGCAATATGAATTGCTTTTGTTGTATTTAGAATTCAGGATAGTGTTAAGAACTTTAGACGTTGATTTATTCTTAATAATATTAGATTCAGGTTCTGATGGTTGTTGATGAGGTATTGAATTTGCGAGTTTTGTTTAGGAGACGTTGGATTTTGTTGACGTTGTGGTTGTTGTTGTTGCTGGTGTTGCGATTTTTAGGTTTCAAAACTGACTCTTTATTTTAGTAACCCATTGACGCAGTATTAAATAAATTACCTATTTGAAGCATTAAAATTTCGTCAAGAGCTCCATCATTAAATTTGTCAGCCTATTCCAATTCAACCCTTTGTCTTTCTTTTTCTGCTTTTTTTTTGCCCCGTTTCAAAACGAACTTGTTTAATTTTTTGAAGTATTTCTTCCAGGCCGTTGAGCAGCGTTCATATAATCCATAAGGCTTAGTAAAATTGTTGTTGTTTCCATAGTTCTTTCTGCTATTGTGCCAGTCGCTTTAGTAGTTTGTTCTAACGTAAGTATAAGAATTTCAGTAACCGTTGTAACCAGTTCACATAATTGATCTGATGCTTCTGCAAAATCAACTTTACATTCTTGATGTTCTTGTCATTTTTGTTTGACAATCAAGGACCGGTAGATATATATTTTTGATTGCTTCTGGTCGCACTAAAGCTAATCCAGCTGTATAAAATTCCATTGCTGGTGCTATATTATCAATATATCATAATGATTGAATTGCTCAAACCTAAAAAGCAGCAGAAAGGGTGAGATCTTAATGAAACGTCAGGGTGGGTAAATGAAACATATTCTCAATATTTCTTTAACACTGACAACAAAAGATAAAGTAACAAAATAAACTAACCCAATGAGAAAAACTCTCGGAGCTTTTGAGGCTTAGATTTTACGTTACTGATCTTATGTTTTTCTAATTTTTCGTACGTTTTATTTTTAGGCAAATGACTTTCTAGCAAAACAGTTGGTTTCTCCTTTCTTTTACTTATGTTGACTTGACCTCAGTTCAATTAATGATTGGGGCACTTTGGCCAAAATATGTGTTGGCTAAATTTGGCAATTGGTATTGATTTTCATGAATGTAATTGTACACGTATTATACACGTACTTTTAGTATAACACAACGTCATAAACCTACATAAATTAAAAAAAAAAACTTATTATAAATTAGTATAAGATATCCTCAGCACTTGTCATTCGTATAATGGTGTATATGTAGTCGTTCAGAGATTTTATATAATGGACTTAACGTTTATGTTTGAACAACTAAATAATTATATTCTGGTTGAACAGATGTAACAAAATATAAATAAGCATTTCACGGCTTTTTATTTGCGACTTATATTTTTCTGTTTCTCTTTCGTGAAATTATATAGGCGTGACAAGGAATTGTCCTTTCACTTGTCACGAACCAGGCCTCTCTGAAACAATACTGTATACAATGGGCAGCAGTTTAACTTATTTAAGCTTTAGGGCCAGCAGGTCTCATGCTCTCTAAATCGACGAATGTTGAATAAACTCCATGTTTAGCATCACCAATCGGTGTTACTCATTTGCAATAGTCGAGTACAGATTACAAGACAGGCGAAAACGCTTCGGTGTATCTTGGATGCGTGTACCTGATGTAAAACATTTGAAAGGTTTGATAATGAATGCCATATAAAAACTCTCATGCCCTGACAAGCACGCGTGTTTAAAAAAAACGTGTTAAATAAATAGACAAATAAATCCGCGAAAAGAGATAAATAAAAAATTAATACATTATTACAGAATGGGGCTGTTTCCACCAATAATTGCTGTAATAGTCACGTCTATTCTTAGTAAGTTACAAAAACAAATCGTTGAGCTGTAAATTTGTGCAGCCTCACCTCTTCATGTATAAAAAAAATGGGAAATCATTGACAACATTAATTTACAGTACATTACCAAAACAATGTAACAGTCAAAATACGTAGAGAGATGTGTTTGGTTAGTTAGTTAGATGTTGCCAATATTCTATCACAATTTAATTAACTAGCTAGTGTCTTGTATGAGCGATCACGTCGTTTTTTATACTCGTGTTAGCTTGTGGGACTGCAAACTGAAAACGATACGTTCGCACAAACTAGATACCCTATAGGGGTATAAAATAGTTTCAGCCGCAATAGCCGCAAATAAATGCATTAAATGTACCTAAATTTAAAGTTAAACGTCTATTATTAACTATTATTAAAGCAGCATTGCTATATATGAAAATGCGTATGAGAGATTTAATAATAAAATGGTATAACAATTAGTTATATATATATGATCATCTACTTTTGGCTGAGATCAAACTATGCAATAGCACAGATCAGAGTTCGAAGCGGATAGTAGTAAATCCTTCCTGAAAGGTTCGGCAAATATGGGCATGCAAACAACTTACGTATGGACGTTATTTTTGCATGATCAATCAATGCATAAATAAATTATGTACTTCAAAACATCACAGATGACATCGTGATACAACGGAATCCAGCCAAAGAGCAGTAAGCACAATTTGATTATTTGATCACCCAGAGGCATCACTAAAAATAAATTTTAGCATACATTATGTATTAGAGTGCTTAAAAATAGGTGCATGCATTGCACAGTAAGCCCCGCGACTGAAACAACGCATGCTATTCCATTTTTTCAGAACCAATTGCCATTCCAATGTTTGATTACAAATTGAAAAAGAAAGAACCGACCAAGACATTGCGAATGACTGCCAGACTGAGTGCTAAAACAGGACATTGCGAATGACTGCCAGACTGAGTGCTAAAACAGCTTAACTAGAACATCTTTGTAGTATACAATCATATGTTTCAACATTTTCACCAGTTTCTCAAAATAACAACGTGTGCAGATTAAATTACTAAGGGAAGAAAGATATTTTTAAACAATGCATGCTGTAACTGCAGCAGAGTTAACCATACATAATGGTCGTGTTATATCATACATATACATGTGTGTGTGTGTGTGTGTGTGAAGGTACATTTTTGTTATCTACGCGCATATTATATCTGCTTGACTTATACCAAAGGTACACATATGGGCGTAAACCTGTGACGCCTTCCAAAATCAGATACATGCGTTATACAAGCTAAACTAGTTTTTCTACCTTTGCGAGTCATACGAGCTTTTTGCCATCAAGAAGGAAGAGCCATGCAAACGATTGATAGGATCCGGACGCTATCGCATATAACTCAAAGCAAGCGAAACAAAGATAAGGGGCATTGATTTCGCTGTTGATAGGATCAATGCCCTACAGCTTATTCCCCAATTGAGGTGTAAGGGCTATGAGGATACATGTATTTACAAATCAGACACATTTAAAATTTGTTGGGGGGGGGGACAAAACGTAACGGAATTTTTAATTTTCATATATACGCTACATCAATTTTGCAGCCACCGATGATTTCCCGGTTACAAATCCAAATGTAAACTACACCGAACATACACGTTAAGAAACTTATCATTATCAAGACGATTGTGCACATGACGGCTAGCCAAGAAAATTAATGAAATAATTGAACAATATAAAAAAATCTCCGCAAAATATAACTGAATCACCTTACGACATAGATCAGTTAACATGCATAGGTCTTAACATGATATAAACTATGATACTTTTCAGAAAAATTTAAAGCATGCGTTGGATAAACGACATATTTGGATTGCTGACAGCTAAAACCAGAGTCAAATAGGTTAATTAAATAGGCTTTACCTGTTATGAAAGAATTGCTTTAGAAAATACTAAAACATAACCTTCATGTAATATCAACATTGTTTTTGTTTTCATGAGAGAAATCAAATTAATGTTAAAATTACGGTTTCATTTGACAGTATAGTATTCTCCAATTATACTGGAATTAAAAAGAAACGTGCCATGCAGTCTTTACGATTCATACTTCTACGGTAAGCAGCTATCATATTTTTTTGAATTAATGCATCATACACCATGAAACCTCAATAAGGTACATGGTCGTCCGAAACATATGTTTTAAACATGGCGCCAAAGGATGATGCGTAATCAGGAACTGTCATGTCACTTTCATTTGTTTTGTATCGTACCTCAAAACAGAGTTTCGGTGTAGGCTAATGGATTTTGTGACGGCTCTTTCCATTTGTTATCATCTTGGAGACTCCGTTCTTGAGTACTCACATAATTCTCCAATCCATTTTTAATCACAGGCTTATCTGCCACTGAGTCAATTGTCATGGGCGCCATCATTTTCTTGATACATCAGCCAATGCATTCCTGCGAATTCGATTGACCATGTATCAATTGTTTTTGTGTTTACATTTTGTATTTCTCATTTGTGTATGTATGTATATATGTTTTTGTAATGGATATAAAAACAAAGTATAACTCCGGTAGTGTAACTTCATGTGCAGTGAATGAGTCTAGAATCATGTCGAGAAAATTATATAAATGGAAAGAACCCTTCAGTTAAATACACAAGCAAGTCCAAAATGAATGCAGATGTTTAATGCCTTACAAATTCCTTAGTATGCTGTTAGCCAAATATTAGAAGACAAATACTGTGTAAACATTAAAATTTTAAAGTCCTAGTTTCATCTCGTTAACATTTTGATGGCATTTTAAATTGTGCTTGCTGCGCATATTAATGTAAGATCAGATCATATATTCAGAAGATGATTCAATAACGTAGTTTGTGTATTGTTTGCCCTGTTATGTAATCAGTGTCAGTGTTTACTAAATTGATACATGTTGGCATGTTAATTAGCTATGCGAATTGTTTATAGGCTAGTGTCAGAGTAAGCTATTCGTAGGATATTTATATGCCAGTGGTTTGAGGCATTGTGCTAGTAACCTATCAATTATCTGTATGTTTTCCATGTTGTAAACAATGGCATATGATACCATTATGTATGCATTCCAAAGCATCCCCCAGGTATATATATACGTTATAGCTTGCGATTAATCCCGTTGTGTGCCAGGCGTTATTCACACACACACACACACACACACACACACACACACACACACAAGCCACTATCGCTCGCCCTCTCTCTATCATTCTCAATTATTAGCTAGCTACTCCTCCACGTGCATTGACCTAAAACCATCTGTCCATTCATTTAACTGTGCATCCATCTAACGATCAATGTATCGATTGGTCGATTGATCAATCCACCCGTTAACATAGCATAATTAATATCACACATGCATGCTACATTTATAGCAGGGAACTGTAAAAGGTCAGATAATATGCTATCTAAGCATTGTTGTTTATGCTGTACCTTTATATACTCATTCCATGTCGTTTATGTTGTATGTTTCGCTTTGCTTTATTTTGATTCCTCATTCTTATATGCTGTTTATACAGATTAATGCTTTTCATCTCAGTTATCGCAGCTATCTAGTCTAATTGCACACTTTATTTCATAGCATTTTGTGCATAAGAGACAACACACGTATGACCCACCATAATTACATATTAATTGAAACAAACGAAAGTGGAGGCAGGCCTTTAAAGAGTAGCCAGGTGAAAGTACCTGCCTTTGATTGTCTAAATTCATAATAAATCCAACACTTCATCAATATTTCTTAGTATTGTTGTACTAAGCCTACGATGTGGCTCTGTAATAAATTGACAGAGAGTCGCATGAAACAGAAGAAGATACAAACAAGCAAACACCAGCAAAATAAAACTGTTTTCCTCATAAGATTAGAAAGAGGCTGACCAAAATGTTGAAACAGTTATATGAGTACCTCTTAACATGAGATGGTGTAATACGTTATTGTGATGGCCAGATGAGGTCATGTTTTATATAATTTGTCACATTGCAAAATGACCCCAGTATAATTGTTGGATTGAACAATGCCTCATTCATTAGCCCCTGTTTCTAAAGTCATCCTTAATGATATATTTTTTCTTCTCATTCGTATTTTCCTCTATCTTTAGCAGTCTTATTTTCTTATCAGTTCTGCTAGTATGATTGCCGTGATTTTAACTTAAAGAATACATTTTTTACTCAGTGAACCTTTTATAGTCCATGATCATAACTCCCAGACGTTCAATTGCAAGAATTTTGTTGAAATTGGCGAAAAGATGACTTTAACTTCGCTGAAGAGAGCTATCCATCCAAAGTTTCTTCACAGAATTGTCTTCAAACTTTGGGACGAAAGCGTCCCTTTGGACCGCCTCGGTCTTGGTATGGTCTAAAAATCAAATATCTATAAACAGTAATAGCGAGCATGTCCGTCATATGAAATGCACTGTATGATGTTGCTAGCCTGAGGAAGAGTCACATAAGATCTCAAATAAGTATTATGGGTAAACGTAGGTTTAAAGGATTCAGTGCAGTTCTTGTCCTTTTCGGGAAACATATATCTTGGAGACACTATGGAGTGGACGCATCACATAATTTTGAAGTTAGCTCTGTTGACGACTGCATTGCTGACTATGTCGACGTAAATCACTTGTGAGGTAATAATACTGGAAGAGGTTATCTTTGAATTTGGATTAGATGTCAGGAACAATGTTTACTTTCATTCATCGTATGTGATACTTGGCAGTGTTCTGGTTAGAAGCTGGCTGATTACGTTTCTTGACATATGCAAAACATATACACGTTGCATCTAGTCTCGTAAGTGATCACTAAAACTCGTTGGAAGACGAGAATACACCACTTGAGCCAAGACACATATATAATATACGCTGTTGAATAAATACTAGACATGAATTACATGTCTAGCTACAAACAATCCAGTATTGCCAAAACAGGAACCTCATGTGATATGTATTTGTGTGTAGTAAAACTTTCAAATATTTCATGTGTCATCATCGTCGATCAATGTTGTGTAGTTCTGAGAGTGTCTGCTAAGCGTGTCAAGTCTGCTCATTATAGAAACGTGTAAAGTCATGGCTTATTTTTTATGAGTGTTTAAATTTGTTTTATATTGGACTGGGGTGGGGGGTATCAGCCCTGTCTGATATTCACTAGGTTTTTGTTCTAGGCACTAACCCACTTCACGGCGCAAATAAATGCATTGAACTATAGAGAGGAGCCATTAGACCAGTTTGCCCTGGAGTTGTATGTCAGTTTTTATAATTTCTAATCGATATAGTGTTAGGTTTGACCTTTGATTTGGATTTAGAGTGGAACAGTCGTATTAGTGGATGACAGTTTATTGCAGTCTAATAACTGTGATTCTTGCATCGTCAATACTCGTTTCAGGTATAACAAACATGTCTAGTTTTGTGATGCAAAGTTCGTATGAAATCTAGTGCATCATCTGTATTTGTTTTTAGAGAAATCAAATTAACAAAGTTTCTGAGGTTTCTAAAAAACTTTTTCCTTCCTGTATTTGTGTTTTTGCCGTTGATTCGCCCAACTTCTTTTTTGTTTTCCTTACTGTTACGTAGAAGAGATTGCTATGAGGTAACCATTATTTTGGAAATACCCCATGCTTCACACCAGCAAACATAAACAACAAAATGTTAAGGGATCAGATAAAACTAATAGGTAACCTTTTATGGTGCACGTTGGTGTCTGCCCACTGCCCCTTTCCATACCCATTCATACAAATTCAACTATTAGATTTACCTTCATGGATGACCGATTATTGAATGAATATAAATATGTGTTTCTTATTTTTAGTTTGCATCTCTTCGAGGTGTATTTGCTTTTAGCGTCTTCTCCCCACAGTTTTAATTAACAAAATTATGAACAAAAATAAAAGATTGATTAGGTAGAGTTTGATGATGCCGGAACACAACATTGACATCTGGTACATTAGGGGAAAATATAATTTGATTGCATATGAACTTTCGCTTCTATATGATTACTAATTACATTACTTTGTGTATATGTTTAAAGAAAGAAAAAAGCTGTATTGTATAAATATTTACTTTTTCTTTAAAAGGTTGGTATTATGTATATCCATACAGTGTGTATGACCTTCATTTGTAAATGTAGGCAGATTCCTCTCCTGCTGTCTAAACATTTAAATAACATACTACAAAGATAATGCTTGAATAGTATTTAAAATGTTATATTATCGTTATTATTATTATTATTATTATTATTATTATTATTATTATTATTATTATTATTATTATTATTATATTTGAAGGTAAACATGTTTACTTGAGTTTCTACACAGTACCAATGTATTCACAATCTGAAATCACACAATACCTACTGTTTATCATGACCATTTCTGAAATTTTAGTAATATACCTAATATTCTTGACAATTTATAATGTTCGTGAAATGAACTGTTGACCATCAGCCTTGTCGTCATATCGTAGCTCGCTTTTATAAAAATAGAAAATGTTTCATTGTTTTAACATCAGGCTTTTGATAAGCAAGTTGTACCTTGTTTTGAAGATTTTGTTTATTTATGTATCTAAATTACTTTTTCCGACGTTACTGTGTATTCACTCAATTATATTTTGTATTAAAATATTATGATACAACAAGAGAGCTAGCGCGTTCAGCCTCCTGGCGCCTTACCACATTTAATATCAGATTCATTCGGAACATGATTGCAATCCAGTTTTAAATACGTTTGGACTTGTGACATAACTATATGTGGAAGAAATACCCATCAATGTGCTGCATCCATATGTTATAAAACAAATAAAAACGAACAGAATTGTGACCTTTACAAATTGCCTTGACAATTCAGCTAGAGCAGAACCATTATATCATATCGTATTAGTCGTGATTAAAGTGCGACAAGTGGTTTGCGATTATGTTTGTTCACAAATTTGAAATTTACTGCATATACATATATCTTACACTTCTTAAATTTCTTTTCAGGGCTATATTCTTCATTCGTCTTTGGCTTGCATTAGTCATCATCTACGGTGTTTTGGTGGAGATTACTACTCTTACTGGGTGCCCACTTGCTTGTAGATGTAGTGATTATACAAACAGTAGCATCTACGTGGAATGTTTTATCACGAATTACAATCATGCTGTTATATTGCACAATACATCTCTTCCAGATCACACAGTCAGTGTCTTCATCTCTGTTAGCACGTACATAAATCAATTTCCTAATGCAGCTTTTCAGGAACTTTCATGGAATCAGGTATTGCATTTAAAACTCGATGGTAATGGAAAGATTACATCTTGGCGGCCATCAATCCAAACCTTTCAGTCTTTAAGATCTGTACGATATCTGTATCTAAGAGATGCTGGAATAACGTATATAGAAAATGGATCATTCAATGACCTCTCGGATTTAATTGTATTGGACCTTAGCCAAAATAAGGGATTGCATTTGATCGACTTAACCAATGCAATGGTGGGTCTTTCTTCACCAAATCTGCAAGTGTTCAATGTGAGTGGGGTCAATAGTCAAGACGACACGGGTATGTTCACCGTAGACCATCCATTTATGGAAAACCTTCGAGGAACAAGATTGATAGTTTTGGATATAAGCTGGACAAGAATCATTGAATTTGCGGTACCGTTTAGATATTATGTGCCTTACTTGGAAAGCTTTAATGCATCAGGAACACCGCTCTTAGGTCAAAGCTCGTGTCTAAGTGAAATGTATGTTATGGACAGTCTAAAAGAATTGGTTCTTGATAAATGGCCGCAATTTACAAGATCTAGATCCGTTAGAAGATCTGTGACAAATGAATGCATTTATGCTAACCTTTCAACTAATGGAGACTGTTTCAATAGCCCCCCAAATCTTGAAATTGTATCCTTGATTGATTCAACTATCAATATCTCTTACATATTTGAACGAAATGGCAAAATATGCATTAATCCTAACAATACCATCAGACGCATAAACCTCTCAGGTGTGCAGTGGACAGTTTCAAAACTATTTTCGTCCCTTACGGGTCTTCAGCATTTGGAAGAGTTTGATATAAGTCGTACATCATTGACTGATCTTCATCAAGACAGCTTCCGGTACCTTCCGTCATTACAGATCTTGAATATTGCTTGCAATTCATTTTCTGGAGTTATACCATCCACGTTTTCTAAATTATTTATTTGTAACGGAAATCTTTCCCACTTGAACATATCATGGAATAAAATTGACCGTTTACCTTCCGATTTACTCATTACAAATAGGCAGATAACTGTGTTAGATTTATCACACAATTATTTGCAGTCATTTGGACTCATGTTTCATAAGGATGCTCTTCTACAGCTAATTGACCTATCATACAACGTGCTAGTTGTCTTTGAGCCAGTGTTTCCTGATTGTATTTCAGTGGATCTGCCAAACTGGCATGGACTTAAAATATACATTGCTGGTAATAACTTGAAGTGCAATTGTTCCCCCACGTCTTTAGAAATGATTACTTGGATGCTTTCTTCACAATCTTGTAGTACTGTTCAATTATTGCCACCTAATATCACTTGCGTATACGAAGACAGAGTGTATGAAATTTCAGAATACAATGTTTCGTTTTTAAAAACATACTGCAAAGAAAAAGATTTGATTTATATACTTTCTGCTGTCATTGGAATTTTTGTAGCCTCATGTGTTGGAGCATGCATAATGTTTGGTATCTGGTTCTGTAGGATAAAGAAATGTATTATCAGTAGTCGAACTGAGAATCAGATTCATTTGCAGAACAATGTTGGAATAAACATTATTCCTGACAGTCAACCAGATTATGCTGTATTTTTGTCTTTCAGCAGCAATGATAAAGACTTTGTTCTTGAGTGCGTGTGGCCAAAACTGGAGACGAAACTTAAGTGTTTGCTTAAAAAGGAAAGCAAGTTAGTTTTTGTTGGGGATGCTAATTTTGACGTGGGAAGGCAGATTTGCGAGGAGGTAATTTCAGCTGCATCTCGCTGCTGGTGTACGGTTCTTATTATATCAAATAGTTTTCTGGAAAGCGACTGGTGTTTATTCGAAGTCCAATCAACATGGAATAGCGGGTCTCGAATTTTTCCACTTTTTATTGAGAAGTGTGATGGACGCAAGGCAAAAGGAATAATGAAAGTTGTATGTAGGGATATGGTAAGGCTGCTATGGCCCAAGGACAGAGCTGATCTACAAGAACAACTTTTTGATTCAATGTGTGCACAGATCGTACAACACATCAATTTGCATGAACAATCAGTATAATGTAACTACAAATAAGCAATGTGGAGGAATGCGATATCCTAATACAATTAAATGCGTTTTTTGGGTAATATCTCTCTTGGTGCGGATTTAATACTGAAGTTAATGACGTAACATTAAGTGTATTCAGGCAGTAAGTCAGAAATTATGTAACATTTACTTTCTCTGTTTCGTAACTAACTACCTTAACACTTCAGTTGTTGATAAAATTAATCAAGCTGACTAAGTTAATTGTTCACAAACAACCACCGATGGAAAACTGCAAACAAAGCATGAAAAATGTTTGTTTTATACAAAACGGATTATGTTCGAACATATTTGAACTAGACTGCTTTGAAATCAAACTTATATTGCGACACCTACAAAAACAAGTAGTTAGTTCGTAACGCCGCAAAGGAACTACCAACTTGTTAATGTGTCCTTCTCTACTTTGACAATACTCATAGACAATGGATACAACAGACTTTTTCATGCACTTTTATGAGGTTTGTTAGTAGTTTTCTAAATAAATATAGTTTTTATTATGAGAATTGGACGTTAAATCCTTTACTGAATTCGTAAAGTCATAAAGCATGAACATCTGTAGCACATCCTACGCAGCAGTGGTGAGTATACCAAATTGTTGGTGGCTTTTAAAAAAAAAACTAAAGGTTCCTTTAAAAATGAAATACAAGTGTCAATAACGATAAACATGGTGGAGAGTAAACACCCCAGTGTTTAAGCAGTCCTTTGTATGAAAATGAGGCTTCATACGAAAATCAATACAAATGCGTCAAGAACGCAAACCCGATTACTTTATCCGGGTTAGCACACTTTTGTTATTCACGCATACTTGTCAAATTTATTTACCGATCATTAGTGTAAAACACAAGGGCATTCACGGTTGCTCGTTATCCTCCCCTGATGATGTTAGACTTTACAGTATGCGTCAAGGGTGTGTGTACAAATAGTAAAGACTCCCTCAGCCAAACATTATCTCGAGACATATGCGATATCGAGAACGAGGATCAGGTAAATTTGCTGCGATACATCCACGAGGAATCGCTTGCGCTTTTGACACGAAGTTTAACACTTGATCATATCCATGCCCGCTGAACAAATATGTGCGATGTTTCTTAGTCTGCTGGTATTAACACCAGTATTGTCAACCAGAAGATTGCACTTATCTCAGATAACATTATTTGCACCTATTGCCAAGTAACATATATAATGCTGGTGTTTTTGTGTCTGTATAAGAAAAAATGTTATAGCATCACATCATCATTTACTGCGTTGAGAGGCGGGCATAATGCAATTAATCGCGATCAGGAAATCGTTCAGAAATTTAGCTTAACACTTCCGGAGCGATTATTTAGATGTCAATATACTCAAGAAATACCCTTGAACAAAGTTTTGGTGGACAACATATCTCGTAAATGGGTTATAAGACTGCCAAATGTGATAGTCGCATAAACAAATGAAATTACAAGTGGAAATGCTATGAAACTATGCTATTGCAATTGCAAAGAAACGCATACAAGTATAAAGACATTTCTAATTATCATAACAAACATTACTAGGTAATGTGTGTGTCAGATATTTATATGAACCTGATAAACTTGAAGGTGGGAAGGAAAAAGCTACTGACACAGTCAGGAGTGTAACCAGACGTAAAATGTTTAACGCGGTAAAATACAAAGGTTGTCCTTCAATCTGCAAAGTAGATATAACTCTTCATCCACGTGGATTTGTACGTGAACAATCACAGGTAATACAAGTAATACCTGAAGATACGCACTTACAACCGCCTTCACTTTTGTGAAGGATGATTTGTACTGTCTCGTCGAAATCGATTACACTCAAGACATATCAGCATCACATTTTCGCGCTTGGCCAAGATTGCTAAATATTATATTCACGGTAAATTATCATTGGTTATTAGAAAAATACTGCCACAACGTTACTGTGCCACAACAAACACAATTATTATTTTGTTGTTATTTCTGATCCATGATAAACTTAGCCTCATGATCGAGGTAACGCTTCTGTGTCACACTGCTGATAAACCGCTCTTGTTTTCCTTACTATATCATATAAGAGCGACGCGTTGATTTCCTGACTTTGATTATTATTCTTTGTGCAGCCGATAATAGCCCCTCCCCCCCATAGTTGAGACGTTGTTCTGACGCACGACACCGCAAGGTAAGACAATGCAATACGATCATCGAAAATCCAAATATTAGTATCCGAAATAGTTAATCCCTGTGGTGAATGAATACGTACAGCAAATCATGGAGTCCATGGTGTATTATCCATCGTTAACGCAATCTCATCAATATTAACAGGAACAACAACAATATCATAAAAAAACAGCAGTATGCCGAGTAAATAACCTATAAAGAAACATGTTAAATACGTCATCGGATAAAGTGTATATCACATCCCATGTAATAATTTTAGGAATATATTCCTCGCCCATTTGATCAATTGACTACGTACCTCTATAGCCGGTATCAATAAGTATGATTATCATCGATACTAGTTATCGAAACATACCCTATCAACGTCGATTGTTAATGTGCATGCTGTGGGGAGTCACCATCCATGTAGCTCACAATTATTTTTAATTTAAATCCGTCCGATACGTTAACATTCGTTTAATTTTAAATATAATTTTATTTGTTTTATCAGCAATTATGAATTCGAGCTCGGAATTATCGACAACAACGTTTGTTTAATGTCGTTATGATCATATGATCCTCATCATAATAGCTATCGTCGGAATGTTGAAACAACGACACTGATGCAGGTTCACTCTTTCTGCTACTTCTGATCAATTGAACTTATCACCATCATTAAAACTAACAGTTCGATTTCATGGAAATAATAGTATTTGCGATCTCTATGGAAGCTCCCTTCGATTTATATGTTGATTTGTACAAACTCTTACCAATTAGTGTTTTCACCATTATTGAAAACTGTAATGATTTTATTCCAACTCAGCAACGCTGCTGGTCGTAGTTTTTTTGTTGTTAATGTTTCTTGTTTTGCGTCTCAGATCCCTTAAACCCCCTTACATGTGTCGTTTGAAAACTGTTTTGTAACTCTTTCAGCAGCACAATTTAAAATAAAAATTTTCATTTGTTGCAGGTTATCAACACTAGATTTAACATTCAAAGGATATATCTCATACATAACGGCCGTCACAGGTGTAACAGAATTGTTACCGAGTGGGTAGTGGATCAAATGAACAACTCAAACACAATATGTGAAAGATGATGTAAATTTATGAAATAAATTATTAATGAAAAATAATGATGTTTCAACACAATAACTCATGCGTTCAACCCACAATCACACTACACAACCATTCACAATTTGAAAATAAAATTAAATATTAATTCAAAATGAACACAGATCCAAGGAACCTCCTGGACTGCACAAATGTTTCAAATAAAAAGGGAACCTTTACAAAAATTGTATTATCGCACGTATGAACTGCGATAAACCTCAAATCGTATTATCGCACGTATGAATTGTGATAAACCTCAAATTATATTATCGCACGTATGAATTGCGATAAACCTCAAATCATATTATCGCACGTATGAATTGCGATAACAAGTACAAACATCTATATGCATTAAGTCAAGTTCCTAACTGTTCTTGAGATTCATGTAATTCCTTGGAATACTACCGAGATTTAAAGTAACTCCGTGTAAATATATCAATGCATTCAATTGTAACCACAAATGAAACACAAACATGCGTCTTGACCCTGTACAACCGTACGATTCACCAACGGTTAAATCGCCGCACAGCTTCTCCGAATACCTAGGGTTGACCCAATACTTTTATCGGCCGCTTGCCCAACAGCCGAGTCTGCAGCTGCTATCACCGCTGGCATAGTTGCAGGCTGAAATATACCAGCAGTTTTAGCAATGTCTTTAATGGCACCCACATACAGATCCTTTATAATACACTATCTTTCGTCGTTGACTGTTTTCATGTAATTCCTTGGAATACTACCGAGATTTAAAGTAACTCCGTGTAAATATATCAATGCATTCAATTGTAACCACAAATGAAACACAAACATGCGTCTTGACCCTGTACAACCGTACGATTCACCAACGGTTAAATCGCCGCACAGCTTCTCCGAATACCTAGGGTTGACCCAATACTTTTATCGGCCGCTTGCCCAACAGCCGAGTCTGCAGCTGCTATCACCGCTGGCATAGTTGCAGGCTGAAATATACCAGCAGTTTTAGCAATGTCTTTAATGGCACCCACATACAGATCCTTTATAATACACTATCTTTCGTCGTTGACTGTTTGTCCGGAATAGTCGATTATGACCCTTGCGATCACTTGCGATCGCTCCAGAGTTCAGTAACATTTTAATTCCAGACTTATCTTCTAATGGTTATCGTATCTTTTTAAAATGACGAGGATTCCGTTTAGTATTATTAACATAATAATATGACATTATCAGACTATGCGTGATTTTATTAATCATCGTGCAATGCACCACGAGTTTTCTAGTTATATGGTTTACACTGGGGCATCAATGATGCGCATTCGTCCATCAACATCTTGCAGCAGCTTTGTTTTATCTGAGTATAACAGCGATCGCTCTATAACCACTAGCAGGCAGTTGTGCTACACGAGCTGGGAAATGTATGTAAACGGCTGATTGTCTGAGCAAGTCCAAGTGTTCCACTGAGACATAATAGATCGGATATAATGTTGTTAAATCTCGCTCATATATCTGCAAACCAGAATCAGTATTCTAATCAATCCCCATGAATGTCATCAATAGATGATAAGCACGTGTAACATGATTATTACCAAAATTCAGAAACACGTCTTTTGATGGTTTATGGTGTCCGTTGATTCTCAGAGAAACTTAATTAACACCCAAGTGTGTCAAACACCACAGGATTTTTTTCCTACTAATCTACTCTGGCATTTTCCTGAAACGCCATGATGGAGTCATTGTTGGCATACATAACGCAATTTGTGTTAGTATTACTTTACCTCATTCAACCAGCAACACGCCATATTGAGTCATTGCATATGGGTTTTATCTCACACGTACCACAGTATGTTGTGCGGCAAACATAACTTGTCTAGCATGCCTGCAGAATCCAAAGATACGTGATAGTGGATGTACACATGAAACTTCGTCATCAATGTGATGGGAATCCCAAGTTGATATTTTCATATATTGATAGTTCTGCCTTGAAAGTTTCATTCCAGGCAGCGTCTCATACATCACCTGCTCTAATGTGTATGTGATAGGGCTGATCAGTGGTATAATTTGCGAACGTCATTGACGGACCAAATGCCATTAAGAAATCATTGCTGTATTTTGCAAGGCCAAGTATTGTCTGGGCAAAATCAAAGTTTTTGAGACATTATATTCAAGCCTACATTCCATATAAATTAAAATCTCAGCCGACAAGAAATATATACTTATTATATCCTGAACGTGCAGATCGAGTCTTCCGTATGTGTCAGGTACACGCGCATTAGAAGAATAATATAGATAATAACGCACCGATTCATCCTTAAGGACTGATTCTTCCATGAATAACGCTGGATTAGATATACACTTGAACATTTTATTATATTTGATGTCGTCTAACACGACGTCCACTTCCCGCTATTAGACTTTAATCAGCTGTCACTGTTCATTTGCAGTTTGATTATTGATTGTACTGACGTCTGATGAAATCACGTCAGTGCTGGGTAATTTTACTGGGTCCAGTTTTACTGGTGGCTGACTGTGTATCATTCGTGCTTGAGTATCACTGATTGTTGAGAATCTTTTAATAATATCTTTATAAGGAACAACATCAATAGCTTTCATTCCCAGTTGCTTTGCAATCGGTACTG
The DNA here is from genome assembly GCA_030141615.1 of Unio pictorum. Taxonomy (NCBI): domain Eukaryota; kingdom Metazoa; phylum Mollusca; class Bivalvia; order Unionida; family Unionidae; genus Unio; species Unio pictorum. Next base: position 26,906,170 of record JARLTB010000113.1, on the reverse strand, counting down.
TTTTGGAGACTTTCTGAATAGACCCTGAACAGCATCGCCGAGTCCATGTCCGTTTTTAACATTATGTGTTGATAATTGGGAATGTATCACCCTGACCACTACATAAACACGATACGCATTATGTATAATTACATATATCTGTTTTTATTCTCACTGATCTATTTGCATCAATCACTTAATCCGCCAGTTAATCATCAACAATTTAATCAATGAGAGACACATACACATTAATATCCACGATGCTGCCTGTAAATAATCTTTGAAAATTCTTAGCTGCTTCATTAATAATTTCTGGAGAATTATTTCCTGCACGTTGACTGACAATCAGAATTTCGAGTGGATCATACACTATTTTTTAAATGTTTGTTTTCTTTTCCTGTCACATTTAAGTGAACAAAATTACGGATTATCATCTCCTGCAGATGTGATAGTAAATATATGTATTAGTAAATATTAGTAAATAGTTAGTATACATCATTAACCCAATCATCATCATTCTTCCAAGAATCGGTATATCTGGGTTTTACATAGTTTGATATTTAACGTTGTCCATGTGCGGCAATATGTATTGCTTTTTTGTATTCAGTATAGTGTTAAGAACTTTAGACGTGGACTTATTGTTCATAATATTAGATTCAGTTTCTGGTGGTTATTGTTGAGGTATTGGACTTCGCTATCAAATTTTCGAAATACTAGATCACTATATCTTGCCTGTGGCTTATTAAGGAATAAACTATACATTTATGTTTATCACAATGAACATTAGCACATTTAGGTTTCTAAACTGACTTTTTATTTAAAGAAACCATTGATACAGCATTAAATAAATCACCTATTTCAATCATTTAATTTTCGACAAGATCTTGATCATTAAATTTGTCAGCCAATTCAACTCTTTGTCATTCTCTTTCTGCTTCTTTTCCTTTGCCCTCATTACAGCACGAGCATGTTTAATTTCTTGAAGTTTTTCTTCCAGGTGGTTGAGCAGTAATCATATAATCCATAAGGCTTAGTAAAATTGTTTTTGTTTCCATAGTTCGTTCAGCAATTGTGCCAGTCGCTATAACAGTTTGTTCTAATGTAGGTAAAATACTTTCAGTAACCGTTGTCACCAGTTTACATACTTGTTTTGATTCTTCTGCAAATTCAACTTGACATCCTTGACGTTCTTGTCATTTTTTTGACAGAATCAAAGACTGGAATATATATATATTTTTGATTGCTTCTGGTCTCACTAAAGCTAATCTAACTGTATAAGATTCCATAGCTGGTGCTATATTATCGAAATATAATAATGATTGAATTGCTCGAACCTAAAAAGCATCAGAAAGGGTGATCTTAATGAAACGTCAGGGTGGGTAAATAAAACATACTCAATTTTTCTTTAAGACTAACAACATAAGATAAAGTACCAAAATAAACTAACCTAGTTAGATAAACTCTCGGTGCGTTTGAGGATTAGATTTTACGTTACTGATCTTAATTTTACATTACTGATCTTATATTTTTCTAATTTTTCGTACATTTTATTTTTAAGCAAATGACTTTCTAGCAAAACAGTTGGTTTCTCCTTTCTTTTGCTTATGTTGACTTGACCTCCGTTCAACTAATGATTGGCGCACCTTGGCCAAAATATGTGTTGACTAAACTTGGCAATTGGTATTGATTCATAAATGCAAAAGTACACGTATTATACACGTACGTTTAGTATAACACAACGTCTTAAACTTAAATGACTTAAATGCAACTTTATTATAAATTATTATAATATATCCGTAGCACTTGTCATTCGTATAATGGTGACTATGCAGTCGTTTAGGGATTTTATATAATGGATTGTACCATGCAGTCTTTTAGGACTTAATACTTATGTTTGAACAACTAAAGAATTACATTGTAGTTGAACAGATGTAACAAAATGTAAATTAGCATTTTACGGCTTTTTATTTGAGGCTTATTTTTTCTTTCTCTTTTGTGAATTAATATAGGCGTGACAAGCAATAGTCATAAAATAGTTTTAGCCGCAATAGCTGCAAATACATGGATTAAATGTACCTAAATTTAAAGTGAAACGTCTATGATGAAAAATGATAAAGGTATGTGCAGTCCGGAAAAAACTTTATATATATATATATATATATATATATATATATATATATATATATATATATATATATATATACATACATATGTATGTGTGCAAATGCTGATGCAGATGAGAGGGCTAATAGTAAATTTCAAATTAATAGTAACATTACCATTTCATTTGTGAGTGTAGTATTATCCAATTCTACTGGAATTAATAAGAAACGTGCCATGCAGTCTTTAAGAGTCATACTTCTACGGTACGCATATATCATATTTTTTTTGAATTAATGCATCAGACACCATGAAACCTCAATAAGGTACATGGTTGTCCGAAAACTATGCGTAACCAGGAACTGTCATGTCACTTTCATTTGTTTTGTATCGTACCTCAAAACAGTGTTTCGGTGTAGGCTAATGGATTTTGTGACGGCTTTTTCCATTTTTCTCATCTTGAAGCCTCCGTTCTTCAGTACTCACATAATTCTCCAATCCATTTTTAATCACAGATTTATTTGGTCAATTGTCATGGGCGCTATCATTTTCTTGATATATCAGCCAATGCATTCCTGCGAATTGGCTTGACCAAGTATCAATTGTTTTTGTGTTTACATTTTTTATTTTGAGTTGTATATGCATTTATATTTTTTGTGATGGATATGAAAGCAAAGTATAAATCCGGTATTGTAACTTCATGTGCAGTGAATGAATGTAAAACATGTCGAGAAAATTATATACATGGAAAGAACTGAATGTTTAGTCCCTTACAAATTTCGTATTATGCTGTTAGACGAATATTAGAAGACAAATACTGTTCAAATATAAAAATTCTAAAGTCCCAGTTTCATCTCTTTAACATTTCGATAACATTTTAAATTGTGTGTGCTGCGCATGTTAATGTAAGATCAGATCCTATAAATGATCTAAAAGATGATTCAATAACGTAGTTTGTGTATTGTTTGCTCTATTAGTGTCAGTGTTTACTAAATTGATACATGTTGGCATGTTAATAAGCTATGCAAATTGTTTATAGGCTAGTGTGATAGTCAGCTGTTCGTAGGATGTGTATATGCCAGTGGATTGAAGCATTGTGCTAGAATCATATCAAGTATCCTTATGTTTTCCATGTTGTAAAGAATGGCATACGATACCATTATGTTTGCATTCCAAAGCATCATCCAGGTATGTATACATTGTAGCTTGTGATTAATCCCGTTGTTTGCCATGCGTTATTCAGCAACGTGTCAACGGTTTTAGGTGTGTTGGGATGACATTTATAGGCACTCACATTTACTTTATGCAGTTGAGTTTTATAATTAAACCATTTGTTGACACCTTGAGCAGTATACGATGTTATCTAAATAATAAACTACAGAGATGTACAAAAAGCGAAAGAAAAGGATAAGTTGTTTCACAGCTGTCCGGCGTAGAACAGGAAAAAGAATTCAAGTTATTTCTCTTTCGTCCGTAACAGATAAACAATTTACAATTCGGTCGTTAATTTTGATAACCTGGTTCAAAATCATCTTAAATCGTCAACCGTTGTGTCACCTGTCCCAGGGATACCACAACGTATTGCATTATTCAACGCTCGATCAGTAGGATCACCGGAATAGCGCACAGAAATAGTTAATTTTATTAACGACCAGAATATCGACGTCTTCTTCCTGACAGAAACATGGCTAGAAACATCAGGCGTTGAGCCCAAGTGCGCGGATTTAACAACCAACGAGTACTTCATCAAGTCGTTCGCCCGCAATTCGCGCGGAGGTGGAATTGCTGTCATTACAAAGAATTGAATGATGAAAAGCCTAAAGTTCAACACAAACTTCAATTTCTGAAACTCATCGTATAAACTAGTCCAAACAACACTCACACGGAAACAAAGGTAAGTCCATTTTTTTCTGTCTCTACCACCTTCCTCCTAGTAGATAAAAACAAGTTGACTGAATCTCTCTTTTGGAGCAGGTCCGAATCTTCTGGAGTATGGAAATGTGATAGGTGGCAACCTAATTATTCTTGGAGATTTCATTTTTCACTTTGACTGTCCTGGAAACCCATACACGTCAAAACTCCTAGATTCCATTCATGTTTTCAATCTTAAACAGTCTTAAGCAGCCCACCATAAACATGGTCACATTTTAGACTGGTTTCTTTATAGAGCTGATGATAGTATTCTGCAATCAACCCTTGTATCCCACGAACATGCATCAGATCACCTATGCATTATATGCCATCTCGACGTATCAGTCCCTAACCCTCCACCTTTTTTTCCTACTACTAGAAACCTCCGTATGACAAATATAGCCAAATTAATGCATGACATCCAGGAAAACCTAACAACTTACTTACATACTACAGCAGAACAACTTGATAACTGCCTGCGTTTATTGCATGAAAAGCATGCCCCAGCCACCAAAATCAGAGTATCAATAAAAAAGGTGTTCTCCATGATATAGCAGTGTTAGGGACCAGCTTCGTACTGCTTGAAGCCATCGCCAAAAAGCAGAGAGGCTTTAGCTTTCCACCAGACTAACTATTCATAAACAAACCAATGAAGCTGCTAAGAAGAACGTCACAAACAAAGTCCATTTAGCGAAATTATCCCACTACAGTACTAAGATCACGGAGATTTCCAGCTGCAAAGAGCTCTTCGAGAGAACTAACAAACTAATGTCGAGGAACAAATGTACACCACTTCCAACTGCCTTCTCTCCAGTAGACCTTCCAGACCTATTTGCAAATTTCTTCCGTGACAAAGTACAAAACATTAGAGATTCGCTTGACAATACAATTTCAATTGACTCGTCACCATACAGTTATGATACAGAATTTCAGCGACAACCATTAAGATCATTTGAACCTATCTATATTGATTTAGTACGCACAATCGCGATGAAGAGTGCACCAAAGTCATGTGAACTTTATCCTATTCAGACATCACTGCTGCTTGAGTGCTTAGACTTGCCTTTACTAACTGATGTTATTAATATCTATCTCTCACCGTGGGAATTACCGTCATTTTTCAGAACTGCCATCGTAAATCCACTGCTGATGAAACCTACACTTGATCATAACGATTTAAAGAACTACCGCCCAGTTTTAAATTTCATATTCATATCAAAAACCTTAGAAAAAGTTGTTTTAACCCAACTTGTATCTCATTTGAATTCAAACAGTCTTTTTAGCAATGTACAGTGTGCATATCGTCGTTTTCACAGTACTGTATTTGGCATTCGAATATAGCCTTACAGTGGTTCAAGTCCTACTTAGTCAACAGGATACAAGTTGTATCTGCAAATGGAAATCATTCCAGCCTTATTGATCTATGTTATGGTGGTCCACAGGGGTCTGTTCTTGGACCTGTTCTATTAATTATATACACACAGCCGGTCTCAAGTGGCATAGATCATCACCCAGTGTCTCACCAACTGTACGCTGATGACACCCAAATATACAAGTCTAGCCACCCAACTGAAGTTGATTGCTACCATCCATGGAGTAGAGAGATGTATTTCTGATGTGAAATCATGGATGACATATTTGATTCATTAGTCTTTTCATTGAATATTAAGATGCAATAACTAACTTAACAAGTTTGCTTAATCCATTCATGTGCTACCTATTCCAGGTCGTGGCCCGAATAAACAGGTTTTAATGAGACACATTATGATGCAAATAGGCCGATAACACTCGGTATTGGACTGCATCTTGCAATAGTCTGAATTGAATGCATCCCGCATGTAGATGCATGAATTAATAGAATACGAAATACATGCCAAACAAATTCAAACCACTTATGCCGTGTGCAAGTTAATGTTATATTTAAAAGTAGTCTGTTAGACATACTAATATATGAATGTTTGTGTATGAGTATTATATGTGAGTGCTGTGTAGATTTTGCAATATGTATATAAATAATATATATATATATATATATATATATATATATATATATATATATATATATATATGTGGGGGGGGGGATCTTACTATAACCATCTACTTTGACTAATATTATAGGATCCACCAATTGCTCAAGTGTTGTTAAATCCATTGATTCATTTTTTAATGAATTCACACACATATAAAACAATAATTACCGGTGTCATGTTTATCTACCACATTTGTCTAAAATACACACACAATTATCCTATTCTTTACAAATATAAACACTCGATATTTAATTCGCTAAGACAACAATAGAACTTCCCACTTTGATACACCGAATTACCCCAAACCTTGCGCTGAGCTTGTATATTTCTGATACAGTATAATGATCGCATTCTTTAATGGCGGATGTCAGGTAGCCAATCTTGCCGCATATAGCTTGTCAACTGCTGTTAACAAGACATGTGACACGCACATTACGATTTCATCCTTAGAATTGATGATTCCAGAAACCTATGCCCACCGCAGTCCTTTATCCAGTTAAATAGTTCACTCTCATACTAGCGGTGGTTTGTATTAACTTTGTATTCACCGCCAGATTTTATCACACACACACACACACACACACACACACACACACACACTATATATATATATATATATATATATATATATATATATATATATATATATATATAGAGAGAGAGAGAGAGAGAGAGAGAGAGAGAGAGAATTTTTAAAGTGGTTTTTAACAATTGATACATATCGGTACGATGTCTGCATTGTACCATTTTATGGTGAGGTCTAGCACCGGTATATCATGCCGAAGACATAGTGTATCATGTTCCATCCAGTCACATAATGCTGACACCAGGTCGACCAGTTCTAACACGAACCTTGTAATGTCTTAATTCTGAGCGCCAAGCGAAGTCGGTTCTAGTATCATTTTTATAATTCGTTCGTATGACTCTGCCGGGATTCGAATCCGCGATCTACCGCATCCAAGTCGGATGCAATAATTACCACCAGAGTGGTCCACTGTAACTGAATGCACACCGATAATCACACCATATCTTCATATCTAATTGAATTAATTTGCTTCAAACATTAGCGTTGCTTCATCGAAGCGAAGGATCACCATCTAAGAGAGAAGACATATGCGCCTATAAATATAGGCAAAGGGGCGTACACTTGCCGGCTTCCCCACCCCACTGCAGGGATTTCACCTCTAAACACATTAAGGCCTACATCAATAATATTTAATAGATGACCTCTACATATTTTCCCCTGCCCATCCCCTTAAAAATGTATGTGGATTGTCTTGGATAATACACACAAACACACACGCACATACACACAGGCGCAGATAGATAGATAGATAGATAGATAGATAGATAGATAGATAGATAGATAGATAGATAGATAGATAGATAGATAGATGGATGGATGGATGGATGGATGGATGGATGGATGGATGGATGGATGGATAGAAAGATAGATACATACATACATACATACATACATACATACATACATACATACATACATACATACATACATACATACATACATACATACATACATACATACATACATACATACATACATAGAATATTCTTCCAAAGTCGATTCATTGCTATGCCATCTGTCACGTTGCATGTAAAGAACAATAACCAGACTGCAACATGTATATGCTAGACTCTGAGGCATATTATTCCGCTTCATAAAGGTTACGAGTGTCAGCCTTGAGAACAATGAGGTGTCAAATCCAATTGTGTGAAACATGGCTATAGGAAGTTGTTGCTGGCGCCTTATTTGGCTGCGCGCGATTTACAGGTTGGTGATACATTGCCTGTGTTGGGTTCCACGTAATATCAAATGAGGGTCGTAAAGCCGACCTTTACATGTTGCAGGGGATGGGGCAAAGTCTGACAATTATGTAGACCATGGTTGAATCGACATTCACTCTGACTTGCGCAACGCGTGGTCGCCGTTAGACTAGCAAGCTTAAATATAGTATCTTCAATTTTAAACGTCAGTAGTAACTAAACCATCTTGCGGGAATTATATAAGGAAAGGTATAAGCTACCCCGACGTCATTCGAAATTGTCAGGAAACATTGCTATTCTGGGAATTACAAAGGAGCATTGGACAGGTCACTGACTTCATTGCCCGATTGTTGCAATCTGTTACCGATAAAGTAATTGTATGTTATTTATGTGCAGTATGTATTCTTCATTATTAGTATCGTTAGTACCTATAATTACCATTTGTAGTGGTTGATTCATTTGTAGAGTTTGATTCATTTGCAGTGTTTTTGTATAATGGCTGCAATGTGCACTATTAGTTAATGGGAATATTGGACTATTTTTTTATGCTTAGTATGAGTATGATGTGTAAGGATATCCGCTCAAACATATTGGACAATGTGTGTATACTTTCTAGGAGTATAATGTGTATAGATATATCAGCGCATGGATATGCAGATATCTGAGTACACTTTGTAACGTACAGAAATGCGTCTAATTATGTGATATTGTTCTGTATAATAAGATTGAGAATCTATATTTACTGATGTGATGAAATCTATTGATATTTGCATGAAAAGCAGTGGATACCGTGTTCATCATACCATATGGGTATTTCGATCTGTACGAATGCATGACCAAAGAAGGTAAGGCTTATCTGATGATATAATGTTGTTTAGTGTTAGTCTAGGTAGCTACAGGGATATGCTAATGTTCTTGTACGTTCATACAAGACGTTAGGGACCGGAGGCGCTGTAGGAGACAGAGAAGGTAAATACCTTAGTCCCGAGTCTCTGGGAGACAAGAAAAGGAAAGAACAGAGGCAGACGTTTGAAGTCAGACAGGGAAACGGAATTTGAAGAAGTGGACAAGTGAAGGCGTAACTGATCGACTGAAGGGGTATGGAGTACCAGTCAAGGGACAATAAAAAATCCAGATGAAGAGAAACACGATATGAAGGAAATCTATCACACTAAGTCAGATCATGAAATAGGCAGTCACTTAGTCGCGTGAATATCGAGTTATAGGGTTTTGAATATTTCATTTAAGAAATGACTATCTGTTATTGAATGGTATTATCTTACATGGAACTGGGAGTTTTGCATCTCTATGCCGCTTATTCAATTTCAAACAACAACGAGCCAGGGTGGGTCTCATTTAATAATTGATTACAATACTGGGAGCACCCCACCACAACCTAGTACACAAGACCTTAACACCATCATAATTTTTATAGCTTCAACTGACGCAGAACGCGTTTCACCGCTTCATCGACAAATCCTAAAATAAGTTATATCCACGCTTGCACATTAAAAATGTGTTTAACAGATTTACTAGTATAAACATTTATTCTCAGATAAAAGTTTTCCTAAAGGGTTATTTCGTTGCAGTTTGAATGTGTACAGTGCAAATCCGTTGTTCTCACTCTCGCATTTTAGAGATACCATGGATATCTTGTAACTTATATATCCGATATATTATATGGCTGAATATTAAAGAGTGACAACTCTTGATGGAACGATTAAAATATCATCAGAGAGTTTAACCCCATCAACGGCAATCGTATGTGGACAGTCTCCTGCAAATACGTTGTAGATTCAACAGTGAAAGCAAAAGTGTAACGAAAAATTATCTGCTGTGCTTGGAGCAGAAAATGTTAAGTCTCGGTACAAGATTCGTTAAATACAGGCACATTTATACACAAGAAAATATTCACCGACGCTACACAGTTGATTTAATCTGACAAGATACGTACCGAATGATTGACAAAAGCTGTGTTGAATTTTAGAGGAGTTATGAACCAACCTTTCCAACGAGAATTAAAGAAACGTGACATTCATTTTTTCACCACCGAAAATCCTGAAACCAAAGCTAGTATCGTGGAACGTTTTAAACGTACCTTGAAAGAACTCATGTGGAAATATTTTACGCATCAACACACTCTCAAGTGCATCGACGTCTTACCGCACTTAGTTCAAGCCTACAATCAATCTTACCATAGAAGTATTGGACGTGCCCCACAAGATGTGACACCTGACAACGAAGTGACTGTTTTTGAGCGTCTGTTTGCTACGTCCCGGACGATGGCTGTCCCCAAGAAAGGTGGAGAAGTGTTAACTCCGGGAGATTGGGTACGCATTGACAAAACCAAACGCACTTTCGACAAAGGTTACTTACCCAACTGGACCACCGAATTGTTTCGTGTTACTGGACGAGTGCGTGATCGTCATCCTACCGTCTATAAATTGGAAGAACGTTTTACTTGCCTGAGTTACAACGTGTCACCAAAAAAGAAGACGACGTGTACGACATTGAAAGCATTCTCGAACGAAGAACCCGTAAAGTATGAAAACGTCGTGTCAAAGAAGTCAAAGTACGTTGGAAAGGATATCCTCATAGTTTTGATTCTTGGATTGACGCTTCGCAAGTCATCGACTATAAAAAGAAGTGACCATCATGCCCTTCAATACAGCTTCAGCAACCACAGTGGCTACTCCTTCACCCACTTCATCTCTGCAAGATTTACAAAAGCAACCCTTGTGGGTGTGGTGTGGAGAACGTGTCCCTAAAACCCAAATCGTATTTTTCTGTCAAATCTTTGTGGTGTATTGTGTCATCGGTGCAGCCATTGCTAATTTGAGTTTGCAACAAGGAGACAAACAATTGTGGACCATTTTACTCAGCAGTTGCATCGGATATCTTCTTCCCAATCCTTCCCTGAAATACTCTTACAACGGGAACAACAGTAACAATATTGGGAGTCTTGGATCCAACGTTAGTCATTCCCCTGACAGTCACCCTTCCAATCACAATCCTCTTTTAGACACTCCTTTAACCTCAAGTGACTCCTCGGACAGAAGAACATTGGAATTATGAACAACACTATTAACCAATTTTACTTAACGTTACCCAGTGACAGTTCCATGGAGGTGTTTCCTAAGAACACGTTGTGCTGTTACACGGCTAAATTACCTCAAGCCATGCATTTGAATGAAGATGCTCATTGGGAAGTGGCTTTAGTGGAAATAATACACCCGACACAAATCAAAAACATCGTCGAAAATCAAAACACTTTTACAGTAGAAGTGTATGACAAGCAATTGCAAGATGCCTTAGACGAACGAGCCATCACTGGAATTGACACAAAAGAATCAGATGGGTCCGCAACTAAAGCCCTGTCCACTCATGTGTTCACCATTCCTGCAGGCTATTATTTTAGTGGTCAACATTTAGTGACTACACTTGCTACTAAGTTAAATATTTTGTTTGGTAAAGTCATGGAAAAAAACCAGAAAAAGTGTTACCTTTGAGTACAATAAAGTGGCTCGTCGTCTCATGATCAAATTTTCAGAGGACAAAATGATGGGTATTACCTTTTGTCCTGAATTATATGATATTTTGGGTGGAGACTTCAGGTTGGTCAAGAAAAAAGAAATACCAGCCATAACCACTAACTCGGATTTTGCGAAATATTTTCGATTCCCTGTAGAAATGAACCAAGGGCTCAACTTGATGTTTGTGTACTCCGATATGGTGGAGTACAACGTGGTAGGACACAGCTCTGTACCGTTACTGCGTGTCATTCCTTTCAAAGTGGATACCACTACTGCTGACGAGGAAGGTAGAAATACCTATCACGTTCACCGCGAATTTGTACATCCTCATTATTTACCCGTCAGTAAGTCGTATTTCGACAGTGTCAACATTACTATAAAAGGAGAACTAGGACAAAATATTCCATTTACCAAAGGGAAAGTCACAGTGAAACTCCATTTTCAAAAACGATTCTCGAACAACTGAAAAAGTGATGTATCCTGTGTACCAAGGAGGGACTCGACAACGAGGACATGGTTTAGAAGATATGTTTAAATCAGCCTTTCGTTCCGTGGTTCCTGTTTTGAAACCGTTGGTGACACGAGGATTGCACGCCTTAAAAGATGCCGCATTGACTCACGGCAAAGATTTTCTTCACAATGTTCTCATTGACCAACAAAACCCCAAAAAATCTTTTATGAGAGCAGGCAAAAATGTCTTGTTTCAAACGGGTAAAGAGATTTTGGGTCGACGAGAAAGTCCTATAAATGCCCTGAACGGTACCGAGTCTGGCATTCCTGCTTCCCTGACGACACAGCAAGGACAAAGCAGAAAACGACGACGAAGGCACCCTTTCAAAAGTCTCCGTACCTCTAAAGTTAGAAAGACGAAGAAAAAAAGAACCGCTCTAGACTTAGACATTTTTGATTATTAAAAGTAAAATCACATAGAGACTGAGAGAAAAAATGATGCACCAAGAATCTTGTGCCTGTTCCAAGTTGGAACTAGATCTCTTTGCCATCCACCCACGATGATGACCATGCAAGAAGCCCAATGGGTTGAATTTCATCCCGTCTCCTCTTTGACGGATTCAGCTCCTATCGAGTTTGAAATCAAAGAACAACCCTAAGATTACATCGATCTCAACAACAGTTACTTGTATTTGAAAGTGAAAGTGACCAAAACGGACGGCTCCCAGCTACAAGCCAATACCCTAGTAGCTCCCGTCAACAATTTCATGCATTCCTTGTTCAGCGATGTGGATTTGTACATGAATAATAAACTGGTCAGCAGTAGAATGGATACTTACCATTACCGAGCGTACCTCGAAAAGAAGCCAAGAATACTCATTTAGATGCTTGCGTGGTATGGAAACCTGACACAGCAAATAAGTTTGACGACACAGCCTTGCCCGTAGCAACAGTTGACGCTGATAATCCTGGCGATCCTCACAATGTGGGTTTTAACGAGCGTCGAAAGAAAATTCACCTAGGACGTAGTTTAGAACTGTTCAATCGTTTGCATTTGGACATGTGGTTTCAAGAGAAGTATTTGCTGAACGGGGTGGATATTCGCTTGAGACTAAATCGTAGCAGTGCTGCTTTCCATTTGATGGCTACTGAACCTGATGATAATCCTGCTCTCCACCACTGTAAAACAATTATCCAAGAAGCCAGGTTATACGTGCGTCGTGTGGAAGTGTTACCTAAAGTGGGAAATGATATCAGTCACACTTTGAGTAGAACGACAGCCAAGTATCCGATACGACGCGTGGAAGTAAAATCTTTCACCATTGCCACTGGACTCCGATCTAAGATCGAAGCTCATCTGTTCGAAGGACAGTTACCCAAACGTTTATTCATTGGTATCGTCAGCAATGCAGCCTTCAACGGTACCTACAAATACAATCCTTTCCAGTTTAAGCACTGCAATGTATCCAAACTTGAAGTCAGTCGTGATGGCAAAACTTTGTGTACCAGACCTTTCGAACCCAACTTTGCCCAGAAGAATTACTTGAGGTCGTAATTGTCGCTGTACGAAGCCACAGGACAGCTAGGAACCAACACCAGCCACGGCATTTCTTACGACAATTATGCAGGAGGTTACACTTTGTGGGCTTTTGGTTTCACTCCAGACCAAGGCAGCGACGAGGGACATTTCCACCCTATAAAATCTGGGCAACTGCGTGTGGAACTTCAGTTTTGCAGGACCACTTACCGAAACGGTGAATGTCATTCTATATGCTGAATTCGATAATACCATAGAAATCAACAGTTTGAGAGAAGTCAATCTAGACTATTAAACACTATGGAAAACTCTTGTCCCTCTTTGAATAGTGGTGAATCCATGGAAATGGAATGGGAGGTTACAGAGAAAGCAGACCCCCAAGACTAAAAGAAGAAGTAGTGATCATGCAGTCCAGATGGTTAGAACAGGAACAACAGTTAGTCACCTGTTTTGCCAAACACTTGGAAGATAAAATGAGAGACATGATTAAAAAAGATTGTTATGGATGTCAAATCGATCATCCCAGTCAAATTCAACACGATAAATGTATGATGATGAGTCAAGAAGAAAAATTGGACGATTATCTGAACGAAGCTTGGAGTCTCATCTCAGAAGAAGACGTGTTACATCAGTGGTATAAAGGCTTACGTGATCATTCCTCTCCTCCATTGTTTGCTCAAGAAATTGATCGCATCGAAGCTCTCTTGGCTAAAAGTAAGGAGACGAAGCAAACCAACAGTTACTTGACAGACCGTTTCAAGCAAAAAGTCTGGATTGAATTGATGACTTATCATCACCTGTGAAGAAAGCAAAAAATGGATACCTGGGAACTTTATTATCTTTTGAACCGTAGTTTGTACACTGCTTCTAGGAATCCTGTCGTGTGTGCTAAAGATGAACTATCTCATCGCAAGCCTCAAGAGAATCAAGCTTATGTCATCAACACAGATGACAGTCATCTTCCAGGAATTCACTGGGTAGCTGTCTACTTTCCTCAAGAGGGTTGTGTGGAGTATTTTGATTCGTATGGATTACCCCCTTTCGAAGATGATATCATTGACTTTATGAGAAGAAATGCCCAGACGACACGATTCAATAATGTGAAATTACAAGGCACAGATTCTATGGTGTGTGGACAATATTGTGTCTGTTATCTACATCATCGCAGTCTTGGATATTCTTTAGAACATTTAGTGACTTATTTTGATCGTCATTCGTCTCGAAACGATGACAAAGTAGATCGATGGTTTTGAGACCATTATGGCTATCTGTTGTCTTTAGCTAGGAAACGTAGTGTACATCAATGGCCCAATGACTTCCAAAAGTGGAAATCTCAATATAATTCACAACGTTGTCAACCATGTCAAAGATAATTTATTAGTGTTATTGAAGAAAAAAAATGTTTGTTATTTGAAAAAATGTTTTTTATTTGAAAAAAGTGTGTTTTGTGAGTTGTTTTTTTATTTGAATAAAAATATTGGTGAATTAAAAAAAAAATGTTTGTTATTTGAATAAAAATGTTGTGTTTTGAAACCAATGCGTCTGTCGTTTGTTTTACATTTTTATTCATATAGATACTCTTTGACTTTTCTTTCTATCCCTCACATCAAACTATCCAAACGTTTCCAAACCCTAAACCGTAGAGGGGTGTTTTCCATCACGTCCGCGCTTGAACCATATAAAGCAGGGGTAGTCTCCAGTCAATATTAGGTCCAAGTACCTTACGCAACTTGCGAGTTTATGCCAATCTATGCTCTGGACTTGAACACGTCACCCGCAAGAAAGTGTTACATGGACCTTAATTTCTTTAACATTTAACCCTTGAAACTCAAACTATATCAATATTATATATTAGAACATCCTCTTTGCCCTACACATCCAACTTCATTTTTTCTCCAAATCAGAAAAAAACAGTAGAAGCACCAAAGCTATACATTCAAGGGGAGTTAATTAAATTTGAAACCTCGATCAAATTCCTGGGTATGACATTCGATCAATACCTAACATGGAGGTACCACATCCAAGATCTGATTCGCAGATGCAAAAAAGACCTCTCACTTATGAAAAACATTAAAGGTTTAAAATGGGGATCTAACCAAAAAACTCTTCCGATAATCTACAGGGCCCTAATTAGATCTAAGCTGGACTACGGATGTCAATTATACGCATCTGCTAAACATAGTCTCCTGGGAAAGCTAGATCAAATACAAACCACAGCACTACGTATTTGCACAGGTACCTTGAGAAGCACCTCAAAAGAAGAAGTGCAAATCATCACTGGAGAAATGCCATTATCACTTAGAAGAGATGAGCTAACTCTTAGATATGCGGTCAGAATCTCAATTCACAACGCAAATCACCCCACCAAAACAACAATTCAAAAATGCAATAAAGCCTTTAGCAAGAAGCTAGTACCATCCCATCCATCCGGGAAAAGGATTCATACCTTATGCAAAGAGCTAAGCATTAACAACCTTCAAGCTGTTCAAATCGCCTATCCGGACAATACTCCTTGGATAAATATACCAATTAACATTAACTTTAAAGCCACAACATTTGGACCCAAAGAAACAATGGCGAACGTGATAAGATCCAAAATCCTCCATAACTTAGACGTCAACTACAAGGACTATATCAAGTTATACACCGACGGATCCAAATCAACAGATCCAGATAGAACAGCTGCAGCAGTCACCATCCCTGAATTTAATATAACAATAGGGAGTCGGCTTCCTGACTTATGCTCCATCTACACTACAGAATTTTTGCCAATCTTAGAGGCATTGAATCTGATCAAAATTAATAAATATCCGAAATCACTCATCATTAGTGATTCTCTAAGTGTCCTCAAAACACTTGAATCTGGATGTTCAAAGGGGCGAAGCAACTATCAAAAGCAAGCTAGACTGATTATCAATGACCTTGCTAACCTTAACCAAACAATTGAATTTATGTGGGTCCCATCCCATATAGACCCTCTTGCTTCAACTGGTGTAGCAATGCAAAAGGTATCGATCCAAACATCGATAAGCCTGAATAATCCAAGAAATCTAAAATACCCCATCAATGCTCCCAATCGATAATTAGGCAAACAATCTCACGTACCCAATAATTTACCTTTCAATTATAATGTAACTATAGGACTCTATATCTCTATACTTACTTACTTTCTTACTCTAACTCCTCTACTCTGGCATATATTACAATATGGCCCTCAATAGATGTATAAGGTGGCTAAAACCCATAGCCATCAGCTCCGGCTACACAAAGTAGCAAAATAAATACTGGATAGGATAAGTAATGACCTCAAATAGAACTATAAGGTGGTTTAAACCCAGAAACCATCAGGTCCCGCTGCACAAGGTAGCAAGCTTAAATTAAGAAGTTTTATTTATAATAGGACCCCAAATAATTTCTATAAGGTGGCTAAAAGTCCAAAGCCATCAGCTCCAGCTACACAAGGTAGCAAACTAATTAATCGTTAAGATAACTAAGACCCCAATTAATTCTATAAGGTGGCTTAAAACCCAGAGCTATCAGGACCAGCTACACAATGTGGCAATAATAATAATAAGTAGAATTAAATATGCCATTTTACTTTTCTTTTCTTATCTTCACTTTTACTCAAAACAGCACAATAATGTTTTATTCAAAAATATTTAATGCCAGACGACAAATCTTTTAAATTATAACCGGGGGATTAAATTATTGGGTATATCACCTCCCTTCCAATACAGTCTCGTTCCGCCTTTGCCTCTTCCGCTCCTGACAGTTGATGTCAATTAATTAGCACAAAATTGTGCAATAAAGCGTGGGGACGTGGCACTATTCCGTCCCCCGAAACAATTAAATAGCCCCTTTTGGGCATTAACCAGACGTAAATGCCCGCTGGGCGAACACGTCTTAAATCCAATTAGTCAGTCAGTCCAGTCAATATTAGGTCCAAGTACCTTACGCAACTTGCGAGTTTATGCCAGTCTATGCTCTGGACTTGAACACGTCACCCGCAAGAAAGTGTTACATGGACCTTAATTTCTTTAACATTTAACCCTTGAAACTCAAACTATATCAATATTATATATTAGAACATCCTCTTTGCCCTACACATCCAACTTCATTTCTTCTTTTCTTGTGCAGCCCTATGCACACTATCCTTAAATGATAGTTAATGGCACAGAGTAATTCTAAAACAACCCTCTGAGAAAAGGGACATAACCTGCCAAGACAGAAAAGGACTTAACCTGCCAAAGGAAGAATTGAAGGACAAAACAGACTGCAATTCAGATTTAGGATCAAAAGAGAGATGTTCCAACAATGCACCATTGAGATCTGGACTTCTAAATTGCCATAAACAGTCCTTTTTAGGGCTATTAATATTAATATTAACATTTATTAGAATAGTATTAATTATTAATCACTTATTTCATTATCATAACTTATTATATTTTTATTATTTTTATATTATTTTATTTTATTTTATTTTATTTTATTTTATTTTATTTTATTTTAAAAAAAAAAACAAAAAAAAAAACCAACTTAATGTTCATTGTTGTAATTGTACTGTACCTATCCCCAACCTTTTGTCTCTTCTCGGGAATAAGGGAAAGTGAATGCAGTTGCGAGGAAACAGGCCCTTTCCTTTGACTAACCAAACATCAAATCTCAAATATGACCATTTCGGACCACACCCAACCAAATTCATAACTTAAAACAACCTAACCTGAACAAAACAAATAGTCACTCTGACACCCTATTATAGGTTTTTTGTTTTTTCTAGGGTGAATTTCCCTCTTAAGAAGGGTTTTTTGCCGGTAGGATGGTGGAGAACTGTAAAATACACTCTGTACTTAATTAGGGGCATAGTGATAAGTGTTAGGAAATTCTGTAACTTATAAATCTCGATATAATTGCACAGGTGGCTAACACATCATTGGTGTATAGGGCATCCACTAGCACAACTGGACTGAATTTGATACAAAACCAAGGGAGCATTCGGCAGGGTGTGGCGTCTGTGGCTGTTGCTGTCTTTCTCCTTGCGTGTTCGGTGTGTGTTGCTGCTTCGCGGGTTGTGTTCTCCGGGAGTGCCTTGGGGGCGTCTCGTGTTTCTTCGTGGGTGGGTGTGGGTGTGCGTTTGGCGCTGTCTCTGCGTGTGGGACGACGGAGAGCCTGACTGGGTCCTTTTCCGCCTTTGCCTCTTCCTGCAGGTGCCGCATCTAGAAGTTGATAGGGGAGGTGTGGATGGGCCTTACCTACCTACCCCATGGCTTACATCTATACCGATAGTTACTAATTAGTAATTCGGTATAACGCCCAAATTGATAAGTGCATTAGTATGCATATAAATGCCTGAGGGGGGAGTAACGACCCTTCCCCAAGGGAAAATAAATGTCCAGCGATATGCTGGATATAAAAGTAGCCCATATGACCCTTAGTGGCCGGTGGTTACTATAAAATTCAGATTGATTGATTGACCAGTCTGACCAGCCCTGGGACGTGGCACAATTCCGTCCCAGAGGATAATCTAAGAAGTGTGCGGTGCACACATTAACCGGTGGTACATGTACAAAGTACGAACACCACCAAAAACCCAAGAGAACAGAACAGAACCAGTCTGACCATCCATTGTTTGACTCATCCTCTTACGAAGATGTCCTCAAGACTAGCTAAGCTGAACGAAGCTTACGTCACTCTTCATCGTATCAAACACAATATGATGCCAAAGCCTGAAGAGATAGAGAATGTTAGAATGCTACAAGTAACGGAAGACCTCTTAGAAGAACTCTTCAGAGAGGAAATTCAAAAAGACAAAGAAGAATGAACTGAGAAGTATAGACTTCAGAAGCAGCATAGAAAGCAGAGAGAACAGCAGCAGCAACAGAAGCAGCAACAACAGCAGCATGAACGAGACAGAAGTTTTGTCGACTGTCGTGTGGACACGAAAGAGTTCTCTTTCTTTTTCCGAAGAAGCAGACCCTATCCTGTTGCCATACGAGGACGCAATCTTAGACGATAAAAGATTGTCATCCTTCCTCGTACACACAAAAAACAGTCTTTTTCAGGGCTACCCAATATTCTCGAAAAGAATTAATTATTCAATTTGCTAATGGCATGCGAGGAAGGTAGAAAAAAACAGAAGTGAGTCTATAATCACTGTCTCTTTTTACTTTTGTTTGAAGTGCGTCTATTAGCACAACGTATTTTTAAAATAACTTGTTAAATTTATAATTTATGTGAGTAAAGTAAAATAGTGAGTGAGTGTTTTCTTTTAAGTCCGCGTGTTTAGTTTCCATTCACTCATTATCACGGCTTTGGCAGAGATTACCGCTATTAATGTGATAAATAAATGTAGCCTGGGTATAATCCTCTTTACTAACATCACCCTCTTTTTTAAGTTTTTCTGTCAGAATAAAAGCTAATGGCACTTAACTTTCAAAATTATTCGAACTGGACTTCAATGAAAGTGAGAATTGCATAGACAATATTTAAAGGATAACAAATGGAGCCATTGATGCTATCACTGACATCGAGGGAAACGTGGAGGACCAGACTACAGAACAGCCCTTCTTAGGGCTATTTAATGTAACAGCCCTTCTTAGGGCTATTTAATGTTCATTGTTGTGATTGTGTTGTACTGTATCTATTTCCCACCCTTTGTACCTCTTGGGAATAGGGGAAGATTAGTGGAACGGTGGGGACACAGGCTCTTTTCTATATATGAATCGCCTGGATTGGTGTACGCACATGTGTACAGCCTGGTACATCTCTGTGCCTAATCCAATCAGTCCCTCTGGGAAGCTGGTGTTGATCCATTTCCCCCCCTCTTTTTCCAAATCTCTATGTCTGTTTGTCTGTCTGTATGACCCTGTCGGTTTCTTTGTTACATGTTCTTAGATATTGAATTCTCGCAATAAGAGAATTCCATTTGACTAACAAAACATCAAATCTCAAATATGACCATTTCGGATCACACCCAACCAAATTCATAACTTAAACAACCTAACATGAACAAACTTGCATAGTCGCTCTGACACCCTAGTGTAGGTATTTTGTTTTTTCTTAGGGTGAATTTCCCTCTCCGTGAAGGGATTTTTGCCGGCCAGTAGGATGGTGGTGATTTGTACAGTACACTATGTACTTACTTAGGGGCATAGTGATAAGCGTTAGGAAATTCGTAACTTATATATCTTGACACAATTGCACAGGTGGCTTACACATGATTGGTATAGGGCATCCATTAGTAAAATTGGATTAAATTTGAAATAAATCAAAAGGGATTGCAACCTCATGGACAACACATGCACACACTCACATATATGACCTTATTAGAATATATAAGGTAGTCTTTATCCAGGACTATCAGACCCCCGCAACACAATGTTGCAATAGTAATGAAATACAATAAATAACATTAAAACAATTCACAACACAACATAGTATAGCACTTCCACTTTGACACATGTCCTATGGGGTTGCAATTATAATACCTAGGGTGTGGCTCCTCGTGTTTTTTTGTTTGGGTCCGGGCGTATGTTCGGCTGCCTCTGCGTGTGGGACGACGATGAAATAATAATTTCCGGGATCCTTTCCGCTTTGCCTCTTCCTGCTGACCTGCCGACGAAGTTGATAGGAGTAGGTGTGGATGGGTCTTGCCTACCTAACTCAGGGCTTCCATTTATACCGATAGTTACTTATTAGTAATTCGGTATAACGCCCCAATTGACAAGTGTATTTTTACACATATAGAAAGGGTAAATAAATGTTCAGCGATATGCTGGATATAAAAGTTGCCCAAATGTTCCTAGTGAACGGTGGCAACTTTAAAACACCAATTAGTTAGTTATGAATTAAGGTCGCATGCGCAACTATGTGCTTTCGCGACCAGTTAATGCCCGAGGGTCGGGCTATTTGATTGGTCGGGACCAAAGGTAACTTTGACTACACTAGGCTGTGTTGTCGCAGTCTCCCCGGCACCCGCGTTAAATGGCAGTCTCGCCTTAGAGTAAAATGTCGGGTCACGGCAAAGCAGGAAGGCAGAACAAATACCAATATTGTGTAAGCCACCTGTGCAATTATATCAAATCCATATAGTCATAGAATTTTTCATCTTTCCTAACAATAAATATTTCTAGTACATAGTGTACATATTGTAGGTCCTTAACAAATTTAATTGCTAAAATGTCTTAGCGACATAAATAAGTGTAGTCACTGTTAGGTATTTTAGCTTGTTAATTTTGAGCGGTGGTCAAAATTGATCAAGTTAGATTTCGAGAAAGAGATTGTTTGAAAAGGGTTCTCGTACCAAATTAGAACCCTAGAGAGAAAAATAAAATAAAATAAAATAAAATTAAAAAAATTAAAACAAATTAAAAATTAAAAATATTTAAATATATATATATATAAATAAATTTTTAAAAAAAAATTAAAAATTAAAAAAAAGAAGAAAAAAAAAAAGAAAATTAAAAATTTAATAAAGAAAAAAGAGAGTTTGGTGTTATTTCATTTCTTCCTTCTTTTTTTTCTCTTTTCCCTTTTCCCTTTTTTTCACGAGGACGAAAAGAAGAAGAAAAAGGGAATCATTGGTAAAATCAAAAGGTGGTGGAACAACAATTAATACTTCCAGTTCAGTACCCACGAATGTAGTTCTAGTCTATTTTTAGAACATGTTTTCCTCTCCTTTTGGTGGTGATAGAAGAGATATATTGATGCATCTTTGGTATGGATTTAAAGTTAATTGTTTATTTTTGATAATAGGAGCTCTGAGAGTGGTTGTCTGTATGTATTTTGGCGACAGTGCACACTGTGTAATTAGGCCTTAGTGATGATCCGGAAGTGAAATCTGTGTTCTGTGTACATGCTGCTCTGTTTACAGTGCAGCCACTCAAACAAAATTCCGGTCAACCCTTGAAAAGAATTTCACAGTGAAGTCATCTTTGGGGGTATTTTAGATTTTCATATGATTTGTATTGATTATCACACTGTGGAAAGGTCAGTGCTGAGAAATATATGTAGAGAACATATAGTAAAATTAATTGTGATGTATGGCCTGTACATTACATGTAACTACTTTCAGAAGAGAAGTTTCGGCACTGTGGCAAGGGCGATACGCAGACTGTTCATTGCTAAAATGACTGCTTGAATTAAGATGAAATACAAATTTAGTTAAAACAACTTTTTTTTAACGGATTTTTATATGAACAGGAGATTAGAACCTGGACGGTAGATCTTTAAAGCGTGTTAGTCGAGTGTTGGTTTCTTCAGCAGAAGCTTTACAATGGCAGTTTTGAAAAATGATGAGAATTCCCCTGATAAGAGGGAGCTATTAATAAGAATAGTTAGTGAAGGCAATATTGGATCTAAGCACTCAAGTAGCATTGCTGATGGAATTGGATCAAGGTCATATGACCTTGGTGTACTCTTCATCACAACTGCCTGTACTAAATACATAAAGACAGGTTCAAATTCAGAGTTACACATATGTTTCATACTGACTGTGTGAATTTAATGTTGGTGAAGCTGATATTTATTGTTTGAGGTAAAGGTTGTGAATGATAAATTCTTTGTGTTGTGATAATTACGGACCATAATCATTTATGTATCTGAGAATACATGTAAGTGTTGGAGCTGTACAAATTAACTCTATTCCACTTTAACCTAACATACAAGCTTCTGTGTGATGTCTGTTTCCCTGTCTAGGACTTTGTTGTATACTGCATGTTCTCTAAAACACCATTAGGGATGACATTTCTTCTAATTTTGAGAATGTAGGCTGTTACATTGAATCCAGTTTTGTCCTCTCTAGGCAAAAATTGCTTGCCAAATGTTTGATATATTTGGTATGTATTCATCACCGGTCTTGGGCAAGTTGGACTGATTGGGCCCAATTCTGCCAAGAGCTCTCAAGGACCTCGCGTGTTAATAACTTTTGAAAGTATATGTATAGAGAAAACAAACACAATTATAACGCAGTGGAAGAAGATTTTAAATTCAGTATCATATTAAACGTCTTTGAAGTTTTATCGCCAAATGCCGAGCTCACAGGAGGCCTCGAGCGTACATGCAGCGCCTTCTCTACAATGATCGAATAGGGCCCCAAGTTTGCTAAAGCCGTTGTTGACCTACCTCTGCCAAAACGAGAGTTGGTTGGGGTAAAAAAATCTCCTTGACCCTCTTCCTCATACCGAAATGCATAGCGCATCATCACAATCCTTCCTTCTGAAAAAGTGGATTCTAATTTTACTTTCTTTGAACTTTGCCATTAACTCATATTATGTAATGTTGATGTCCTTGTTTTAGAATGGTGCATGTGTGTTTTCATGTTTGTTCATTTCACGTTTAATCAATCTATTTATGAATAGGATACGGGCATCAATTTCAAAGATCGCTTGGCGGTGCTATGTTCTCACTAATTACGTTATTGCATATCGAGGAGTTTACGGCTGAGTACGTTTTGTTTTGAATGAAGCATAACTTCAAATACTTTGTTTCGTGTAATGTATTTTGGTATTAAGTCTTAGGTAGTAAAACAATTTGTCAATATATATATATAAAACTTACTGCATTTGCATATGAAAATATGAATTTGATATTTTTTTCTTCCAAATGAACTTAACTCCTGAAGGTCGTTGTTGTATTGTATGGATAAAAAACCCTCTCGTTCATATTGTTCGATATATAATGCAGTACCCTATAATATATGCCCCTGAATATATATTTTCTTCTTTTCGCACATTTACATATGTTTAACAATTATTGGGAAACAAGAGCCTGAAAACGTTTTGGGCATAAACAATATTTTTAAAATGTTTATAGAGATGGTAGAACACACACACACACACACACACACACACACACACACACACACACACACACACAACATATATATATATATATAAATATATATATATATATATATATATATATATATATATATATATATATATATATATATATATATATATATATATATATATATATATAATGTATATAAATATATGGGTTCGTAATGAAAATATCCCAACTCGGTTGCCGGTAAGACCCCACTCCTGCGAGATGGAAATTCCTTACCTCTCCAAAAGGGTTCTACATTTTCACATATATGTACCCTATTACTAATAACGACTAACAACAATACTATAATCTATGGGACCATTCAGGTCATCTGACGTAGGTAATATGTCACAAGCGATTGTCAACATTATATATATATATATATATATATATATATATATATATATATATATATATATATATATATATATATATATATATATATATATATATTGATATACTTTTCAAACGTCTACCAAAATGTCCATTTCGGTCTGGTTCTACTATGCTGACTTTACGTTTTAAGGTTGTTAACAGTTAATGTATCGGCACTGTTTTGTTTAATGGGTGAAACATTACTCTGAAATGTCCGAATCGATGCAAATCACTATTTGTGTACCCTTCTTCTCACTTTAGTTTAGTAGAAAAATAACGAATCGTAAGTTCTTATATTTCTGTGAATTGTTGAAGGCCGGAGGAAGTCTCGTCGAGCGAATCAGATATCGCTATTTTAAATGACTTAAAGTCCTAATTAAGGTGACAACTGTAATTGGTAAATTGTTCCATCCGATACACAAAATACTTTGGTCAGAACAATACTTGGAAAGATGTGTAGAAATGTTTATCAGTCGTGAAAGGCAGTTGGATACTTTAGTTAATTTTACAGTTCATATTGTCTATGGGCTAGTAGTTGGAAGATATGAAATTCCTGGATTATTAGTCGGTAGATATGCATCACGTGGACAATTAGTCGTTATATATGCAAGACGCGTGCTATTATTAGACGATTGATTTGTAATACGCGGGGTTTTATTAGACGATATATTTACGACACATGTGTTATTAGATTGTTGATTTACGACACACGGGTTATTGTGGCATGTGTGCTGGTAGAAGGCAGATTTGCTACAAGTGAGCTATTTAAATGTTAGATTTATGACACGTGAGCTATTAGATAGTAGATTAGAATATTATTAACTGGAATATATTTCTTCATGACTGACTGACAATAATTTGACAATTTCTTCGAAAACATGAATAACTTCGTCAATGAAAGATATGGCAACTTATTTTATTCATTTATCAATACAATGATGATTGCAATATTACTTCCGGAAAGATGGCCGCCATCGCTCAACTGCTTGACGTAGGCTCTTCCGAATTTGTGCTTTTTTTCATGATATATGTGCTTGTTGTCTATCTTCGTCTACATTATTGTGTTTCGTCATGCATTAGCTGTTCAGTTCGTATGTGTTTCTTAATCTGCTGGTTTTGGAATCGAGAACAATTAGAATGTTTCTCAGCTGTTTTGTTCCACTGTTAAGACGTCATTTGTTTTATAATAAACCAACATCACGTGATCGCCAGTCAACCCGCTTACGTAATGATGGACCGTCATTAATTACATTAAATGACCACACCTTGATACTACATTGTGCTCAAGACTAAACGAACTAGGACTACAATCATCATTACTTAAATGTAAACGTGAGCGAAAAAAAAACCGTTGTTTCAAAGCTGGCTAGCGTAGAACATAAAGAATTCCAGTTATCTCCCTTTCGTCCGTAACAGATAAACAATTTAAAAATCTGGCCCTTAATTTTGATAACCTGGTTCAAATTCATCTTATATCGTCACCCGTTTCGTTAAGTGTCTCAGGGATACCACTGCGTATTGTATTATTCAACGCTCGATCAGTAGGATCACTGGAAAAGCGCACATAAATAGTTAATTGTATCAACGTTTAGAATATCGACGTCTTCTTCCGGAGAGAAACAAGGATTAAAGCATAAGGCGATGAATCCAAGTGTACGGATTTAACACCCACCGATTACTCTATCAACCTTACACAACCTTCAATTTCTGCCACACATCGTTTGAACTAGTTCAAACAACACTCACACTGGAACAAAGATCAGTCCATTTTGTCTGTCTCTATCGCCTCCTTATAGTAGAAAAAATAAGCTGAATGAATCTCTCGTTTTGGAGCAGTTTCCGATTATTCTGGAGTATGGGAATTGGATAGTGAAAACTTAATTATTCTTGGAGATGTCAACTGTCACTTTGACTGTCCTGGAAACCCATACACGTCAAAACTCCTAGATTCCATTCATGTTTTTAATCTTAAACACTCAGTTAACCAGCCCACCCAAAAGCTTGGTCACATTTTAGACTGGTTTCTTTATACATCTGATGATATTATTCTGCAATCCACCTTTGTATCCCACGAACTTGCATCAGATCACCTTTGCCTTAAGTACAACATAACCTTCATTTTCTGCCACACATCGCTTGAACCTAATCCAAACAACACTCACACTGGAACAAAGGTCAGTTCATTTTTTCTGCCTCTACCAGTCTACTCCTAGTAGAAAAACAAGCTGATGGAATATCTCTTTTTGGAACAGTTTCTGAATCTTCTGGGGTATCGAAATTCAATAGGTGGCAACCTAATTATTCTTGGATATTTGACTTTGACTGTCCTGGAAACCCATACGCGTCAAAACCTCCTAGATTCCAGTCCTGTTTTCAACCTTAAACAGTCAGTTACCCAACCCACCCATAAGCTTGGTCACATTTTAGACTGGATTATTCATAGACCTAGTGATAATAGGCTGCGATCAACCTTTGTATCCCACAAACTTGCATCAGATCACCTTTGTATTATATGACATCTCGACATATCAGTCCCTAACCCTTCACTTTTATTTGCTACTAAGAGAAACCTCTATATGATAAATGTAACCAAATTCATGCATGACATCCAAGAAAACCTAACAATTTACTTACATCCTACAGCAGAACAATTCGATAACTGCTTGCGCTAATTGCTTCATCAATAAAAACAGTATTATCCGTGGTATAGCAGTGTTAGGGACCAGCTTCACACTGCTAAAAATATCGCCGAAAAGCAGAGAGGCTTTGACTTTCCATCAGACTCACTATTCATAAACAAATCTATGAAGCCGCTAAGAATAACGTCACAAACATAGTCCATTTAGCCACATTACCCTACTATAGTACTAACATCTCGGAGGGTTCCAGATGCAAAGAGCTCTTTGAGATAACTAATAAACTAATGTCAAGGAACAAATGTACAGCACTTCCAACTACCTTCTCTCCAGTAGACCTTAAGGACCTATTTCCAAATTTCTTCCGTGACATGAGACAAACCATTAGAGATTCGCTTGACAACACAATTTCAATTGACTTGTCATCATACAGTTCTAATGCAGAATTTCAGCGACAACCAGTAGGAGCATTTGAACCTTTATCTATTGAATTAGTACTGACAATGTTGACGAAAAATGCACCAAAGTTTGTGAACTTGAGTGCTTAGACCCAATATTGCCTTCACTATCGGTGTCACAGAATTAGGCGAAAATTGAATTTATTTCTTCTTGAATTACAAACTAATTTCACCACTTTTTTTTTGTTTCGTCCTACATGCGTTACCTGGGGTGAATAAGTGGTTTTTTTCCAAGGTAAGCGGCGTGTAATGATTTGCATGTGCCTGACTTCGAATCACTTGAAGTCAGGAACATTAGAAACACGGGGTTTACGGTAATTTTGCCGTGAATTCTGATCACCTATTTGAGGATATATAAGGCAGAATATTTCTGATAATATTACGGGACCAAACGTATCTTATCACAGGAAAGATAGCTCGTCATTCTCTCTCCAGCCAAAGGGGTGAGTGTTAAATTTATATTTCGTTTTATTGTGAATTTTATTCAGTTTATCATTTCATGTAATGATGCCTTTATTACAATGCAGATTTAAACGTGAAATATTTGGAATTACTAGTCACTATTAGACTTTAAATGCAATAGCGTAATCTAAGTTGTAGATTGTTTTAGAAAAAAACTATTATTAGTTTGGTCTCTTTATTGTAGCTGATATTGTAGCTGAACGTCTCTGAAATTGTTGCTGAATTGTAGCTGAACGTCTCTGAACGTCTCTGAATGTCTCTGAATTGTAGCTGAATGTGATTGATTGTGCCGTGATTGTGCTGTTTAATTGTGCGATCGAATTGAGGTATCTGACTGTCTGTCTGTCGGATTGTCTGTCCGTCTACATCTGTCGTGATGTGTAAATATCCGGAAATCTAGAAGTCTGAGTGTCGGAGCTGTCTAGAGGTGTAAACATTCCGGGGTGGCAACTAGGTATTTGGGAACGTTGGTTCTAGTAGATGCTGTATGCTTTCTGTACGTATAACTGTGGTGGATTCGTGAAGGGCAAACGGCCGATAAAAGTATTGGTCAACCCTAGGTATTCGGGGAAGCTTGGCGGAGATTCAACAGTTGGTAAATCGTACGGTTATACAGGGTCGAGACACATGTGTGTGTGTTGCAATTGTAGTACAATTGAATACATTGTTGTATTTACACATAGTTACTTCAAATCACAGTAGTATTTCAAGGGATTACATGAATCTCAATAAAAGTTAGCAACTTGATTAAATACATGTATATGTTCGTGCTAGTTGTCGCAATCCATACGTGCGATAGTATAGTTTGATGTTTGTATTTGTTATCGCAATTTATACTTGCGTTAATATAACTTTTGTAAAGGTTCCTTGGATCTGTGTTTAGTCCAGGAGATTCCTTGGTTCTGTGTTTATTGTGTATTAATATTTAATTTATTCATGTATTGTGAATGGTTGTGAGTGTAATCGTGGGTTGAACGCATGAGTTATTGTGTTGACACATCATTATTTTTCATTAATAATTTATTTCATAAATTTACATTATCTTTAACATATTGTGTTTGTGTTGTTCATTTAATCCACCATCCACTCGGTAACAATTCTGTTACAATCGGATGTTATTAATATCTCTCTCTCATCGGGGAAATTCCCATCATTTTCAAAACTGTCATGGTATTGTCTGTTCTGAAGAAACAAACACTTGACCATAACGATTTAAAGAACTACCGCCAAGTTTATAATATCCCATTCATATACAAAAAATCTTAGAAACGGTTATTCTAACAAAACTTGTATCTCATTTGAATTCAAACAGTCTTTTTAGGTACAGTCTGCATATCGCTATTGCCACAGTACTGCAACTAATCTTCTGAAAGTATTTTTTTACATTCTCTCTGCATTGGATAGTGGAAAGATTACAGTCCTCACCATCCTTGATTTGTCTGCAGCATTTGACACAATAAACCATGATATATTACTTCGCCGTCTCCAGCATGTATTTGGCATTAAGAATATAGCCTTACAGTGGTTCAAGTCCTACTTAGTCAACATAGTCACAGGACACAAATTGTATCTGCAAATGGAATACATTCCAGCCCAGTTGATCTATGTTGTGGTGTTCCACAGAGGAGTGTTCTTGGATCTGTTCGCTTCATTCTGTACACTCAGCCGCTCTCAAGTGTCATAGATCATCGCCCTGTGTCTCCCCAATTATACGCTGATGACACCCAAATATACAACTCTAGCGACCCAACTGAAGTTGATGCTACCATCCATGGAGTAGAGAGGTGCATTTCCGATGTAAAATCATGGATACTTGTAGCAAGCTGCAGTTGAATGATGATAAAACCGAGGCCATTCTGATCACAACACAAATACTGTCTCATTCACATACTTTACCTCACACAATAAATATCAGTAACACTAACATTGATTTCTTACCGTGAGTTCGAAACCTAGGTGTTACTCTAGACAGTACTTTCGCATTGCACCAACATATCATGAACATATGCAAGGCTGCATCTGCATATCTTAAACTGAAAAAGCATCAGTTCTATTCGCAAATATCTTTCAGCTGATGCCACTAAAACACTTGTGTGTTCATTAATAATTTCAAGACTGGACTGTTGTAGCTCAATTATGTCTGGTTCGTCACAATATTTACTCCAGAAACGTCACAAAGTTCAAAACACAGCTGCTCGGATCATCTTTAGAGTACCTCGATCAAAGCACACTTCACCACTGCTCTGTACCCAACACTGGCTATTAATTCGATACAGAATCAAGCAAAAAATGTGTTCTCTGTGTTATGTTCAATGACAGACTTCAGTCAAACATACCTACCCGACCTCACCCATGTGTATACACCAGGAAGATACTTACGCCCCACTTCTGATAATCGTATACTCATTGTTCTCACTATGAAAACAAAGTCATATGGGCAACGTTATTTTGCATACCAGGGACGGGCGATGTGGAACAAATTGCCCATTGAAATTAGACACAAAGAGTGCTCTTAAAACTCACCTTTTTCGACTGCAGGAACAAACTTATAGACCTAATAATGTTTTGTATTGTATATGTTTTCAGCATGTTTTATGTTTTTCCAATTTTATGGTTCTTTTTATTTGTTTTTCTGTAGTGTAGTCATATCATTATAAATGTTGTAAGGCGCTTAGAGATTCTAATGATTAGGCGCTATAGCATGTCTTCATTATTATTATCATTATTATTATTATTATTATTAATTATTATTATTGTTATTATTATTATTATTATTATTATTATTATTATTGTATTCCTTCTATCAATTGACGTGTGATAAATCTACCGTCTAATGTCCACTATGTCGTAAATCTACCGTATAATAGCCTTTGTGTCGTAAATCTACAGTTTAATAGCCCATGTGTCTTAAATATAGTGTCTGATAGCCAACGTCAACAACTTATTCGGACATTAATTTAAAAGTCACATCATATTCTTGAAAAACAGTCTTGACATTTCTTTATTTTAATACATTCCTGCTTATATCAGACAAGCAAGTTTTAGTTGAAGGTGAGAAAAAATAATAATAATAATTTTGATAAAAATTTCAGCTCTTCAAATTGGTAACTCATTGCTATTTTTCGTCACTTTCCTTTTCCTCCTTTCTCTCGGGACGGTCGACGACTCATTAGTTAGCGTGCTGGTCTAGCAAGTCCAAAGTCTAATGATTGCATTCTGCCCATATAATACTTAATCTAGGCAAGGCCCCATATTCTCATTAGGTCGATGTTACATAGCTTTTAGTGAAACGTGGCATCATAGTTTACCAATGTACTAAAGCATTCTAGATCAACTACACGTGACCTAGTACAGCCAATCGCATGCTAAGAGTCTCAATATATGTTTTAGAAACGTATAGTAAAACAAATGTGCTTAGCTTTTAAAATGTCTTTTGAAAAGCTTGCTGATCTCAGCTGTATCTGGTATCTTCATACACTAAAAACGAACATTTTAACGAAATCAAATGTCCTCTCTCTATAGCAGACAAGAATCATTGATGTTTACCTAGAATCACTAGTGTTTGTTATGAATAATTATCCTTAATATAAGTGACCATTAAGTCAGATAAGAAAATTACCTTTATTTCATACCACCACTTCAACGAGCCGTTAGTGGTTCTAACTGAGAGTTCTAAATCCATTATTCAAAGACATTTAAGCGGGATATTTCATACATATTTTCAATATACGTTGTTATAACATGATCGAAGCAACTTATACCGAGAGTTTACAACTTCCTTGGCATAATGCCTAACGTTATGAATCATGTATCTTTTCAGCTATAATATAGTGTCAACTCTCGCGTCATACTAATCAGGGATTGATTACCAAATAAATACTGAGACTGCTTTAAGTTACCTAAATCGTTTTTTTTTTCTTCTGTCAAACGTTGGTTCTATCAATCATTACAATATCATAATAATTGTAACAACCCCTTCTTAAACATGTGATTCAAATTAATTTTGGCATCGAAAGACAAAATCATCGATTCGAATTTCATTCATTGCAATCGCAAAGTCCCACATGCACACAGCCACTAACCATTACCGCCAAACGACGTATATGATCGTTCTGTTTAATTAAAAAATATACCTTCATAAATTACTGTACCTTTGTTGACCATTAACATTCTCAAACAAACTGTAGCTTAGGATTGTGGTCATACAATTCAAGAGAAGCTGATTGAACTCAAAATCGATTTTATTTTTTTTCGGCGAAAACTCGAACAGCAAATAAAACAATAGCACTACCACAAATAATTTCATAGACGATTGATCATAAAACAAGAATTAACCAGGAACCAGTATTTATTAAGAAAGCCTCTATTTATAAAGACACAATATCATGTTCTTGAAGCCCATACACGCAAGTCACTTTTAATTGGAAAATGTCAGCAACAATCTGAATTCATAGAGCTGCATCAACATCTTATTTATTACTTACTCTCATACGCAAAATTTATTGATCTTATCATTTAATGATGTTAACATGTTATTTACAAATGAATATTACCGTACAGTACAATCTACAATCATGGACAAAAATTAACGATGTTAGCATGTTATTTACAAATGAATATTACCGCACAGTACAATCTACAATCATGGACAAACAGTTAACACACAATATAGATCAATATTAATGTGCTGGATTACTAATCTTCTGTTATGTGCGTTAATTAGAAATTCCCAAAGTGACCCCAAGGTGAACCAAATGCTTATGTTAATTTCTAGGACTCCAAAGTCGATATTTTATGGTGTGCATTACGTTGTCACCCACCACACTACTATATACGTTATACGAATACGTTATAAAGTGTCTTGCATAAATTGAGGTTGAATACTGCTTTGGATGACTCCTCACAGCCCCAGACGTTACGAACGTTTCGGTCTACAATGAAGCCTTAATACTTGACCTGTTTTAGTGTTTGCAAACACTCGTACTCGTTTCCAAATCAATACAAAATGCAAGTTATCTCAGAATGGGCACGTTCTTAGCGGTGGGCAATAATAATGATAGTTTTATTGCTACTTAAATGATTGTAAAACAGATAGGCGGATCATTACATTCTGGTTTGTACCAACCGTTAATATGTGTATAATGTTTGACGATTTGGGATCTTAGACCTGGACTTGATTCAAAATGTAAGCTTTATTGTCTCTCTCTCTCTCTCTCTCTCTCTCTCTCTCTCTCTCTCTCTCTCTCTCTCTCTTTCATTGCTAATCTACTCAGCCTTGTGTATCGGCCTTTGTTACGCATAAATACACACGCGAAAAGTTAACTGTGCATCTACCGTCCAACCAGTCAACAATACCGATACACACATCCATCCATACATGCGTTCATACATCCATACATCCTTTGATATTCTTAAATATTCCTTAAATATTCCTTTGATATTCTTAAATATTCCCATCCATTCATAGTTATTACGTCGTCGTTTATAAACTAATCTACATGAACATCATTTTTATGTTTTGATTTCAGATGCCTTTCTATTTTCTATTTCCATTGCACTTTGACTTCTCACGACATAATTGAATTGTTACCTTATGTTTATACCAATAACTACATCTCATATCAATAGTCAGCACACCATTATGTAATACTGTTGAGTGGAGAAAACCAGGACCTACCGTAATTATTCAAAATACCAAGGAAATATGTTTCTCGTTATTCATTGATCAAAGTAAAATACCAAGGAAACATGTTTCTCGTTATTCATTGATAAGAGCATAATACAAAGGAAACCTGTTCCTCGTGATTCTTTAATAAGAGCAAAATTCGTTATTCATCAATCAGAGTAAAATACAAGGGAAATATGTATCTCTGTATTCATCAATCAGAGAAAAATACAAGGGAAATCTGTATCTCTGTATTCATTAATCAGAGAAAAATTTAAAGGAAATCTGTTTCTCGTTATTCATTAATCAGAGTAAAATACCAAGGAAATATGTTTCTCGTTATTTATTAATCAGAGTAAAATACCAAGGAAATATGTTTTTTTTGTTATGTAATAGTAAAATACAACGGAAACCTGTTCCTCGTTATTCATTAATAAGAGCAAAATTAGTTATTCATCAATCAGAGTAAAATAAAAAGTAAATCTGTCTCTCATGAAGAACCAGCGGACATACTAATTTGCCAATTATGGACAGATGTCCTCAATCGTTTGTAACAATTTGACGTCCTATAGTTGCATAAATTTCATCTGGTTTCTTTCAGCCAGACATGTCGCCTGACCCTATGATTTCGTAATCAAACCAGAGTGTATGCCATAAACTGAGTTTCCTTTTACGGCAAATGAGTTATTCGATAAACTGATTTGAGGAGCCCACGCAGTACGTTATTGCGCTATCAAGATGGTGTGATCTTTAATGCCACATCTGAAACATAGAACACAATATAGATAAACGTGATCATAAATGAATTTTGAGATAAGAAAATGATTTTATAGTTTTATCACAACAAAGTTTGACCACAGCGTATATTCAATCCGTAAGAACGATGGGTGAAGCAACCAGATCATGGTATGGCGGCTGACTGGTTTGATGAGACCATATTGCTTCCCTAGTAACATTTTGTTGTATAATCCCCCATAATGCATATTGGGCGAGAAATCGATTTTACGCAAACAATAAATAATTTAAAGTGGCCCATTGGTCCAGAAATAAAAATACTGATTTATACACCACTTGTTTCCTAATCAGTCATAAGGAAAGTAGTCCAAAGGAAAGGTAAGACAACTTTCAACTGGTGAGGCTGATATGGCTGGATATAAATCCTGGTTGACGCACGTGTATTATTTATATCCATAATTGTAGAAATCACAGACAAATTGACACCTTTCTCAAGCCGAGGTAAGTATACGTTAGTGTTAGCGTACTTATTGCTAGAACAAATATATAAACCAATCATGCAAGCATGCATACACTAAAAAAGAGATTACACTGTCTACAGTGAGGCAGTTTATAGTGATGTCTAGCATTGGGGCATCATGCCGCAGACATGTAGCATGATGTCCCACCCAGTCACATTATCCTGGCACCAGACCGACCAGTCCTAACACTAACCTCGTAATGCTGAGCCTCATTCATGCGACGCAACTGTTATTATCATTTGTGTAAGCCTTTGGTGTGAAACGGCCGGGGATCGAACCAAACACCTCCCACTTCCGCGTCGGACGCTCTAACCATAAGGCCACTGGAGCGATTATTGACATACTTTAAAGATATATTAAGCTGGTTAAATAAACGTACACTAATTTGTGCAGGTAAACCGATGATTTTAAACAGATGCAAGAAGATATATTACCTCCAATTGTGAAATTGTATTCCGGCCAACTGAGGATCAGTGAGAAGGGGAGAGTATTTCCGGAGTATCGAAGATGTCAAAGAACTATATTGCCTTGATATGTGCAAGTATTAATTCAAGATAATGTCCCTGACGCAAATTTAAAAAATAAACCTTAGTTAAAATATGCGGATGACTTTAATATGTTCCTGTTAGTACAATCAGGAATAAAAAAAAGGATAATCACGAAGCCTAAAAAATGCACTGACGAATATCACAGGTACTATGTTGAGAATGAATTTAAATTGCGATTTGATTGTAAATATCAATCGCCTAGGTCAATATCATTCATTACACCCCTAATTATCAATAGCATGTTTAGTTATGTATGGAGCTAGTTTATGCTGAGACAGATATTTAGATGAAAAATCAACAATCAGTTAGATTCCAACTGATATGTTTATTTTCTGTAAATTCTGATACATGATTTTATTTAATTGCGATCATCTTTATTAATGGTCGTAAACTGTATAGAATATTTTTGGTTTTCAATTGCGTGAGTTATTTGGATCTGTTCAAAAAACACAAATCATGTGGAATCTATAACTAGATGTTTTTACGCGTTGTCAATTACTAATACTAATTTTAATAATAAGACTTAAATCATTGCTTGTGCGAAGTCAAGTAAATATATGTAATTTCTCGTAAATCAAACGTGTATGTTGTCACATGAAGTCTATTGCGAATTAAAGTCATAGTATACGGTGTATATAAGGAGAACAGTAAGCATTCAGTTCCATACCGATTTCTGAAGTACTTCATACCTTTTGTGTTCCTGAAGTAAGTCTTCAGACAAATTCTATGCTGTACTTAGATATTTTTCGAGAGGATAAACATTTGTTTGGACTGTTCAGTTCTGAAAGAATGTGCTCATTCTTTGGACAATAATATTATTCTGGAACTGTTGTAACTTATTCAAATAACTATGGACAATACCATCTTGTCAAAGTTACAGATGATCAGTACATTTCCGGAATTGAAATTATTAAGGCTTTTTATTCGTTTACGACATTCAAAGACTTTAGTAAGGATAAATCGGGATTTCAAATCATTCTACTGTTAGTGCATTCGACACTTCATTTATCGCTTTACTAATTGACTTGTTTGTTGAGTTTTACAAAACTTGATGGTTTTTCTTCTTTTATGTTTCTTAAGTTTGTGACCATAGATTCCTTCCATAGCTAGTACCAATGTAGAGAGTTGTTTTTCTTGAACAAGAATTGTGGTCACAATCTTACAATGAACTGAATAGTAATTGGAGACAAAACAAAACAAATGACTTTGACAAACAATTCAAAACCTGATGAATAGTTTTGTTTTTGGTTGAAGATGGAAAACCCATTCCAGGCAGAGTGGGTTGTTAAATAAATTGGTTCAAATACGAGAATATGTATCATTTTATAGGAGAATGATCAAAGATAATGGTTACATTTAGTCATTTTACAATTTAGAAAATTAAATTATCCGAATTCATTATTGGTATGTTCATATTATTAGAGCTAATCAAGTAAATAATATATGAACTTTACCTCTACAAGCTACATCTTGAATATGATGACAGCATGATTTTGATCGGCACATATAACCTCCAGCTATGTCTTAATACTGAAACTGTTAACTTTTATATGGACATAAAGGCTAACATAACAACACAAGCACAACACAAACAAGTAATTGCATATGGTTCTGGCCATACAACGATATAGTGATCTTAGACCCAATCCTTTTTGCCTGACAAACTTAGAAAGAAGTCGTTGAATGGATAAGGGAATGTGTGATGAAAAGAACACGACATTTAAAGCGATTGTCATTTTATGGCGTTTTAAATCACTTTTGGATGGATGCATTGCATATGTTTGTGTCATGTAAGTTGCATGTCTAATATCACAAAATGGTCTTTGTGACCTTATATAACATCAAAAGCTATTTAGCGATCAATATCCATGCTTTATTAAAGCTCTTGCGGGTATCCAAACTGGTGTTATTGTTTCTTGCTCAGTATCATAATTTATTTCTTATAAGTATAATTCGAAATGTTGGAGGGCTTTAATGACATTCTGAAAAATAACTGAAAATATTTGATACAATTAAACGTTTAATATATTGTTTCATCAGTACATCTAAATTGCGTGAGACTTGGCAAGAAAGGTCGATAAATTAACAGCCTGGAATTCGGTATATTTACTTAATTATCTTAATTTGCAAGATTCCTGTACATTAATTG
The DNA here is from genome assembly GCA_030141615.1 of Unio pictorum. Lineage (NCBI taxonomy): Eukaryota > Metazoa > Mollusca > Bivalvia > Unionida > Unionidae > Unio > Unio pictorum. The sequence goes on along the minus strand of JARLTB010000113.1, from coordinate 26,868,469 downwards.
TTAATGTTATAAATTTTTCTTGCATTTGTAATATCCTTTATTATTTGATCGCATCATTATGTTGATATTATTATATTTTAGATGTATTTGATTCATGCTTTATGGTAATGTTTTTCAACTGTTTGTTTTTAACTTTAGTCTTCCTTCAACTTTTGTAATTACTTCATTACTTTACATTGCACATGAGACTGTGCTCTCTTGCTGGACAGCACCATTAATAATACGACACTCACCAAACATGACACCATATAAAATCTCAAAACAATCATTGTCCATTTGGTTCCTCTTATTTGAACTGACATAATTTAAAACAATTTATAAACATATATTTTGTACACATCTGTATCCTTTCCTTTTGGATAAATACAGTATTGAGAATTAGGTAATTTATGACCGCGTCCATGCAATATATTGAAATGCTTATTTCGTGGTTTAGTTTAGACGCCTGTAAATTTTATTCAGACTTAGAGGCTCAATACGTATATCAAACACAATGATATGTTAGATTACGTATATCAAACACAATGATATGTTAGATTACGTATATCAAACACAATGATATGTTAGATTCAGAGGTTTAATACGTTTAGATAACCTCTTTTGTCTAGATTGTCTTGAGTTTGTACTTACTGTAAGTTATTATTCGAGACAGTTATAAAAAAGTCATAAAAAATCTTTAACACCAACCAAAAGACCTTTACTAATTACAAGAGCCATATAAACATATTCCTATTGTACCTGCTCATGAAAAGGTTCATAAATATACCAAACTTAAATAGTCCAGTTTTAAACAAAAAGTAAAACAAGGAAGTTAGGTGAATAAAGCTTAAATAAAAACATCTCACAATTAGTCACCAACGGCCTAACCAATCCTTGTTCAGAAAATCATTGATTGAGTTAGTCGATAAACTTTTATGAGCTTCCTTGTTGATTCCTTGCAGATTGTTTTTGTTTCTGTCATTCTCTCTGGTATCCATCGTGTATTATTCTCTCTTAATTTGCTTTTTAAGATCCAATAGTCAAATAGATTGTATGTTGCACCTCTTTTAATTAAAGGTGATGCTGTCGTCTTGTACTGATACTATTTAAGGTAACACGTGTTATCCTGCTGCTGTTTTTGTCCAAAATGATGAATGATATCTTTATTTAGATCGTCCCTGCACGCAGTCAATACAACACTTTTCCAATTGGCAAAAAACATGATAACGTAAGATGGCTATATTTCATGTTTGTGCTTGAGGTATTTGCATACGTCGTGTTCCAGTATATTGCAAATGTTATGATACCATATATCAAATCGTTTATCGTTTATGTTAAGAGTCGAATTGTTAAGATAGACAAGTTACATATGGTATTCATATAGCAGTGTATCGTTCCATTTATGTAGCGCACATTACAACGAATATCTTTCAGACCAGAATCATAAATTTGCTTGATATATGCTTTTAAGTATATGTATAATACCATACGTCTGTTTGTTGTACACTTGTGAATTTTTTTTGTCCTTTAGGTCTTTTGCCCAACGAAATAACGTCTATTTAGCTCATTGGTATATTGACAATTTGTTTTCATTTTTTCTACTGATTACATTTTTTATTATATCTCTGCCTTTTTTAAGTTGTAACTTGTCTTTGGTTTGCTTTTCACATTGAAATACATTCACATTGAGTTAAATAATGCTAAATTTTATATTACAGTAATCGATACCTATGTTATTTAACTGCCTGATTATTTTCTCAAGCAATATCACGTGTACTGTCCAAAAGAGAATAGTAAGTAGGTAACGAAGCACTACGACCATGTGAGTCAGTAGAACAAATTATCAGCGATTTCAGGGTTGAGTTTTGTTTATTGCTTAGTATGTTATCACACAATCATGTACAGTAAATGTAATTTTACCAAACTTAAGTTTTCCAATATACTGTCTACATTTTATGCAGGTAGTTTGTACTGGTAATGTTGTTGTTTAACTGTGTGTGTGGATTTTCGGGGTGTGTGTACAATTGTTGCACAACTGGATGTAGTTTATAAGCAAGTCTTACTCACTGAAGTATGCCAGTATTTTGTATATCGCTCAGTATTCGTACTTTTCAAGGATCATAAACTGTAATCCAAGCTATACATTCAGAGAATTGTTTCTTTAATGGTGAATGATGGTGACATCGTCGTGATTCTCCTTAGCGGTAATAACCTCGTTTGGTACTTGTGTGCTAAAAGCTGTCATATTTGTTGCGTTCCTAAATCTTCCAGAATACTAAAATACAGATGAGCATGATCGGATACTCTGATACGCGACTCTGCCCAGCGAGCACATTTAAGTCATGGCAGTGCACTGGGACCAGTAACGCGAGAAAATGAGATTTGCAATGTTTCTATATCAAATGATGTTCTTCTGAAGAGTTCATATTTTTCAAGATATACTCGTTTGCATTAGGTCTGGTCTGAAAATCAAATCAAATCAAATCTTTATAAACAGTAACCGCGAGCATGTCCGTCATATGAAATGCACTGTATGATGTCGCTAGCCTGATGAAGAGTCACATAAGATCTCCAATAAGTAATATTGGTACACATAGGTTTAAAGGATTTAGTGCAGCTCTATTTCTTTTCGGTAAATATATATCTTGGAGACGCTATGGAGTGGACGCATCACATAATTTTGAAAGTAAGCTCTGTTGACGGCTACATTGCTGACTATGCCGATATAAATCACGTGTGAGGTAATAATACTGGAAGAGGTTATCTTTGAATTTGGATTAGATGCCAGCAACAATGTTTACTTCCATTCATCGTATGTGATACTTGGCAGTGTTCTGGTTAGAAGCCTACTGATTACGTTTCTTGATATATGCAGAACATATACACGTTGCATTTAGTCTCGTAAGTGATCGCTGAAACTCGTTGGAAGACGAGAATACACCACTTGAGCCAATACACATATATAATATACGCTGTTGAATAAATACTAGTCACGCAGTCACATGTCTAGCTACAAACAATCCAGTATTGCCAAACTGGAACCTCATGTGATATGTATTTGCGTGTAGAAAAACTTTCAATTATTTCATGTGTAATCATCGTCGATCAGTGTCGTGTATTTCCGAGAGTGTCTGCTGAGCGCGTATAGTCTGCACATTATAAAAACGTGTATAGTTATGGCTTATTTATTATAAGTGGTTAGATTTGTTTTATATTGGACTGGGGTGGGGGCTATCAGTCCTGTCTGATATTAACTAGGATTTTTTCTAGGCACTAACCCACCTCACGGCCCAAACAAAAGCACTGAACTATAGAGAGGAGCCATTCGACCAGTTTGTTCTGGAGTTGTATGTCAGTTTTGTTAATTTCTGATCAATATCGTGTTAGATTTGATCTTTGATTTGGATTTCGAGTGGAGCAGTCGTATTAGTGTACGACAGTTTATTGCAGTCTACTTACTGCGATTCTTGCATCGTCAATAATCGTTTCTGGTATAACAGACATGTCTAGTTTTGTGATGCCAACGTTCGCATGAAATCTAGTGCATCATCTGTATTTGTTGTTAGAGAAATAAAATTAACAAAGTCTCTGAGGTTTCTGAGTATCTTTTTCCTTCCTTTGTTTGTGTTTTTGCCGTTGATTCGCCCCACCTCTTTTTTTGTTTTTCTTACTGTTACGTAGAAGATATTGCTTTTACTGACGGTCAAATGGGCTATTTTCACATCTGGATCAGCCCATTCTACTGGCTTTCAGCAACTCCTTTTTCAGATCATATCGATCAACCATCGCGTTATGGACGATTTGTTTTTCTGGTGACAAAATTTGACGTTTCTAAGCATGCTACGTTTCCAAATAAGTTATCACTCTAACAACTATAAGAATCCACTTTAAATGGAATAGCTCTCACGCATATCGAATTGAGGTTATAAGTGAATTTAACGAAAAAATAAAATTTCTTGCAGAACCCTGTTTTGCTGTTTTCCTTCTTTTTAAGTCCGTAGTTAACACACATGTACCATACAAAAACGTTCTATAAAAAGACGTTCTGTTGTCAGAATGCTCCAGTTTAGACTACTCAGAAGTGAACAACTAAAGATACTTTTAATTATGTTTTTAGCGAGCGACTCGTTAGTTATATTGATTAGCGAATAGATTCAAAGTCGTATCGATGAAATATCGAGCATAAATCTTCTAGTATCAGGACGCATGTTTTCATCCTATTAAGGTAATTTTGAATCGAGTTTCAATAACAGTTTGCTCTCTTAAAAGCTGGAATTGATTAGTCCAGAACTACTTGCACTTGTCTGTCTACTATGAGAGAGACGAATGTTGTTTCGTTAGGAAGCGACATTTAAGCCTGTGTTGGAAGAAACTATTTATGCCATATCCACTTCATAAAATTCCTCCTCCTCCTCCTCATCATCATCATCAGTCTCTTGACCTATTGTGGTCATTGAGGCACTGTGCTGCTGAACATCTGACCAGTTCCCTCCATTTGTCTCGATCATGTGCCAACGTGTCCGCAAAACATTTGCTCGTTCGTTCTGTGATGTTGTGACTCCACTTTTTTCTCTCTCTACCTCTCCTTCTGCCACTTAGGACGCTGCCCTGCAGTACTCTTGTGAATAGACTGTTGGCTCTAGTGACATGGTCATACCATGTCAGCTTTTTCTTTCTTACAATGGTGGGAATGCCTTCATAACGGCCTACTTTGTGCTTGATGATGTTACGCACTTCTTTATTTTTTGTGATATGGTAAATTTAAGATCTGCCTAGGATGGTTCTGAAGCATTTCATTTCATGTGCCTGGATTTCGCACTGTAATTATGCTGTCAGGGTCCAGGGCTCACATGAATACAAACGATTGATATGACTAGTGCACTCAATAGTCTGATTTTAGTTTTCAGACATATATTCTTGTCTCTCCGCATGGTTATTAGCTTTGGGATAGCTGCCGTTGATTTTGCTGCTTGTGACAAAATGTCTGTTCTTCATTCCTCTTCGGTGAATATGGAACCAAAATATTTGAATTGGTCCACTGTTTTTAGTTCCTGTCCTCTGACTTTAATCTTGGTTGAGATTTGTTTGCCACTGTTTGTCATCAGCTTTGTCTTCTCGGCGCTTATCTCCATGTCAAATCTGGAAGGTATTTCATCCAGGTTCGTCAAGAAGGTAACAAGCTCATCTTCACGTCCTGCCAGACCATCAATGTCATCTGCAAAGCGTCGATTGTTGATGTTACGCTCTCCAATGCTGACTGTCCAACAGTGGTTTTCCAGGACTTGGCTCATAATGCGCTCTAAGCAGCTGTTGAAAAGTTTGGGTGACAGGAGACATTATTCGTGTTAACGACGTATGGAATGTGGTACTGTTAGGGTACACAACACAATGTATTGTAATGAAGCACATTCGTGAATGGGACTCTAAGTAAAGCAGCAACGTAGATTATCTTGCAAATATTTTAAGGTGTATTGCTGTTAGGTTTCTTGTTCTTTGCTTGACAAACATGCAGAGCATCAATTCAAAAGTGTTCTCCTTGGTATACAGTGTTTGGGTCCAGCATCGCACTGCTAAAAGAGACCCCCGTAAAGCGCAGACACTTTTGCTTTCCACCCAGACTCACTATTCATAAGCAGAACGTCACAAACATTGTCGATTTAGCCAAATTACCCCTCTACGGTACTAAGATCATGGCGAGTTCCAACTGCAAAATGCTCTTCGAGATTTCTAGCAAACTAATGTCATTGAACAAATGTACACCACTTCCAACTATCTTCTCTCTAGAAGTCCTTCCTGAACTCTTTGCAAATTACTTCCGTGACAAGGTACAAAAACAACCTGAATTGACTCGTCGTCACCAAAAAGTTGCGTTACAGAATTTATTTCAGCGACACCCGTTAGCAGCATTAAATCCTGTCTTTATAGAGTTAGTACCTCCAGTCGTGATACAAGTGTATTCCAACAATTCCAACAATTCCAAGATAACTGCTGCTTAAGTGCTTACATCAAAATATTGCCTTCACTATCTGATGTTATTAATAGCTCTTTTTGATCCGGGGAATTCCAATCATATTTCGAAACTACCATTGGAAAAACTCTTTTGAAAAAAGCCAACACTCTACCAAAACGATTTAAAGAACTATCGCCCAACTTTTAATCTCCCGTTCATATAAAACTATCTCAGAAAACGTTGTTCTAATCCAATTTGTATATCATCGGAATTCAAATAGTTGTTTTTAGGAATGTAGATTTTCCATATCTCCCTTGCCACAGTACTCTAACTACTCTTGTTAACGTAGATAATGACATTCACTATGCTTTGGATAGCGGAACGATTAAAGTACTTACTGTACTTGATTTGTCTGCAGCATTTGACACACCATGCTATATTAAGTCTTCGTATCCAGCATGTATTTCGCATTCACAATACATCCTTACTGTGGTTCATGTCCTTTTTAGTTAAAAGGACACAAATTGCATCTGCAAATGGAATACACTCCAGACCAATTGATCTATGTTGTAGTGTTCCACAAGTTCTGTTATTGTTTTCTTCGTTATATGCACTCAGCCGCTCTCAAGTGTCATGGATCATCACGCAGTGTCAAACCAATTGTACGCTGATGGCACCAAAATACATACAAGTCTTGCCACCCAACTGAAGTTGATGACACCATCCTAGGAATAGAAAGATACATTTCTGATGTAAAATCATGGATGACATGTATCACGCTGCTGATGAATGATGATACAACTGAGAATATTATGATCACAACACACAGACTTTCGCATTCACATCCTTTTCCTCCAAAAATATATATCCGCAACACCAACATGAAATTCACACAATCAGTACGATACGTAGGTTTTACTCTATACAGTACTCTCACATTGCACCAACATTTCATGCAAATATCCAACGCTCCATATATTTACCTGAGAAGCATCAGTTCGATTCACAAATATCTTTCAGTTGATGCCACTAAAACGCTTGTGTGCTCATTAGTACCTTCCAGACTGGACTAGTTCAAAACACAGCTGCTCGGATCATCTTTAGAGTATCACGATCAGAGCACACTTCCTAATTGCTCTGTATCCTACTCTGGCCATCCATTCTATCCAGAATCAAACACAACATTGGTTCTCAGTGTGCTATGTTCCACCGACGGACTCCAGGCCTACCTATCTGTCCTCACCGATGTGTACACTTCTGACAATATTATACTCGTATTCCCACTATGAAAACGAAGTCATATGGACAATGTTCTTTTGCATACCAGGGCCCAGCAACGTGGAACGAATAGCCCATTGACATTAGATACAAACACCCAGGGATCCCTTCTAAGAATGCTTTTAAAACTCACCTTTATCGACTGCAAGATCAAACTTAAAGACCTAATAATGTTTCCTACTTTCACTATTTTCAAACTTGATTTTTTTTTCGTATTTTAACATTATGGTGTTTATTTTGTTGTTTTGTAGTCATATCGTTATAGATGTTGCAAAGCGATTAGATATGCTAAAGATTAGGCGCTATACAAAGTCCTTATTATTATTATTATTATTATTATTATTATTATTATTATTATTGTTGTTGTTGTTGTTGTTTTTGCTGTTATTGCTGAGACTGTTTTTGCTACTACAGTTGTTAATTATAGTTTTCAACAAACAATTCCTATATAGCTTTTTTAAGAAGTACTGGTAAAATGGTCTAAAGTTATTTATCACTTTATTGCAACCATAGTTTCTGATGGTAGCTCCAATCGTACAATATCTTATGACAATCTGACAGGAAACGGCGATTTTATTCCCAGGACATGTTCGCCAAAACCACATCCACTGTTGATAGACTTGCTGACGTTTGGTTATTTGGACTCTGTAATGAGTAGATTAACGGGGACGAGACAAAGTTTTGGTCATATGTTCTTCCATAGATTTTGTTGCTATTGTCGATGACGACCGAGAAAGTCGGTCCATAAACCTTTACTGGTATAACATTTTTTCATAATACTTTAGCTTTTATAATACGACGTTTTTCTTTTCATAAGAATCAATTTTGTTTCTAATGATGTTTCATTAAAACAAATATGTGTTTTTGTCAGAACATCCGTCTGCATTTTAGCCCTAATTTGAATTCCCATAAGTCCATATTTTGATCCTAACACGTATGTAACTCTGTCACAAGACAGGAGTTATCGTGTCATGCAATTTACTCAGAACTTCAGTGTGACTCATTATACTATTGTTGACAAGCGCTTTTCAAATGCTTATAGCGAATCATTTCAGTCCAAATTTAATCACTTTATCCTCAAGTAGAAATATTAAGTTTACCTGCTTTTGACCTAAGTCACACCGGTGAGCAATATTAATAGGGTTATTTGAGAGCATACGAGTGCAAAACGTTCAATGTGTGCATTATATTTTGGGTAATACCAAACGTCAACATGTGTTTGGGATTATAAGTGTTATGGCTGCCAGATGAAACATTCGCTGTGCAAGTTCAGCCGTGGACGCAATAACAATGTAATATTTGCAACCTCATTGTCTCTTTCTCTCTCTCTCTCTCTCTCTCTCTCTCTCTCTCTCTCTCTCTCTCTCTCTCTCGCAATGCTTTACATACATATACATACACAAATGCATACATACATACATACATACATACATACATACATACATACATACATACATACATACATACATACATACATACATACATAGTGATGTCTAGCACTGTGACATTTGAACCCTAGTACTCAAGTGAAAGAAAAAGTTCAGGATTTGAAAGTCTTTATTTTCTTCTCTTGTCTTTAATGCAATATCCCATGTTGTTTTCCACTTCACTGGAAATATTGTAAGTAGTTGTATATGTTAATTGAGGGGAATAACTCATGGTATACATGTGACCCATAAGTTTAACATTGGACTTGGTTTATAGTGACATAGCTTGTTGTGGGGACAGCACTGTTTTGTAGGAAGAAATAGTTTGTAGCGACAAAGAAAAAAGGTAATATCAACATTGTGATTATTATATGCCCTTCCTATACTCTGTGGGGAAGCACTGAAGTGGTAACGTGAAGAACGATCTACCATCCAATACCAATACACGCCATCCTAAACACCTTGTGTAGTGTCCCACATTTGACATCAGAAGAAAGTGGTAGTGTGTAAAAGAATGGAGATAAAATCACACAAACATACTGTCCAAATCATACTATATATGCGTTGAATATGACTACAAATAATCTTACTGATAAGTTCTATTGGCTGACGGGGTTTGTACGTTTCTAAAATAGTTCAGTAACTTCTTATTGGTTGGCATATGACACACCAATAGGCACATTTGAGGTACAATTAGTAGAATGATCGATCACATGAGATATATTGTGAATTATAGTAGCTTTAGACGGTGTATATAAGGAGAGAACTGAGCAATCAAATTCATATCTATGTTGGAGCCATTCCCATTTCTTGTGTTACTGTTGTAAGTCTGCATACGTGTTTTGTGTTGTGCTTGAGATTATTCGAGAGGACACATTATTTCAGACTGTTCAGTAGATATATAAATTTCTCAATATACGGCTTCTATTATTATTTTGAAACTGAATTACTCAAAGGAGTTCTCGACACCGACATCTTGAGAACGTTCATTTCTGGTTTAGAAATTGATAGTAAAATTATTATTCATTTGGGTATTTATACAATTTTAAGGAGATTAGTTCAGATTCACTTTGTATTACAGTTAATTACTCTTGTATTCTCACTTCTAATTTGATAATGAAACTGTTTAAGTTTAAAACACATATTAATTTTGCTTCTTTCTTTTACTTTATTTCGACAATAGATGCCTAACATCTTCGGATATTTCAATGACATTATGTTTAAATGTGACTGATGTCGTTCCCTACGAGAGATAGTTAGGTAGGCTAGGTTAGAGTATGTATCCATATTGCTGCTAACGAGTGTTTTATTCCACCTCGCTGATCAATGATCACAAATGCTACACTTGCAACGCCTCAAGGATGGATAATCACTACTTTGACTTTCAAATACAAGTGACAGTTTTTCAGATGTAATCTTCGGTCTGTCTTTTGATTTCAAATTAGAGCGGTGTAGAGGTATTCAAAGACGAAATGGCTGTGCTTCCTTTCTTATTCATTATCTGAACATACTGATGAGCTCTGGAGTGATCTCGACATCTCTTTCTGCCATGTCCATGCTGTTGCGAGGAAGGAATTCCTTGGCTATAGGCGTGCAAGCGTTTTTGTAGAAGTTCTCTACGTTCAGATTTGTCAAGGGCTTTGCCAAACTGGTCGCTTAACATAGGTGCACACGACATGATCAGATATTAAGCACTTAAACAAGGCTTGCACGAATGTTCTCCTAATATAGGTGGTCAAGTGAGGAATGGCTGGGACTAGCTATTTGAATTTGTAAATGAACAGATCATTTTTGGCAAGGTGGTCCTCCGTTGTTATCTAGTACTGGCGTGGGATGAATTATTTCTACCAAAGCTGCATACAACATCCAAAAATGTCGCTGGGTAAAGTCAAATACAATTAGTTATTCATAATTGATAGTTGTCCTTTTTGAGATGTTACTTGGACACAAAACGGAATGATTTCCAAATGTTCCAAACGAGATGATTCTGTCATTACTGTAGTGCTGCCTGGAGTTGGATGCAAGGCTATGGTTGTTGCTAGAATGTCATGGTAAAGTTAGGTACAAGGTCACTGCAAGGCTACCGTTGCTACTTGAATATTTCATGGTAAGGTTAGGTACAAGGTCACTGCCAGGCTACTATTTTATTAGAATATTTCATGGTAAGGTTAGGTACAAGGTCATTGTAAGGCTACTGTTGTTTTTAGAATATTTCATGGTAAGGTTAGGTACAAGGTCACTGCAAGGTTACAGTTGCTATTAGGATATTTCATGGTAAGGTTAGGTACAAGGTCACTGCAAGGTTACTGTTGTTATTAAAATATTTCATGGTAAGGTTAGGAAGAATACAATTGATGCAACTGCTGAGTAATATGGTCTACAATTGCTTCTCTCCTTTTACATACCCTTGTTGGTGATGGCTGCACCGATGACAAAAGACACCAGGCAAAATTGTCACAAAGGGAGGCTTTACAATTTTTGCACACGTTTTGCACACAACACCACAGGTTTCGTTTGTAGTTCTTAAATGGAGAATCAAGAGTACAGGTATCTTATGTGCATAGGCATGATGGTCATCTCAGTGTTAATCGATGACTTGTGAAGTCTCAGTCCAAAACTAAATCAAAGCCAGCTCGATTTCTTTTTCAACGCACTTTCAATTTTTTTAGTCGGAGGTTCCACTAATTCACGTGCTTCTCGACTGATTATGCTTTCGATGTCGTGTGTATCGTGTTCATTTGTGGGCACTCTTTGTAACACTTTACTATTCATGTCTTCCAATTTATATCGCCAGGATGACTCTTCCAGTGACACGAACAAATTCACGATCCATCTAGTTAAATAACATTTGTCGAAGGTGCATTTAGTATGTTCGATGCGAACCCAATCTCCCGTATTCTATATTTCGCGTTTTTTAGCGGTAGAAGTAGGCTATTAAAACATACGATCTACCACTGCAAATTACTGTCTGGGTTCACTTCTTCAGGTGTATGTCAAATGCAACAATGGTAAAATTAACTATACGCATTGACTTAAGTGTGTGTTCATGCGTATAATATTTCAACATGCGATTTTTTTGAGTGCGTTGAAAAAGTCCACGACACTAACGTTAGTGCGGAATTTTTCGTCAGAGAAAATGTTTTTCTTTCTTTGTAAGTTAGTTTAGGAAAGCTTACTTTTGAAAGTCAGTGCCTTTGTCTTTATGCCATTTATCTCATTTTTGCAAAACCAATTTTCGCATTAACTCAGAATACATTTTTGGAAGTGAAAGGTACCGATAGTGGTTGCGAAGGAGTCTTGTTTTCTTGGTTATCGTTTTCACTTCTGAAACCACGTTTTTGTTTGTTTCTTCTGGCGAAGACGTTGGCAACATTAACGTTTTTACCGAAGACTGTATTGACTTTCATCTAACTGTAGAGGAGAGTGGGAACAATGGAGTTGGTGCCAGCGGAGTGGATACTGAAGCAAACAGAATTTGAATGATTTCTCTTGCAAATTCTCCTTTATTTCAATTGTGTCTGTTTCTGCCTTGGTTACCTTTCATGATCGCCTTGAAATCGATAATAGTCTATTTAATTAATTAGTTTAAACATTTTCGCTGAAAAGCTGAAGACGTTGCAAGATTGTTCCCTGCCGCTGAGATTTGTCTGTATGACATATCAGTTTGACTCGTCATTTGTTGCAATTATTGTTGCAACTGTGACATCTCCGTGAGATTCGGATTGAGAAGTAAATGGCGTGTAAAATATTCATATCAATGAATCAGTTTGTAAGGCATTGATGTCGGCTTTAGTCCTTCCATGACAGTCCAATGTACATGTATGATGCCTTTTCAGACACGTATGATGAGTTTTCATCTGGTCATAATGCATCATAAAAGTATCCCTGCATTTGATCATAACAAAGTTGCAGCAACAAGGGCCATATCAAGAAAGGTAGAAATCATCTTTTCTTTCGACTCATGTTTTTCTTTCTTTTTGGACTTTTGGCAAAGAACCCCATCGATGCTTTCCTAATAATGTTTCTGTAGCCTGGATAAAGTACCTTTCCTTTCGAACCATTCACTCAACATTCACATACGGGATTGATAATTTCTTTCTGATGCTTTGTGAATGATGTTTCCGCATGGGTGGACAGGGTTTTGCCAGAACCAACAACACATCACAATGTTTGCATTAACGTTTCGATTTTATTAGTGTCTTGGAAGCAATATGGCGGCTTGATAAGGTGATTCTTAAATTCAGTTAGATATGTAGTTATTCTTATCATGATATATGTGTTAGTTGACCTGTTTCTTGCATGTTTCAGAAGACGTGTGGACACTGTAGATATAGAGATATAAAATGGAATTGAAAAAGTAAATTGAGGCTGTTTCAGAAAAAGTATATAAAAATACAATTTTTTACAGTTGTAGTTGCCTCTGTTATGGTGTGTCCACTAACAGCCACGTCTTTGACCTAAGAAAAAACTATAAGGTAACCGTTTTTTAGTAAAACCCCAGGCTTAACATCAGCAAACATAAACAACAAAAATGTTAAGGGATCAGCTAAAACTAATATTTAACCCATTAACGTGCTTATTGTTGACGGCCCTCCGACCCTTTCCATACCCATTCATACAAATTCAAATATTAGATTATCCTTCATGGATGACCGATTATTGAATAAATATAAATATTTGTTTCTTATTTTGAGTTTGCATCTCCTCGAGGTGTATTTGCTTTAAGCGTCTTCTCCCCACAGTTTTAATTAACAAAATGATGAACAAAAATTAAAGATTGATTAGGTAGAGATTGATGATGCCGGAACACAACATTTAATATCAGATTAATTTGGAACATGATTGCTATCCAATATTAAATACGTTTAGACTTGTGACAGAACTATATGTGAAATAAATACACATCATTGTGCTGCATCCATATGTTATAAAACAAATAAAGACGAACAGAATTGTGACCTTTACAAATAAGTTTGACCATTCAGCTAGAGCAGAACCATTATATGATATCGTATTAGTCATGATTAAAGTGCGACAAGTGGTTTGCGTCAATGTATGTTCACAAAATTGAAATTTAGTGCATATACATATATCATACACTTCTTAAAACTCTTTTCAGGGCTATATTCTTCATTCGTCTTTGGCTTGCATCAGTCATCATCTACGGTGTTTTGGTGGAGATTACTACTCTTACTGGGTGCCCACTTGCTTGTAGATGTAGTGATTATACAAACAGTAGCATCTACGTGGAATGTTTTATCACGAATTACAATCATGCTGTTATATTTCACAATACATCTCTCCCAGATCACACAGTCAGTGTCTTCATCTCTATTAGCACGTACATAATTCAAATTCCTGATGCATCTTTTCAAGAAACTTCCTGGAATCAGGTATTGCATTTAAAACTCGATGGTAATGGACAGATTACATCTTGGCGGCCATCAATTCAAACCTTTCAATCTTTAAGATCTGTACGATATCTGTATCTAAGAGATGCTGGAATAACGTATATAGAAAATGGATCATTTAGTGAACTCCCGGATTTAATTGTATTGGACCTTAGCCACAATAGGGGATTGCATTTCATCGACTTAACCAATGCAATGGTGGGTCTTTCTTCACTAAATCTGCAAGTGTTTAATGTGAGTGGAGTCAATAGCCAAGAAGACACGGGTCTGTTCACCGTAGACCATCCATTTATGGAAAACCTTCGAGGAACAAGATTGATAGTTTTGGATATAAGCTGGACAAGAATCATTGAATTTGCGGTACCGTTTAGATATTATGTGCCTTACTTGGAAAGCTTTAATGCATCAGGAACACTGCTCTTAGGTCAAAGCTCGTGTCTAAGTGAAATGTATGTTATGGACAGTTTAAAAGAATTGGTTCTTGATAAATGGCCACAATTTACAAGATCTAGATCCGTTAGAAGATCTGTCACAAATGAATGCATTTATGCTAACCTTTCAACTAATGGAGACTGTTTTAATAGCCCCCCAAATCTTGAAATTGTATCCTTCGTTGATTCAACTATTAATATCTCTTACATATTTGAACGAAATGGCAAAATATGCATTAATCCTAACAATATCATCAGGCGCATAACCCTCTCAGGTGTGCAGTGGACAGTTTCAAAAATATTTTCGCCCATTACAGGTCTTCAGCATTTGGAAGAATTTGATATAAGTCGTACATTATTGACTGATCTTCATCAAGACAGCTTCCGGTACTTTCCGACATTACAGATCTTAAATATGGCTGGCAATTCATTTTCTGGAATTATACCGTCCACGTTTTCCAAATTATTCATCTGGAACGGAAATCTTTCTCACTTGAACATATCATGGAATAAAATTAACCTTTTACCTTCCGATTTACTCATTACAAATAGGCAGATGACTGTGCTAGATTTGTCACACAATTATTTGCAGTCATTTGGTCTCATGTTTCATAAGGATGCTCCTCTACAGCTAATTGACCTATCATACAACGAGCTTGCTGTCTTTGAACCAGTGTATCGTAATTTTATTTCAGTGGATCTGCCAAACTGGCATGGACTTAACATATACATTGCTGGAAATAACTTGCAGTGCAATTGTTCTAACACGTCTTTAAAAATGATTACTTGGATGCTTTCTTCACAATCTAGTTATAATGTTCAATTATTGCCACCAAATGTCACTTGCGTATACAAAGGCAGTGTGGTTGAAATTTCAGAATACATTTCATCTTCTTTACACGGAGACTGCATATTACAAATTTTGGCATTAAGCTCGATTTCTATACTTTCAACTGTAATTGGAATTTTTGTAGCCTCATTTGTTGCAGTATGCCTAATGTTTGGTATCTGGTGCTATAGGACAAAGAAATGTAGTAATAGTAATCGAATTGAGAATCAGATTCATTTGCAGAACAATGTTGGAATAAACATTATTCGTGAGAGGCAACCAGATTATGCTGTATTTTTGTCTTTTAGCAGCAATGATAAAGACTTTGTTATTGAGTGCGTGTGGCCAAAACTGGAGACGAAACTTAAGTGTTTGCTAAAAAAGGAAAGCAAGTTAGTTTTTGTTGGGGATGCTAATTTTGACGTGGGGAGGCAGATTTGCGAGGAGGTCATTTCAGCTGCATCTCGCTGCTGGTGTACGGTTTTGATTATATCAAATAGTTTTCTGGAAAGCGACTGGTGTTTATTTGAAGTTCAATCAACGTGGAATAGCGGGTGTCGAATGTTTCCACTTTTTATTGAGAAGTGTGATGGACGCAAAGCAAAGGGAATAATGAAAGTTGTCTGTAGGGATATGGTAAGGCTGCTATGGCCCAAGGACAGAGCTGATCTACAAGAACAACTTTTTGATTCATTGTGTGCACATATCGTACAACACATCAATTTGCATGAAGAATCAATATAATAGAACTACAAATAAGCAATGTAGAGGAAGACGATATCTTAATACAGTTAAATGCGCTTTTTGGGTAATATCTCTCTTGGTGTGGATTTCATCCTGAAGTTAATGACGTAACATTAAGTGTATTTACGTAGTCAGCCAGAAATTATGTAAGATTTTCATTCTCTGTTTCGTAACTAAACTACCTAAACACTTCAGTTGTTGATATTATGAATCAAGCATACTAAGTTAATTGTTCACAAACAACCACCGATGGAAAACTGCAAACAAAGCATAAAAATGTTTGTTTTATACAAATAGGATTATGTTCGAACATATTTGCACTAGACTGCTTTGAAATCAAACATATATTGCGACGCCTACAAAACAAGTAGTTAGTTTGTAACGCCGCAAAGGAACTACCAATTTATGTGTCCTTCTGTACTATGACAATACTCGTAGACAATGGATACAAGATACTTTGTATGCACTTTAATGAGTTTTGTTAGTAGTTTTCTAAATAAATATATTTTTATTATGAGAATTGAACGTTATATCTTTTACTGAATTCGTAAAGTCATAAAACATGAACATCTGTAGCACATCCTACGCAGCAAACGCCAGTGTCAAGCAGTCCGTTTAATGAAAATGAAGCTTCATACGAAAATCAATAAAAATACGTCAATAACGCAAACCCGATTACTTTATCCGGGTTAGCACACTGTTGTTGTTCACGCATACTTGTCAAATTTATTTACCGACCACTAGTGTAAAACACAAGGGCATTCACGGTTGCTCGTTATCCTCCCCTGATGATGTTAGACTTTACAATATTAGTCAAATACAAATACAAATAGTAAAGACTCCCTCAGCCAAACATTATCTCGAGACATATTCGATATCTAGACAGAGGATCAGGTAAATTTGCTGTGATACATCCACGAGGAACCGCTTGCGCTTTCGAGACGAAGTTTTACACTTGATCATATCCATGCCCGCTGAACAACAAATATGCTGGATGTTTCTTAGTCTGTTGGCATCAACACCAGTACTGTCAACTAGATGATTGCACTTATCTCGGATCACATTAGTTGCACATAGTGCCAAGTAACATATATAATATTGGTGTTTTTGTGTCTGCATCGGACAAATATTATAGCATCTAATCATCATTTACTTCGTGATTGTTTCTGCCCCTGTTGAGAGGAGGGCATAATGCAATTCATCGCGATCAGGCAATCGTTCAGCAATTTATCTTAACACTTCCGGAGTCAGTATACTCAGGAGATATCCTTGAACACAGTTTCGGTGGACAACATATGGGTTACAAGACTGCCAAATGATGTAGTCGCATAAAATAATGAAATTACAAGTGGAAATTCTGTGCAACTATGCAATGCAGTCGCAAAGAAACGCATACAAATATAACAACATGACTAGTTATCAAACAAACATTACTAGGTAATGTGTGTGTCAGATATTTATATGAACCTGGTCAACTTGAAGGTGAGAATGAAAAAGCGATTGACACAGTCAGGAGTATAACCACACGTAAAATGTTTAGAACGGAAAAATACAAAAGGTTGTCCTTCAATCTGCAAAGTAGATTTAACTCCTCATCCACGTGGATTTGTACGTGAACAGTCACAGGCAATACAAGTAATATCTGAAGATACGTACTTACATCCGCCTTCACTTTTGTGAAGGATGGTTTGTACTGTCTCGTCGAAGTCGATTACACTCAAGACATTTCAGCATCACATTTTCGCGCGTGGCCAAGATTGCTAATTACTATATTCACGGTAAAATATCGTTGGTTATTTGGAGAATACTACCACAACGTTACTGTGCCACAACAAACACAATTTTTTATTATTTCGTTGTTGTTTCTGATCCATGATAAACTTAACCTCATGATCAAGGTGACGCTTCTGTGTCACACTGCTGATGAACCGCTCTTTATTTCCTTACATATCATATAAGAGCGATGTGTTGATTTCCTGAGTTTGATTATTATTCTTTGTGCAGGCTATAATAGCCCCCCCCCCCCCATAGATGAGAAGTTGTTCTGACGCACGAAACCGCTAGGTAAACAAGGTAAGACAATGCAATACGATCATCAACGATCCAAATATTAGTATCAGAAATAGTTAATCCCTGTGGCGAATGAATACGTATAGCAAATCCTGGTGTCTATGGAGTATTATCCATCGTTAACACAAACTCATCAATATAAACAGGAACAACAATAATATCATAAAGAACGAGCTTTTATTTCTACTTTGATTCTGGAATAGGTCCCGAAATTTTACCTTCAACATTTTGTTTACGTGTATCTGCCGGCCTATAATATTATGGCATAGGTAGATATAAAAAGGTTTCTTTATGTGACATAAATAATTGTTACTTAACTGAATACTCACTATCTTCGTACATGAAACTATCAGACCATTAGGCCTCCACAAATTCTAAAAATTATCTTTTTTTGTTTCTGGAATTTTCTTGCTGCAGGCGGATTAGCCTTTTGAACTCGTTCAGGGTCGAATCAAGTGTCCGAGGATAATTAAGTATTTCTTCATAATAAAATACGAATTATTTCAACAAGTGATACCAAAAGAAATGGTTGTTGACCATGATCACCACACATGATAACAGCAGAATGCCGAGTAAATAACATATAAAGAAACATTTTAAATCCGTCATCGGATAAAGTGCATATCTCATTCCATATAATAATTTTAAGAATATATTCCTCGCCCATTTGTTCAGTTGATACGAAAATCTAAAGCCGATATCAATAAGTATGATTGACATCGATAATAATTATCGAAACATACCCTATCAACGACGATTGTTAATGTGCATACTGTGGGGAGTGACCGTCGATGTAGCTCACAATTATTCCTAATTTAAATCCGTCCGATATCCGATTAGTTAACATTCGTTTAATTTTAAAATCTATTTGTATTTGTTTTATCTGCAGTTATGAATTCGAGCTCGGAATTATCGACAACAACTTTTGTTCAATGTCGTTATGGTCATATGATCCTCCTAATGTACATTCTCCAATTATTCCTTTGCCAAGACCTTTCAATTTCAATGTCTCTGATATCGTAATTGATATATTCCATTCTCACCTCACCTACGACGTGTTTTTGTAGCCAGACTTGTTTTGTGGACGATACGATATTATTGCTTCACTCACGGTTTACGATATCAATATATTTGCATCTTTGCATCAAGCATCCATCGAAATAAAACTATTGGAGTTGAACCACGTTTATCAACTGAGATGACGTTCTTTTACTCGTATGTAGTGTTCCGCAATCTGCCGTATTATTATTCGACAAAACTGCGTTGTATATCTGCAAGAAATACCAGCTGTGTTGGCCTACATGAATTTTCCTCCTCTGGAATGGTGAACAAATTACTGAGTAATTGTTTAATAATATAAACATTGTTCGTGTATTTAACTAAATTTCTCTGACATCTCGCCATGGAGAAATTGTGTATGATAAAGATCGCAACAAGGCTGTACAAACTCGTCATAATAGCTATCCTCAGAATATTGAAACAACGACACTGATACAGGTTCACTCTTTCTGCTACTACTGATCAATTGAACTTATCATCATTATTAAAATAACAGTTCGATTTCATAAAAATAATGGTATTTGCGATCTCTATGGAAGCTCCCTTCGATTTATATGTTGATTTTTACAAAATCTTACCAGTTAGTGTCTTCACCATTATTGAAAACTGTAATGATTTTATTCCAACTCAGCAACGCCACTGGTCGTAGTTTTTGTTTGTGTTAATGCGCTTAGTCCATTCATTCTTGTTTTGCGTCTCAGATTAGTGTCTCGTTTGAAAATTATTTTATAACTCTTTCAGCAGCACAATTTAAAATCAAAATGTTCATTTGTTGCAGGTTATTAACACTGGATTTATCATTCACAGAATATATCGGATACATAACGGCCGGCACAGGATGTGCTCTCTTCTTATATAGTTTTGTCGAAACCAATCAGTATTCCGGGTTTGTAATTTTTAAATAACATTGACAATATCCTCAGCGCGATTTAATTCTCGAACATAATAAAGTTTGACACAGATAATTCGTGTTGTTTCAGGGACGTATCACACGGTGGCATCTACCACCGCGGAATCTACTGTCACGATAATGTTTATGCTACAAGGATTTCTTTGTTCATCGTCAAGATCATTAATAAGTGCCCTTGCTCGCTGCTCATTCATAGCACATCTTTAGGTGTTATCGTCTTGTCTAATTCTGATGTTGCTCACATATGCGACGCACCATTATTGTAAAACGTTCTCTTAGTGTCACGGATGCGATTGAGTAAAATCTAACTTGTCAAATCAACATCAGCCAGAGTTCGCCTCGGCAAAATCATGTGGTTATTATGTCTAGATTGAATCTCGTTTAGACGGTTATATCGCAGATAATCTTGTAAATTCTTCCTTTATATAATTTAGGTAAATATAAATTATACCTAAACTGCAATTTAAACTATACAATGATTAGAGCAAAAACGTTGCACGTAGTTGATGATTGGATCCAGAAGTCCTTGTGTAACTGATTTCCGTAAATGCCACCTGCAGAGTATGCAATATGCTATACAAGGAAAGAGCCATGTTACAAGTGTAACAAGGAGGTCTAGGATGTAACGCAATTGTGCGTAGACTGTGAAGACAGAAAATACGGAGTTTCAAACGGTATGATAAACAAATGACGGCTTAGAATCTATTAAAAAATGGTAGATATTATCTTGCTATACTAGTGGGATCTATCGAAGTAGGTAGATATCATTTTACATATGTTTTCAACCTTTTTAAAAGCCATATATACTAATTAAATGGAACTACATCTTATCATCAAGAATTATGAATTATGAGGGATCGCGTGCTGGTGTCATCATAAACTGAACTAAAACACATCGTCGGCTCGGTTGATAATGCCTGTTAATCGTATTCACTGTTGGATTGATTATATTAACGGTTAAAACCTTTCTAAGTACTAGAATAATCTTCTGGCTATTACACATCAAGAATTGGGAACGGGGAAATTCTGGGAAATAATATTTATCATGCAAGACCAGTTAAATCTCTACATTTTCAGACAGGCGACAAAATATGTAGATTCCAAGTATTTCGGTATTTACCAGGTCTCGGTAAAACGTATTGCAGCTAATATGTTCAAAAGAATTACAAACAATGCAACTCTTTTATCTAACTCCACGTGACGGGAAATACCTCCGTCCAGACCTGCCTAAAGTTTAAACAGTAACCTTGCTTGTAGTGTAATGGTTTTTTTACAAGAAGTAAAAATACAGTGTAACATTCTTCACTTGTTTAATGGTTTACAATGATAATACCTGTTTCTTATAAAAACGTTATCTTCTATGTGTTGCATCATGACGTTGAACTTAACACTGGTGAAGGAGATGAAGGAGCACTGAAACGTTATACGTTAATTTGTGTTACCGACGATTTGTTTCATGACGTAGATAAATAATACTTTATATAGGTGGTATGTTGGCACCGTGTTCGTTACACCAACATTACGTACAACACGCAGAGGTGTAAACGTGGTTACATGATAAGCATACCCAGATCTAAACGCTGTCATTTCATCATCGATTTTTTTAACGATGTCATACTCTAGATGTTGCTATTGTCGACGTATTTCCTTCATCATCATTTGAGTTTGGTTATATCAAATTATCAACGCTCTTTTCTACAATATTGATAGATCCAGTCCTTGCAACGCCAATTTGTATCAACGCATTTACCTGATCGCAGAGCTGAGCGTTGTGTTCTTGCCGTCCACGTATATTTGCTGCGACATCATAGTCTGTTTTTTTTTCTCTCACATGTATAATTTTATTTCTGCTGATGTTGCAATCGCCATACATAATAAAACCAAAAAACCAAGACGATATCTTGGTCACCTCTGGAACATGCAGAATAGTAGTGTTTCATAGCTCTGTTTAATTGGGTTGGCAATTGGTAACGCAATGAAACGACTCTAAATTATTGATTAACAGCATCAAGTACATCAAAATTGGAATGGTGAGATCAAAACGCATTAAATTTAGCGAAGTGTTTCGGGTAATATCCAATCTGATTTGCGAGAGGCTTCACCTTATCTCGAATGGCGGGTTCATGGCAGTCTTAGACACTTTCTGGAAGTCAATAGTCTCCTTCCTGTTGCATTCGTTAATGCCGTCAAATCACCAATTTCAACAGCATTAAGTGCAATTGCTTTTGCAGCAAGTGAGTGTTCAGCGGCTATCACCGCTGGTATAGTTGCAGGTTGAAATATACCAACCGTCTTAGTAATGTCTTGAATGGCACCCACAGACAGATCTTTTATAATACACTATCTCTCGTCGTTGACGGTTTGTCAGGAATAGTCGATTTAGAATCTTACGATCGCTGCTGATTTCAGTAATATTTCAATTCCAGACTTATCTTCTAATGGTGATCGTATCTTTTTAAAATTACCAGGATTCATTTTAGTAGCATTAACATAATAATAATGCCATTATCACACCCTGAGTGATTTCATTAATGATCGTGCAATGAACCACGGTTGATTTACTTATATGGTTTCCACTGGGGCGTCAGTGACGTGTAGTCGTCCATCAACATCTTCAAGCAGCTTTGTTATATCTGAGTATAACAGCGATTGTTCTATAACCACTAGCAGGCAATTGTGCTACACGAGCTGGGATTTGTATGTAAACGACTGATTGTCTGAGCAAGTCCAAGTGTTCCGCTGAGACATAATAGATCGGATATAATGTTGTGAAATCCCTCTCAGATATCTGCAAACCAGAATCAGTATTCTAATCATGCCCCATGAATGTCATCAATAGATGATAAGCAATTGCAACATGATTATTGTCAAAATTTAGCAACACGTCTTGGTGTTCGTTGATTCTCATAGAAACTTAATTAACACCCAAGCGTGTCAAACACCACTGGATTTTTTTCCTACTAATCTACTCTCGCATTTTCCTGAAACGCCATGATGGAGTCATTGTTGGCATACAAAACGCATTTTTATTAGTATTACTTTACCTCATTCAACCAGCAACACGCCATATTGAGTCAATGCATATGGGTTTTATCTCAGACGTTACACAGTATCTTGAGCGCAAAATATAACCTACCTGGCATGCCTGCAGAATCCAAAGATATGTGATAGTAGATGTACACATGAAACTTCGTCATCAATGCGATCCGAATCCCAAGTTGATATTTTCATATATTGATAGTTCTGCCTTGAATGTTTCAGTCCAGGCAGCTTCTCAAACATCACCTTGTCCAATGTTTATGTGATATGGATGATCATTGGTATATTTTGCGAACATCATTGACGGACCAAATGCCGTTACGAAATCGTCGCTGTATCTTGCAAGGCCAAGTATCATCAAGGCAAAATCAAAGATTGAGAGATATTATTCAAGCCTACATTCCATATAAATTAAAATCTCTGCCGACAATACATATATACTTATATCCTGAACGTACGGCTCTAGTCTTCTGTTTGTGTCAGGTACACGCGCATTAAAAGAATAATATAGATAATAACGCACCGATTCATCCTTAAAGACTGATGCATCGATGAATAATGCTGGATTAGATACACGCTTGAACATTTTATTATATTTCCTGTCGTCTAACACAACGTCCACTTCCCACTATTAGACTTTTATCAGCTGGCACTGTTCATTTGCAGATTGATTATTGATTTTACTCACGTTTAATGAAATCACGTCAGTGCTGGGTAATTTTACTGGGTCAAGTTTTACTGGTGGCTGACTGTGTATCATTCGTTCTTGAGTATAACTGATTCTTGAGAATCTTTTAATAGTAATAACACCAACAGTAATAATAGCTTTATCAGGAACAACATCAATAGCTTTCATTCCCAGTTGCTTTGCAATCGGTACTGTTTTAGAGACTACCTCGCTAAAAAGACCCTGAACAACATCGTCGAGTCCATGTCCGTTTTTAACATTATATTGATAATTGTGAATGTATCACCCTGACCACAACATAAACACGATAAGCATTATGTATAATTACATATATCTGTTTTTATTGTCACTATTTGCATCAATCACTTAATCAGCCAGTTAATCATCAACGATTTAATCAAATGAGAGACATATACACATTAATATCCACGATGCTGGCTGTAAATAATCGTTAACAAATCTCATCAGCTTCATTAATGATTTCTGGAGAAATATTTCCTGCACGTTTTCTGACAATCAGAATTTCGAGTCGATCTACGTCAGAAAGGATGCTGTTAAGACAAGCAATAATACCACTTCCTTTAAGATAAATGCCTCTTGCAGTTCTCCTGGATCATATACTATTTTTTAAATGTTTCCTTTCTTTATCTGTGTCACGTTTAAGTGAACGAAATTACGGATCATCATCTCCTGCAGATGTGATAGTTTAAATATATGTATTAGTAAATATTAGTAAATAGTATACATCATTAACCCAATCATCATCACTCTTCCAAGAATCGGTATATCTGGGTTTTACATAGTTTGATATTTAACGGTGTCCATGTGCGGCAATATGAATTGTTTTTTTTTTTTTTTTGTATTTCGCATTCAGTATAGTGTTAAGAACTTTAGACGTTGATTTATTCTTAATAATATTAGATTCAGGTTCTGATGGTTGTTGATGAGGTATTGAATTTGCGATTTTTGTTTAGGAGTTGTTGGATTTTTTCGAGGTTGTGGTTGTTGTTGTTGCTGGTGTTGCGATTGTTGTTTTAAAATTGTCATTTGATTATGTACTTCGCTATCAAATTTTCGATATACTAGCTTACTATTTCTTGCCTGTGGCTTTTTAAGGAATAAACGATACATCCATTGTTTTTTTAATCACAATGAACATTAGCATATTTAGGTTTCAAAACTGACACTTTATTTAAGTAACCCCTTGATGCAGTATTAAATAAATTACCTATTTGAAGCATTTAAATTTCGTCAAGAGCTCCATCATTAAATTTGTCAGCCAATTCCAATTCAACTCTGTCTTTTTTTTTCTGCTTCTTTTTTTGCCCCGTTTCAAAACGAACTTGTTTAATTTCTTGAAGTATTTCTTCCAGGCCGTTGAGCAGCGTTCATATAATCCATAAGGCTTAGTAAAATTGTTGTTGTTTCCATAGTTCTTTCTGCTATTGTGCCAGTCGCTTTAGTAGTTTGTTCTAACGTAGGTATAAGAATTTCAGTAACCGTTGTCACCAGTTCACATAATTGTTCTGATACTTTTGCAAAATCAACGTTACATTCTTGACGTTCTTGTCATTTTTGTTTGACAATCAGGACCGGTAGATATATATCTTTGATTGCTTCTGGTCGCACTAAAGCTAATCCAGCTGTATAAGATTCCATTGCTGGTGCTATATTATTGATATATCATAATGAATGAATTGCTCAAACCTAAAAAGCATCAGAAAGGGTGCGATCTTAATGAAGCATCAGGGTGGGTAAATAAAACATATTCTCAATATTTCTTTAACACTGACAACAAAAGATAAAGTAACAAAATAAACTAACCCAATGAGAAAAACTCTCGGAGCTTTTGAGGCTTAGATTTTACGTTACTGATCTTATGTTTTTCTAATTTTTCGTACGTTTTATTTTTAAGCAAATGACTTTCTAGCAAAACAGTTGGTTTCTCCTTTCTTTTACTTATGTTGACTTGACCTCAGTTCAATAAATGATTGGGGCACTTTGGCCAAAATATGTGTTGGCTAAATTTGGCAATTGGTATTGATTTTCATGAATGTAATTGTACACGTATTATACACGTACTTTTAGTATAACACAACGTCATAAACCTACATAAATTTAAAAAAAAACTTATTATAAATTAGTATAAGATATCCGCAGCACTTGTCATTCGTATAATGGTGTCTATGTAGTCGTTCAGAGATTTTATATAATGGACTTAACGTTTATGTTTGAACAACTAAATAATTATATTCTGGTTGAACAGATGTAACAAAATATAAATAAGCATTTCAGGGCTTTTTATTTGCGACTTCTTTTTTTCTGTTTCTCTTTCGTGAAATAATATAGGCGTAACAAGCAATTGTCCTTTCACTTGTCACAAACCAGGTCTCTCTGAAAAAATACTGTATACAATGGGCAGCAGTTTAACTTATTTAAGCTTTAGGGCCAGCAGGTCTCATGCTCTCTAAATCGACGAATGTTGAATAAACTCCATGTTTAGCATCACCAATCGGTGTTACTCATGTGCAATAGTCGAGTACAGATTACAAGACAGGCGAAAACGCTTCGTTGTATCTTGGATGCGTGTACCTGATGTAAAACATTTGAAAGGTTCGATAATGAATGCCATATAAAAACTCTCATGCCCTGACAAGCACGCGTGTTTAAAAAAAAAACGTGTTAAATAAATAGACAAATAAATCCGCGAAAAGAGATAAATAATTAATACATTATTACAGTTTGGGTCTGTTTCCACCAATATTGCTGTAATAGTCACGTCTATTCTTAGTAAGTTACAAAAACAAATCGTTGAGCTGTAAATTTGTGCAGCCTCACCTCTTCATGTATAAAAAAATGGGAAATCATTGACAACGTTAATTTACAGTACATTACCAAAACAATGTAACAGTCAAAATACGTAGAGAGATGGTTTTGGTTAGTTAGTTAGATGTTGCCAATATTCTATCACAATTTAATTAACTAGCTAGTGTCTTGTATGAGCGATCACGTCGTTTTTTATACTCATGTTAGCTTGTGGGACTGCAAACTGAAAACGATACGTTCGCACAAACTAGATACCCTACAGGGGTATAAAATAGTTTCAGCCGCAATAGCCGCAAATAAATGCATTAAATGTACCTAAATTTAAAGTTAAACGTCTATTATTAACTATTATTAAAGCAGCATTGCGGAATAATGATAAAGGTATGTGCAGTCCGGAATATATATATATATATATATATATATATATATATATATATATATATATATATATATATATATATATATATATATATATATATATATATATATATATATATATATATATATATATATATATATATATATATATATATATATATATATATATATGAAAATGCGGATGAGAGATTTAATAATAAAATGGTATAACTATTAGTTATCTATGTATGATCATCCACTTTTGGCTGAGATCAAACTATGCAATAGCACAGAACAGATCAGAGTTCGAACCGGATAGTAGTAAATCCTTCCTGAAATGTTCGGCAAATATGGGCATGCAAACAATCTACGTATTGACGTTATTTTTGCATGATCAATCAATGCATAAATAAATTATGTACTTCAAAACATCACAGATGACTTCGTGATACAACGGAATCCAGCCAAAGAGCAGTAAGCACAATTCGATTCTTTGATCACCCAGAGGTATCACTAAAAATACATTTTAGCATACATTATGTATTAGAGTACTTAAAAATAAGTGCATGCATTGCACAGTAAGCCCCGCGACTGAAAAAACGCATGCTATTCCATTTTTTCAGAACCAATTGCCATTCCAATTTTTGATTACAAATTGAAAAAGTAAGAACCGACCAGGACATTGTGAATGACTGCCAGACTGAGTGCTAAAACAGGACATTGCGAATGACTGCCAGAATGAGTGCTAAATTTTAACAGCTTAACTAGAGCATCTTTGTAGTATGCAATCATATGTTTCAACATTTTCACCAGTTTCTCAAAATAACAACGTGTGCAGATTAAATTACTAAGGGAAGAAAGATATTTTTAAACAATGCATGCTGTAACTGCAGCAGAGTTAACCATACATAATGGTCGTGTTATATCATACATATACATGTGTGTGTGTGTGTGTGTGTGTGTGTGTGTGTGTGTGTGTGTGTGTGAAGGTACATTTTTCTTATCTACGCGCATATTATATCTGCTTGACTTATACCCAAGGTACACATATGGGCGTAAACCTGTGACGCCTTCCAAAATCAGATACATGCGTAATACAAGCTAAACTAGTTCTTCTAAATTTGCGAGTCATACGAGCTTTTTGCCATCAAGAAGGAAGAGCCATGCAAACGATTGATAGGATCCGGACGCTATCGCATATAACTCAAAGCAAGCGAAACTAAGATAAAGGGCATTGATTTCGCTGTTGATAGGATCAATGCCCTACAGCTTATTCCCCAAATGAGGTGTAAGGGCTATGAGGATACATGTATTTACAAATCAGACACATTTAAAATTTGTTAGGGGGGGGGGGGAACAAAACGTAACGGAATTTTTAATATTCATATATACGCTACATCAATTTTGCAGCCACCGATGATTTCCCTGTTACAAATCCAAATGTAAACTACACCGAACATACACGTTAAGAAACTTATCATTATCAAGACGATTGTGCACATGACGGCTAGCCAAGAAAATTAATGAAATAATAGAACAATATAAAAAAATCTCCGCAAAATATAACTGAATCACCTTACGACTTATATCAGTTAACATGCATAGGTCTTAACATGATATAAACTATGATACTTTTCAGAAAAATTTAAAGCATGCGGTGGATAAACGACATAGCCCTGATGGGACTAATTTTTAAATTGGGATTGCTGACAGCTAAAACCAGAGTCAAATAGGTTAATTAAATAGGCTTTACCTGTTATGAAAGAATTGCTTTAGGAAATACTAAAACATAACCTTCATGTTATATCAACATTGTTTTTGTTTTCATGAGAGAAATCAAATTAATGTTAAAATTACGGTTTCATTTGACAGTATAGTATTCTCCAATTATACTGGAATTAATAAGAAACGTGACATGCAGTCTTTATGATTCATACTTCTACGGTAAGCAGCTATCATATTTTTTTGAATTAATGCATCATACACCATGAAACCTCAATAAGGTACATGGTCGTCCGAAACATATGTTTTAAACATGGCGCCAAAGGATGATGCGTAATCAGGAACTGTCATGTCACTTTCATTTGTTTTGTATCGTACCTCAAAACAGAGTTTCGGTGTAGGCTAATGGATTTTGTGACGGCTTTTTCCATTTGTTATCATCTTGGAGATTCCGTTCTTGAGTACTCACATAATTCTCCAATCCATTTTTAATCACAGGCTTATCTGCCACTGAGTCAATTGTCATGGGCGCTATCATTTTCTTGATACATCAGCCAATACATTCCTGCGAATTCGCTTGACCAAGTATCAATTGCTTTTGTGTTTACATTTTGTATTTCTCATTTGTGTATGTATGTATATATGTTTTTGTAATGGATATAAAAACAAAGTATAACTCCGGTAGTGTAACTTCATGTGCAGTGAATGAGTCTAGAATCATGTCGAGAAAATTATATAAATGGAAAGAACCCTTCAGTTAAATACACAAGCAAGTCCAAAATGAATGCAGATGTTTAATGCCTTACAAATTCCTTAGTATGCTGTTAGCCAAATATTAGAAGACAAATACTGTGTAAACATTAAAATTTTAAAGTCCTAGTTTCATCTCTTTAACATTTTGATGACATTTTAAATTGTGCTTGCTGCGCATATTAATGTAAGATCAGATCATATATTCAGAAGATGATTCAATAACGTAGTTTGTGTATTGTTTGCCCTATTACGTAATCAGTGTCAGTGTTTACTAAATTGATACATGTTGGCATGTTAATTAGCTATGCGAATTGTTTATAGGCTAGTGTCAGAGTAAGCTATTCGTAGGATATTTATATGCCAGTGGTTTGAGGCATTGTGCTAGTAACCTATCAATTATCTGTATGTTTTACATGTTGTAAACAATGGCATATGATACCATTATGTATGCATTCCAAAGCATCCCCCAGGTATATATACGTTATAGCTTGCGATTAATCCCGTTGTGTGCCAGGCGTTATTCACACACACAAACACACACACACACACACACACACACACACACACACACACACACACACGCAAGCCACTATCGTTTGCTCTCTCTCTATCATTCTCAATTATTAGCCTGCTACTCCTCCACGTGCATTGACCTAAAACCATCTGTCCATTCATTTAACTGTGCATCCATCTAACGATCAATGTATCGATTGGTCGATTGATCAATCCACCCGTTAACATAGCATAATTAATATCACACATGCATGCTACATTAATAGCAGGGAACTGTAAAAGGTCAGATAATATGCTATCTAAGCATTATTATTTATGCTGTACCTTTATATACTCATTCCATGTCGTTTATGTTGTATGTTTCGCTTAGCTTTATTTTGATTCCTCATTCTTATATGCTGTTTATACAGATTAATTCTTTTCATCTCAGTTATCGCAGCTATCTAGTCTAATTGCACACTTTATTTCATAGCATTTTGTGCATAAGAGACAACACACGTATGACCCACCATAATTACATATTAATTGAATCAAACGAAAGTGGAGGCAGGCCTTTAAAGAGTAGCCAGGTGAAAGTACCTGCCTTTGATTGTCTAAATTCATAATAAATCCAAGACTTCATCAATATTTCTTAGTATTGTTGTACTAAGCCTACGATGTGGCTCTGTAATAAAATGACAAATCGAGAGTCGCATGAAACAGAAGAAGATACAAACAAGCAAACACCAGCAAAATAAAACTGTTTTCCTCATAAGATTAGAAAGAGGCTTACCAAAATGTTGAAACAGTTATATGTGTACCTCTTAACATGAGATGGTGTAATACGTTATTGTGATGGCCAGATGAGGTCATGTTTTATATAATATGTCACATTGCAAAATGACCCCAGTATAATTGTCGGATTGAACAATGCCTCTTTCATTAGCCCCTGTTTCTAAAGTCATCCTTAATGATATATTTTTTCTTCTCATTCGTATTTTCCTCCATCTTTAGCAGTCTTATTTTCTTATCAGTTCTGCTGGTGTGATTGCCGTGATTTTAACTTAAAGAATACATTTTTTACTCAGTGAACCTTTTGTAGTCCATGATCATAACTCCCAGACGTTCAATTGCAAGCATTTTGTTGAAATTGGCGAAAAGATGACTTTAACTTCGCTGAAGAGAGCTATCCATCCAAAGTTTCTTCACAGAATTGTCTTCAAACTTTGGGACGAAAGCGTCCCTTTGGACCGCCTCTGTCTTGGTATGGTCTAAAAATCAAATATCTATAAACAGTAATCGCGAGCATATCCGTCATATGAAATGCACTGTATGATGTTGCTAGCCTGAGGAAGAGTCACATAAGATCTCAAATAAGTATTATGGGTAAACGTAGGTTTAAAGGATTCAGTGCAGTTCTTGTCCTTTTCGGGAGACACTATGGAGTGGACGCATCACATAATTTTGAAGTTAGCTCTGTTGACGACTGCATTGCTGACTATGTCGACGTAAATCACTTGTGAGGTAATAATACTGGAAGAGGTTATCTTTGAATTTGGATTAGATGTCAGGAACAATGTTTACTTTCATTCATCATATGTGACAGTGTTCTGGTTAGAAGCTGGCTGATTACGTTTCTTGACATATGCAAAACATATACACGTTGCATCTAGTCTCGTAAGTGATCACTAAAACTCGTTGGAAGACGAGAATACACCACTTGAGCCAAGACACATATATAATATACGCTGTTGAATAAATACTAGTCATGCAGTCACATGTCTAGCTACAAACAATCCAGTATTGCCAAAACAGGAACTTCATGTGATATGTATTTGTGTGTAGTAAAACTTTCAAATATTTCATGTGTCATCATCGTCGATCAATGTTGTGTAGTTCTGAGAGTGTCTGCTAAGCGTGTTAAGTCTGCTCATTATAGAAACGTGTAAAGTCATGGCTTATTTTTTATGAGTGTTTAAATTTGTTTTATATTGGACTGGGGTGGGGGGTATCATCCCTGTCTGATATTCACTAGGTTTTTGTTCTAGGCACTAACCCACTTCACGGCGCAAATAAATGCATTGAACTATAGAGAGGAGCCATTAGACCAGTTTGCCCTGGAGTTGTATGTCAGTTTTTATAATTTCTAATCGATATAGTGTTAGGTTTGACCTTTGATTTGGATTTAGAGTGGAACAGTCGTATTAATGGATGACAGTTTATTGCAGTCTACTTACTGCGATTCTTGCATCGTCAATATTCGTTTCAGATATAACAAACATGTCTAGTTTTCTGATGCAAAGTTCGTATGAAATCTAGTGCATCATCTGTATTTGTTTTTAGAGAAATAAAATTAACAAAGTTTCTGAGGTTTCTAAGTACCTTTTTCCTTCCTGTATTTGTGTTTTTGCCGTTGATTCGCCCAACCTCTTTTTTGTTTTCCTTACTGTTACGTAGAAGAGATTGCTATGAGGTAACCATTTTTTTGTAAATACCCCATGCTTCACACCAGCAAACATAAACAACAAAATGTTAAGGGATCAGCTAAAACTAGTAGGCAACCTTTTAAGGTGCATGTTGGTGACTGCCCACCGACCCTTTCCATACCCATTCATACAAATTCAACTATTACATTTACCTTCATGGATGACCGATTATTGAATGAATATAAATATTTGTTTCTTATTTTTAGTTTGCATCTCTTCGAGGTTTATTTGCTTTTAGCGTCTTTTCCCCACAGTTTTAATTAACTAAATTATGCACAAAAATCAAAGATTGATTAGGTAGAGTTTGATGATGCCGGAACACAACATTGACATCTGGTACATTAGGGGAAAATATAATTTGATTGCATATGCACTTTCGCTTTTATACGATTACTAATTACATTACTTTGTATATATGTTTAAAGAAAGAAAGAAAGCTGTATTGTATAAACATTTACTTTTTCTTTAAAAGGTTCGTATTATGTATATCCATACAGTGTGTATGACCTTCATCTGTAAATGTATGCAGATTACTCTCCTGCTGTCTAAACATTTAAATAACATACTACAAAGATAATGCTTGAATAGTATTTAAAATGTTAAATTATCGTTATTATTGTTATTATTATTATTATTATTATTATTATTATTATTATTATTATTATTATTATATTTGAAGGTAAACATGTTTACTTGAGTTTGTACACAGTACCAACGTATTCACAAACTGAAATCACACAATACCTACTGTTTATCATGACCATTTCTTAAATTTTCGTAATATACCTAATATTGTTGACAATTTATAATGTTCGTGAAATGAACTGTTGACCATCAGCCTTGTCCTCATATCGTAGCTCGCTTTTATAAAAATAGAAAATGTTTCATTGTTTTAACATCAGGCTTTTTATAAGCAAGTTGTGCCTTGTTTTGAAGATTTTGTTTATTTATGTATCTAAATTACTTTTTCCGACATTACTGTGTATTCACTAAATTATATTTTGTATTATAATATTATGATACAACAAGAGAGCTAGCGCGTTCAGCCAACTGGCACATTACCACATTTAATATCAAATTGATTTGGAACATGATTGCAATCCAATATTAAATACGTTAGGACTTGTGACATAAATATATGTGAAAGAAATACACATCAATGTGATGCATCCATATGTTATAAAACAAATAAAAACGAACAGAATTGTGACCTTTACAAATTGCCTTGACAATTCAGCTAGAGCAGAACCATTATATCATATCGTTTTAGTCGTGATTAAAGTGCGACAAGTGGTTTGCGATTATGTTTGTTCACAAATTTGAAATTTAGTGCACATACATATATCATACACTTCTTAAAACTCTTTTCAGGGCTATATTCTTCATTCGTCTTTGGCTTGCATCAGTCATCATCTACGGTGTTTTGGTGGAGATTACTACTCTTACTGGGTGTCCACTTGCTTGTAGATGTAGTGATTATACAAACAGTAGCATCTACGTGGAATGTTTTATCACGAATTACAATCATGCTGTTATATTTCACAATACATCTCTCCCAGATCACACAGTCAGTGTCTTCATCTCTGTTAATACGTACGTAAATCAAATTCCTAATGCAGCTTTTCAAGAGACTTCCTGGAATCAGGTATTGCATTTAAAACTCGATGGTAATGGAAAGATTACATCTTGGCGGCCATCAATCCAAACCTTTCAGTCTTTAAGATCTGTACGATATCTGTATCTAAGAGATGCTGGAATAACGTATATAGAAAATAGATCATTCAATGACCTCTCGGATTTAATTGTATTGGACCTTAGCCAAAATCAGGGATTGCATTTGATCGACTTAACCAATGCAATGGTGGGTCTTTCTTCACCAAATCTGCAAGTGTTTAATGTGAGTGGGGTCAATAGTCAAGACGACACGGGTATGTTCACCGTAGACCATCCATTTATGGAAAACCTTCGAGGAACAAGATTGATAGTTTTGGATATAAGCTGGACAAGAATCATTGAATTTGCGGTACCGTTTAGATATTATGTGCCTTACTTGGAAAGCTTTAATGCATCAGGAACACCGCTCTTAGGTCAATGGTCGTGTCTAAGTGAAATGTATGTTATGGACAGTCTAAAAGAATTGGTTCTTGATAAATGGCCACAATTTACAAGATCTAGGTCCGTTAGAAGATCTGTCAGAAATGAATGCATTTATGCTAACCTTTCAACTAATGGAGACTGTTTTAATAGCCCCCCAAATCTTGAAATTGTATCCTTGATTGATTCAACTATCAATATCTCTTACATATTTGAACGAAATGGCAAAATATGCATTAATCCTAACAATACCATCAGACGCATAAACCTCTCAGGTGTGCAGTGGACAGTTTCAAAACTATTTTCGTCCCTTACGGGTCTTCAGCATTTGGAAGAGTTTGATATAAGTCGTACATCATTGACTGATCTTCATCAAGACAGCTTCCGGTACTTTCCGTCATTACAGATCTTGAATATTGCTTGCAATTCATTTTCTGGAGTTATACCGTCCACGTTTTCTAAATTATTTATTTGTAACGGAAATCTTTCCCACTTGAACATATCATGGAATAACATTGACCGTTTACCTTCCGATTTACTCATTACAAATAGGCGGATAACTGTGTTAGATTTATCACACAATTATTTGCAGTCATTTGGACTCATGTTTCATAAGGATGCTCTTCTACAGCTAATTGACCTATCATACAACGTGCTAGTTGTCTTTGAGCCAGTGTTTCCTGATTGTATTTCAGTGGATCTGCCAAACTGGCATGGACTTAAAATATACATTGCTGGTAATAACTTGAAGTGCAATTGTTCCCCCACGTCTTTAGAAATGATTACTTGGATGCTTTCTTCACAATCTTGTAATACTGTTCAATTATTGCCACCTAATATCACTTGCGTATACGAAGACAGAGTGGATGAAATTTCAGAATACAATATTTCGTTTTTAAAAACATACTGCAAAGAAAAAGATTTGATTTATATACTTTCTGCTGTCATTGGAATTTTTGTAGCCTCATGTGTTGGAGCATGCATAATGTTTGGTATCTGGTTCTGTAGGATAAAGAAATGTATTATGAGTAGTCGAACTGAGAATCAGATTCATTTGCAGAACAATGTTGGAATAAACATTATTCCTGACAGTCAACCAGATTATGCTGTATTTTTGTCTTTTAGCAGCAATGATAAAGACTTTGTTCTTGAGTGCGTGTGGCCAAAACTGGAGACGAAACTTAAGTGTTTGCTTAAAAAGGAAAGCAAGTTAGTTTTTGTTGGGGATGCTAATTTTGACGTGGGAAGGCAGATTTGCGAGGAGGTCATTTCAGCTGCATCTCGCTGCTGGTGTACGGTTCTGATTATATCAAATAGTTTTCTGGAAAGCGACTGGTGTTTATTCGAAGTCCAATCAACATGGAATAGGGGGTCTCGAATTTTTCCACTTTTTATTGAGAAGTGTGATGGACGCAAGGCAAAAGGAATAATGAAAGTTGTATGTAGGGATATGGTAAGGCTGCTATGGCCCAAGGACAGAGCTGATCTACAAGAACAACTTTTTGATTCAATGTGTGCACAGATCGTACAACACATCAATTTGCATGAACAATCAGTATAATGTAACTACAAATAAGCAATGTGGAGGAATGCGATATCCTAATACAATTAAATGCGTTTTTGGGGTAATATCTCTCTTGGTGCGGATTTAATCCTGAAGTTAATGACGTAACATTAAGTGTATTCACGCAGTAAGTCAGAAATTATGTAACATTTACTTTCTCTGTTTCGTAACTAACTACCTTAACACTTCAGTTGTTGATAAAATTAATCAAGCTGACTAAGTTATTTGTTCACAAACAACCACCGATGGAAAACTGCAAACAAAGCATGAAAATTGTTTGTTTTATACAAAACGGATTATGTTCGAACATATTTGAACTAGACTGTTTTGAAATCAAACTTATATTGCGACGCCTACAAAAACAAGTAGTTAGTTCGTAACGCCGCAAAGGAACTACCAACTTGTTAATGTGTCCTTCTCTACTTTGACAATACTCATAGACAATGGATACAACAGACTTTTTTATGCACTTTTATGAGTTTTGTTAGTAGTTTTCTAAATAAATATATTTTTTATTATGAGAATTGGACGTTAAATCCTTTACTGAATTCGTAAAGTCATAAAGCATGAACATCTGTAGCACATCCTACGCAGCAGCGGTGAGTATACCAAATTGTTGGTGGCTTTTAAAATAAAAACTAAAGGTTCCTTTAAAAATGAAATACAAGTGTCAATAACGATAAACATGGTGGAGAGTAAACACCCCAGTGTTTAAGCAGTCCTTTGTATGAAAATGAGGCTTCATACGAAAATCAATACAAATGCGTCAAGAACGCAAACCCGATTACTTTATCCGGGTTAGCACACTTTTGTTATTCACGCATACTTGTCAAATTTATTTACCGATCATTAGTGTAAAACACAAGGGCATTCACGGTTGCTCGTTATCCTCCCCTGATGATGTTAGACTTTACAGTATGTGTCAAGGGTGTGTGTACAAATAGTAAAGACTCCCTCAGCCAAACATTATCTCGAGACATATGCGATATCGAGAACGAGGATCAGGTAAATTTGCTGCCATACATCCACGAGGAATCGCTTGCGCTTTTGACACGAAGTTTAACACTTGATCATATCCATGCCCGCTGAACAAATATGTGCGATGTTTCTTAGTCTGCTGGTATTAACACCAGTATTGTCAACCAGAAGATTGCACTTATCTCAGATAACATTATTTGCACATATTGCCAAGTAACATATATAATACTGGTGTTTTTGTGTCTGTATAAGAAAAAATGTTATAGCATCACATCATCATTTACTGCGTTGAGAGGAGCGCATAATGCAATTAATCGCGATCAGGAAATCGTTCAGAAATTTAGCTTAACACTTCCGGAGCGATTATTTAGATGTCAATATACTCAAAAAATACCCTTGAACAAAATTTTGGTGGACAACATATCTCGTAAATGGGTTATAAGACTGCCAAATGTGATAGTCGCATAAAATAATGAAATTACAAGTGGAAATGCTATGAAACTATGCAATGCAAATGCAAAGAAACGCATACAAGTATAAAGACATGTCTAATTATCATAACAAACATTACTAGGTAATGTGTGTGTGTCAGATATTTATATGAACCTGATAAACTTGAAGGTGGGAAGGAAAAAGCTATTGACACAGTCAGGAGTGTAACCAGACGTAAAATGTTTAACGCGGTAAAATACAAAGGTTGTCCTTCAATCTGCAAAGTAGATATAACTCCTCATCCACGTGGATTTGTACGTGAATAATCACAGGTAATACAAGTAATACCTGAAGATACGCACTTACATCCGCCTTCACTTTTGTGAAGGATGATTTGTACTGTCTCGTCGAAATCGATTACACTCAAGACATATCAGCATCACATTTTCGCGCTTGGCTAAGATTGCTAAATATTATATTCACGGTAAATTATCGTTGGTTATTAGAAGAATACTGCCACAACGTTACTGTGCCACAACAAACACAATTATTATTTTCTTGTTATTTCTGATCCATGATAAACTTAGCCTCATGATCAAGGTGACGCTTCTGTATCACACTGCTGATAAACCGCTCTTGTTTTCCTTACTATATCATATAAGGGCGATGCGTTGATTTCCTGAGTTTGATTATTATTATTTGTGCAGCCGATAATAGCCCACCTCCCCCATAGTTGAGACGTTGTTCTGACGCGCGACACCGCTAGGAAAACAAGGTAAGACAATGCAATACGATCATCGAAAATCCAAATATTAGTATCCGAAATAGTTAATCCCTGTGTTGAATGAATACGTACAGCAAATCATGGAGTCCATGGAGAATTATCTATCGTTAACGCAATCTCATCAATATTAACAGGAACAACAACAATATCATAAAAAACAGCAGTATGCCGAGCAAATAACCTATAAAGAAACATGTTAAATACGTCATCGGATAAAGTGTATATCTCATCCCATGTAATAATTTTAGGAATATATTTCTCGCCCATTTGATCAATTGACTACGTAACTCTAAAGCCGGTATCAATAAGTATGATTATCATCGATACTAGTTATCGAAACATACCCTATCAACGTCGATTGTTAATGTGCATGCTGTGGGGAGTCACCATCCATGTAGCTCACAATTATTTTTAATTTAAATCCGTCCGATACGTTAACATTCGTTTAATTTTAAAATCTATTTGTATTTGTTTTATCAGTTATGAATTCGAGCTCGGAATTATCGACAACAACGTTTGTTTAATGTCGTTATGATCATATGATCCTCATCATAATAGCTATCGTCGGAATGTTGAAACAACGACACTGATGCAGGTTCACTCTTTCTGCTACTTCTGATCAATTGAACTTATCACCATCATTAAAACTAACAGTTCGATTTCATGGAAATAATAGTATTTGCGATCTCTATGGAAGCTCCCTTCGATTTATATGTTGATTTGTACAAACTCTTACCAATTAGTGTTTTCACCATTATTGAAAACTGTAATGATTTTATTCCAACTCAGCAACGCTGCTGGTCGTAGTTTTTTTGTTGTTAATGTTTCTTGTTTTGCGTCTCAGATCCCTTAAACCCCCTTACATGTGTCGTTTGAAAACTGTTTTGTAACTCTTTCAGCAGCACAATTTAAAATAAAAATTTTCATTTGTTGCAGGTTATCAACACTAGATTTAACATTCAAAGGATATATCTCATACATAACGGCCGTCACAGGTGTAACAGAATTGTTACCGAGTGGGTAGTGGATCAAATGAACAACTCAAACACAATATGTGAAAGATGATGTAAATTTATGAAATAAATTATTAATGAAAAATAATGATGTTTCAACACAATAACTCATGCGTTCAACCCACAATCACACTACACAACCATTCACAATTTGAAAATAAAATTAAATATTAATTCAAAATGAACACAGATCCAAGGAACCTCCTGGACTGCACAAATGTTTCAAATAAAAAGGGAACCTTTACAAAAATTGTATTATCGCACGTATGAACTGCGATAAACCTTAAATCGTATTATCGCACGTATGAATTGTGATAAACCTCAAATTATATTATCGCACGTATGAATTGCGATAAACCTCAAATCATATTATCGCATGTATGAATTGCGATAACAAGTACAAACATCTATATGCATTAAGTCAAGTTCCTAACTGTTCTTGAGATTCATGTAATTCCTTGGAATACTACCGAGATTCAAAGTAACTCCGTGTAAATATATCAATGCATTCAATTGTAACCACAACTGAAACACAAACATGCGTCTTGACCCTGTACAACCGTACGATTCACCAACGGTTAAATCGCCGCACAGCTTCTCCGAATACCTAGGGTTGACCCAATACTTTTATCGGCCGCTTGCCCAACAGCCGAGTCTGCAGCTGCTATCACCGCTGGCATAGTTGCAGGCTGAAATATACCAGCAGTTTTAGCAATGTCTTTAATGGCACCCACATACAGATCCTTTATAATACACTATCTTTCGTCGTTGACTGTTTGTCTGGAATAGTCGATTATGACCCTTGCGATCACTTGCGATCGCTCCAGAGTTCAGTAACATTTTAATTCCAGACTTATCTTCTAATGGTTATCGTATCTTTTTAAAATGACGAGGATTCCGTTTAGTATTATTAACATAATAATATGACATTATCAGACCATGCGTGATTTTATTAATCATCGTGCAATGCACCACGAGTTTTCTAGTTATATGGTTTACACTGGGGCATCAATGATGCGCATTCGTCCATCAACATCTTGCAACAGCTTTGTTTTATCTGAGTATAACAGCGATCGCTCTATAACCACTAGCAGGCAGTTGTGCTACACGAGCTGGGAAATGTATGTAAACGGCTGATTGTCTGAGCAAGTCCAAGTGTTCCACTGAGACATAATAGATCGGATATAATGTTGTTAAATCCCGCTCATATATCTGCAAACCAGAATCAGTATTCTAATCATGCCCCATGAATGTCATCAATAGATGATAAGCACGTGTAACATGATTATTACCAAAATTCAGAAACACGTCTTTTGATGGTTTATGGTGTCCGTTGATTCTCAGAGAAACTTAATTAACACCCAAGTGTGTCAAACACCACAGGATTTTTTTCCTACTAATCTACTCTCGCATTTTCCTGAAACGCCATGATGGAGTCATTGTTGGCATACAAAACGCAATTTGTGTTAGTATTACTTTACCTCATTCAACCAGCAACACGCCATATTGAGTCATTGCATATGGGTTTTATCTCACACGTACCACAGTATGTTGTGCGGCAAACATAACTTGTCTAGCATGCCTGCAGAATCCAAAGATACGTGATAGTGGATGTACACATGAAACTTCGTCATCAATGTGATGGGAATCCCAAGTTGATATTTTCATATATTGATAGTTCTGCCTTGAAAGTTTCATTCCAGGCAGCGTCTCATACATCACCTGCTCTAATGTGTATGTGATAGGGCTGATCAGTGGTATAATTTGCGAACGTCATTGACGGACCAAATGCCATTAAGAAATCATTGCTGTATTTTGCAAGGCCAAGTATTGTCTGGGCAAAATCAAAGTTTTTGAGACATTATATTCAAGCCTACATTCCATATAAATTAAAATCTCAGCCGACAAGAAATATATACTTATATCCTGAACGTGCAGATCGAGTCTTCCGTATGTGTCAGGTACACGCGCATTAGAAGAATAATATAGATAATAACGCACCGATTCATCCTTAAGGACTGATTCTTCCATGAATAACGCTGGATTAGATATACACTTGAACATTTTATTATATTTGATGTCGTCTAACACGACGTCCACTTCCCGCTATTAGACTTTAATCAGCTGTCACTGTTCATTTGCAGTTTGATTATTGATTGTACTGACGTCTGATGAAATCACGTCAGTGC
The DNA here is from genome assembly GCA_030141615.1 of Unio pictorum. Taxonomy (NCBI): domain Eukaryota; kingdom Metazoa; phylum Mollusca; class Bivalvia; order Unionida; family Unionidae; genus Unio; species Unio pictorum. The sequence continues at coordinate 26,826,964 of JARLTB010000113.1, read as the reverse complement.
TGGGTAATTTTACTGGGTCCAGTTTTACTGGTGGCTGACTGTGTATCATTCGTGCTTGAGTATCACTGATTGTTGAGAATCTTTTAATAATATCTTTATAAGGAACAACATCAATAGCTTTCATTCCCAGTTGCTTTGCAATCGGTACTGTTTTGGAGACTTTCTGAAAAGACCCTGAACATCATCGCCGAGTCCATGTCCGTTTTTAACATTATGTGTTGATAATTGGGAATGTATCACCCTGACCACTACATAAACACGATACGCATTATGTATAATTACATATATCTGTTTTTATTCTCACTGATCTATTTGCATCAATCACTTAATCCGCCAGTTAATCATCAACAATTTAATCAATGAGAGACACATACACATTAATATCCACGATGCTACCTGTAAATAATCTTTGAAAATTCTTAGCTGCTTCATTAATAATTTCTGGAGAATTATTTCCTGCACGTTGACTGACAATCAGAATTTCGAGTGGATCATACACTATTTTTTAAATGTTTGTTTTCTTTTCCTGTCACATTTAAGTGAACAAAATTACGGATTATCATCTCCTGCAGATGTGATAGTAAATATATGTATTAGTAAATATTAGTAAATAGTTAGTATACATCATTAACCCAATCATCATCATTCTTCCAAGAATCGGTATATCTGGGTTTTACATAGTTTGATATTTAACGTTGTCCATGTGCGGCAATATGTATTGCTTTTTTGTATTCAGTATAGTGTTAAGAACTTTAGACGTGGACTTATTGTTCATAATATTAGATTCAGTTTCTGGTGGTTATTGTTGAGGTATTGGACTTCGCTATCAAATTTTCGAAATACTAGATCACTATATCTTGCCTGTGGCTTATTAAGGAATAAACTATACATTTATGTTTATCACAATGAACATTAGCACATTTAGGTTTTAAAACTGACTTTTTATTTAAAGAAACCATTGATACAGCATTAAATAAATCACCTATTTCAATCATTTAATTTTCGGCAAGAGCTTGATCATTAAATTTGTCAGCCAATTCAACTCTTTGTCATTCTCTTTCTGCTTCTTTTCCTTTGCCCTCATTACAGCACGAGCTTGTTTAATTTCTTGAAGTTTTTCTTCCAGGTGGTTGAGCAGTAATCATATAATCCATAAGGCTTAGTAAAATTGTTTTTGTTTCCATAGTTCGTTCAGCAATTGTGCCAGTCGCCATAACAGTTTGTTCTAATGTAGGTAAAATACTTTCAGTAACCGTTGTCACCAGTTTACATACTTGTTTTGATTCTTCTGCAAATTCAACTTGACATCCTTGACGTTCTTGTCATTTTTTTGACAGAATCAAGGACTGGAATATATATATATATTTTTGATTGCTTCTGGTCTCACTAAAGCTAATCTAACTGTATAAGATTCCATAGCTGGTGCTATATTATCGAAATATAATAATGATTGAATTGCTCGAACCTAAAAAGCATCAGAAAGGGTGATCTTAATGAAACGTCAGGGTGGGTAAATAAAACATACTCAATTTTTCTTTAAGACTAACAACATAAGATAAAGTAACAAAATAAACTAACCTAGTTAGATAAACTCTCGGTGCGTTTGAGGATTAGATTTTACGATACTGATCTTAATTTTACATTACTGATCTTATATTTTTCTAATTTTTCGTACATTTTATTTTTAAGCAAATGACTTTCTAGCAAAACAGTTGGTTTCTCCTTTCTTTTGCTTATGTTGACTTGACCTCCGTTCAACTAATGATTGGCGCACCTTGGCCAAAATATGTGTTGACTAAACTTGGCAATTGGTATTGATTCATAAATGCAAAAGTACACGTATTATACACGTACGTTTAGTATAACACAACGTCTTAAACTTAAATGACTTAAATGCAACTTTATTATAAATTATTATAATATATCCGTAGCACTTGTCATTCGTATAATGGTGACTATGCAGTCGTTTAGGGATTTTATGTAATGGATTGTACCATGCAGTCTTTTAGGACTTAATACTTATGTTTGAACAACTAAAGAATTACATTGTAGTTGAACAGATGTAACAAAATGTAAATTAGCATTTTACGGCTTTTTATTTGAGGCTTATTTTTTCTTTCTCTTTTGTGAATTAATATAGGCGTGACAAGCAATAGTCATAAAATAGTTTTAGCCGCAATAGCTGCAAATACATGCATTAAATGTACCTAAATTTAAAGTGAAACGTCTATTATGAAAAATGATAAAGGTATGTGCAGTCCGGAAAAACTTTATATATATATATATATATATATATATATATATATATATATATATATATATATATATATATATATATATATATATATATATATATACATACATATGTATGTGTGCAAATGCTGATGCAGATGAGAGGGCTAATAGTAAATTTCAAATTAATAGTAACATTACCATTTCATTTGTGAGTGTAGTATTATCCAATTCTACTGGAATTAATAAGAAACGTGCCATGCAGTCTTTAAGAGTCATACTTCTACGGTACGCATATATCATATTTTTTTTGAATTAATGCATCAGACACCATGAAACCTCAATAAGGTACATGGTTGTCCGAAAACTATGCGTAACCAGGAACTGTCATGTCACTTTCATTTGTTTTGTATCGTACCTCAAAACAGTGTTTCGGTGTAGGCTAATGGATTTTGTGACGGCTTTTTCCATTTTTCTCATCTTGAAGCCTCTGTTCTTCAGTACTCACATAATTCTCCAATCCATTTTTAATCACAGATTTATTTGGTCAATTGTCATGGGCGCTATCATTTTCTTGATATATCAGCCAATGCATTCCTGCGAATTGGCTTGACCAAGTATCAATTGTTTTTGTGTTTACATTTTTTATTTTGAGTTGTATATGCATTTATATTTTTTGTGATGGATATGAAAGCAAAGTATAAATCCGGTATTGTAACTTCATGTGCAGTGAATGAATGTAAAACATGTCGAGAGAATTATATACATGGAAAGAACTGAATGTTTAGTCCCTTACAAATTTCGTATTATGGTGTTAGACGAATATTAGAAGACAAATACTGTTCAAATATAAAAATTCTAAAGTTCCAGTTTCATCTCTTTAACATTTCGATAACATTTTAAATTGTGTGTGCTGCGCATGTTAATGTAAGATCAGATGCTATAAATGATCTAAAAGATGATTCAATAACGTAGTTTGTGTATTGTTTGCTCTATTAGTGTCAGTGTTTGCTAAATTGATACATGTTGGCATGTTAATAAGCTATGCAAATTGTTTATAGGCTAGTGTCATAGTCAGCTGTTCGTAGGATGTGTATATGCCAGTGGATTGAAGCATTGTGCTAGAATCATATCAAGTATCCTTATGTTTTCCATGTTGTAAAGAATGGCATACGATACCATTATGTTTGCATTCCAAAGCATCATCCAGGTATGTATACATTGTAGCTTGTGATTAATCCCGTTGTTTGCCATGCGTTATTCAGCAACGTGTCAACGGTTTTAGGTGTGTTGGGATGACATTTATAGGCACTCACATTTACTTTATGCAGTTTATAATTAAACCATTTGTTGACACCTTGAGCAGTATACGATGTTATCTAAATAATAAACTACAGAGATGTACAAAAAGCGAAAAAAAAGGATAAGTTGTTTCACAGCTGTCCGGCGTAGAACAGGAAAAAGAATTCAAGTTATTTCTCTTTCGTCCGTAACAGATAAACAATTTACAATTCGGTCGTTAATTTTGATAACCTGGTTCAAAATCATCTTAAATCGTCAACCGTTGTGTCACCTGTCCCAGGGATACCACAACGTATTGCATTATTCAACGCTCGATCAGTAGGATCACCGGAATAGCGCACAGAAATAGTTAATTTTATTAACGACCAGAATATCGACGTCTTCTTCCTGACAGAAACATGGCTAGAAACATCAGGCGTTGAGCCCAAGTGCGCGGATTTAACAACCAACGAGTACTTCATCAAGTCGTTCGCCCGCAATTCGCGCGGAGGTGGAATTGCTGTCATTACAAAGAATTGAATGATGAAAAGCCTAAAGTTCAACACAAACTTCAATTTCTGAAACTCATCGTATAAACTAGTCCAAACAACACTCACACGGAAACAAAGGTAAGTCCATTTTTTTCTGTCTCTACCACCTTCCTCCTAGTAGATAAAAACAAGTTGACTGAATCTCTCTTTTGGAGCAGGTCCGAATCTTCTGGAGTATGGAAATGTGATAGGTGGCAACCTAATTATTCTTGGAGATTTCATTTTTCACTTTGACTGTCCTGGAAACCCATACACGTCAAAACTCCTAGATTCCATTCATGTTTTCAATCTTAAACAGTCTTAAGCAGCCCACCATAAACATGGTCACATTTTAGACTGGTTTCTTTATAGAGCTGATGATAGTATTCTGCAATCAACCCTTGTATCCCACGAACATGCATCAGATCACCTATGCATTATATGCCATCTCGACGTATCAGTCCCTAACCCTCCACCTTTTTTTCCTACTACTAGAAACCTCCGTATGACAAATATAACCAAATTAATGCATGACATCCAGGAAAACCTAACAACTTACTTACATACTACAGCAGAACAACTTGATAACTGCCTGCGTTTATTGCATGAAAAGCATGCCCCAGCCACCAAAATCAGAGTATCAATAAAAAAGGTGTTCTCCATGATATAGCAGTGTTAGGGACCAGCTTCGTACTGCTTGAAGCCATCGCCAAAAAGCAGAGAGGCTTTAGCTTTCCACCAGACTAACTATTCATAAACAAACCAATGAAGCTGCTAAGAAGAACGTCACAAACAAAGTCCATTTAGCGAAATTATCCCACTACAGTACTAAGATCACGGAGATTTCCAGCTGCAAAGAGCTCTTCGAGAGAACTAACAAACTAATGTCGAGGAACAAATGTACACCACTTCCAACTGCCTTCTCTCCAGTAGACCTTCCAGACCTATTTGCAAATTTCTTCCGTGACAAAGTACAAAACATTAGAGATTCGCTTGACAATACAATTTCAATTGACTCGTCACCATACAGTTATGATACAGAATTTCAGCGACAACCATTAAGATCATTTGAACCTATCTATATTGATTTAGTACGCACAATCGCGATGAAGAGTGCACCAAAGTCATGTGAACTTTATCCTATTCAGACATCACTGCTGCTTGAGTGCTTAGACTTGCCTTTACTAACTGATGTTATTAATATCTATCTCTCACCGTGGGAATTACCGTCATTTTTCAGAACTGCCATCGTAAATCCACTGCTGATGAAACCTACACTTGATCATAACGATTTAAAGAACTACCGCCCAGTTTTAAATTTCATATTCATATCAAAAACCTTAGAAAAAGTTGTTTTAACCCAACTTGTATCTCATTTGAATTCAAACAGTCTATTTAGCAATGTACAGTGTGCATATCGCCGTTTTCACAGTACTGAAACTACTCTTTTTTAAAGTATTTAATAACATTCTCTCTTCTTTGGATAGTGGACAAGATTACAGTCCTCACCCTCCTTGATTTGTCTGCAGCATTTGACATAATGGACCATGATATATTACTTCACCGCCTGCAGCATGTATTTGGCATTCGAATATAGCCTTACAGTGGTTCAAGTCCTACTTAGTCAACAGGATACAAGTTGTATCTGCAAATGGAAATCATTCCAGCCTGATTGATCTATTTTATGGTGTTCCACAGGGGTCTGTTGTTGGACCTGTTCTATTAATTATATACACACAGCCGGTCTCAAGTGGCATAGATCATCACCCAGTGTCTCACCAACTGTACGCTGATGACACCCAAATATACAAGTCTAGCCACCCAACTGAAGTTGATTGCTACCATCCATGGAGTAGAGAGATGTATTTCTGATGTGAAATCATGGATGACATGTAACAAACTGCAGATGATTGATGATACAACTGAGGCTATTCTGATCACAACACAAAGACTTTCTCATTCACATCCTTTACTTCAGACAATACGATGTCTGCAGTGAGGGAGTTTATAGTGATGTCTAGCACTTGAGCATCATGCCTCAGGCATGTAGCATGATGTCCCGTCCTGTTACATTATCCTGACACCAGGCCGACCAGTCCTAACACTGACTTCTTAATGCTGAGCTCCAAACGAGGCAGCTGTTAGTAGCATTTCTGTAAATCTTTGGTATAACTCCGTCGGTGATCAAATCGACGACCATCCACTTCCGAGGCTGACGACCTAATCACTAGGCTACCGGAGCGGTTCACACAATATAATTATTGATAAATTGAATGCAGTGATTTATGTGAATGACTATAGTAGATTATTTTTTGCAAACTATTGCACTGGTATAGTGGTGCGTTGTTGAAACTAGTATAACAGTTTTACTCACAATACATTACACACATTTACCCCATAGGAGTGTTGAACAAATGAGCTTATTTGCACGCAATTTTGCATCTGTGTTGTCGTCATTTGCAGTATATATTTCTAACTAATATAAAAATTACTGAACGTTTGTAACATCAATTTTGTAGGGATCATTTATTGGTGAAAATTAACAGAAAATTGAAAGAGTTTATCTATTCGATCTCGTTAAAATTAGACGTCAGAGGGTTTTGCGTGACAGGGGAACTCTGATGTTAGTTTGAGCCTGCGTGGTCGGATGCAAAAGAATCCATTAGAGACGTTTAATACAGATTTTCGAAGTACGTAGTAAAGAACCACGTTTTATGATTTCCGTTAGAATTCTAGCTGTGAACAGACCGCTCCGTTAGCGTAGTGGTCACAGCGTCGGCCACGGATGCATGAAGTCTATGGTTCAACCCCCGGCTGAGTCATACCAAAAGACTGGTACTAACAGCTGCCTCGCTTGGCACTCAGTTTTATGAGGTTAGTGTTAGGACTGGTCGACCTGGTGTCAGGATAATGTGACTTGGTGGGACATCATGCTACATGTCTGCGGCATGATGCCCCAGTGCTAGACATCACTCTAAACTGCCTCACAGCAGATATCGTAGCGATAGGACTGAAGCTACGCTAAAAATGCTGATTTCACACACACTAGCTGTGAATGGGATTTGTTTATACTTCGGTGCGCATTGTATGCGTATCAATTGTTTCGTAATAATTTTCTTTGGTTTTTTTTTTCATTAAAGAATTAAAAGGGTCTCTAGATCTCGTAATAATGTCGTTTCTTTTTATTAAAAAAGGAATGAATTTTAGCAACATATATGTCAGTAGGTTGCAATATGTTTGTTACTTTTCCAACTTCAGTAACTGTACACTATTTACTATATGCTGTTAATTGGCGTCAGTAGGCTGTCATTTCATCTACTCGATAAAACTGTGATTATGCATTGAACTTGTCACTAACGTTAAACAAGATATTTTCATAACTAGGAAGTAAAATACCTACGGAAATGTACACCAAATTTTGATTCCTGATTGGTTGATGCAAACAAAGGCATTAAAGATAAAATCACCATTACTAAGGTATGTGAAGGTTATATTTAGAAAAAGAAACAATACTGAATGGTGTTAATATTTTAAACATTCATAAACAAGTGACTTCAACAAGAAATATTTATTAACGAACTATTAGCTGTATTAATACATGATACTCTGAATATTTCCAACTAAACAGAGCATATGTGATACATTTAGGTATGTAGTTGGTCATTAAAATTAGACATGTAGTCATGGTCATAAACATTGCATAGATCTGTAAATTGATTTCTACTACTACTACTACTACTACTACTACTACTACTACTACTACAATTAACAGCAATAATAATAATACAAATAATAATAATAATAATAATAGTAATAATAATAATAGTAATAATAATTATAATAATAGTATGTAATTATTTAATTATAATAATAATAATAATAATAATAATAATAATAATAATAATAATAATAATAATAATAATAATATTAATTAGTTAATAATAATAATAATAATAATAATAATAATAATAATAATAACATTGCCTTGATAATAGTATTGGGAAATATTTGATTCATTAGTCTTTTCATTGAATATTAAGATGCAATAACTAACTTAACAAGTTTGCTTAATCCATTCATGTGCTACCTATTCCAGGTCGTGGCCCGAATAAACAGGTTTTAATGAGACACATTATGATGCAAATAGGCCGATAACACTCGGTATTGGACTGCATCTTGCAATAGTCTGAATTGAATGCATCCCGCATGTAGATGCATGAATTAATGGAATACGAAATACATGCCAAACAAATTCAAACCACTTATGCCGTGTGCAAGTTAATGTTATATTTAAAAGTAGTCTGTTAGACATACTAATATATGAATGTTTGTGTATGAGTATTATATGTGAGTGCTGTGTAGATTTTGCAATATGTATATAAATAAAATATATATATATATATATATATATATATATATATATATATATATATATATATATATATATATATATATATATATATATATGTGGGGGGGGGATCTTACTATAACCATCTACTTTGACTAATATTATAGGATCCACCAATTGCTCAAGTGTTGTTAAATCCATTGATTCATTTTTTAATGAATTCACACACATATAAAACAATAATTACCGGTGTCATGTTTATCTACCACATTTGTCTAAAATACACACACAATTATCCTATTCTTTACAAATATAAACACTCGATATTTAATTCGCTAAGACAACAATAGAACTTCCCACTTTGATACACCGAATTACCCCAAACCTTGCGCTGAGCTTGTATATTTCTGATACAGTATAATGATCGCATTCTTTAATGGTTGATGTCAGGTAGCCAATCTTGCCGCATATAGCTTGTCAACTGCTGTTAACAAGACATGTGACACGCACATTACGATTTCATCCTTAGAACTGATGATTCCAGAAACCTATGCCCACCGCAGTCCTTTATCCAGTTAAATAGTTCACTCTCATACTAGCGGTGGTTTGTATTAACTTTGTATTCACCGCCAGATCTTATCACACACACTCACACACACACACACACACACACACACACACACACACACACTATATATATATATATATATATATATATATATATATATATATATATATATATATAGAGAGAGAGAGAGAGAGAGAGAGAGAGAATTTTTAAAGTGGTTTTTAACAATTGATACATATCGGTACGATGTCTGCATTGTACCATTTTTTGGTGAGGTCTAGCACCGGTATATCATGCCGAAGACATAGTGTATCATGTTCCATCCAGTCACATAATGCTGACACCAGGTCGACCAGTTCTAACACGAACCTTGTAATGTCTTAATTCTGAGCGCCAAGCGAAGTCGGTTCTAGTATCATTTTTATAATTCGTTCGTATGACTCTGCCGGGATTCGAATCCGCGATCTACCGCATCCAAGTCGGATGCAATAATTACCACCAGAGTGGTCCACTGTAACTGAATGCACACCGATAATCACACCATATCTTCATATCTAATTGAATTAATTTGCTTCAAACATTAGCGTTGCTTCATCGAAGCGAAGGATCACCATCTAAGAGAGAAGACATATGCGCCTATAAATATAGGCAAAGGGGCGTACACTTGCCGGCTTCCCCACCCCACTGCAGGGATTTCACCTCTAAACACATTAAGGCCTACATCAATAATATTTAATAGATGACCTCTACATATTTTCCCCTGCCCATCCCCTTAAAAATGTATGTGGATTGTCTTGGATAATACACACAAACACACACGCACATACACACAGGCGCAGATAGATAGATAGATAGATAGATAGATAGATAGATAGATAGATAGATAGATAGATAGATAGATAGATGGATGGATGGATGGATGGATGGATGGATGGATGGATGGATGGATGGATGGATGGATAGAAAGATAGATACATACATACATACATACATACATACATACATACATACATACATACATACATACATACATACATACATACATACATACATACATACATACATACATACATACATACATACATACATAGAATATTTTTCCAAAGTCGATTCATTGCTATGCCATCTGTCACGTTGCATGTAAAGAACAATAACCAGACTGCAACATGTATATGCTAGACTCTGAGGCATATTATTCCGCTTCATAAAGGTTACGAGTGTCAGCCTTGAGAACAATGAGGTGTCAAATCCAATTGTGTGAAACATGGCTATAGGAAGTTGTTGCTGGCGCCTTATTTGGCTGCGCGCGATTTACAGGTTGGTGATACATTGCCTGTGTTGGGTTCCACGTAATATCAAATGAGGGTCGTAAAGCCGACCTTTACATGTTGCAGGGGATGGGGCAAAGTCTGACAATTATGTAGACCATGGTTGAATCGACATTCACTCTGACTTGCGCAACGCGTGGTCGCCGTTAGACTAGCAAGCTTAAATATAGTATCTTCAATTTTAAACGTCAGTAGTAACTAAACCATCTTGCGGGAATTATATAAGGAAAGGTATAAGCTACCCCGACGTCATTCGAAATTGTCAGGAAACATTGCTATTCTGGGAATTACAAAGGAGCATTGGACAGGTCACTGACTTCATTGCCCGATTGTTGCAATCTGTTACCGATAAAGTAATTGTATGTTATTTATGTGCAGTATGTATTCTTCATTATTAGTATCGTTAGTACCTATAATTACCATTTGTAGTGGTTGATTCATTTGTAGAGTTTGATTCATTTGCAGTGTTTTTGTATAATGGCTGCAATGTGCACTATTAGTTAATGGGAATATTGGACTATTTTTTTATGCTTAGTAGGAGTATGATGTGTAAGGATATCCGCTCAAACATATTGGACAATGTGTGTATACTTTCTAGGAGTATAATGTGTATAGATATATCAGCGCATGGATATGCAGATATCTGAGTACACTTTGTAACGTACAGAAATGCGTCTAATTATGTGATATTGTTCTGTATAATAAGATTGAGAATCTATATTTACTGATGTGATGAAATCTATTGATATTTGCATGAAAAGCAGTGGATACCGTGTTCATCATACCATATGGGTATTTCGATCTGTACGAATGCATGACCAAAGAAGGTAAGGCTTATCTGATGATATAATGTTGTTTAGTGTTAGTCTAGGTAGCTACAGGGATATGCTAATGTTCTTGTACGTTCATACAAGACGTTAGGGACCGGAGGCGCTGTAGGAGACAGAGAAGGTAAATACCTTAGTCCCGAGTCTCTGGGAGACAAGAAAAGGAAAGAACAGAGGCAGACGTTTGAAGTCAGACAGGGAAACGGAATTTGAAGAAGTGGACAAGTGAAGGCGTAACTGATCGACTGAAGGGGTATGGAGTACCAGTCAAGGGACAATAAAAAATCCAGATGAAGAGAAACACGATATGAAGGAAATCTATCACACTAAGTCAGATCATGAAATAGGCAGTCACTTAGTCGCGTGAATATCGAGTTATAGGGTTTTGAATATTTCATTTAAGAAATGACTATCTGTTATTGAATGGTATTATCTTACATGGAACTGGGAGTTTTGCATCTCTATGCCGCTTATTCAATTTCAAACAACAACGAGCCAGGGTGGGTCTCATTTAATAATTGATTACAATACTGGGAGCACCCCACCACAACCTAGTACACAAGACCTTTACACCATCATAATTTTTATAGCTTCAACTGACGCAGAACGCGTTTCACCGCTTCATCGACAAATCCTAAAATAAGTTATATCCACGCTTGCACATTAAAAATGTGTTTAACAGATTTACTAGTATAAACATTTATTCTCAGATAAAAGTTTTCCTAAAGGGTTATTTCGTTGCAGTTTGAATGTGTACAGTGCAAATCCGTTGTTCTCACTCTCGCATTTTAGAGATACCATGGATATCTTGTAACTTATATATCCGATATATTATATGGCTGAATATTAAAGAGTGACAACTCTTGATGGAACGATTAAAATATCATCAGAGAGTTTAACCCCATCAACGGCAATCGTATGTGGACAGTCTCCTGCAAATACGTTGTAGATTCAACAGTGAAAGCAAAAGTGTAATGAAAAATTATCTGCTGTGCTTGGAGCAGAAAATGTTAAGTCTCGGTACAAGATTCGTTAAATACAGGCACATTTATACACAAGAAAATATTCACCGACGCTACACAGTTGATTTAATCTGACAAGATACGTACCGAATGATTGACAAAAGCTGTGTTGAATTTTAGAGGAGTTATGAACCAACCTTTCCAACGAGAATTAAAGAAACGTGACATTCATTTTTTCACCACCGAAAATCCTGAAACCAAAGCTAGTATCGTGGAACGTTTTAAACGTACCTTGAAAGAACGCATGTGGAAATATTTTACGCATCAACACACTCTCAAGTGCATCGACGTCTTACCGCACTTAGTTCAAGCCTACAATCAATCTTACCATAGAAGTATTGGACGTGCCCCACAAGATGTGACACCTGACAACGAAGTGACTGTTTTTGAGCGTCTGTTTGCTACGTCCCGGACGATGGCTGTCCCCAAGAAAGGTGGAGAAGTGTTAACTCCGGGAGATTGGGTACGCATTGACAAAACCAAACGCACTTTCGACAAAGGTTACTTACCCAACTGGACCACCGAATTGTTTCGTGTTACTGGACGAGTGCGTGATCGTCATCCTACCGTCTATAAATTGGAAGAACGTTTTACTTGCCTGAGTTACAACGTGTCACCAAAAAAGAAGACGACGTGTACGACATTGAAAGCATTCTCGAACGAAGAACCCGTAAAGTATGTAAACGTCGTGTCAAAGAAGTCAAAGTACGTTGGAAAGGATATCCTCATAGTTTTGATTCTTGGATTGACGCTTCGCAAGTCATCGACTATAAAAAGAAGTGACCATCATGCCCTTCAATACAGCTTCAGCAACCACAGTGGCTACTCCTTCGCCCACTTCATCTCTGCAAGATTTACAAAAGCAACCCTTGTGGGTGTGGTGTGGAGAACGTGTCCCTAAAACCCAAATCGTATTTTTCTGTCAAATCTTTGTGGTGTATTGTGTCATCGGTGCAGCCATTGCTAATTTGAGTTTGCAACAAGGAGACAAACAATTGTGGACCATTTTACTCAGCAGTTGCATCGGATATCTTCTTCCCAATCCTTCCCTGAAATACTCTTACAACGGGAACAACAGTAACAATATTGGGAGTCTTGCATCCAACGTTAGTCATTCCCCTGACAGTCACCCTTCCAATCACAATCCTCTTTTAGACACTCCTTTAACCTCAAGTGACTCCTCGGACAGAAGAACATTGGAATTATGAACAACACTATTAACCAATTTTACTTAACGTTACCCAGTGACAGTTCCATGGAGGTGTTTCCTAAGAACACGTTGTGCTGTTACACGGCTAAATTACCTCAAGCCATGCATTTGAATGAAGATGCTCATTGGGAAGTGGCTTTAGTGGAAATAATACACCCGACACAAATCAAAAACATCGTCGAAAATCAAAACACTTTTACAGTAGAAGTGTATGACAAGCAATTGCAAGATGCCTTAGACGAACGAGCCATCACTGGAATTGACACAAAAGAATCAGATGGGTCCGCAACTAAAGCCCTGTCCACTCATGTGTTCACCATTCCTGCAGGCTATTATTTTAGTGGTCAACATTTAGTGACTACACTTGCTACTAAGTTAAATATTTTGTTTGGTAAAGTCATGGAAAAAAACCATTAAAAGTGTTACCTTTGAGTGCAATAAAGTGGCTCGTCGTCTCATGATCAAATTTTCAGAGGACAAAATGATGGGTATTACCTTTTGTCCTGAATTATATGATATTTTGGGTGGAGACTTCAGGTTGGTCAAGAAAAAAGAAATACCAGCCATAACCACTAACTCGGATTTTGCGAAATATTTTCGATTCCCTGTAGAAATGAACCAAGGGCTCAACTTGATGTTTGTGTACTCCGATATGGTGGAGTACAACGTGGTAGGACACACCTCTGTACCGTTACTGCGTGTCATTCCTTTCAAAGTGGATACCACTACTGCTGACGAGGAAGGTAGAAATACCTATCACGTTCACCGCGAATTTGTACATCCTCATTATTTACCCGTCAGTAGGTCGTATTTCGACAGTGTCAACATTACTATAAAAGGAGAACTAGGACAAAATATTCCATTTACCAAAGGGAAAGTCACAGTGAAACTCCATTTTCAAAAACGATTCTCGAACAACTGAAAAAGTGATGTATCCTGTGTACCAAGGAGGGACTCGACAACGAGGACATGGTTTAGAAGATATGTTTAAATCAGCCTTTCGTTCCGTGGTTCCTGTTTTGAAACCATTGGTGACACGAGGATTGCACGCCTTAAAAGATGCCGCATTGACTCACGGCAAAGATTTTCTTCACAATGTTCTCATTGACCAACAAAACCCCAAAAAATCTTTTATGAGAGCAGGCAAAAATGTCTTGTTTCAAACGGGTAAATAGATTTTGGGTCGACGAGAAAGTCCTATAAATGCCCTGAACGGTACCGAGTCTGGCATTCCTGCTTCCCTGACGACACAGCAAGGACAAGGCAGAAAACGACGACGAAGGCACCCTTTCAAAAGTCTCCGTACCTCTAAAGTTAGAAAGACGAAGAAAAAAAGAACCGCTCTAGACTTAGACATTTTTGATTATTAAAAGTAAAATCACATAGAGACTGAGAGAAAAAATGATGCACCAAGAATCTTGTGCCTGTTCCAAGTTGGAACTAGATCTCTTTGCCATCCACCCACGATGATGACCATGCAAGAAGCCCAATGGGTTGAATTTCATCCCGTCTCCTCTTTGACGGATTCAGCTCCTATCGAGTTTGAAATCAAAGAACAACCCTAAGATTACATCGATCTCAACAACAGTTACTTGTATTTGAAAGTGAAAGTGACCAAAACGGACGGCTCCCAGCTACAAGCCAATACCCTAGTAGCTCCCGTCAACAATTTCATGCATTCCTTGTTCAGCGATGTGGATTTGTACATGAATAATAAACTGGTCAGCAGTAGAATGGATACTTACCATTACCGAGCGTACCTCGAAAAGAAGCCAAGAATACTCATTTAGATGCTTGCGTGGTATGGAAACCTGACACAGCAAATAAGTTTGACGACACAGCCTTGCCCGTAGCAACAGTTGACGCTGATAATCCTGGCGATCCTCACAATGTGGGTTTTAACGAGCGTCGAAAGAAAATTCACCTAGGACGTAGTTTAGAACTGTTCAATCGTTTGCATTTGGACATGTGGTTTCAAGAGAAGTATTTGCTGAACGGGGTGGATATTCGCTTGAGACTAAATCGTAGCAGTGCTGCTTTCCATTTGATGGCTACTGAACCTGATGATAATCCTGCTCTCCACCACTGTAAAACAATTATCCAAGAAGCCAGGTTATACGTGCGTCGTGTGGAAGTGTTACCTAAAGTGGGAAATGATATCAGTCACACTTTGAGTAGAACGACAGCCAAGTATCCGATACGACGCGTGGAAGTAAAATCTTTCACCATTGCCACTGGACTCCGATCTAAGATCGAAGCTCATCTGTTCGAAGGACAGTTACCCAAACGTTTATTCATTGGCATCGTCAGCAATGCAGCCTTCAACGGTACCTACAAATACAATCCTTTCCAGTTTAAGCACTGCAATGTATCCAAACTTGAAGTCAGTCGTGATGGCAAAACTTTGTGTACCAGACCTTTCGAACCCAACTTTGACCAGAAGAATTACTTGAGGTCGTAATTGTCGCTGTACGAAGCCACAGGACAGCTAGGAACCAACACCAGCCACGGCATTTCTTACGACAATTATGCAGGAGGTTACACTTTGTGGGCTTTTGGTTTCACTCCAGACCAAGGCAGCGACGAGGGACATTTCCACCCTATAAAATCTGGGCAACTGCGTGTGGAACTTCAGTTTTGCAGGACCACTTACCGAAACGGTGAATGTCATTCTATATGCTGAATTCGATAATACCATAGAAATCAACAGTTTGAGAGAAGTCAATCTAGACTATTAAACACTATGGAAAACTCTTGTCCCTCTTTGAATAGTGGTGAATCCATGGAAATGGAATGGGAGGTTACAGAGAAAGCAGACCCCCAAGACTAAAAAGAAGAAGTAGTGATCATGCAGTCCAGATGGTTAGAACAGGAACAACAGTTAGTCACCTGTTTTGCCAAACACTTGGAAGATAAAATGAGAGACATGATTAAAAAAGATTGTTATGGATGTCAAATCGATCATCCCAGTCAAATTCAACACGATAAATGTATGATGATGAGTCAAGAAGAAAAATTGGACGATTATCTGAACGAAGCTTGGAGTCTCATCTCAGAAGAAGACGTGTTACATCAGTGGTATAAAGGCTTACGTGATCATTCCTCTCCTCCATTGTTTGCTCAAGAAATTGATCGCATCGAAGCTCTCTTGGCTAAAAGTAAGGAGACGAAGCAAACCAACAGTTACTTGACAGACCGTTTCAAGCAAAAAGTCTGGATTGAATTGATGACTTATCATCACCTGTGAAGAAAGCAAAAAATGGATACCTGGGAACTTTATTATCTTTTGAACCGTAGTTTGTACACTGCTTCTAGGAATCCTGTCGTGTGTGCTAAAGATGAACTATCTCATCGCAAGCCTCAAGAGAATCAAGCTTATGTCATCAACACAGATGACAGTCATCTTCCAGGAATTCACTGGGTAGCTGTCTACTTTCCTCAAGAGGGTTTTGTGGAGTATTTTGATTCGTATGGATTACCCCCTTTCGAAGATGATATCATTGACTTTATGAGAAGAAATGCCCAGACGACACGATTCAATAATGTGAAATTACAAGGCACAGATTCTATGGTGTGTGGACAATATTGTATCTGTTATCTACATCATCGCAGTCTTGGATATTCTTTAGAACATTTAGTGACTTATTTTGATCGTCATTCGTCTCGAAACGATGACAAAGTAGATCGATGGTTTTGAGACCATTATGGCTATCTGTTGTCTTTAGCTAGGAAACGTAGTGTACATCAATGGCCCAATGACTTCCAAAAGTGGAAATCTCAATATAATTCACAACGTTGTCAACCATGTCAAAGATAATTTATTAGTGTTATTGAAGAAAAAAAAATGTTTGTTATTTGAAAAAATGTTTTTTATTTGAAAAAAGTGTGTTTTGTGAGTTGTTTTTTTATTTGAATAAAAATATTGGTGAATTAAAAAAAAATGTTTGTTATTTGAATAAAAATGTTGTGTTTTGAAACCAATGCGTCTGTCGTTTGTTTTACATTTTTATTCATATAGATACTCTTTGACTTTTCTTTCTATCCCTCACATCAAACTATCCAAACGTTTCCAAACCCTAAACCGTAGAGGGGTGTTTTCCATCACGTCCGCGCTTGAACCATATAAAGCAGGGGTAGTCTCCAGTCAATATTAGGTCCAAGTACCTTACGCAACTTGCGAGTTTATGCCAATCTATGCTCTGGACTTGAACACGTCACCCGCAAGAAAGTGTTACATGGACCTTAATTTCTTTAACATTTAACCCTTGAAACTCAAACTATATCAATATTATATATTAGAACATCCTCTTTGCCCTACACATCCAACTTCATTTTTTCTCCAAATCAGAAAAAAACAGTAGAAGCACCAAAGCTATACATTCAAGGGGAGTTAATTAAATTTGAAACCTCGATCAAATTCCTGGGTATGACATTCGATCAATACCTAACATGGAGGTACCACATCCAAGATCTGATTCGCAGATGCAAAAAAGACCTCTCACTCATGAAAAACATTAAAGGTTTAAAATGGGGATCTAACCAAAAAACTCTTCCGATAATCTACAGGGCCCTAATTAGATCTAAGCTGGACTACGGATGTCAATTATACGCATCTGCTAAACATAGTCTCCTGGGAAAGCTAGATCAAATACAAACCACAGCACTACGTATTTGCACAGGTACCTTGAGAAGCACCTCAAAAGAAGAAGTGCAAATCATCACTGGAGAAATGCCATTATCACTTAGAAGAGATGAGCTAACTCTTAGATATGCGGTCAGAATCTCAATTCACAACGCAAATCACCCCACCAAAACAACAATTCAAAAATGCAATAAAGCCTTTAGCAAGAAGCTAGTACCATCCCATCCATCCGGGAAAAGGATTCATACCTTATGCAAAGAGCTAAGCATTAACAACCTTCAAGCTGTTCAAATCGCCTATCCGGACAATACTCCTTGGATAAATATACCAATTAACATTAACTTTAAAGCCACAACATTTGGACCCAAAGAAACAATGGCGAACGTGATAAGATCCAAAATCCTCCATAACTTAGACGTCAACTACAAGGACTATATCAAGTTATACACCGACGGATCCAAATCAACAGATCCAGATAGAACAGCTGCAGCAGTCACCATCCCTGAATTTAATATAACAATAGGGAGTCGGCTTCCTGACTTATGCTCCATCTACACTACAGAATTTTTGCCAATCTTAGAGGCATTGAATCTGATCAAAATTAATAAATATCCGAAATCACTCATCATTAGTGATTCTCTAAGTGTCCTCAAAACACTTGAATCTGGATGTTCAAAGGGGCGAAGCAACTATCAAAAGCAAGCTAGACTGATTATCAATGACCTTGCTAACCTTAACCAAACAATTGAATTTATGTGGGTCCCATCCCATATAGACCCTCTTGCTTCAACTGGTGTAGCAATGCAAAAGGTATCGATCCAAACATCGATAAGCCTGAATAATCCAAGAAATCTAAAATACCCCATCAATGCCCCCAATCGATAATTAGGCAAACAATCTCACGTACCCAATAATTTACCTTTCAATTATAATGTAACTATAGGACTCTATATCTCTATACTTACTTACTTTCTTACTCTAACTCCTCTACTCTGGCATATATTACAATATGGCCCTCAATAGATGTATAAGGTGGCTAAAACCCATAGCCATCAGCTCCGGCTACACAAAGTAGCAAAATAAATACTGGATAGGATAAGTAATGACCTCAAATAGAACTATAAGGTGGTTTAAACCCAGAAACCATCAGGTCCCGCTGCACAAGGTAGCAAGCTTAAATTAAGAAGTTTTATTTATAATAGGACCCCAAATAATTTCTATAAGGTGGCTAAAAGTCCAAAGCCATCAGCTCCAGCTACACAAGGTAGCAAACTAATTAATCGTTAAGATAACTAAGACCCCAATTAATTCTATAAGGTGGCTTAAAACCCAGAGCTATCAGGACCAGCTACACAATGTGGCAATAATAATAAGTAGAATTAAATATGCCATTTTACTTTTCTTTTCTTATCTTCACTTTTACTCAAAACAGCACAATAATGTTTTATTCAAAAATATTTAATGCCAGACGACAAATCTTTTAAATTATAACCGGGGGATTAAATTATTGGGTATATCACCTCCCTTCCAATACAGTCTCGTTCCGCCTTTGCCTCTTCCGCTCCTGACAGTTGATGTCAATTAATTAGCACAAAATTGTGCAATAAAGCGTGGGGACGTGGCACTATTCCGTCCCCCGAAACAATTAAATAGCCCCTTTTGGGCATTAACCAGACGTAAATGCCCGCTGGGCGAACACGTCTTAAATCCAATTAGTCAGTCAGTCCAGTCAATATTAGGTCCAAGTACCTTACGCAACTTGCGAGTTTATGCCAGTCTATGCTCTGGACTTGAACACGTCACCCGCAAGAAAGTGTTACATGGACCTTAATTTCTTTAACATTTAACCCTTGAAACTCAAACTATATCAATATTATATATTAGAACATCCTCTTTGCCCTACACATCCAACTTCATTTCTTCTTTTCTTGTGCAGCCCTATGCACACTATCCTTAAATGATAGTTAATGGCACAGAGTAATTCTAAAACAACCCTCTGAGAAAAGGGACATAACCTGCCAAGACAGAAAAGGACTTAACCTGCCAAAGGAAGAATTGAAGGACAAAACAGACTGCAATTCAGATTTAGGATCAAAAGAGAGATGTTCCAACAATGCACCATTGAGATCTGGACTTCTAAATTGCCATAAACAGTCCTTTTTAGGGCTATTAATATTAATATTAACATTTATTAGAATAGTATTAATTATTAATCACTTATTTCATTATCATAACTTATTATATTTTTATTATTTTTATATTATTTTATTTTATTTTATTTTATTTTATTTTATTTTATTTAAAAAAAAAAAACAAAAAAAAAAAACAACTTAATGTTCATTGTTGTAATTGTACTGTACCTATCCCCAACCTTTTGTCTCTTCTCGGGAATAAGGGAAAGTGAATGCAGTTGCGAGGAAACAGGCCCTTTCCTTTGACTAACCAAACATCAAATCTCAAATATGACCATTTCGGACCACACCCAACCAAATTCATAACTTAAAACAACCTAACCTGAACAAAACAAATAGTCACTCTGACACCCTATTATAGGTTTTTTGTTTTTTCTAGGGTGAATTTCCCTCTTAAGAAGGGTTTTTTGCCGGTAGGATGGTGGAGAACTGTACAGTACACTCTGTACTTAATTAGGGGCATAGTGATAAGTGTTAGGAAATTCTGTAACTTATAAATCTCGATATAATTGCACAGGTGGCTAACACATCATTGGTGTATAGGGCATCCACTAGCACAACTGGACTGAATTTGATACAAAACCAAGGGAGCATTCGGCAGGGTGTGGCGTCTGTGGCTGTTGCTGTCTTTCTCCTTGCGTGTTCGGTGTGTGTTGCTGCTTCGCGGGTTGTGTTCTCCGGGAGTGCCTTGGGGGCGTCTCGTGTTTCTTCGTGGGTGGGTGTGGGTGTGCGTTTGGCGCTGTCTCTGCGTGTGGGACGACGGAGAGCCTGACTGGGTCCTTTTCCGCCTTTGCCTCTTCCTGCAGGTGCCGCATCTAGAAGTTGATAGGGGAGGTGTGGATGGGCCTTACCTACCTACCCCATGGCTTACATCTATACCGATAGTTACTAATTAGTAATTCGGTATAACGCCCAAATTGATAAGTGCATTAGTATGCATATAAATGCCTGAGGGGGGAGTAACGACCCTTCCCCAAGGGAAAATAAATGTCCAGCGATATGCTGGATATAAAAGTAGCCCATATGACCCTTAGTGGCCGGTGGTTACTATAAAATTCAGATTGATTGATTGACCAGTCTGACCAGCCCTGGGACGTGGCACAATTCCGTCCCAGAGGATAATCTAAGAAGTGTGCGGTGCACACATTAACCGGTGGTACATGTACAAAGTACGAACACCACCAAAAACCCAAGAGAACAGAACAGAACCAGTCTGACCATCCATTGTTTGACTCATCCTCCTACGAAGATGTGCTCAAGACTAGCTAAGCTGAACGAAGCTTACGTCACTCTTCATCGTATCAAACACAATATGATGCCAAAGCCTGAAGAGATAGAGAATGTTAGAATGCTACAAGTAACGGAAGACCTCTTAGAAGAACTCTTCAGAGAGGAAATTCAAAAAGACAAAGAAGAATGAACTGAGAAGTATAGACTTCAGAAGCAGCATAGAAAGCAGAGAGAACAGCAGCAGCAACAGAAGCAGCAACAACAGCAGCATGAACGAGACAGAAGTTTTGTCGACTGTCGTGTGGACACGAAAGAGTTCTCTTTCTTTTTCCGAAGAAGCAGACCCTATCCTGTTGCCATACGAGGACGCAATCTTAGACGATAAAAGATTGTCATCCTTCCTCGTACACACAAAAAACAGTCTTTTTCAGGGCTACCCAATATTCTCGAAAAGAATTAATTATTCAATTTGCTAATGGCATGCGAGGAAGGTAGAAAAAAACAGAAGTGAGTCTATAATCACTGTCTCTTTTTACTTTTGTTTGAAGTGCGTCTATTAGCACAACGTATTTTTAAAATAACTTGTTAAATTTATAATTTATGTGAGTAAAGTAAAATAGTGAGTGAGTGTTTTCTTTTAAGTCCGCGTGTTTAGTTTCCATTCACTCATTATCACGGCTTTGGCAGAGATTACCGCTATTAATGTGATAAATAAATGTAGCCTGGGTATAATCCTCTTTACTAACATCACCCTCTTTTTTAAGTTTTTCTGTCAGAATAAAAGCTAATGGCACTTAACTTTCAAAATTATTCGAACTGGACTTCAATGAAAGTGAGAATTGCATAGACAATATTTAAAGGATAACAAATGGAGCCATTGATGCTATCACTGACATCGAGGGAAACGTGGAGGACCAGACTACAGAACAGCCCTTCTTAGGGCTATTTAATGTAACAGCCCTTCTTAGGGCTATTTAATGTTCATTGTTGTGATTGTGTTGTACTGTATCTATTTCCCACCCTTTGTACCTCTTGGGAATAGGGGAAGATTAGTGGAACGGTGGGGACACAGGCTCTTTTCTATAAATGAATCGCCTGGATTGGTGTACGCACATGTGTACAGCCTGGTACATCTCTGTGCCTAATCCAATCAGTCCCTCTGGGAAGCTGGTGTTGATCCATTTCCCCCCCTCTTTTTCCAAATCTCTATGTCTGTTTGTCTGTCTGTATGACCCTGTCGGTTTCTTTGTTACATGTTCTTAGATATTGAATTCTCGCAATAAGAGAATTCCATTTGACTAACAAAACATCAAATCTCAAATATGACCATTTCGGATCACACCCAACCAAATTCATAACTTAAACAACCTAACATGAACAAACTTGCATAGTCGCTCTGACACCCTAGTGTAGGTATTTTGTTTTTTCTTAGGGTGAATTTCCCTCTCCGTGAAGGGATTTTTGCCGGCCAGTAGGATGGTGGTGATTTGTACAGTACACTATGTACTTACTTAGGGGCATAGTGATAAGCGTTAGGAAATTCGTAACTTATATATCTTGACACAATTGCACAGGTGGCTTACACATGATTGGTATAGGGCATCCATTAGTAAAATTGGATTAAATTTGAAATAAATCAAAAGGGATTGCAACCTCATGGACAACACATGCACACACTCACATATATGACCTTATTAGAATATATAAGGTAGTCTTTATCCAGGACTATCAGACCCCCGCAACACAATGTTGCAATAGTAATGAAATACAATAAATAACATTAAAACAATTCACAACACAACATAGTATAGCACTTCCACTTTGACACATGTCCTATGGGGTTGCAATTATAATACCTAGGGTGTGGCTCCTCGTGTTTTTTTGTTTGGGTCCGGGCGTATGTTCGGCTGCCTCTGCGTGTGGGACGACGATGAAATAATAATTTCCGGGATCCTTTCCGCTTTGCCTCTTCCTGCTGACCTGCCGACGAAGTTGATAGGAGTAGGTGTGGATGGGTCTTGCCTACCTAACTCAGGGCTTCCATTTATACCGATAGTTACTTATTAGTAATTCGGTATAACGCCCCAATTGACAAGTGTATTTTTACACATATAGAAAGGGTAAATAAATGTTCAGCGATATGCTGGATATAAAAGTTGCCCAAATGTTCCTAGTGAACGGTGGCAACTTTAAAACACCAATTAGTTAGTTATGAATTAAGGTCGCATGCGCAACTATGTGCTTTCGCGACCAGTTAATGCCCGAGGGTCGGGCTATTTGATTGGTCGGGACCAAAGGTAACTTTGACTACACTAGGCTGTGTTGTCGCAGTCTCCCCGGCACCCGCGTTAAATGGCAGTCTCGCCTTAGAGTAAAATGTCGGGTCACGGCAAAGCAGGAAGGCAGAACAAATACCAATATTGTGTAAGCCACCTGTGCAATTATATCAAATCCATATAGTCATAGAATTTTTCATCTTTCCTAACAATAAATATTTCTAGTACATAGTGTACATATTGTAGGTCCTTAACAAATTTAATTGCTAAAATGTCTTAGCGACATAAATAAGTGTAGTCACTGTTAGGTATTTTAGCTTGTTAATTTTGAGCGGTGGTCAAAATTGATCAAGTTAGATTTCGAGAAAGAGATTGTTTGAAAAGGGTTCTCGTACCAAATTAGAACCCTAGAGAGAAAAATAAAATAAAATAAAATAAAATTAAAAAAATTAAAACAAATTAAAAATTAAAAATATTTAAATATATATATATATAAATAAATTTTTAAAAAAAAATTAAAAATTAAAAAAAAGAAGAAAAAAAAAAGAAAATTAAAAATTTAATAAAGAAAAAAGAGAGTTTGGTGTTATTTCATTTCTTCCTTCTTTTTTTTCTCTTTTCCCTTTTCCCTTTTTTTCACGAGGACGAAAAGAAGAAGGAAAAGGGAATCATTGGTAAAATCAAAAGGTGGTGGAACAACAATTAATGCTTCCAGTTCAGTACCCACGAATGTAGTTCTAGTCTATTTTTAGAACATGTTTTCCTCTCCTTTTGGTGGTGATAGAAGAGATATATTGATGCATCTTTGGTATGGATTTAAAGTTAATTGTTTATTTTTGATAATAGGAGCTCTGAGAGTGGTTGTCTGTATGTATTTTGGCGACAGTGCACACTGTGTAATTAGGCCTTAGTGATGATCCGGAAGTGAAATCTGTGTTCTGTGTACATGCTGCTCTGTTTACAGTGCAGCCACTCAAACAAAATTCCGGTCAACCCTTGAAAAGAATTTCACAGTGAAGTCATCTTTGGGGGTATTTTAGATTTTCATATGATTTGTATTGATTATCACACTGTGGAAAGGTCAGTGCTGAGAAATATATGTAGAGAACATATAGTAAAATTAATTGTGATGTATGGCCTGTACATTACATGTAACTACTTTCAGAAGAGAAGTTTCAGCACTGTGGCAAGGGCGATACGCAGACTGTTCATTGCTAAAATGACTGCTTGAATTAAGATGAAATACAAATTTAGTTAAAACAACTTTTTTTTAACGGATTTTTATATGAACAGGAGATTAGAACCTGGACAGTAGATCTTTAAAGCGTGTTAGTCGAGTGTTGGTTTCTTCAGCAGAAGCTTTACAATGGCAGTTTTGAAAAATGATGAGAATTCCCCTGATAAGAGGGAGCTATTAATAAGAATAGTTAGTGAAGGCAATATTGGATCTAAGCACTCAAGTAGCATTGCTGATGGAATTGGATCAAGGTCATATGACCTTGGTGTACTCTTCATCACAACTGCCTGTACTAAATACATAAAGACAGGTTCAAATTCAGAGTTACACATATGTTTCATACTGACTGTGTGAATTTAATGTTGGTGAAGCTGATATTTATTGTTTGAGGTAAAGGTTGTGAATGATAAATTCTTTGTGTTGTGATAATTACGGACCATAATCATTTATGTATCTGAGAATACATGTAAGTGTTGGAGCTGTACAAATTAACTCTATTCCACTTTAACCTAACATACAAGCTTCTGTGTGATGTCTGTTTCCCTGTCTAGGACTTTGTTGTATACTGCATGTTCTCTAAAACACCATTAGGGATGACATTTCTTCTAATTTTGAGAATGTAGGCTGTTACATTGAATCCAGTTTTGTCCTCTCTAGGCAAAAATTGCTTGCCAAATGTTTGATATATTTGGTATGTATTCATCACCGGTCTTGGGCAAGTTGGACTGATTGGGCCCAATTCTGCCAAGAGCTCTCAAGGACCTCGCGTGTTAATAACTTTTGAAAGTATATGTATAGAGAAAACAAACACAATTATAACGCAATGGAAGAAGATTTTAAATTCAGTATCATATTAAACGTCTTTGAAGTTTTATCGCCAAATGCCGAGCTCACAGGAGGCCTCGAGCGTACATGCAGCGCCTTCTCTACAATGATCGAATAGGGCCCCAAGTTTGCTAAAGCCGTTGTTGACCTACCTCTGCCAAAACGAGGGTTGGTTGGGGTAAAATAATCTCCTTGACCCTCTTCCTCATACCGAAATGCATAGCGCATCATCACAATCCTTCCTTCTGAAAAAGTGGATTCTAATTTTACTTTCTTTGAACTTTGCCATTAACTCATATTATGTAATGTTCATGTCCTTGTTTTAGAATGGTGCATGTGTGTTTTCATGTTTGTTCATTTCACGTTTAATCAATCTATTTATGAATAGGATACGGGCATCAATTTCAAAGATCGCTTGGCGGTGCTATGTTCTCACTAATTACGTTATTGCATATCGAGGAGTTTACGGCTGAGTACGTTTTGTTTTGAATGAAGCATAACTTCAAATACTTTGTTTCGTGTAATGTATTTTGGTATTAAGTCTTAGGTAGTAAAACAATTTGTCAATATATATATATAAAGCTTACTGCATTTGCATATGAAAATATGAATTTGATATTTTTTTCTTCCAAATGAACTTAACTCCTGAAGGTCGTTGTTGTATTGTATGGATAAAAAACCCTCTCGTTCATATTGTTCGATATATAATGCAGTACCCTATAATATATGCCCCTGAATAGATATTTTCTTCTTTTCGCACATTTACATATGTTTAACAATTATTGGGAAACAAGAGCCTGAAAACGTTTTGGGCATAAACAATATTTTTAAAATGTTTATAGAGATGGTAGAACACACACACACACACACACACACACAAACATATATATATATATATATAAATATATATATATATATATATATATATATATATATATATATATATATATATATATATATATATATATATATATATATAATGTATATAAATATATGGGTTCGTAATGAAAATATCCCAACTCGGTTGCCGGTAAGACCCCACTCCTGCGAGATGGAAATTCCTTACCTCTCCAAAAGGGTTCTACATTTTCACATATATGTACCCTATTACTAATAACGACTAACAACAATACTATAATCTATGGGACCATTCAGGTCATCTGACGTAGGTAATATGTCACAAGCGATTGTCAACATTATATATATATATATATATATATATATATATATATATATATATATATATATATATATATATATATATATATATATATATATATATATATTGATATACTTTTAAAACGTCTACCAAAATGTCCACTTCGGTCTGGTTCTACTATGCTGACTTTACGTTTTAAGGTTGTTAACAGTTAATGTATCGGCACTGTTTTGTTTAATGGGTGAAACATTACTCTGAAATGTCCGAATCGATGCAAATCACTATTTGTGTACCCTTCTTCTCACTTTAGTTTAGTAGAAAAATAACGAATCGTAAGTTCTTATATTTCTGTGAATTGTTGAAGGCCGGAGGAAGTCTCGTCGAGCGAATCAGATATCGCTATTTTAAATGACTTAAAGTCCTAATTAAGGTGACAACTGTAATTGGTAAATTGTTCCATCCGATACACAAAATACTTTGGTCAGAACAATACTTGGAAAGATGTGTAGAAATGTTTATCAGTCGTGAAAGGCAGTTGGATACTTTAGTTAATTTTACAGTTCATATTGTCTATGGGCTAGTAGTTGGAAGATATGAAATTCCTGGATTATTAGTCGGTAGATATGCATCACGTGGACAATTAGTCGTTATATATGCAAGACGCGTGCTATTATTAGACGATTGATTTGTAATACGCGGGGTTTTATTAGACGATATATTTACGACACATGTGTTATTAGATTGTTGATTTACGACACACGGGTTATTGTGGCATGTGTGCTGGTAGAAGGCAGATTTGCTACAAGTGAGCTATTTAAATGTTAGATTTATGACACGTGAGCTATTAGATAGTAGATTAGAATATTATTAACTGGAATATATTTCTTCATGACTGACTGACAATAATTTGACAATTTCTTCGAAAACATGAATAACTTCGTCAATGAAAGATATGGCAACTTATTTTATTCATTTATCAATACAATGATGATTGCAATATTACTTCCGGAAAGATGGCCGCCATCGCTCAACTGCTTGACGTAGGCTCTTCCGAATTTGTGCTTTTTTTCATGATATATGTGCTTGTTGTCTATCTTCGTCTACATTATTGTGTTTCGTCATGCATTAGCTGTTCAGTTCGTATGTGTTTCTTAATCTGCTGGTTTTGGAATCGAGAACAATTAGAATGTTTCTCAGCTGTTTTGTTCCACTGTTAAGACGTCATTTGTTTTATAATAAACCAACATCACGTGATCGCCAGTCAACCCGCTTACGTAATAATGGACCGTCATTAATTACATTAAATGACCACACCTTGATATTACATTGTGCTCAAGACTAAACGAACTAGGACTACAATCATCATTACTTAAATGTAAACGTGAGCGAAAAAAAAACCGTTGTTTCAAAGCTGGCTAGCGTAGAACATAAAGAATTCCAGTTATCTCCCTTTCGTCCTTAATAGATAAACAATTTAAAAATCTGGCCCTTAATTTTGATAACCTGGTTCAAATTCATCTTATATCGTCACCCGTTTCGTTAAGTGTCTCAGGGATACCACTGCGTATTGTATTATTCAACGCTCGATCAGTAGGATCACTGGAAAAGCGCACATAAATAGTTAATTGTATCAACGTTTAGAATATCGACGTCTTCTTCCGGAGAGAAACAAGGATTAAAGCATAAGGCGATGAATCCAAGTGTACGGATTTAACACCCACCGATTACTCTATCAACCTTACACAACCTTCAATTTCTGCCACACATCGTTTGAACTAGTTCAAACAACACTCACACTGGAACAAAAATCAGTCCATTTTGTCTGTCTCTATCGCCTCCTTATAGTAGAAAAAATAAGCTGAATGAATCTCTCGTTTTGGAGCAGTTTCCGATTATTCTGGAGTATGGGAATTGGATAGTGAAAACTTAATTATTCTTGGAGATGTCAACTGTCACTTTGACTGTCCTGGAAACCCATACACGTCAAAACTCCTAGATTCCATTCATGTTTTTAATCTTAAACACTCAGTTAACCAGCCCACCCAAAAGCTTGGTCACATTTTAGACTGGTTTCTTTATACATCTGATGATATTATTCTGCAATCCACCTTTGTATCCCACGAACTTGCATCAGATCACCTTTGCCTTAAGTACAACATAACCTTCATTTTCTGCCACACATCGCTTGAACCTAATCCAAACAACACTCACACTGGAACAAAGGTCAGTTCATTTTTTCTGCCTCTACCAGTCTACTCCTAGTAGAAAAACAAGCTGATGGAATATCTCTTTTTGGAACAGTTTCTGAATCTTCTGGGGTATCGAAATTCAATAGGTGGCAACCTAATTATTCTTGGATATTTGACTTTGACTGTCCTGGAAACCCATACGCGTCAAAACCTCCTAGATTCCAGTCCTGTTTTCAACCTTAAACAGTCAGTTACCCAACCCACCCATAAGCTTGGTCACATTTTAGACTGGATTATTCATAGACCTAGTGATAATAGGCTGCGATCAACCTTTGTATCCCACAAACTTGCATCAGATCACCTTTGTATTATATGACATCTCGACATATCAGTCCCTAACCCTTCACTTTTATTTGCTACTAAGAGAAACCTCTATATGATAAATGTAACCAAATTCATGCATGACATCCAAGAAAACCTAACAATTTACTTACATCCTACAGCAGAACAATTCGATAACTGCTTGCGCTAATTGCTTCATCAATAAAAACAGTATTATCCGTGGTATAGCAGTGTTAGGGACCAGCTTCACACTGCTAAAAATATCGCCGAAAAGCAGAGAGGCTTTGACTTTCCATCAGACTCACTATTCATAAACAAATCTATGAAGCCGCTAAGAATAACGTCACAAACATAGTCCATTTAGCCACATTACCCTACTATAGTACTAACATCTCGGAGGGTTCCAGATGCAAAGAGCTCTTTGAGATAACTAATAAACTAATGTCAAGGAACAAATGTACAGCACTTCCAACTACCTTCTCTCCAGTAGACCTTAAGGACCTATTTCCAAATTTCTTCCGTGACATGAGACAAACCATTAGAGATTCGCTTGACAACACAATTTCAATTGACTTGTCACCATACAGTTCTAATGCAGAATTTCAGCGACAACCAGTAGGAGCATTTGAACCTTTATCTATTGAATTAGTACTGACAATGTTGACGAAAAATGCACCAAAGTTTGTGAACTTGAGTGCTTAGACCCAATATTGCCTTCACTATCGGTGTCACAGAATTAGGCGAAAATTGAATTTATTTCTTCTTGAATTACAAACTAATTTCACCACTTTTTTTTTGTTTCGTCCTACATGCGTTACCTGGGGTGAATAAGTGTTTTTTTTTCCAAGGTAAGCGGCGTGTAACGATTTGCATGTGCCTGACTTCGAATCACTTGAAGTCAGGAACATTAGAAACACGGGGTTTACGGTAATTTTGCCGTGAATTCTGATCACCTATTTGAGGATATATAAGGCAGAATATTTCTGATAATATTACGGGACCAAACGTATCTTATCACAGGAAAGATAGCTCGTCATTCTCTCTCCAGCCAAAGGGGTGAGTGTTAAATTTATATTTCGTTTTATTGTGAATTTTATTCAGTTTATCATTTCATGTAATGATGCCTTTATTACAATGCAGATTTAAACGTGAAATATTTGGAATTACTAGTCACTATTAGACTTTAAATGCAATAGCGTAATCTAAGTTGTAGATTGTTTTAGAAAAAAACTATTATTAGTTTGGTCTCTTTATTGTAGCTGATATTGTAGCTGAACGTCTCTGAAATTGTTGCTGAATTGTAGCTGAACGTCTCTGAACGTCTCTGAATGTCTCTGAATTGTAGCTGAATGTGATTGATTGTGCCGTGATTGTGCTGTTTAATTGTGCGATCGAATTGAGGTATCTGACTGTCTGTCTGTCGGATTGTCTGTCCGTCTACATCTGTCGTGATGTGTAAATATCCGGAAATCTAGAAGTCTGAGTGTCGGAGCTGTCTAGAGGTGTAAACATTCCGGGGTGGCAACTAGGTATTTGGGAACGTTGGTTCTAGTAGATGCTGTATGCTTTCTGTACGTATAACTGTGGTGGATTCGTGAAGGGCAAACGGCCGATAAAAGTATTGGTCAACCCTAGGTATTCGGGGAAGCTTGGCGGAGATTCAACAGTTGGTAAATCGTACGGTTATACAGGGTCGAGACACATGTGTGTGTGTTGCAATTGTAGTACAATTGAATACATTGTTGTATTTACACATAGTTACTTCAAATCACAGTAGTATTTCAAGGGATTACATGAATCTCAATAAAAGTTAGCAACTTGATTAAATACATGTATATGTTCGTGCTAGTTGTCGCAATCCATACGTGCGATAGTATAGTTTGATGTTTGTATTTGTTATCGCAATTTATACTTGCGTTAATATAACTTTTGTAAAGGTTCCTTGGATCTGTGTTTAGTCCAGGAGATTCCTTGGTTCTGTGTTTATTGTGTATTAATATTTAATTTATTCATGTATTGTGAATGGTTGTGAGTGTAATCGTGGGTTGAACGCATGAGTTATTGTGTTGACACATCATTATTTTTCATTAATAATTTATTTCATAAATTTACATTATCTTTAACATATTGTGTTTGTGTTGTTCATTTAATCCACCATCCACTCGGTAACAATTCTGTTACAATCGGATGTTATTAATATCTCTCTCTCATCGGGGAAATTCCCATCATTTTCAAAACTGTCATCGTAATGTCTCTTCTGAAGAAACAAACACTTGACCATAACGATTTAAAGAACTACCGCCAAGTTTATAATATCCCATTCATATACAAAAAATCTTAGAAACGGTTATTCTAACAAAACTTGTATCTCATTTGAATTCAATCAGTCTTTTTAGGTACAGTCTGCATATCGCTATTGCCACAGTACTGCAACTAATCTTCTGAAAGTATTTTTTTACATTCTCTCTGCATTGGATAGTGGAAAGATTACAGTCCTCACCATCCTTGATTTGTCTGCAGCATTTGACACAATAAACCATGATATATTACTTCGCCGTCTCCAGCATGTATTTGGCATTAAGAATATAGCCTTACAGTGGTTCAAGTCCTACTTAGTCAACATAGTCACAGGACACAAATTGTATCTGCAAATGGAATACATTCCAGCCCAGTTGATCTATGTTGTGGTGTTCCACAGAGGAGTGTTCTTGGATCTGTTCGCTTCATTCTGTACACTCAGCCGCTCTCAAGTGTCATAGATCATCGCCCTGTGTCTCCCCAATTATACGCTGATGACACCCAAATATACAACTCTAGCGACCCAACTGAAGTTGATGCTACCATCCATGGAGTAGAGAGGTGCATTTCCGATGTAAAATCATGGATACTTGTAGCAAGCTGCAGTTGAATGATGATAAAACCGAGGCCATTCTGATCACAACACAAATACTGTCTCATTCACATACTTTACCTCACACAATAAATATCAGTAACACTAACATTGATTTCTTACCGTGAGTTCGAAACCTAGGTGTTACTCTAGACAGTACTTTCGCATTGCACCAACATATCATGAACATATGCAAGGCTGCATCTGCATATCTTAAACTGAAAAAGCATCAGTTCTATTCGCAAATATCTTTCAGCTGATGCCACTAAAACACTTGTGTGTTCATTAATAATTTCAAGACTGGACTGTTGTAGCTCAATTCTGTCTGGTTCGTCACAATATTTACTCCAGAAACGTCACAAAGTTCAAAACACAGCTGCTCGGATCATCTTTAGAGTACCTCGATCAAAGCACACTTCACCACTGCTCTGTACCCAACACTGGCTATTAATTCGATACAGAATCAAGCAAAAAATGTGTTCTCTGTGTTATGTTCAATGACAGACTTCAGTCAAACATACCTACCCGACCTCACCCATGTGTATACACCAGGAAGATACTTACGCCCCACTTCTGATAATCGTATACTCATTGTTCTCACTATGAAAACAAAGTCATATGGGCAACGTTATTTTGCATACCAGGGACGGGCGATGTGGAACAAATTGCCCATTGAAATTAGACACAAAGAGTGCTCTTAAAACTCACCTTTTTCGACTGCAGGAACAAACTTATAGACCTAATAATGTTTTGTATTGTATATGTTTTCAGCATGTTTTATGTTTTCCAATTTTATGGTTCTTTTTATTTGTTTTTCTGTAGTGTAGTCATATCATTATAAATGTTGTAAGGCGCTTAGAGATTCTAATGATTAGGCGCTATAGCATGTCCTCATTATTATTATCATTATTATTATTATTATTAATTATTATTATTATTATTATTATTATTATTATTATTATTATTATTATTATTGTATTCCTTCTATCAATTGACGTGTGATAAATCTACCGTCTAATGTCCACTATGTCGTAAATCTACCGTATAATAGCCTTTGTGTCGTAAATCTACAGTTTAATAGCCCATGTGTCTTAAATATAGTGTCTGATAGCCAACGTCAACAACTTATTCGGACATAAATTTAAAAGTCACATCATATTCTTGAAAAACAGTCTTGACATTTCTTTATTTTAATACATTCCTGCTTATATCAGACAAGCAAGTTTTAGTTGAAGGTGAGAAAAAATAATAATAATAATTTTGATAAAAATTTCAGCTCTTCAAATTGGTAACTCATTGCTATTTTTCGTCACTTTCCTTTTCCTCCTTTCTCTCGGGACGGTCGACGACTCATTAGTTAGCGTGCTGGTCTAGCAAGTCCAAAGTCTAATGATTGCATTCTGCCCATATAATACTTAATCTAGGCAAGGCCCCATATTCTCATTAGGTCGATGTTACATAGCTTTTAGTGAAACGTGGCATCATAGTTTACCAATGTACTAAAGCATTCTAGATCAACTACACGTGACCTAGTACAGCCAATCGCATGCTAAGAGTCTCAATATATGTTTTAGAAACGTATAGTAAAACAAATGTGCTTAGCTTTTAAAATGTCTTTTGAAAAGCTTGCTGATCTCAGCTGTATCTGGTATCTTCATACACTAAAAACGAACATTTTAACGAAATCAAATGTCCTCTCTCTATAGCAGACAAGAATCATTGATGTTTACCTAGAATCACTAGTGTTTGTTATGAATAATTATCCTTAATATAAGTGACCATTAAGTCAGATAAGAAAATTACCTTTATTTCATACCACCACTTCAACGAGCCGTTAGTGGTTCTAACTGAGAGTTCTTAATCCATTATTAAAAGACATTTAAGCGGGATATTTCATACATATTTTCAATATACGTTGTTATAACATGACCGAAGCAACTTATACTGAGAGTTTACAACTTCCTTGGCATAATGCCAAACGTTATGAATCATGTATCTTTTCAGCTATAATATATATCGTAGTGTCAAATGTAGCGTGTTACTAATCAGGGAGGCTGCTTTAAGTTACCTAAATCGTTTTTTTTTTCTTCTGTCAAACGTTGGTTCTATCAATCATTACAATATCATAATAATTGTAACAACCCCTTCTTAAACATGTGATTCAAATTAATTTTGGCATCGGAAGACAAAATCATCGATTCGAATTTCAGTCATTGCAATCGCAAAGTCCCACATGCACACAACCACTAACCATTACCGCCAAACGACGTATATGATCATTCTGTTTAATTAAAAAATATACCTTCATAAATTACTGTACCTTTGTTGACCATTAACATTCTCAAACAAACTGTAGCTTAGGATTGTGGTCATACAATTCAAGAGAAGCTGATTGAACTCAAAATGGATTTTTGTTTCAGGGAAAACTCGAACAGCAAATAAAACAAGAGCACTACCACAAATAATTCCATAGACGATTGATCATAAAACAAGAATTAACCAGGAACCAGTATTTATTAAGAAAGCCTCTATTTATAAAGACACAATATCATGTTCTTGAAGCCCATACACGCAAGTCACTTTTAATTGGAAAATGTCAGCAACATTCTGAATTCAAAGAGCTGCATCAACATTTTATTTATTACTTACTCTCATACGCAAAATTTATTGATCTTATCATTTAATGATGTTAACATGTTATTTACAAATGAATATTACCGTACAGTACAATCTACAATCATGGACAAAAATTAACGATGTTAGCATGTTATTTACAAATGAATATTACCGCACAGTACAATCTACAATCATGGACAAACAGTTAACACACAATATAGATCAATATTAATGTGCTGGATTACTAATCTTCTGTTATGTGCGTTAATTAGAAATTCCCAAAGTGACCCCAAGGTGAACCAAATGCTTATGTTAATTTCACGGACTCCAAAGTCGATATTTTATGGTGTGCATTACGTTGTCACCCACCACACTACTATTGTCAGGCACTTGTCAGCTACTTTGAATACGTTATACAGTGTCTTGCATAAATTGAGGTTGAATACTGCTTTGACTGACTCCTCACAGCCCCAGACGTTACGAACGTTTTGGTCTACAATGAAGGCCTTAATACTTGACCTGTTTTGGTGTTTGCAAACACTCGTACTCGTTTCCAAATCAATACAAAATGCAAGTTATCTCAGAATGGGCACGCTCTCAGCGGTGGGCAATAATAATAATAGTTTTATTGCTACTTAAAGGATTATAAAACAGCTAGGCTGATCATTACATTCTGGTTTGTACCAACCGTTAGCATGTGTATAATGTTTGACGATTTGGGATCTTAGACCTGGTCTTGATTCAAAATGTAAGCTTTATTCTCTCTCTCTCTCTCTCTCTCTCTCTCTCTCTCTCTCTCATTGCTAATCTACTCAGCCTTGTGTATCGGCCTTTGTTACGCATAAATACACACGCGAAAAGTTAACTGTGCATCTACCGTCCAACCAGTCAACAGTACTGATACACACATCCATCCATACATGCGTTCATACATCCATACATCCTTTGATATTCTTAAATATTCCCATCCATTCATAGTTATTACGTCGTCGTTTATAAACTAATCTACATGAACATCATTTTTATGTTTTGATTTCAGATGCCTTTCTATTTTCCATTTCCATTGCACTTTGACTCCTCACGACATGATTGAATTGTTACCTTATGTTTATACCAATAACTACATCTCATATCAATAGTCAGCACACCATTATGTAATACTGTTGGGTGGAGAAAACCAGGACCTACCGTAATTATTCAAAATACCAAGGAAATATGTTTCTCGTTATTCATTGATCAAAGTAAAATACCAAGGAAACATGTTTCTCGTTATTCATTGATAAGAGCATAATACAAAGGAAACCTGTTCCTCGTGATTCTTTAATAAGAGCAAAATTCGTTATTCATCAATCAGAGAAAAATACAAGGGAAATCTGTATCTCTGTATTCATTAATCAGAGAAAAATTTAAAGGAAATATGTTTCTCGTTATTCATTAATCAGAGTAAAATACAGAGGAAATATGTTTCTCATTATTAATTAGAGTAAAATACCAAGGAAATGTGTTTTTTATGATGTATTAGTCATAGAAAAATACAACGGAAACCTGTTCCTCGTTATTCATTAATCAGAGAAAAATTTAAAGGAAATATGTTTCTCTTTATTCATTAATCAGAGTAAAACAAAAAGTAAATCTGTCTCTCATGGAGAACCAGCGGAAATACTAATTTGCCAATTATGGACAGATGTCCTCAATCGTTTGTAACAATTTGACGTCCTATAGTTGCATAAATTTCATCTGGTTTCTTTCAGTCAGACATGCTGCCTGACCCTATGATTTCGTAATCAAAAATGAGTGTATACCATAAAATTAGTTTACTTTTAAGGCAAATAAGTTATTTGATAGACTGATTAGAGGAGGCCACGCAGTACGTTATTGCGCTAACAAGATGGTGTGAACTTTAATGCCACATCTGAAACATAGAACACAATATAGATAAAAGTGATCATAAGTGAATTTTGAGATAAGAAAATGAGTTTATAGTTTCATCACAACAAAGTTTGACCACAGCGTATATTCAATCCGTAAGAACGATGCGTGAAGCAACGAGATCATCGTATGGCGGCTGACTGGTTTGATGAGACCATAATGCTTCCGTAGTCATATTTTGTTGTATAATCTCCCATAATGCATATTGGGCGAGAATTCGATTTTACGTAAACAATAAATAATTTAAAGTGGCCCATTGGTCCAGAAATAAAAATGCTGATTTATATACCACTTGTTTCCTAATCAGTCATAAGGAAAGTAGTCCAAAGGAAAGGTAAGAAGCCTTTCAACTGGTGAGGCTGATATGGCTAGAAATAAATCCTAGTTCACGCACGTGTACTACTTATATACATAATTATAGAAATCACACACAAATTGACACCTTTCTCAAGCGGAGGTAAGTATACGTTAGTGTTAGCGTACTTACTGCTATAACAAATATATAAACCAAGCATGCAAGCAAGCATACACTAAAAAAGAGGTTACATGTGCTATACATTATGTGTTGTGTGCAGGTGTTTAAATATCAACGGAATACCTTAGCAAAAAACGCCTAGTTTTTAATGAAAATGATCGTGACAAGTAACAATCTGCTGGAACTATATTTCCTCGCGAAAGACGACAACATGTATTTCTGAAGCTTCTGGCGTGGTTTACTATTGGTATATGCTTATTAATGTTTTCCAGATTATGCCTAACGTTATTATCGGATGAATATTACGATCTATAATTAATTTGTATCACTGATGTCTTTTCTTAATGATCATACGTTATGTATATCTGCAATGTGTAATTGATCGTATTTCGATCGCATATTCAGTGTACGTCGCTAGGGACATTGATTGTGTATAAAACATATTGTACAGCTAATATTTCTCTGTGAACATATATTAAATATTAGGATCATTATGAACGGAGGTAAACATATTTACCTTAATATGAGCGTCTAGGATGTTAGAATTCACGCAGAAGAACTCCGGTCTAAACTGATGTCTGCCATATTTTTATTTTTATTTTCGTAATAGGCCTTGTTATCTTGACAAGTTAGAATGTTCCAGAAACGAACATTTGACCCCCATCCTTGTTCTGCTGTTGTGTCTTGCCTTTAATATAATGTGGTTTACTTGAGAACTTACTAAATATTGCCTTAACATCTTGAAGCAGAATTGGTCTTCTTGTTGTAGTCGTTTCTTATTTGGATGGAATTATTTATTCCATTTAGTATTCATTGAAAATACAAATTGCTCATTAATAATTCATTAGGAGAGAAACTTGACTTTGGAATTACAGTATAGTTAGACGATAATAGGTTTCAATTATATTATTCTGATATATTAAAGAATCTTAGCACATCTCCAAATTCGAAGCCACTGATGCACTAGCACTTTCAAGATTAAAGGCACCTTAAGATATTTAGTACTTGCATATATTTGAATTACAACTGGAATTCTTATGGAACTTTATATATTTGAATTTGTGATAAAACGTTAAAGGGCTATTTGGGATTAAATTCACATTACTGCAAGTTCTTTTAAATTGTGACTTTATACTCAAGGAAAATAAGTTATTGATTGACTTTAGCAAAACGTTTTGGGTTTCGGTGTTTAATGCTACATAGTTTTAAGACCACTGAGTTGTAAATATATATATGAAATCGCATACCTCAGTTCAGTAGTTTACGATTTAAAGCTTTTTCATATTTGTTTATGACCAGCATAATTGCTTAACTAAACTGGGGAAAAATGTGAAGACCAAGGAAATAAACTGTAAAGAAAATATGAACTATTAAAATTAAAGTTGTATGATGATTTTATTAACAATTGTTTACTTCGTCTGAAAATTGTGTAACTAAATCACATAGAATACGTATTATTCATGAATCCAATATTCAAAAATCACTTCAGAATTAAACAAGAAACTCATTTTAACGGGCATATATTACGACATTTTTAATAACGCATTAGTTTCATTTATTCGGTTCTCTTAATGCATGTTGGTACAGAACCAAACATGTGGAAGCGAACAAAATATCGCAAGCATACAGTGATATTTTTGAAAATAAAATGTTTTAATAAAGCCGGAGAAAACAATTTCATCATCTACCTATATTTTTTTGTGTGTATTTGTCCAACTAAATGAAAGCAAACGCGCAAATTGAAACAAACTTTAAATGATGTTTATAACATAAAGATTTTACAGTGAGATATCAACGTCAATTTACTCTTTAAAATACAAATACAAAACTAGAGGAATTGTGAGACAAAACAGCAAGTTAGTTGCGTCGTAGGTAAACCGGTGACAGGTAGCAGGATGAAACATTACATCAAATACAAATTTCTTAGTAATTATATTTGAATATAGATTTACTAAAATGTTTGTACTAGTTTAAAAAACATAAATTTTAGATGACATTTTCAAACCCCTATAATTAATTTTGTTATAGAAATAAAGATAATAAAATGAACCTTTGCCATATAAATTGGTTTATAGATCAATAAAGACTCATAAACACTGTTTAGTAGAAATGTATACAAGTACAGATTTGATGATATTTATTATGTGAAGATTTCGTATCATACCATTAATACTATAATCAGATAATTCGAAAATGAAACAGTTGATTCTATAAAATTCCAGTTAGACATGTCAATTCTCTACATAATGAAGACAAATACTTGTTATTTTGAAAGCATTTAATAACCAAAATATATTAATACAAAACACAAATAACTCATGAACAAATTATAGGTCAAACACCAAAATGGTGTCATTACAATAAATCATATCAATAAAGATTGTGATAAAGTATTATACAAGTGAAACGGCTGCATTGAAAAGATCGAAGGGCAATAAAAACT
Source organism: Unio pictorum (assembly GCA_030141615.1). Classification (NCBI taxonomy): domain Eukaryota; kingdom Metazoa; phylum Mollusca; class Bivalvia; order Unionida; family Unionidae; genus Unio; species Unio pictorum. The sequence continues at coordinate 26,787,173 of JARLTB010000113.1, read as the reverse complement.
TCAAGACAATATAGGACGGCTCAATACCTTGAAACTTTGCTGAATTTACGTTTACGGAAGGAGATACAAATATCAGGTCTATTAGACCAACATACCTTACATTTGTAAACGAAATTGAAAATAACATAGAGAGATTACTGTAAATTTGAATGGCAGATACAAAAGTGGTGCACATACCGAGTGTAACTTAAATTACAGACATCCAAATGACACACTTTATCTCAATTTATCAGGCTATAATTTTCATCTAGGTATGAAGGCCTTAGCGAACAAAGACCCAGATAACGAAGTGACAATAATGCCTTAAGCTCATGAAAACATTTTTTGGTTGAATGTCTGCACAAATTATCATTGACAGACTTTTGTTTTGTTTGTTTGTTTGATTAGGAGTTATAAAGTAGCTTTAACAATTTTTCAGTCATATCGCTACGATGTCTACAGTGAGACAGTTTATAGTGATGTCTAGCACTGGGCCATCATGCCGCAGACATATAGCATGATGTCCCACCCAGTCACATTATCCTGGCACCAGGCCGACCAGTCCTAACATTAACCTCGTAATGCTGAGCATCATTCATGCGAGGCAACTTACATTTGTGTAAATCTTTGGTGTGAAACGGCCGGGGATCGAACCCACCACCTCCCACTTCCGCGGCGGACGCTCTAACCACACGGCCACCGGAGCGGTTATTGACATACTTTAAAGATATATTAAGCTGATTAAATAAAGGTACACTAATGTGTGCAGGTAAACCGATGATTGTAAACAGATGCAAGAAGATATATTACCTCCAATTGTGAAATTGTATTCCGGCCAACTGAGGATCAGTGAGAAGGGGAGAGTATTTCCGGAGTATCAAAGATGTAAAAGAACTATATTGTCTTGATATGCGCAAGTATTAATTCAAGATCATGTCCCTGCCGCAAATTTAAAAAATAAACCTAAGTTAAAATATGCGGCTGACTTTAATATGTTCTTGATGTTACAATCAGGAATAAAAAAAAGGATAATCACGAAGCCTAAAAAATGCACTGACGAAAATCACAGGTATTTGCGATCATGTTTATTAATGGTTGTAAACTGTATAGAATATTTTTGGTTTTCAATTGCGTGAGTTATTTGGATCTGTTCAAAAAAACACAAATCATGTGGAATCTATAACTAGTTGTTTTTACGCGTTGTCAATTACTAATACTAATTTTAATAATAAGTATTAAGTCATTGCTTGTTGAGAATGAATTTAAATTGCGATTTGATTGTAAATATCAATCGCCTAGGTCAATTTCATTCATTACACCCCTAATTATCAATAGCATGTATAGTATGGAGCTAGTTATGTTGAGACAGATATTTAGATTCCAACTGATATGTTTATTTTTATGTAAATTCTGATACATGATTTTATTTAATTGCGATCATGTTTATTAATGGTCGTAAACTGTATAGAATATTTTTGGTTTTCAATTGCGTGAGTTATTTGGATCTGTTAAAAAAAACACAAATCATGTGGAATCTATAACTAGTTGTTTTTACGCGTTGTCAATTACTAATACTAATTTTAATAATAAGTATTAAGTCATTGCTTGTGCGAAGTCAAGTCAATATATGTAAGTTCTCGTAAATCAAACGTGTATGTTGTCACATGAAGTCTATTGCGAATTAAAGTCATAGTAAACGGTGTATATAAGGAGAACAATAAGCATTCAGTTCCATTCCGATTTCTGAAGTACTTCATACCTTTTGTGTTCCTGAAATAAGTCTTCAGACAAATTCTTTGTTGTACTTATATATTTTTCCAGACGATAAACATTTGTTTGGACTGTTCAGTTCTGACAGACTGTGCTTATTCTTTGGACAATAATATTATTCTGGAACTGTTGTAAATTATTCAAATAACTATGAACAACATCTTGTCAAAATTACAGATGATCAGTACATTTCCGGAATTGAAATTATTAAGGCTTTTCATTCTTTTACGACATTCAAAGACTTTAGTAAGGATAAATCGGGATTTCAAATCATTCTACTGTTAGTGCATTTATCACTTTACTAATTGACTTGTTTGTTGAGTTTTACAAAACGTGATGGTTTTTCTTCTTTTATGTTTCTTAAGTTTGTGACCATAGATTCCTTCCATAGCTAATACCAATGTAGAGAATTGTTTTTTTTAACAAGAATTGTGGTCAGAATCTTACAATGAACTGAATAGTAATTGGAGACAAAACGAAACCAATGACTTTGACAAACATTTCAAAATCTTCTGAATAGTTTTGTTTTGGGTTGAAGATGGAAAACCCATTCCAGGCAGAGTGGGTTGTTAAAGTAATTGGTTCAAATACGAGAAGCTGTATCATTTCATAGGAGAATGATCAAAGATAATGGTTGGAGTTGGAGTTAGTTATTTTACAGACAAGAAAATTAAATTACATTATCCGAATTCATTATTGGTATGTTTATATTGTTAGAGTTAATCAAGTGAATAATATAGGAACTTTACCTCTACAAGTTACATCTTAAATATAATGACAACATGATTTTGATCGGCACCTAAACTTTCCAGTTATGACATAATACTGAAATTGGTAACTTTTATATGGACAAAAAGGCTTGCATAACAACACAATCACAACACAAATAAGTAATTGCATATGGTTCTGCCCATACAACAATATAGTGATCTTAGACCCAATCCTTTTTGCCTGACAAACATAGAAAGAAGTCGTTGAATGGATAAGGGAATGTGTGACGAAAAGAACATGACATTTAAAGCGATTGTCATTTTATAGCGTTTTAAATCACTTTTGGACGGATGCATTGCATATGTTTGTGTCATGTAAGTTGCTTATCTAATATCACAAAATGGTCTTTGTGACCTTATATAACATCAAAAGCTATTTAGCGATCAATATCCCTGCTTTATTAAAGCTCTAGCGGGTATCCAGACTGGTGTTATTGTTTCTTGCTCAAGGTTATACAGTATCATAATTTACTTATTATAAGTATAATTCGAAATGTTGGAGGGCTTTAATGACATTCTGAAAAATAACTGAAAATATTTGATACAATTAAACATTTAATATATTGTTTCATCAGTATATCTAAATTGCAGGATACTTGGCAAGAAAGGTCGATAAAACATCAGCCTGGAATTCGCTATATTTACTTTATTGTCTTAATTTGCTAGATTCCTGTATAGTAATTGTTAATTTTATTATGTTATCCATTTTTATTGCATTTGTAATATCCTTTATTATTTGATCGCATCATTATGTTGATATTATTATATTTTAGAAGTATTTGATTCATGCTATCTGGTAATGTTTTTCAACTGTTTGTTTTTAACGTTAGTCGTCCTTCAACTTTTGTAATTACTTCAATACTATACATTGCACATGAGGCTGTGCTCTCTTGCTCGACAGCACCTTTAATATTACGACACTCACCAAACATGACACCATATAAAATCTCAAAACAATCATTGTCCATTTGCTTCCTCTTATTTGAACTGACGTAATTTAAAACAATTTATAAACATATATTTTGTACACATCTGTATCCTTTCCTTTCGGACAAATACAGTGTTGAGAATTAGGTAATTTATGACCGCTTCCATGTAATATATTGAAATGCTTATTTCGTGGTTTAGTATAGACGCCTGTAAATTTTGTTCAGATTTAGAGGCTGGATACGTATATCCAACACAATGATATGTTAGACTCAAGAGGTTTAATACCTTTAGATAACCTCTTGTTTCTAGATTGTCTTGAGTATGTACTTACTATAAGTTATTATTCGAGACAGTTATAAAAAAGTCATAAAAGATCTTTAACACCAACCAAAAGACCTTTACTAATTACAAGAGCCATATAAACATATTTCTAGTGTACCTGCTCATGAAAAGGTTCATAAATATACCAAACTTAAATAGTCCAGTTTAAGAAAAAAGTAAAACAAGGAAGTTAGGTGAATAAAGCTCAAATAAAAACATCTCACAACTAATCACAAACGGCCTAACCAATCCTTGTTCAGAAAATCATTGATTGAGTTAGTCGATAACGTTTATGAGCTTCCTGGTTGTTTCCTTGCAGATTGTTTTTGTTTTTGCCATTCTCACTCGGATACATCGTGTATTATTCTCTCTTGATTTGCTTTCTAAGATCCAATAGTCAAAGAGATTATATGTTGCATCTGTTTTAATTAAAGGTGATGCTGTCATATTATATTGATACTATTTAAGGTAACACGTGTTATCCTGCTGCTGTTTTTGTCCAAAATGATGCATGATATCTTTATTTAGATCGTTCCTGCACGCAATCAATACAACACTTTTCCAATTGGCAAAAAACATGATAACGTAAGATGGCTATATTTCATGTTTGTGCTTGAGGTATTTGCATACGTCGTGTTCCAGTATATTGCAAATGTTATGATACCATATATCAAATCGTTTATCGTTTATGTTAAGAGTTGAATTGTTAAGATAGACAAGTTACATATGATATTCATATAGCAGTGTATCGTTCCATTCATGTAGCGCACATTACAATCGGATATCTTTCATACCAGAGTCATAAATTTGCTTGATATATGCTTTTAAGAGTCTGTGTAATACCATACGTCTATTTGTTGTACACTTGTGAATTTTTTTTGTAATTTAGGTTTTATCCCCAACGCAATAACGTCTATTTAGCTCATTGGTATATTGACATTTTGTTTTCATTTTTTCTACTGATTACATTTTTTATTATATCTTTGCATTTGTTTTAAGTTGTAACTTGTACTATTTTTAGGATTTATTTTATTTTCACTTATTGTGAAGTGCATTTCCATCGTTACTTTTGAAGTGAAATAGGCAGATTACATTTTTTAACAAGTGCCTTATATGTGTTTTTACTGTCACGCAGTTTGCTGAACTTAACATTCGGCTTTGGTTTGCTTTTCACATTGAAATACATTCACGTTGAGTTAAATACAGTAATTGCTACCTATGTTATTTAACTGCCTAATTATTTGCTCAAGCAATGTCACGTGTACTGTCCAAAAGAGAATAGTAAGTAGGTAACGAAGCACTACGACCATGTGAGTCAGTAGAACAAATTATCAGCTATTTCAGAGTTGAGTTTGTTTAAATTGTTTAGTATGTTATCACACAATCATGAACAGTAAATGTAAGTTTACCAAACTGAAGTTTTCCCATATATTGTCTACATTTTATGCAGGTAGTTTATACTGTTAATGTTGTTGTTTAACCGTGTGGGGGGATTTTCGGGGTGTGTGTGGAATTGTTGCACAACTGGATGTAGTTTTAAGCAAGTCTTACTCGCTGAAGTATGCCAACTTCTTGTATACCGCTCGGTATTCGTGTGTATTTGTACTTTTCAAGGATCATAAACTGTAATCCAAGCTATACATTAAGTGAACTGTGTCTTTAGCGTGATTCTCCTTAGCGTTAATAACCTTGTTTGGTACTTCTGTACTAAAAGCTGTCATATTTGTTGCGTTCCTGAATCATCCAGAATACTAAAATACAGATGAGCATGATCGGCTACTCTGATACGCGACTCTGCCCAGCCAGCACATTTAAGTCATAGTAGTGCACTGGGACCAACACGAAACGCGAGAAAATGAGATTTGCAATGTTTCTATATCAAATGATGTTCTTCTGAAGAGTTCATATTTTTCAAGATATACTCCTTTGCATTAAATCTGGTCTAAAGTCAAATCAAATCAAATCTTTATAAACAGTAACCGCGAGCATGTCAGTCATATGGAATGCACTGCATGATGTTGCTAGCCTGATGAAGAGTCACATAAGATCTCAAATAAGTATTATTGGTACACGTAGGTTTAAAGGATTTAGTGCAGCTCTATTTATTTTCGGAAAACATATATCTTGGAGACGCTATGGAGTGGACGCATCACATAATTTTGAAAGTAAGCTCTGTTGACGGCTGCATTGCTGACTATGCCGATGTAAATTACTTGTGAGGTAATAATACTGGAAGAGGTTATCTTTAAATTTGGATTAGATGCCAGCAACAATGCTTACTTCCATTCATCGTATGTGATACTTGACAGTGTTTTGGTTAGAAGCTGACTGATTACGTTTCTTGACATATGCAGAACATATACACGTTGCATCTAGTCTCGTAAATGATGGCTGTTACTCGTTGGAAGACGAGAATACACCACTTGAGCCAAGACACATATATAATATACGCTGTTGAATAAATACTAGTCATGCAGTCACATGTCTAGCTACAAACAATCCAGTATTGCCAAACTGGAACCTCATGTGATATGTATTTGTGTGTAGTAAAACTTTCAAATACTTCATGTGTCATCATCGTCAATCAATGTCGTGTAGTTCTGAGAGTGTCTGCTGAGCGTGTCAAGTCTGCTCATTATAGAAACGTGTATAGTCATGGCTTAATTTTTATGAGTGTTTAAATTTGTTTTATATTGGACTGGGGTGAGGGGTATCATCCCTGTCTGATATTCACTAGGTTTTTGTTCTAGGCACTAACACACTTCATGGCACAAATAAATGCACTGAACTATAGAGAGGAGCTATTAAACCAGTTTGTTCTGGAGTTGTATGTCAGTTTTGATAATTTCTGATCAATATAGTGTTAGATTTGACCTTTGATTTGGATTTCGAGTGGAACAGTCGTATTAGTGGATGACAGTGTATTGTAGTCTACTTACTGCAATTCTTGCATCGTCAATAATCGTTTCTGGCATAACAGACATGTCTAGTTTTGTGATGCAACGTTCGCATGAAATCTAGTGCATCATCCGTATTTGTTGTTAGAGAAATAAAATTAACAAAGTCTCTGAGGTTTCTGAGTACCTTTTTCCTTCCTTTGTTTGTGTTTTTGCCGTTGATTCTCCCCACCTCTTTTTTGTTTTCCTGACTGTTACGTAGAAGAGATTGCTTCGATGGATATTTTGAAGTTTTATTGACGGTCAAATGGGCTCTTTTCACATCTGGATCAGCCCATTTCCCTGGCTTTCAGCAACTCCTTTTTCAGATTATATCGATCACCCATCGCGTTATGGATGATTTGTTTTTCTGGTAACGAAAGTCGACGTTTCTAAGCATGCTACATTTCCAAGTATGTTATCACTCTAGCAACTATCAGAATCCACTTTAAATGGAATAGCTCTCACACAAATCGACTTGAGGTTATAAGTCAATTTAACGAATATTTAAAATTACTTGCAGAACCCTGTTTTGCAGTGTTCCTTCTTTTTAAGTCCGTAGTTAACACACAGGTACCATACATAAACGTTCTATACAAATACGTTCTGTTGTCGGTATGCTCCAATTTAGACTACTCAGAAGAGAATAACTAAAGATACTTTTAATTTCGTTTTTAGCGAGCGACTCGTTAGTTATATTGATTAGTGAATATATTCAAAATCGTATCGATGAAATGTCGATCATAACTCTACTAGTATCAGGACACATGTTTTCCTCCTATTAAGGTAATTTTTAATCGAGTTTCAATAACAGTTTGCTCTCTTAAAAGTTGGAATTGCTTAGCCCAGAACTACTTGCGCGTGTTTGTCTACTATGACAGGAACGAATGTTTTTGGTTAGGAAGCGACATTTAAGCCTGTGTTGGAAGGAACTATTTATGCCATATCCACTTCATAAAATTCCTCCTCCTCCTCGTCATCATCATCATCATCATCAGTCTCCTTACCTATTGTGGTCGTTGAGGCACTGTGCTGCTGAACATCTGACCAGTACCCACCACTTGTCTCAATCATGTGCCAATGTCTCCGTAAAACATTTCCTGGTTCGTTCTGTGATGTTGTGACTCCACGTTTTTCTCTCTCCACCTCTCCTTCTGCCACTTAGGACCCTGCCCTGCAGTATTCTTGTGGATAGACTGTTGGCTCTAGTGACATGGTCACACCATGTCAGGTTTCTCTTTCTTACAGTGGTGAGGAGGTCTTCATTACGGCCTAATTTGTGCCTGATGATGTTACGCACATCTTTATTTGTGATATGGTCCATTTAATATATGCCATGGATTGTTCTGAAGCATTTCATTTCAAGTGCCTTGATTTCTCGCTGTAATTTTACTGTCAGGGTCCAGGGCTCACATGAATACAAAAGATTGATATGACTAGTGCTCTCAATAGTCTGATTTTAGTTTTCCGACAGATATTCTTGTCTCTCCACATGGTTCTTAGCTTTGAGATAGCTGCCGTTGATTGTGCTGCTTGTGACAAAATGTCTGTTCTTGACTACTCTTCGGTGAATATGGAACCAAAATATTTGAATTGATCCACTGTTTCTAGTTCCTGTCATCTGACTTTAATCTTGGTTGAGATTTGTTTGCCACTATTTGTCATCAGCTTTGTCGTCTCGGCGCTTATCTCCATGTCAAATCGAGAAGATATTTCATCAAGGTTCTTCACTAAGGTAACAAGCTCAGCTTCACGTCCTGCCAGACCATCAATGTCATCTGCAAAGCGTCGATTGGTGAAGTTACACCCTCCAATGGTGACTGTCCAACAGTGGTTTTCCAGGGCTTGGCTCATGATGCGCTCTAAGCAGATGTTGAAAAGTTTGGGTGACAGGAGACATTATTCGTGTTAAAGATGTATGGAATCTGGTACTGTTAGGGTACACAACACAATGTATTGTAAGGAAGCACATTCGTGAATGGGACTTTAGGTAAAGCAGCAATGTAGATTATCTTGCAAATATTTCAAGGTGTATTGCTGTTAGATTTCTTTGTCTTTGCTTGACAAACATGCAGAGTATCAATTCAAAAGTGTTCTCCTTGGTATACAGTGTTTGGGTCCAGCTTCGCACTGCTGAAAGTTACCCCTGTAAAGCGGAGACGCTTTGGCTTTCCACCAAGAATCGTCACAAAGATTGTCGATTTAGCCAAATTATCATTCTACGGAACTAAGATCATGGCGGGTTGCAACTGCAACTTTGCTCTTCGAGATTTCCAACAAGCTAATGTCATTGAACAAATGTACACCACTTTCAACTATCTTCTCTCTAGAAGACCTTCCTGAACTGTTTGCTAATTACTTCCATGACCAGGTACACACACAACCTGAATTGACTCGTCGTCACCAAAATGTTGCGATACAGAATTTATTTCAGCGACACCTGTTAGCAGCATTTGAACCTGTCTTTATAGAGTTAGTACGTACAATCGTGATACAAGTGTATTCCAACAATTCCAGCAATTCCAAGATAACTGCTGCTTAAGTGCTTACATCAAAACATTGCCTTCACTAGTTGATGTTATTAATACCTCTCTTTGATCCGAGAAATCCCAATTATATTTCAAAACTACCATTGTAAAAAACTCTGCTGAAGAAAACAACACTCTACCATAACGATTTAAAGAACTATCGCTCAACTTTTTATCTCCCGTTCATATAAAACTATCTCAGAAAACGTTCAAACAAAATTTGTATATCTTCGGAATTCAAATAGTCTTTTTAGGAATGTGGATTTTCCATATCTCCCTTGCCACAGTACGCTAACTACTCTTGTTAACTTAGTTAATGACATTCACTATGCTTTGGATAGCGGAATGATTAATGTACTTACTGTCCTTGAAGTGTCTGCTGCATTTGACACAATAGAATATACTATATTACTTCTCCGTATCCAGCATGTATTTAGCATTCACAATACATCTTTAATGTGGTTCATGTCCTTCTTCGTCAACAGGACACAAATTATATCTGCAAATGGAATACACTCCAGCCCAGTTGATTTATGTTGTAGTGTTCCACAAGATCTGTTATGGACCTGTTTTCTTCATTATGTACACTCAGCCGCTCTCAAGTGTCATGGATCATCACGCAGTGTGAAACCAATTGTACGCTGATGACACCAAAAGACATACAAGTCTTGCCACCCAACTGAAGTTGATGACACCATCCTAGGAATAGAAAGATGCATTTGTGATGTGAAATTATGGATGACATGTATCACGCTGCTGATGAATGATGATACAACTGAGAGTATTATGATCACAACACAAAGACTTTCGCATTCACATCCTTTTCCTCAAACAATATCTATCCGCAACACCAACATTAAATTCACACAATCAGTACGATACGTAGGTTTTAATCCATACAGTACTCTCAAATTTCATCAACATTTCATGCACTTATCCAACGCTGCATATCTTTGCATGAGAAGCATCAGCTCCATTCGCAAATATCTTTCAGTTGATGCCACTAAAACGCTTGTGTGTTCATTAGTACTTTCCAGACTGGACTATTGTAACTCAGTTGTGTCTGTTTCGTCTCAATATCTACTCTAGAAACTTCGAAAAGTTCAAAACACAGCTGCTCGGATCATCTTTAGAGTATCACGATCAGAGCACACTTCCCAGCTGCTCTGAACCCTACTCTGGCCATACATTCTATTCATAATAAAAAAAACAACATTTGTTCTCTGTGTGCTATGTTCCACCGACGGCTTCCAGGCCAACCTATCTGTCCTCACCGATGTGTACACACCAGCAAGTTATTTACGCTGTTCTTCTGACAATATTATGCTCGTATTTCCACTATGAAAACGGAGTCATATGGACAATGTCCTTTTGCATACCAGGGACCAGCAACATGGAACGAATAGCCCATTGACATTAGATACAAACACCCAGTGATCCCTTTTAAGAGTGCTCTTAAAACTCACCTTTGTCGACTGCAAGATCAAACTTAAAGACCTAATAATGTTTCCTACTTTCAATATTTACAAACTTGATTTTTTTTCGTTTTTTAATATTATGGTGTTTGTTTTATTGTTTTGTAGTCATATCGTTATAGATGTTGTAAAGCGCTTAGAGATGCTGAAGATTAGACGCAATACAAAGTCCTCAATATTATTATTATTATTATTATTATTATTATTATTATTAATGTTGTTGTTGTTGTTTTCGATGCTATTGCTGAGACTGTTTTTGCTTCTACAGTTGTTAATTGTAGTTTTCAACAAACAATTCCTATAAAGCTTTTTTGGGAAGTACTGGTAAAATGGTCTACAGTTATTTATCACTTTATTGCAACCATAGTTTCTGATGGTAGCTCCAATCATACAATATCCTATGACTATCATACAGAAAACGGCTATTTTGTTCCCAGGACATGTTTGCCAAAACCACATCCACTGTTGATACACTTGCTGACGCTTGGTTATTTGGAATCTGTAATGAGTAGATTTACGGGGATGAGACAAAGTTTTAATCATATGTTCTTCCATAGATTTTGTTGCTATTAACGATGACGACCGTGAAAGTCGGTCCATAAACCTTTACTGGTTTATAACATTGTTTCAATATACTTTAACGTTTATAATACGGAGTTTCTCATTCCATAAGAAACAATTTTGTTTCTAATGATGTTTCTTTAAAACAAATATGTGTTTTTGTCAGAACATCCGTCCGCATTTTAGCACTAATTTGAATTCCAATAAGTCCATATTTTGATCCTAACACGTATGTAACTCTGTAACAAGACAGGAGTTATCGTGTCATGCAATTTACACATAACTTCAGTGTGACTCATTATACTATTGTTGACAAGTGCTTTTTCAATTCCTTATAGCGAATCATTTCAGTCCAAAAATAATCACTTTATCCTCAAGTAGAAATATTAAGTTTATATGCTTTTGACCCAAGTCACACCGGTGAGCAATATTAATAGGGTATTTGAGAGCATACGAGTGAAAAACGTTCAATGTGTGCATTATATTTTGGATAATACCAAACGTCAACATGTGTTTCGGATTATAAGTGTTATGGCTGCCAGATGAAACATTCGCTGTGCAAGATCAGCCATGAACGCAATAACAAATGTAATATTTGCAACCTCATTCTCTCTCTCTCTCTCTCTCTCTCTCTCTCTCTCTCTCTCTCAATGCTATACTACATATACATACATACATACATACATACATACATACATACATACATACATACATACATACATACATACATACATACATACATACATACATACATACATACATGTCTAGCACTGAGACATCAGGCCGCAGACATGTAGCATGTTGTCCCACCCAATCACATTATCTTGACACCAGGCCGACCAATCCTAACAATAACCTCTTAATGCTGAGCGACAAGCGAGGCAGCAGTTAGTACTTTTTTGTAAGACTTTGCTTTGACTCGGCCTGAGATCAAACCCACGACCTCCCGCTTCCGATATAGCCGCTCTAACAACTAGGCCACTGGAGCGGTCACATACATACATACATACAAACATACATACAAACATACATACATACATACATACATACATACATACATACATACATACATACATACATACATACATACATACATACATACATACATACATACATACATACATACATACATAACCGCTATGGTGGAATAGGTAAAATTAGTAGAATGATCCATCACTGTAAAATTAATTAGCTTTAGACGGTGTTCCAGGTAACATGTGCAAGATTAGCTATACTGTAATCATTGACGTTATATTTTAAGTACACAACGAATAAGCAACACGTTAATTGTTTATCTCGAATTCGTATAAGAGTTACCACCATGTTTAAGGTTACTAATATTGAATATAAACCTGATATCCGGATTTGAGGAGCATATTTTCGTGAAATAATTATCGTGAACAACTTGTTTCAGCAAACACATAATGGAGCACATACAAATTATAAAGTATCAGTAATGTTAATGGCGCAATTTTGAGTTAGAAAATATCCACTGACAAACTTTATGTTTGGAAGGATTTTTAATTGTTTTACAGTCAAGGTCCAATTGTTCCATAGGGAATAAGCTATTCTTTACAAATATGAAAATGCCATTCAGAACATCTAACGGACCTGATACAATATTGATTAGCGCAATAGGGCAATTTACGTCCACGAATTATTCGTTATTACAACTATTTGAACCCTAATACTCAAGTGAAAAAAAAGTTAAGGATTTGAAAGTCTTTTTTATTCTTGTCTTTAATGTAATATCCAATGTTGCTTTCCACTTCACTGGAAATATTGTAAGTAGTTGTATATGCTAATTGAGGGGCTCTTGGGCAATAACTCATGGTATACATGTGACCCATAAGTTTAACATTGGACTTGGTTTATAGGGACATAGTTTGTTGTGGGGACAGTACTGTTTTGTAGGAAGAAATAGTTAGCGACAAAGAAAAAAGGTAATATCAACATTGTGATTAGTATATGCCCTTCCTATACACTGTGGGGAAGTACCGAAGAGGTAACGTTCACATTGCAGATACATCCTAAACACACACGTTAAAATCCAGCACCTACATTTTGATGAATATCGAAGCACACCACATATACATAGGAGGATACATAGCCTGGGAAGAACGATCTACCATCCAATATCAATACATGCCATCCAAAACACCTTGTGTAGTGTCCCACATTTGACACCAGAAGAAAGTGGTAGGGTGTAAAAGAAATTAGATGAAATCACACAAACATACTGTCCAAAACATACTATATATGTGTTGAATATGACTGCAAATAATCTTACTGATAAGTTTTCATTCACTGACGGGAGTTTGTACGTTTCTAAAATTGTTCAGTAACTTCTTTTTGGTTGGTATTTGACATACGAATAGGCACATTTGAGGTACAATTAGTAGAATGATCGATCACATGGGATATATTGTGAAATATAGTAGCTTTAGACGGTGTTTATAAGGAGAGAACTGAGCAATCAAATTCATATCAATGTTGGAGTCATTCCCATTTCTTGTGTTACTGTTGTAAGTCTGCATACGTGTTTTGTGATGCGTTTGAGATTATTCGAGAGGAAACATTATTTCAGACTCTTCAGTAGATATATAAATTTCTCAATATACGGCTCTATTATTTTTTTGAAACTGAATTACTCAAAAGAGTTCTCGACACCGACATCTTGAGAACGTTCATTTCTGGTTTAGAAATTGATAGTGAAATTTTTATTCAAATGGGTATTTATACAATTTTAAGGAGATTCGTTCAGATTCACTTTGTATTACAGTTAATTACTCTCGTTTTCTCACTTGTAATTTTGATAATGAAACTGTTTAAGTTTATAAAACCTATTAATTTTGCTTTTTTCTTTTACTTTTTGGGACCATAAATTCCTGACATCTTCCGCTTTCCTATCGGATATTTCAGTGTCATTATGTTCAAATGTGACTGATGTCGTTCCCTACATTTTTTAATACTTATTCACGGTGCACCTAGCGTTTAATTGTCTGATGGTTTTGTACTTGTTAGCATTAGCCAACGTGACAGTACTACGTCTATTCAGTTTCATGGGTACAACCACTCCATTCATCATATACTTGTCTTCTAACTACCTGTCCAAATCAATCCAAAGCTACAAATCAGTTTGTGCGACCCCTTTTGAGTTCGCTCGACGGGCGTTGAATCCCACATTGTAATCCTGATCGCGATTTGAAATCGACGGTGTGTCGTTGAACTTCTCCACCTTGTAAAGGTTCCATAAAACGGAAACATCCAGATGTATGTTTTGGCGTCATTTCTCTACGTCGAGAGATTGTTAGGTAGGCTAGGTTAGCGAATGTATCCATATTGCTGCTAACGAGTGTTTTATTCCACCTCGCTGATCAATGATCCCAAATGCTACACTTGCAACGCCTCAAGGATGGATAATCACTACTTTGACTTTCAAATACAAGTGACAGTTATTCAGATGTAATCTTCGGTCTGTATTTTGATTTCAAATTAGAGCGGTGTAGAGGTAGTCAAAGAGGATATGGCTGTGCTTCCTTTCTTATTCATTATCTGAACATACTGATGAGCTCTGGAGTGATCTCGACATCTCTTTCTGCCATGTCCATTCTGTTGCGAGGAAGTAATCCCTTGGCTATAGGCGCGCAGCGTTTTTGTATAAGTTCTCTACGTTCAGATTTGTCAAGGGCTTTGCCAAACTGGTCGATGAACATAGATGCACACGACATGATCAGATACTGAGCACTAAAAAAGGCTTGCACCAATTATTCTAATATAGGTGGTCAAGTGAGGAATGGTTGGGACTAGCTATTTGAATTTGTAAATGAACAGATCATTTTTGGCAAGGTGGTCCTTATACATGTTCTATGAAGAAAGTGATTTGATCTCCGTTGTCATCTAGCACTGGCGTGGGATGAATTATTTCTACCAAAGCTGCATCCCACATCCAAAAATGTCGCTGGTTAAAGTCAAATACAATTAATTATTAATAATGGATGGTTGTCCTTTTTGAGATGTTACTCGGACACAAAACGGAATGATTTCCAAATGTTCCAAACGAGATGATTATGTCGTTACTGTAGTGCTGCCTGGAGTGGGCTGCAAGGCTATGGTTGTTGCTAGAATGTCATGGTAAAGTTAGGTACAAGGTCACTGCAATGCTACTGTTGGTTTTAGAATATTTCATGGTAAGGTTAGGTACAAGGTCACTGCAAAGTTACTGTTGCTATTAGGATATTTCATGGTAAGGTTAGGTACAAGGTCACTGCAAGGCTACTGTTGCTATTAAAATATTTCATGGTAAGGTTAGGAAGAATATCACTGATGCAACTGCTGAGTAATATGGTCTACAATTGCTTCTCTCCTTTTACATACCCATGCTGGTGATGGCTGCACCGATGACAACAGACACCAGGCAAAATTGTCACAAAGGGAGGGTTTACGATTTTGGCACACGTTTTGCACACAACACTACAGGTTTCGTTTGTAGTTCTTAAAGGGAGAAACACGAGGACAGGTATCTTATGTGTATAGACATGATGATCATCTCAGTGTTAATCGATGACTTGTGAAGTATCAGTCCAAAACTAAATCAAAGCCAGTTCGATTTCTTTTTCAACGCACTTTCAATTTTTTCAGTCGGAGATTCCACTAATTCACGTGCTTCTCGATTGATATTGCTTTCGATGTCGTGCGTATCGTTATCATTTGTGGGAACTCTTTGTAACACTTTACTATTTATGTCTTCCAATTTATATCGCCAGGATGACTCTTCCAGTGACACGAACAAATTCACGAGCCAGCTAGTTAAATAACATTTGTCGAAGGTGCATTTAGTATGTTCGATGCGAACCCAATCTCCCGTATTTTATATTTCTCGTTTTTTAGAGGTAGAAGTAGGCTATTAAAAACATACGATCTACCACTGCAAATCGCTGACTGGGTTCACTTCGTCAGGTGTATGTCAAATGCAACAATGGTAGAATTAACTATACGCATTGACTTAAGTGTGTGTTCATGTGTATAATATTTCAACATGCGATTTGTTTAAGTGCGTTGAAAACGTCCAACGGCACTAATATTTGTGTGGAATGTTTCGTCATAGAAAACGTTTTTCTTTCTTTGTAAGTTAGTTTAGGAAAGCTTATTTTAGAAAGTCAGTGCGTTGGTCTTTATGCCATCTATCTCATTTTTGCAAGACCATTTCTCGTATTAACTCAGAATACATTTTTGGAAGTGAAAGGTACCGATAGTGGTTGCGAAGGAGTCTTGTTTTCTTGGTTATCGTTTTCACTTCTGAATGCAGGTTTTTCTTTGTTTCCTCTGCGAAGACGTTGGCAACATTAACGTTATGACCGACGACTGTATTGACTTTCATCTAACTGTAGAGGAGAGTGGGAACAAGGGAGTTGGTGCCAGCGGAGTGGATACTGAAGCAAGCAGAATTTGAATGATTTCTCTTGCAAATTCTCCTTTATGTCAATTGTTTCTGTTTCTGCCTTGGTTATTTTCCATGACCGCCTTGAAATCGATAAGAGTCTATTTAATTAATTAGTTTAAAACTTTTCGATGAAAAGATGAAGACGTTGCAAGATTGTTCCCTGCCGCTGAGATTTGTCTGTATGACGTATCAGTTTGACTCGTCAACTGTTGCAATTATTGTTGTAACTGTGACATCCCCGTGATATTAGGATTGATAAGTAAATGGTGTGTAAAATATTCATATCAATGAATGAGTTTGTAAGGCATTGATGTCAGCTTTAGTCCTTCCATGACAGTCCAATGTACACGTATTATGCCTTTTCAGAAATGAGGTGTTTTTATCTTGTCATATTGCATCTTAAAAGTGTCCCTGCATTTGATCATAACAAAGTTGCAGCAACAAGGGCGATATCAACAAAGGTAGAAATCATCTTTTCTTTCGACTCATGTTTATCTTTATTTTTGGCCTTTTTTCAAAGAATACCATCGATGCTTTCCTAATAATGTTTCCGTAGCCTGGATAAAGTACCTTTCCTTTCGAACCATTCACGCAACTTTCACATACGGGATTGATAATTTCTTTCTGATGCTTTTTGAATGATGTTTCCGCATTGGTGGACAGGATTTTGCCAGAACTAACAACATATCACAAAGGTTGCATTAACGTTTCCATTTTATTAGTGTCTTGGGAGCAATATGGCGGCTTGATAAGGTGATTCTTAAATTCAGTTAGATATGTTGTTATTCTCATCATGCCATATGAGATAGTTGACCTGTTTCTTGCATGTTTCAGCAGACGTGTGGACACTGTAGATATAGAGATATAAAATGGAATTGAAAAAGTAAATTGAGGCTGTTTCAGAAAAAGTATATACAAATACAATTTATTACAGTTGCCTCTGATACGGTGTGTCCACCAACAACCACGTCTTTGACCTAAGAAAAAACTATGAGGTAACCATTGTTTTGTAAAACCCCCATGCTTGACACTAGCAAACATAAACAACAAAAGTGTTAAGGGATCAGCTAAAGCTAATAGGGAACCCATTAAGGTGTTCCTTCGTGAGGGCCCACCGACCCTTTCCATACCCATTCATACAAATTAAAATATTAGATTTTCCTTCATGGGTGACCGATTATTAAATGAATATAAATATTTGTTTCTTATATTGAGTTTGCATCTCTTCGAGGTGTATTTGCTTTTAGCGTCTTCTGCCCACAGTTTTAATTAACAAAATGTTGAATAAAAATCAAAGATTGATTAGGTAGAGTTTGATGATGCCGGAACACAACACTGACATCTGGTACATTAGGGGAAAATACAATTTGATTGCATATGCACTTTGGCTTCTATACGATTGCTAATTACTTTACTTTGTGTATATGTTTAAAGAAAGATAAAAGCTGTATTGTATAAATATTTACTTTTTCTTTTAATGGGTGGTATTATGTATATCCATACAGTGTGTATGATCTTCATCTGTAAATGTAAGCAGATTCCTTTCCTGCTGTCTAAACATATAAGTAACACACTACAAAGCTGATGTTTGAATAGTATTTAAAATGTTATATTTTTATTATTATTATTATTATTATTATTATTATTATTATTATTATTATTATTATTATTATTATATTTGAAGGTAAACATGTTTACTTGAATTTGTACACAGTACCAACGTATTCACAATCTGAAATCACACAATACCTACTGTTTATCATGACCATTTCTTAAATTTTAGTAATATACCTAATATTGTTGACAATTTATAATGTTCGTGAAATGAACTGTTGACCATCAGCCTTGTCCTCATATCGTAGCTCGTTTTTATAAAAGTGGAAAATGTTTCATTGTTTTAACATCAGGCTTTGTATAAGCAAGGTGTGCTTTGTTTTGAAGATTTTGTTTATTTATGTATCTAAATTACTTTTTCCGACATTACTGTGTATTCATTGAATTATATTTTGTATTATAATATTATGATACAACAAGAGAGCTAACACGTTCAGCCAATTGGCACATTACCACATTTAATATCAAATTCATTCGGAACATGATTGCAATCCAATATTAAATACGTTTGGACTTGTGACAGAACTATATGTGGAAGAAATACACATCATTGTGCTGCATCCATATGTTATGAAACAAATAATGAGAAACAGAATTGTGACCTTTACAAAGGGCCTTGACAATTTAGCTAGAGCAGAACCATTATATGATATCGTATTAGTCTTGATTACAGTGCGACAAGTGATTTGCGTCAATGTATGTTCACAAATTTGAAATTTACTGCATATACATATATCATACACTTCTTTAAATTCTTTTCAGGGCTATATTCTTCATTCGTCTTTGGCTTGCATCAGTCATCATCTACGGTATTTTGGTGGAGATTACTACTCTTACTGGGTGCCCATTTGCTTGTAGATGTAGTGATTATACAAACAGTAGCATCTACGTGGAATGTTTTATCACGAATTACAATCATGCTGTTATATTGCACAATACATCTCTCCCAGATCACACAATCAGCGTCTTCATCTCTGTTAGCACGTGCATAAATCAAATTCCTGATGCAGCTTTTCAGGAACCTTCCTGGAATCAGGTATTGCATTTAAAACTCGATGGTAATGGAAAGATTACATCTTGGCGGCCATCAATCCAAACCTTTCAATCTTTAAGATCTGTACGATATCTGTATCTAAGAGATGCTGGAATAACGTATATAGAAAATGGATCATTTAGTGAACTCCCGGATTTAATTGTATTGGACCTTAGCCACAATAGGGGATTGCATTTGATCGACTTAACCAATACAATGGTGGGTCTTTCTTCACCAAATCTGCAAGTGTTTAATGTGAGTGGGGTCAATAGCCAAGAAGAAACGGGTCTGTTCACCGTAGACCATTCATTTATGGAAAACCTTCGAGGAACAAGATTGATAGTTTTGGATATAAGCTGGACAAGAATCATTGCATTTGCGGTACCGTTTAGATATTATGTGCCTTACTTGGAAAGCTTTAATGCATCAGGAACACCGCTCTTAGGTCAAAGCTCGTGTCTAAGTGAAATGTATGTTATGGACAGTCTAAAAGAATTGGTTCTTGATAAATGGCCACAATTTACAAGATCTAGGTCCGTTAGAAGATCTGTCACAAATGAATGCATTTATGCTAACCTTTCAACTAATGGAGACTGTTTCAATAGCCCCCCAAATCTTGAAATTGTATCCTTCATTGATTCAACTATTAATATCTCTTACATATTTGAACGAAATGGCAAAATATGCATTAATCCTAACAATACCATCAGGCGCATAAACCTCTCAGGTGTGCAGTGGACAATTTCAAAATTATTTTCGTCCATTACAGGTCTTCAGCATTTGGAAGAATTTGATATAAGTCGTACATCATTGACTGATCTTCATCAAGACAGCTTCCGGTACTTTCCGTCATTACAGATCTTGAATATGGCTGGCAATTCATTTTCTGGAGTTATACCGTCCACGTTTTCTAAATTATTTATTTGGAACGGAAATCTTTCCCACTTGAACATATCATGGAATAAAATTAACCGTTTACCTTCCGATTTACTCAGTACAAATAGGCAGATAACTGTGTTAGATTTGTCACACAATTATTTGCAGTCATTTGGACTCATGTTTCATAAGGATACTCTTCTACAGCTAATTGACCTATCATACAACGTGCTAGTTGTCTTTGAGCCAGTGTTTCCTGATTTTATTGGACTTAACATATACATTGCTGGAAATAACTTGCAGTGCAATTGTTCTAACACGTCTTTAGAAATGATTACTTGGATGCTTTCTTCACAATCTAGTAATAAAGTTCAATTATTGCCACCTAATGTCACTTGCGTATACAACCATAGTGTGGTTGAAATTTCAGAATACATTTCAGCTTCTTTACAAAGTGTCTGCATATCAAATCTTCAGGAAGCTAATAGTGAGATCTTTATACTTTCTGCTGTAATTGGAATTGTTGTAGCCTCATTTGTTGCAGCATGCCTAATGTTTGGTATCTGGTGCTATAGGACAAAGAAATGTAGTAATAGTAATCGAATTGAGAATCAGATTCATTTGCAGAACAATGTTGGAATAAACATTATTCCTGAGAGACAACCAGATTATGCTGTATTTTTGTCTTTTAGCAGCAATGATAAAGACTTTGTTATTGAGTGCGTATGGCCAAAACTGGAGACGAAACTTAAGCGTTTGCTTAAAAAGGAAACCAAGTTAGTTTTTGTTGGGGATGCTAATTTTGATGTGGGAAGGCAGATTTGCGAGGAGGTTATTTCAGCTGCATCTCGCTGCTGGTGTACGGTTCTGATTATATCAAATAGTTTTCTGGAAAGTGACTGGTGTTTGTTCGAAGTCCAGTCTGCGTGGAATAGCGGGTGTCGAATGTTCCCACTTTTTATTGAGAAATGTGAAGGACGCAAGGCAAAGGGAATAATGAAAGTTGTCTGTAGGGATATGGTAAGGCTGCTATGGCCCAAGGACAGAGATGATCTACAAGAAAAACGTTTTGATTCATTGTGTGCACATATCGTACAACACATCAATTTGCATAAACAATCAATATAATATAACTAAAAATAAGCAATGTAGAGGAAGACGATATCCTAATACAGTTAAATGCGTTGTATGGGTAATATCTCAATTGGTGCGGATTTCATCCTGAAGTTAATGACGTAACATTACGTGTATTTACGCAATCAGCAAGAAATTATATAACATTTTCCTTCTCTGTTTCGTAACTAAACTACCTTAACACTTCAGTTGTTGATATTAATCAAGCTTACTAAGCTAATTGGTCACAAACAACCACTGATGGAAAACTGCAAACAAAGCATGAAAAATGTTTGTTTTATACAAAACGGATTATATTCGAACATATTTGCACTAGACTGCCTTGAAATCAAACATATATTGCGACGCCTACAAAAAGAAGTAGTTAGTTCGTAACGCCGCAAAGGAACTACCAACTTATTAATGTGCCCTTCTCTAATTTGACAATACTCGTAGACAATGGATACAATATACTTTTTTATGCACTGTTAAGAGTTTTGTTAGTAGTTTTCTAAATTAATATACTTTTTATTATGAGATTTGGACGTTATATCCTTTACTGAATTCGTAAAGTCATACAACATGAACATCAGTAGCACATCCTACGCGATGAACATACCAAATAGTTGGTGTTTTTTTTAATAAAAAAACAACGTAAAGGTTCCTTCAAAAATTAAATACAAGCGGCAATAATGATAAACATGGTGGAGCGTAAAACGTCAGTGTTTAAGCAGTCCTTTTAATGAAAATGAAGCATCATATGAAAATGAATACAAATGCGTCAATAACGCAAACCAAATTACTTCATCTGGGTTAACACACTTTTTTATTCACGCATACTTGTCAAATTTATTTACCGACCACTAGTGTAAAACAAATTTAAAGTTAAACGTCTAATATTAACTATTACTAAAGCAGCATTTCAAAATAATGATAAAGGTCCGGACAAAATAAATAATATATATATATATATATATATATATATATATATATATATATATATATATATATATATATATAAATATATCCGGAAAAAATAAATAATATATATATATATTATAATATATATATATATAAATATATCCGGAAAAAAATAAATAATATATATATATATATATATATATATATATATATATATATATATATATATATATATATATATATATATATATATATATGCGAATGAGAGATTTAATAATAAAATGGTATAACTATCAGTTATCTATGCATGATCATCCACTTTTGGCTGAGATCAAACTATGCAATAGCACAGATCAGAGTTCAAACCGGATGATAGTAAATCCTTCCTGTAAGGTTCGGCAAACATGCGCTTGCAAACAACCTACGTATGTACGTTATTTTTGCATGATCAATCAATGCATAAATAAATTATGTACTTCAAAACATCACAGATGACTTCGTGATAAAACGGAATCCTGCCAAAGAGCAGTAAGCACAATTCAATTCTTTGATCACCCAGAGGCATCACTACAAATGAATTTTAGCATACATTATGTATTAGAGTGCTTATAAATAAGTGCATGCATTGCACAGTAAGCCCGCGACTGAAACAACGCATGCTATTCCATTTTTTCAGAACCAATTGCAATCCAATGTTTGATCACAACTTGAATAAGTAAGAACCGACCAAGACATGTAAGATTGCGAATGACTGCCAGACTGAGTGCTAAAACAGCTTAACCAGAACAACTTTGTAGTATGCAATCATATTTTTCAACATTTTCACCAATTCTTCAAAATAACAACGTGTGCAGATTAAATTACTAAGGGAAGAAAGATATTTTTAAACAATGCATGCTGTAACTGCAGCAGAGTTAACCGTACATAATGGTCGTGTTATATCAGACATATACATATATATATATATATATATATATATATATATATATATATATATATATATATATATATATATATATATATATATATGTGTGTGTGTGTGTGTGTGTGTGTGTGTGTGTGTGTGTGTGTGTGTGTGAAGGTACATTTTTTTATCTACGCGCATATTATATCTGCTTGACTTTTAACCAAGGTACACATATGGCCGTAAACCTGTGACGCCTTCCAAAATTAGATACATGCGTAATACAAGCTAAACTAGTTTTTCTACCTTTGCGAGTCATACGAGCTTTTTGCCATCAAGAAGGAAGAGCCATGCAAGCAATTGATAGGATCAGGACGCTATCGCATATAACTCAAAGCAAGCGAAACTATGATAAAGGGCATTGATTACGCTGTTGATAGGATCAATGACCTACAGCTTATTCTCCAATTGAGGTGTAAGGGCTATGAGGATATATGTATTTACAAATCAGAGACGACATTTAAAATTGTTCGGGGGGGGGGGGTGAACAAAACGTAACGGGCTTTTTAAATTTCATACATACGCTACATCAATTTCGCATCCACCGATGATTTTCCTGTTACAAATCCAAATGTAAACTACACTGAGCATACACGTTATGAAACGTATCATTATCAAGACCATTGCGCACATGACGGCTAGCCAAGAAAATTAATGAAAAAATAGAACAATAAAAATTAAATCTCCGCAAAATATAACTGAATCACCTTACGACTTAGATCAGTTAACATGCATAGGTCTTAACATGATATAAACTATGATACGTTTTAGAACAAGTTAAATCATGCTGTGGATAATCGACATAGCCCCGATGGGACTAACTTTTAAATTAGAACTGCTGACAACTAACAACAGAGCCAAATAGGTTAATTAAATAGGCTTTACCTGTTATGATAGAGTTGCTTTAGGAAATACTAAAACATAACCTTCATGTTATATCAACATTGTTTTTGTTTTCATGAGAGAAATCAAATTAATGTTAAAATTACGGTTTCATTTGTGAGCATAGTATTCTCCAATTCTACTGGAATTAATAAGAAACGTGCCATGTAGTCTTTACGATTCATACTTCTATGGTACGCAGCTATCATAATTTTTTGAATTAATGCATCATACACCATGAAACCTCAATAACGTACATGGTTGTACGAAAACTATGTTTTAAACATGGCGCCATAGGATGAAGCGTAACCAGGAACTGTCATGTCACTTTCATTTGTTTTGTATCGTACCTCAAAACAGTGTTTCGGTGTAGGCTAATGGATTTTTATGACGGCTATTTATATTTTTCTTATCTTGGAGCCTCCGTTCTTGAGTAGTCACATAATTCTCCAATCCATTTTAATCACAGGATTATCTGCCACTGAGTCAATTGTCATGGGCGCTATCATTTTCATGATAAATCAGCCGATGCATTCCTACGAATTCGCTTGACCAGGTATAAATTGTCTTTGTGTTTACATTTTTTATTTCTCTTTTGTGCATGTACGTATATATGTTTTTGTAATGGATATAAAAACAAAGTATAACTCCGGTAGTGTAACTTCATGTGCAGTGAATGAATCTAGAATCATGTCGAGAAAATTATATAAATGGAAAGAACCTTTAAGTTAAATACACACGCAAGGCCAAAATTAATGAAGATGTTTAAAGCCTTACAAATTCCTTAGTATGATGTTAGCCGAATATTAGAAGACAAATATTGTTTAAACATTAAAATTTTAAAGTCCCAGTTTCATCTCTTTAACATTTTGATGACATTTTAAATTGTGTTTTCTGCGCATATTAATGTAAGATCAGATAATATATTCAAAAGATAATTCAAAAATGCAGATTGTGTATTGTTTGCCCTATCAAATAATCAGTGTCAGTGTTTACTAAATTGATACATGTTGGCATGTTAATTAGCTATGTGAATTGTGCATAGGCTAGTGTCATAGTCAGCTATTCGTAAGATATGTATATCCCAGTGGATTGAGGCATTGTGCTAGTAACCTATCAATTATCTGAATGTTTTCCATTTTGTAAACAATGGCATATGATACCATTATATTGCATTCCAAAGCATCACCCAGGTATATATACGTTGTAGCTTGTGATTAATCCCGTTGTGTGCCAGGCGTTATTCACACACACACACACACACACCATTATCGCTCGCCCTCTATCATTCTCAATTATTTGCCTGCTACTCCTCCACATGCATTGACATAAAACCATCTGTCCATTCATTTAACTGTGCATCCATCTAACGATCAATGTATCGATTGGTCGATTGATCAATCCACCCGTTAACATAACATAATTAATATCACACATGCATGCTACATTTATGGCATGGAACTGTAAAAGGTCAGATAATGTGCTATCTAAGCATTATTATTTATGCTGTACCTGTAGATACTCATTCCATGTCGTTTATGTTGTATGTTTCGCTTTGCTTTATCTTGATTCCTCATTCTTATTTGCTATTTATACAGATACATGCTTTTCATCTCAGTTATCGCAGCTATCGAGTCTAATTGCACACTTTCATAGCATTTTGTGCATGAGAGACCACACACGTATGACCCACCATATTTACATATTAATTGAAACAAACGAAAGTGGAGACAGGCCTTTAAAGAGTAGCCAGGTGAAAGTACCTGCCTTTGATTGTCTAAATTCATAATAAATCCAAGACTTCATCAATATTTCTTAGTATTGTTGTACTAAGCCTACGACGTGGCTCTGTAATAAAATGACAAATCGAGAGTCGCATGAAACAGAAGAAGATACTAAGAAGCAAACACCAGCAAAATAAAACTGTTTTCCTCATAAGATTAGAAAGAGGCTTACCAAAATGTTGAAGCAGTTATATGAGTACTTCTTAACATGAGATGGTGTAATACGTTATTGTGATGGCCAGATGAGGTCATGTTTTATATAATATGTCACATTGCAAAATGACCCCAGTATAATTGTCGGATTGAACAATGCCTCATTCATTAGACCCTGTTTCTAAAGTCATCCTTAATGATATATTTTTTTCTTCTCATTTGTATTTTCCTCCATCTTTAGCAGTCTTATTTTGTTATCAGTTCTGCTGGTGTGATTGCCGTGATTTTAGCTTAAAGAATACATTTTTTACTCAGTGAACCTTTTGTAGTCCATGATCATAACTCCCAGACGTTCAACTGCAAGCGTATTGTTGAAAGTGGCGAAAATATGACTTTAACTTCGCTGAAGAGTGCTAACCATCCAAAGTTTCTTCACAGAATTGTCTTGAAACTTTGGGAAGAAAACGTCCCTTTTCACCGCCTCGGTCTTGGTATGGTCTGAAAATCAAATCTCTATAAACAGTAATCGCGAGCATGTCCGTCATATGAAATGCACTGTATGATGTTGCTAGCCTGAGGAAGAGTCACATAAGATCTCAAATAAGTATTATGGGTAAACGTAGGTTTAAAGGATTCAGTGCAGTTCTTGTCCTTTTCGGGAAACATATATCTTTGAGACACTATGGAGTGGACGCATCACATAATTTTGAAAGTTAGCTCTGTTGACGACTGCATTGCTGACTATGTCGATGTAAATCACTTGTGAGGTAATAATACTGGAAGAAGTTATCTTTGAATTTGGATTAGATGCCAGCAACAATGTTTACTTCCATTCATCGTATGTGATACTTGGCAGTGTTCTGGTTAGAAGCTGGCTGATTACGTTTCTTGACATATGCAAAACATATACACGTTGCATCTAGTCTCGTAAATGATGGATGAAACTCGTTGGAAGACGAGAATACACCACTTGAGCCAAGACACATATATAATATACGCTGTTGAATAAATACTAGTCATGCAGTCACATGTCTAGCTACAAACAATCCAGTATTGCCAAACTAGAACCTCATGTGATATGTATTTGTGTGTAGCAAAACTTTCAATTATTTCATGTGTCATCAATGTCGTGTAGTTCTGAGAGTGTCTGCTGAGCGTGTCAAGTCTGCTTATTATAGAAACGTGTATAGTCATGGCTTATTTTTTATGAGTGTTTAAATTTGTTTTATACTGGACTGGAGTAGTTGGGGGGGGGGGAGTATTAGCCCTGTCTGATATTCACTAGGTTTTTGTTCTAGGCACTAACACACTTCATGGCACAAATAAATGCATTGAACTATAGAGAGGAGCCATTAGACCAGTTTGTTCTGGAGTTGTATGTCAGTTTTTATAATATCTAATCGATATAGTGTTAGGTTTGACCTTTGATTTGGATTTAGAGTAGAGCAGTCGTATTAGTGGATGACAGTTTATTGCAGTCTACTTACTGCGATTCTTGCATCGTCAATACTCGTTTCTGGTAGAACAAACATGTCTAGTTTTGTGATGCAAAGTTCGTATGAAATCTAGTGCATCATCTGTATTTGATTTTAGAGAAATCATATTAACAAAGTTTCTAAGGTTTCTAAGTACCTTTTTCGTTCCTGTATTTGTGCTTTTGCCGTTGATTCGCCCAACCTTTTTTTTGTTTTCCTTACTGTTACGTAGAAGTGATTGCTACGAACGACATTTTGAGGTTTTACTGACGGTCAAATGGGCTCTTTTAACATCTGGATCAGTCCTTTGCCCTGGCTTTCAGCAACTCCTTTTTCAGATTATGTCGATCAACCATCGCGTTATGGATGATTTGTTTGTCTGGTGACGAAATTCGACGTTTCTAAGTATGCTACTTTTCCAAGTATGTTATCACTCTAGCAACTATCAGAATCCACTTTAAATGGAATAGCTCTCACGCATATCGAATTGAGGTTATAAGTAAATTTAACGATGATTTAAAATTACTTGCAAAACCCTGTTTTGCTGTTTTTCTTCTTCTTAAGTCCGTAGATAACACACAGGTATCATACAAAAACGTTCTATAAAAAGACGTTTTGTTGTCGGAATGTCCATTTTAGACTACTCAGAAGTGAATAACTAAAGATACTTTTAATTTTATTTTTAGCAAGCGACTCGTTAGTTATGTTGATTAGTGTATAGATTTAAAATCGTGTCGATGAAATGTCGAGCATAACTCCACTAGTATCATGTTTTCCTCCTATTCAGGTAATTTTGAATCGAGTTTCATTAACAGTTTGCTCTCTTAAAAGCTAGAATTGCTTAGACCAGAACTACTTGCACTTGTTTGTCTACTATGACAGAGACGAATGTTTTTACGTTAGGAAGCGACATTTAAGACTGTGTTGTAAGGAACTATTTATGCCATATCCACTTCATAAAATTCCTCCTCCTCCTCCTCCTCCTCATCATCATCATCAGTCTCTTGACCTAGTGTGGTCGTTGAGGCACTGTGCTGCTGAACATCTGACTAGATCGCTCCACTTGTCTCGATCATGTGCCAATGCCTGTGTCTCCGCAAAACCTTTCCCGGTTCGTTCTGTGATGTTGTGACTCCACTTTTTTCTCTCTATACCTATCCTTCTGCGACTTAGGACGTTGCCCTGCAGTACTCTTGTGGATATACTGTTGGCTCTGATTTGTGCCTGATGATGTTACGCACTTCTTTATTTATGATATGGTCCATGTAAGATACGCCAAGGTTGGTTCGGAAGCATTTCATTTCAAGTGCCTAGATTCATCGTTGTAATTATGCTGTCAGGGTCCAGGGCTCAAATGAATACAAAAAGATTGATATGACTAGTTCGCTCAATAGTCTGATTTTAGTTTTCAGACAGATATTCTTGTCTCTCCACATGGTTCTTAGCTTTGAGATAGCTGCCGTTGATTGTGCTGCTTGTGACAAGATGTCTGTTATTGACACCTCTTCGGTGATTATGGAACCAACATATTTGAATTGATCCACTGTTTCTAGTTTCTGTCCTCTGACTTTAATCTTGGTTGAGATTTGTTTGCCACTATTTGTCATCAGCTTTGTCGTCTCGGCGCTTATCTCCATGTCAAAGCTGGCAGATATTTCATCCAGGTTCTTCATTAAGGTAACAAGTTCATCTTCACTACCCGCCAGAGCATCAATGTCATCTGCAAAGCGTCGATTGGTGATGTCACGCCCTCCAATGCTGACTGTCCCACAGTGGTTTTCCAGGGCTTGGCTCATGATGCGCTCTAAGCAGATGTTGAAACTTTTGGGTGACAGGAGACATTATTCATGTTAACGACGTATGGAATGTGGTACTGTTAAAGTACACAACACAATATATTGTAATGAAGCACATTCGTGAATGGGACTCTAAGTAAAGCAGCAATGTAGATTATCTTGCAAATATTTCAAGGTGTATTGCTGTTAGATTTCTTGTTCTTTGCTTGCCAAACATGCAGAGTATCAATTCAAAAGTGTTCTCCTTGGTATACAGTGTTTGGGTCCAGCTTCGCACTGCTAAAAGAGACCCCCGTTAAGCGGAGACGCTTTGGATTTCCACCCAGACTCACTATTCATAAGCAGAACGTCACAAACATTGTCGATTTAGCCAAATTACCCCTCTACGGTACTAAGATCATGGCGAGTTCCAATAGCAAAATGCTCTTCGAGATTTCTAACAATTTAATGTCATTGAACAAATGTACACCACTTCCAACTATCTTCTCTCTAAAAGTCCTTGCTGAACTCTTTGCAAATTACTTCCGTGACAAGGTACAAAAACAACCTGAATTGACTCGTCGTCACCAAAATGTTGCGATACAGAATTTATTTCAGCGACACCCGTTAGCACCATTTGAATCTGTCTTTATAGAGTTAGTACGTCCAATCGTGATACAAAGTGTACTAAAGTCATGTAAACTTGATCCAATTCCAAGATAACTGCTGCTTAAGTGCTTACATAAAATATTGCCTTCACAAGCTGATGTAATTAATACCTATCTTTGATCCGGGGAATTCTAATCATATTTCAAAAGTACCATTGTAAAAACTCCGCTGAAGAAACCAACACTCTACCATAAACATTTAAAGAACTATCGCTCAAATTTTAATCTCCTGTTCAAATAAAAAATCTCATAAAAGGTTGTTTTAACCCAATTTGGATATCATCGGAATTCAAATAATCCTTTTAGGAATGTAGATTTTCCATATCTCCCTTGCCACAATAGTCTAACTACTCTTGTTAACTTAGTTAATGACATTCACTATGCTTGGATAGCGGAACGATTAAAGTACTTACTGTCCTTGATTTGTCTGCAGCATTTGACACAATAGACCATACTATATTACTTCTCCGAATCCAGCAAGTATTTAGCATTCACAATACATTCTTAATGTGGTTCATGTCCTTCTTAGTCAACAGGATACAAATTGTATCTGCAAATGGAATACACTCCAGTCCAGTTGATCTATGTTGTAGTGTTCCACAAGGATCTGTTATTGGACCTGTTGTGTTCGTTATATACACTCAGCCACTCTCAAGTGTCATGGATCATCACGCAGTGTCAAACCAATTGTACGCTGATGGCACCAAAATACATAAGTCTTGCCACCCAACTGAAGTTGATGACACAATC
This sequence comes from Unio pictorum, assembly GCA_030141615.1. Lineage (NCBI taxonomy): Eukaryota > Metazoa > Mollusca > Bivalvia > Unionida > Unionidae > Unio > Unio pictorum. The sequence continues at coordinate 26,756,452 of JARLTB010000113.1, read as the reverse complement.
CTAGGAATAGAAAGATATATTTTTGATGTGAAATCATGGATGACATATATCTATCTGCTGATGAATGATGATACAACTGAGGCTATTACGATTACAACACACAGACTTTCGCTTTCACATCCTTTTCCTCAAACAATATATATCCGGAACACCAACATTAAATTCACAGAATCAGTACGACACGTACGTTTTACCCTATACTGTACTCTCACATTGCACCAACATTTCATGCACATATGCAACGCTGCATATCGTTACCTGAGAGGCATCAGCTCCATTCGCAAATATATTTCAGTTGATGCCACTAAAACGCTTGTGTGTTCATTAGTACTTTCAAGACTGGACTATTGTAACTCAATTCTGTCTGGTTCGTCTCAATATCTACTCCAGAAACTTCGAAAAGTTCAAAACACATCTCCTCGCATCATCTTTAGAGTATCACAATCAGAGCACACTTCTCAGCTGCTCTGTACCATACTGTGGCTATCCTTTCTATCCAGAATCAAACACAACATTTGTTCTCTCTGTGCTACGTTCCACCGACAGACTCCTCACCGATGTGTACACACCAGCAAGATATTTACGCTTTTCGTCTGACAATCTTATACTCGTATTCCCACTATAAAAACGAGGTCATATGGACAACGTTCGTTTGCATACCAGGTCTCAGCAACGTGGAACGAATAGCCCATTGACATTAGATACAAACACCCAGTGATCCCTTTTAAGAGTGCTCTTAAAACTCACCTTTATCGACTGCAAGATCAAACTTAAAGACCTAATAATGTTTCCTACCTTCAATATTTTCAAAATGTTTTTCTCGTTTTTTAATATTATGGTGTTTGTTTTATTGTTTTGTAGTCATATCGTTATAGATGTCGTAAAGCGCTTAGAGCTTGAAAGTTTTCAATATTAATAAAAATTATACATAATAATAGATTATTATGGTTATTATGATTATTATTGTTGTTGTTGTTGTTGTTGTTTTCGCTGTTATTGCTGAGACTGTTTTTGCTACTACAGTTGTTAATTGTAGTTTTCAACAAACAATTCCTATAAAGCTTTACTGGGAAGTACTGGTAAAATGGTCCAAAGTTATTTATCATTTTATTGCAACCTTAGTTTCTGCTGGTAGCTCCAATCATACTATATCCTATAACAATCTGACAGGAAACAGCAATTTTATTCACATGACATGTTCGCCAAAACCACATCCACTGTTGATAGACTTGCTTATTTTGTTTGGTTATTTGGACTCTGTAATGAGTAGATTTACGGGGGTGAGACAAAGTTTGATCATATGTTCTTCCATAGATTTTGTTGCTATTATCGATGACGACCGAGAATGGCGTACCATAAACTTTTACTGGTTTATAACATTTTTTCAAAATACTTTTACTTTTATAATACGACGTTTCTCCTTCCATAAGAATCAATTTTGTGTCTAATGATGTTTCTTTAAAACAAATATGTATTTTTGTCATAGAACATCCGTCTGCATTTTAGCCCTAATTTGAATTTCCATAAGTCCATATTTTGATCCTAACACGTATATGACTCGGTCACAAGATCGGAGTTATCGTGTCATGCAATTTACACATAACTTCAGTGTGATTCATTAAACTATTGTTGACAAGCGCTTTTCAAATGCTTATAGCGAATCATTTCAGTCCAATTATAATCACTTTATCCTCAAGTAGAAATATTAAGTTTACCTGCTTTTGACCTAAGTCACACCGGTGAGCAATATTAATAAGGTTATTTGAGAGCATACGAGTGCAAAACGTTCAATGTGTGCATTATATTTTGGGTAATACCAAACATCAACATGTGTTTGGGATTGTAAGTGTTATGGCTGCCAGATGAAACATTCGGTGTGCAAGATCAGCCGTGGACGTAATAACAAATGTAATATTTGCAACCTCATTCTCTCTCTCTCTCTCTCTCTCTCTCTCTTTCTCTCTCTCTCTCTCTCTCTCTCTCTCTCTCTCTCAATGCTATACTACATATACATACATACATACATACATACATACATACATACATACATACATACATACATACATACATACATACATACATACATACATACATACATACATACATACATACATACATACATACATACATACATACATACATACATCCGTCCGTTTACGTGAGACGATGGCGTAGCTCCATAGTCTGCTGTTCCTTCCCTCTGGCTCTCTTTTGAGCATGCTTCAAATTTATGTCATCCTCAGCTTTGCTAACTCCCTGCTTGATAGCTAGGCGCCAGATGGGACGGTCAATAGCAAATCTCTCCCATCTTTTGACATCGATGATGGCCGTCTTTATGTCCCTCTTGCACACGTCTTTGTAGCGCAGGCGTGGACGTCCAGTTGGTTGTGTACCTTCTGCTAGTTACCCTTATAATATGTCCTTAGGGATGCGGCCCGGGTCCATTCTCTTGACATTGCCGAGCCATCGAGGGTGCCTCTCACTGAGAATTTCGAACATGCTGTTCATGTTAGCGCGTTCTAGAACCTCTGTGTTCGGTACTTTATCCTGCCACTTGATGTGCATAATGCGCCGCAGACATCTCAGGTGGAAGCTGTTGAGTTTTTTCTCGTGACTTGCATAGGTGATCCATGTTTCGCTGCTGTAGAGGAGTGAGCTGAGCACGCCGGCTTGGTAGACACGCAGTTTGGTCTTCTCGGTGAGGTTGGGGTTGTTCCATATCCTCTGGTTATGTCTGGCCATCACTGCAGCTGCCTTGGCATACCTACCATTCACCTCATAATCAATTGTGAGTGAGATGGAGATGTTGGACCCGAGGAATGTGAAGTTCTCGACAACTTGCAAGTTGTATCGATCGATGGTGACAGAGGGAGGGGAGTCTGCATTATGCGCCATAACATTTGTCTTCTTCAAGCTGATGGTCAGTCCAAATTCCTTTGCAATTGCTGGAGAGGCGGCATACCAGCTGCTGCAGTCCATCTTCCGTGTGGGATGTCAAGGCTGCATCATTGGCAAAAAGCAATTCACGGATGAGTACCTTTGTGATTTTAGTCTTAGGACGGAGACGGGCGATGTTGAACAGCTTTCCGTCAGCCCTGGTATAGATGTACACTCCATCGCTGCAGCCCTTGAAGGCATACTGGAGAAGCATGGAGACGAATATAGCGAAAAGCGTCGGCGCAAGCACACAGCCTTGTTTGACTCCGCTGATTACTGGGAAGGCCTCTGATGTTGTGCCATTGAAGCACACTGTGCTGTGCATGTTCTCGTGGAATGACATGTGGACAGCAAGTAGACGTCGGGGCAGACAATATTCTGAGGGATTCTGAAGAGTCCACTCCGACTGACCCAGTCAAATGCCTTCGTCAGGTCTATCAAGGCAATGCAGAGGGGCATCTGCTGCTCATGACACTTCTCCTGCAGCTGACGTAGTGAGCAGATCATGTCTATAGTTGACCTGCCGACTCGAAATGCACACTAGGACTCTGGGTAGACGCGGGAGGCTAGGATCTGCAAGCGCGCCATGGCAACACTGGCGAAAGCCTTTCCAACAACACTGAGGAGGGAGATGCCCCGGTAGTTGTTGAAGTCGCTACGGTCTCCCTTGTTCTTGTCCAAAGTGACGATTTTGGCGTCACACATGTTCTGTGGGATGTATCCCTGTTCCCAACAGAGGCAGAGGAGAATGTGTAGCGGCTGAAGCAGAGCTGGTTTCTTACTCTTGAGGACTTAAGGCGGAATGCCGTCGCTTCCAGGAGTCTTTCCACAGGCAAGGCATTCTATGACTTTTCCGAGCTCTTCCAGAGGTGGTTTGTGTGTCTAGCTCCTCCATGACAGGCAGGTCTGGAATGGCATCCAGGGCAGTGTCAGTGACGTTGTTTTGGGTTGCATATAGCTCGAGATAGTGTTCAACCCATCGTTGCAGTCTTGGATTTGAGGGGGCGGTCTTTGAGATGGAAGGGCCTGTCGCCTTCTTGATGCCCTCATACATTGCTCTAGCATCCCCGGTGTCAGCAGCTGTCTGTATAATGTTGCAAAGATTAAGCCAGTATATGTTGGCACAGTTGCGGGCAGTATTCTGGACGTTGTTCCTTGCATTCCTGAGTGTTTGCAATGTTCTTGGGCTAGGTACAGCCTTGTATGGCAGGAGGGCGTTCCTCTTTGCCTCAGTCACGGACTCCATCTCCTCCCAGTTTGCCTCATACCAGTCGGCATTTCTCGGTTCCCACTCTAGGATTGAAGTCTCCTAGCAAGTAAATGGTTTCGTTGTTTGGAATACTGGATATTGCCTGATCCAGAGCCTCATAAAACTTGTCTTTCTCCTCGTGGGTAGGGCGGAGGGTTAGAGCATACACGCTGAAGATGTGGTCTGGGCCTAAGGACGTTAACAGCTTGAGGGCAAGGATGCTCTCAGTACGACAATGCCTACACCGTGCTTCCTAGGATCATTCGAGGGCTTTCCCTGCCAAAAGAACGTGTAATTGGCTTCCCTGATGGTGCCGCTGTCAGCCAGTTGGGTCTCCTGGACACAGGCAATGTCGATGTTCAGTCGGGAGAGTTTTCTGTCAATGACGGCAGTCGTCCGTGCATTGTCAATCTGTTGTAGGTCATTGGTCAGTCCAGGACACATGGTCCTAACGTTCAAGGTCGCAAAACGAAGAGCTGGCGTTTTCTTCTTTTAGTCTTTCCTGGTGCGGAGTTTTGTGGCCCACTTGTCGAGATGGTTCTCTAAGCTCCACGCACCCAGTGAAGCAGGCTGGGGCTGCCCAGCTTAAGGCAAGCGGTAGCTGTCCAGTGAGACCTGATTATTTATCCCACCGTCAGAAATAACCTCTGGAGCCAAGCTCTACGCCAATCGAGCTTTGGCTTAGAACCGGTAAACTGCTACTTGTGCCGACGTCATACGATGACGCTGCACTGTCCTCTCCAGTGGAACTATGAAGCCTGGGCAGGGTGTACGGAGAATCAGCTGTTGCTCATGCATCAGATCCCCCCTCTCAACGCAGCTGATGGGCCCAAGGAAACGACAAGTATCTATACAGCTTGGCACCAACGGCGTCGCAGGAGTTGCCGTAATGACATTGAGGTCAATGTCAGACCGCCTTAGGGACTCCGTCTCCGGAATGTTGATGGGGTTTACTCCCTTAGCCTTTCACGTGAGTGTGTATAGCCGCGAGGCAGCAGAGGTTTGGAATCAGAGTTTTCCTTCTCCTAGATGAGCTACCACTCAAGGTTTATGAGTCCCATCTACCCGAAGAAACTGGTTTTAAGGCGAAAGTGGCCCGCTTCACCCCTTCTCCCCTTCTCCTGTTGGTATATAACGCGGTCCGCGGGGATTCAAATCTAAGCCACTCGTGAAGGCCAGGAGCTGGATTTTAGCTCACAGAGGCGATCAGACACGCAAGCCATATGGGGGATTTCTGGAGTAGGGCGCTTCTCTCCCACTCCCTCCCCGGTAATGTCAACCTTAGACCACCAATACATACATACATACATACATACATACATACATACATACATACATACATACATACATACATACATACATACATACATACATACATACATACATACATACATACATACATACATACATAACCGCTATGGTGGCCTAGGTAAAATTAGTAGAATGATCCATCACTGTAAAATTAATTAGCTTTAGACGGTGTTCCAAGTAACATGTGCAAGATTAGCTATACTGTAATCCTTGACGTTATATTTTAAGTACATAACCAATTCGTATAAGAGTTACCACCAAAGAGTAAATGTATAAGGTTACTAATATTGAATATAAACCTGATTTCTGGATTTGAGTAGCATATTTTCGTGAAATAATTATCGTGAACAACTTGTTTCAGCAAACACGTAATGGAGCACATACATATCATAAAGTATTAGGAATGTTAATGGCGCATTTTTGAGTTAAAAAATATCCATCAACGCACTTTATGTTTGGAAGGTTTTTTAATTGTTTTAGAATCAAAGTCCAATCGTTCCATAGAGAATAAGCAATTCGTTACAAATATGAAAATGCCATTCAGAACATCTAACGGACCTGATACAATATTGATTAACATAATAGGGCAATCTACGTCCACGAATTATTCGTTATTTACAACTATTTGAACCTTAATACTCAAGTGAAAAGAAAAAGTTAAGGATTTGAAAGTCTTTCTTTATTCTTGTCTTTAATGTAATATCCCATGTTGTTTTCCACTTCACTGGAAATATTGTAAGTAGTTGTATATGCTACTTGAGGGGCAAGTGGGGAAGAAATCATGGTATATATTTGACCCATAAGTTTAACATTGGACTTGGTTTATAGGGATATAGTTTGTTGTGGGGACAGTGCTGTTTTGTAGGAAGAAATAGTTTGTAGCGACAAAGAAGAAAAGGTAATATCAACATTGTGATTATTATATGCCCTTCCTATTCTCTGTGGGGAAGCACTGAAGAGGTAACGTTCACATTGTAAATACATCCTAAACACACACGTTAAAATCCAGCACCTACATTTTGATGAATATCGAAGCACACCACATATACATAGGAGGATACATAGGAGGGAGGACTATCCAAGATGTAATAGTGTCTAAGGGAATGAAACCTGGAAAGAACGATATGCCATCCAATACCAATACACGCCATCAAAATCACCTTGTGTAGTGTCCCACATTTGACATCAGAAGACAGTGGTAGGGTGTAAAAGAAAGGAGATGAAATCACACAAACATACTGTCCAAAACATACTATATATGTGCTGAATATGACTACAGATAATCTTACTGATAAGTTTTCATTCACTGACGGGAGTTTGTACATTTCTAAAATAGTTCAGTAACTTCTTATTGGTTGGCATATGACACACGAATAGGCACATTTGAGGTACAATTAGTAGAATGATCGATCACATGGGATATATTGTGAAATATAGTAGCTTTAGACGGTGTATATAAGGAGAGAACTGAGCAATCAGATGCATATCTATGTTGGATTCATTCCCAGGTCTTGTGTTACTGTTGTAAGTCTGCATATGTGTTTTGTGTTGTACTTTGAGATTATTTGAGAGGAAACATTATTTCAGACTCTTCAGTTGACATATAATTTTCTCAATATATGGCTTATATTGTTATTTTGAAACTGAATTACTCAAAGGAATTATCACACCGACATCTTGAGAACGTTCATTTCTGGTTTAGAAATTGATAGTGAAATTTTTATTCATTTGTGTATTTATACAATTTTAAGGAAATTCGTTCAGATTCACTTTGTATTAAGTTAATTACTCTCGTATTCTCATTTGTAATTTTTTATAATGAAACTGTTTAAGTTTAAAACACATATTAATTTTGCTTCTTTCTTATATTTTTTGGTCCATAGATTCCTGACATATTCAGCTTTCATATCGGATATTTCAATGACATTCTGCTCAAATGTGACTGATGTCGTTCCCCACATTTTGTAATACTTATACACAGTGCACCTAGCCTTTAATTGTCTGATGGTTTTGTACTTGTTAGCATTAGCCAACGTGACGGTACTACGTCTATTCAGTTTCATGGGTACACCCACTCCATTCATCATATACTTGTCTTCTATCTACCTGTCCAAATCAATCCAAAGCTACAAATCAGTTTGTGCGACCCCTTTTGAGTTCGCTCGACGGGCGTTGAATCCAACATTGTAATCCTGATCACCATTTGTAATCAACGGTGTGTTGTTGAATTTCTCCACCTTATAAAAGTTCCATAAAACGGAAACATCCAGATGTATGTTTTGGCGTCATTTCTCTACTTCGAGAGATTGTTAGGTACGCTATCCATACCGCTGCTAAAGAGTGTTTTATTCCACCTCGCTGATCAATGATTGAAAAATGCTACACTTGCAACGCCTCCTGGATGGATAATGACCACTTTGACTTTCAAATACAAGTGACAGTTATTCAGATGTAACCTTCGGCCTGTCCACTGATTTCAAATTAGAGCGGTGTAGAGGTAGTCAGAGGCGACAAGGCTGTGCTTACTTTCTTATTCATTATCTGAACATACTGATGAGCTCTGGAGTGATCTCGATATCTCTTTCTGCCATGTCCTTGCTGTTGCCAGGAAGGAATTCCTTGGCTATAGGCGCGCAGCGTTTTTGTAGAAGTTCTTTACGTTCAGATTTGTCAAGGGCTTTGCCAAACTGGTCGATGAACATAGGTGCAATCGATATGATCAGATATTGAGCACTAAAAAAGGCTTGCACGAATTTTCCTAATATAGGAGGTCAAGTGTGAAATGGCTGGGACTAGCCATTTGAATTCGTAAATGAACAGATCATTTTTGGCAAGGTGGTCCTTGTACATGTTCTATGAAGAAGGTGATTTGATCTCCGTTGTCATCTAGCACTGGCGTGGGATGAATGATTTCTACCAAAGCTGCATCCCAATGATTCTCTTGATGCCATTGTAAGGCTTGGTGTAATTTTTAAGTCAACGTGCAAATCGTGTTGTTGAGAAACACATCCAAAGATGTCGCTGGGTAAAGTCAAATACAATTAGTTATACATAATTGGTTTTTTGCTTTTTGAGAAGTTATTCGGACACAAAAATGAATGATTTCCAAATGTTCCAAAAGAGATGATTCTGTCTTTACTGTAGTGCTGCCTGGAGTTGGCTGTAAGGCTATGGTTGTTGCTAGAATGTCATGGTAAAGTTAGGTACAAGGTCACTGCTAGACTACCGTTGTTATTAGAAGATTTCATGGTAAAGTTACCTACAAGGTCACTGCAATGCTACTGTTGTTTTTAGAATATTTCATGGTAAAGTTATGTACAAGGTCACTGCAAGGCTACTGTTGTAATTAGAATATTTCATGGTAAGGTTAGGTACAAGGTCACTGCAATACTACTGTTGTTTTTAGAATATTTCATGGTAAGGTTAGGTACAAGGTCACTGCAAGGCTACTGTTGTAATTAGAATATTTCATGGTAAGGTTAGGTACAAGGTCACTGCAAGGCTACTGTTGTAATTAGAATATTTCATGGTAAGGCTAGGTACAAGGTCACTACATGGCTACTGTTGTTATTAGAATATTTCATGGTAAGGTTAGGTACACGGTCACTGCAAGGCTACTGTTGTTATTAAAATATTTCATGGTAAGGTTAGGAAGAATATCACTGATGCAACTGCTGAGTAATATGGTCTACAATTGCTTGTCTCCTTTTGAATACCGATGTTGGTGATGGCTGCTATGATGACAAAAGACAGCAGGCAAAATTGTCACAAAGAGAGGGTTTACGATTTTGGCACACGTTTTGCACACCACAGGTTTCGTTTGTAGTTCTTAAAGCGAGAAACACGAGGACAGGTATCTTATGTGTTTATAGGCATGATGTTCATTTCATTGTTAATAGATAACTTGTTAAGTCTCGGTCCAAAACTAAATCAAAGCCAGCTCGATTTCTTTTCCAACGCACTTTCACTTTTTTGAGTCGAAGGTTGCACTAATTCACGTGCTTCTCGATTGATAATGCTTTCGATGTCGTGCGTATCGTGTACATTTGTGGGCACTCTTTATAACAGTTTACTATTCATGTCTTCCAATTTATATCAGCAGGATGACTCTTCCAGTGACACGAACAAATTCACGAGCCAGCTAGTTACATAACCTTTGTCGAAGGTGCATTTAGTATGTTCGATGCGAACCCAATCTGCCGTATTTTATATTTCTGGTTTTTTAGAGGTAGAAATAGGCTATTAAAAACATACGATCTACCACTGCAAATTGCTGTCTGGGTTAACTTCGTCAGGTGTATGTCAGATGCAACAATGGTAGAATCAACTATACGCATTGACTTATGTGTGTGTTCATGTGTATAATATTTCAACATGCGATTTATTTAAAGTGCGTTGAAAACGTCCAATGACTCTAACGTTCGTGTTGGAATTTTTCGTCATAGAAAATGTTTTTCTTTCTTTATAACTTGGATAAGGAAAGCTTACTTTTGAAACTCAGTGCCTTGGTCTTTGTGCCATCTATCTCATTTTTGCAAGACCATGTTTCGTATTAACTCAGAACACATTTTTGGAAGTGAAAGGTACCGATAGTGGTTGCGAAGGAGTCTTGTTTTCTTGGTTATCGTTTTCACGTCTGAATGCAAGTTTTCCTTGTTTCTTCTGGCGAAGACGTTGGCAACGTTAACGTTTTGACCGAAGATTGTATTGACTTTCATCTAACTGTACAGGTGAGTTGGAACAATTGAGTTGGTGCCACCGGCGAGAATACTGAAGCAAGCGGAATTTGAAAGATTTATCTTGCAAATTCTACTTTATTTCAATTGTGTCTGCTTCTGCCTTGGATACTTTTCATGATCGCCTTGAAATCGATAAGAGTCTATTTAATTAATTAATTTAACAATTTTCGCTGAAAAGATGAAGACGTTGCAACTTTGTTCCCTGCCGCTGATATTTGTCTGTATGACATATCAGTTGGATCGTCAACTGTTGCAATTATTGTTGCATGTTTCAGCAGACGTGTGGACACTGTAGATATAGAGATATAAAATGGAATTGAAGAAGTAAATTGAGGCTGTTTCAGAAAAAGTATATTCAAATATATATGGTGTGTCCACCAACAGCCACGGCCTTGACCTAAAAAAACAAAAAACTATGAGGTAACCATTTTTTTGTAAATACCCCATGCTTAACACCAGCAAACATAAACAACAAAAGTGTTAAGGGATCAGCTAAAACTAATAGGGAACCTTTTAAGGTGGACGCTGGTGACTGCCCACCGACCCTTTCCATACCCATTCATACAAATTCAAATATTAGATTTTCCTTCATGGGTGATCGATTATTGAATGAATATAAATATTTGTTTCTTATTTTGAGTTTGCATCTCTTCGAGGTGTATTTGCTTATAGCGTCTTCTCCCCACAGTTTTAATTAACAAAATCATGAACAAAAATCAAAGATTGATTAGGTAGAGTTTGATGATGCCGGAACACAACATTGACATCTGGTACATTAGGGGAAAATATAATTTTTTGCATATGCACTTTCGATTCTATACGATTACTAATTACATTACTTTGTATATATGTTTAAAGAAAGAAAGAAAGCTGTATTGTATAAACATTTACTTTTTCTTTCAAAGAGTGGTATTATGTATATCCATACAGTGTGTATGACCTTCATCTGTAAGTGTAGGCAGATGCATTTCCTGCTGTGTAAACATTTAAATAACATACTACAAAGGTAATGCTTCAATAGTATTTAAAGTGTTATATTATCATTATTATTATTATTATTATTATTATTATTATTATTATTATTATTAAGGTAAACATGTTTACTTGAGTTTGTACACAGTACCAACGTATTCACAATCTGAAATCACACAATACCTACTGTTTATCATGAAAATTTCTTAAATTTTAGTAAAATACCTAATATTGTTGACAATTTATAATGTTCGTGAAATGAACTGTTGACCATCATCCTTGTCCTTATATCATAGCTCGCTTTTTTAAGACAAAGGAAAATGATTCATTGTTTTAACATCAGGCTTTGTATAAGCAAGTTGTGATTTGTTTTGAAGATTTTGTTTATTTACGTATTTAAATTATTCATTCGATTTACAAAGCGCTCATTGCCTCTCGAACTAAACTTCTTTTTCCGACATTGCTGTGTATTCATTGAATTATATTTTGTATTATAATTTCATGATGCAACAAGAGAGCTAGCGCGTTCAGCCTACTGGCACATTACCACATTTAATATCAAATTCATTCGGAACATGATTGCAATCCAGTATTAAACACATTTAATATCAAATTCATTCGGAACATGATTGAAATCCAGCATTAAACACATTTAATATCAAATTCATTCGGAACATGATTGCAATCCAATATTAAACACATTTAATATCAAATTCATTCGGAACATGATTGCAATCCTATATTAAATACGTTTGGACTTGTGACAGAACTATATGTGGAAGAAATACACATCATTGTACTGCATCCATATGTTATAAAACAAATAAAAACGAACAGAATTGTGACCTTTACAAATAGTCTTGATCATTCAGCTAGAGCAGAACCATTATATCATATCTTATTAGTCTTGATTAAAGTGCGACAAGTGGTTTGCGATAATGTATGTTCACGAAATTTTAAATTTACTGCATATACATATATCATACACTTTTTAAACCTCTTTTCAGGGCTATATTCTTCATTCGTATCTGGCTTGCAACAGTCATCATCTACGGTGTTTTGGCGGAGATTACTACTCTTACTGGGTGCCCACTTGCTTGCAGATGTAGTGATTATACAAACAGTAGCATCTACGTGGAATGTTTTATCACGAATTACAATCATGCTGTTATATTGCACAATACATCTCTCCCAGATCAGACAGTCAGTGTCTTCATCTCTGTTAGCACGCACATAAATCAAATTCCTGATGCAGCTTTTCAGGAACCTTCCTGGAATCAGGTATTGCATTTAAAACTCGATGGTGATGGAAAGATTACGTCTTGGCAGCCATCAATCCCAACCTTTCAGTCTTTAAGATCTGTACGATATCTGTATCTAAGAGATGCTGGAATAACGTATATAGAAAATGGATCATTTAGTGAACTCCCGGATTTAATTGTATTGGACCTTAGCCACAATAGGGGATTGCATTTGATCGACTTAACCAATGCAATGGTGGGTCTTTCTTCACCAAATCTGCTAGTGTTCAATGTGAGTGGGGTCAACAGCCATGTAGACACTGGTCTGTTCACCGTGGATCATCCATTTATGGAAAACCTTCGAGGAACAAGATTGATAGTTTTGGATATAAACTGGACAAGAGTCATTGCATTTGAGGTACCGTTTAGATATTATGTGCCTTACTTGGAAAGCTTTAATGCATCAGGGACACTGCTCTTAGGTCAAAGGTCGTGTCTAAGTGAAATGTATGTTATGGACAGTTTAAAAGAATTGGTTCTTGATAAATGGCCACAATTTACAAGATCTAGGTCCGTTAGAAGATCTGTCACAAATGAATGCATTTATGCTAACCTTTCAACTAATGGAGACTGTTTTAATAGCCCCCCCAAATCTTGAAATATTATCCTTCGTTGATTCAACTATTAATATCTCTTACATATTTGAACGAAATGGCAAAATATGCATTAATCCTAACAATACCATCAGGCGCATAAACCTCTCAGGTGTGCAGTGGACAGTTTCAAAATTATTTTCGTCCATTACAGGTCTTCAGCATTTGGAAGAATTTGATATAAGTCGTACATCATTGACTGATCTTCATCAAGACAGCTTCCGGTACTTTCCGTCATTACAGATCTTGAATATGGCTGGCAATTCATTTTCTGGAGTTATACCTTCCACGTTTTCTAAATTATTTATTTGGAACGAAAATCTTTCCCACTTAAACATATCATGGAATAAAATTGACCGTTTACCTTCCGATTTACTCATCACAAATAGGCAGATAACTGTGTTAGATTTGTCACACAATTATTTGCAGTCATTTGGACTCATGTTTAATAAGGATGCTCTTCCACAGCTAATTGACTTATCCTACAACGTGCTAGTTGTCTTTGAGCCAGTGTTTAATGATTGTATTTCAGTGGATCTGCCAAACTGGCATGGACTTAAAATATACATTGCTGGTAATAACTTGAAGTGCAATTGTTCCCCCACGTCTTTAGAAATGATTACTTGGATGCTTTCTTCACAATCTTGTAGTACTGTGCAATTATTGCCACCTAATGTCACTTGCGTATACGAAGACAGTGTGGATGAAATTTCAGAATACAATGTCTCGATTTTAAAAAGATACTGCAAAGAAAAAGATTTGATTTATATACTTTCTGCTGTAATTGGAATTTTTGTAGCCTCATGTTTTGGAGTATGCCTAATGTTTGGTATCTGGTTCTGTAGGATAAATAAATGTATTGTCAGTAGTCGAACTGAGAATCAGATTCATTTTCAGAACAATGTTGGAATAAACATTATTCCTGACAGTCAACCAGATTATGCTGTATTTTTGTCTTATTGCAGCAATGATAAAGACTTTGTTAATGAGTGCGTGTGGCCAAAACTGGAGACGAAACTTAAGTGTTTACTTAAAAAGGAAACCAAGTTAGTTTTTGTTGGGGATGCTAATTTTGATGTGGGAAGGCAGATTTGTGAGGAGGTCATTTCCGCTGCATCTCGCTGCTGGTGTACGGTTCTGATTATATCAAATAGTTTTCTGGAAAGCGACTGGTGTTTGTTTGAAATCCAATCAACGTGGAATAGCGGGTGTCGAATTTTTCCACTTTTTATTGAGAAGTGTGATGGACGCAAGGCAAAAGGAATATTAAAGTTGTCTGTAGGGATATGGTAAGGCTGCTATGGCCCAAGGACAGAGCTGATCTACAAGAACAACTTTTTGATTCATTGTGTGCACAGATCGTACAACACGTCAATTTGCATGAACAATCAGTATAATATAACTACAAATAAGCAATGTAGAGGAAGACGATATCCTAATACAGTTAAATGCGTTTTATGTGTAATATCTCTCTTGGTGCGGATTTCATCCTGAAGTTAATGACGTAACATTAATTGTATTCACGCAGTAAGCCAGGAATTATGTAACATTTTCTTTCTCTGTTACGTAACTAACTACCTTAACACTTCAGTTGTTGATAAAATTAATCAAGCTGACTAAGTTAATTGTTCACAAACAACCACCGATGGAAAACTGCAAACAAAGCATGAAAAATGTTTGTTTAATACAAAACGGATTATGTTCGAATATGTTTGCACTAGACTGCTTTGAAATCAAACATATATTGAGACGCCTGCAAAAACAAGTAGTTAGTTTGTAACGCCGCAATGGATCTACCAAGTTATTAATGTGTCTTTCTCTACTTTGACAATACTCGTAGACAATGGATACAATATACCTTTTTATGCACTTTTATCAGTTTTGTTAGTAGTTTTCTAAATAAATATATTTTTATTATGAGATTTGGACGTTATATCCTTTACTGAATTCGTAAAGTCGTAAAACATGAACATCTGTAGCACATCCTACGCAGCAAATGGTGACTATACCAAATTGTTGCTGGCTTTTTAAAAACAAACAACCTAAAGGTTCCTTTAAAAATGAAATATCAGCGTCAAAAACGATAAACATGGTGGATAGTAAGCAACCCAGTGTTTAAGCAGTCCTTTGTATGAAAATGAGGCTTCATACGAAAATCAATACAAATTCGTCAATAACGCAAACCCGATTACTTTATCCGGCTTAGCACACATTTGTTATTCACGCATACTTGTCAAATTTATTTACCGATCATTAGTGTAAAACACAAGGGCATTCACGGTTGCTCGTTATCCGCCGCTGATGATGTTAGACTTTACAGTATGAGTCAAGGGTGTGTGTACAAATAGTAAAGACTCACTCAGCCAAATATTATCTCGAGACATATGCGATATCGAGAACGAGGATCATGTAAATTTGCTATGATACATCCACGAGGAATCGCTTGCGTTTTTGACACGAAGATTTACACTTGATCATATCCATGCCCGCTGAACAACAAATATGTGCGATGTTTCTTAGTCTGCTGGTATTAACACTAGTATTGTCAAACAGAAGATTGCACTTATCTCGGATAACATTATTTGCACATATTGCCAAGTAACATATATAATACTGTTGTTTTTGTGTCTGTATCGGAAAAATTTTATAGCATCACCTCATCATTTACTGCGTGATTGTTGATGCCCCTGTTGAGAGGAGGGCATAATGCAATTCATCGCGATCAGGCAATCGTTCGGCAATTTACCTTAACACTTCCGGAGCGATTATTTAGATGTCAGTATACTCAAGAAATATCCTTGAACAAAGTTTTGGTGGACAACATATCTCGTAAATCGGTTACAAGACTGCCAAATGTGAGAGTCGCATAAAATAATGAAATTACAATTGGAAATTCTATGAAACTATGCAATGCAATCGCAAAGAAACACATAAAAGTAAAACTACATGACTAATTATAAAAACAAACATTACTAGGTAATGTCTGTGTCAGATATTTATATGAACCTGATAAACTTGAAGGTGGGAAGGAAAAAGCTATTGACACAGTCAGGAGTGTAACCACACGTAAAATGTTTAGGGCGGTCAAAATACAAAGGTTGTCCTTCCATTTGCAAAGTAGATATAACTCCTCATCCACGTGGATTTGTACGTGAACAATCACAGGTAATACATGTAATACCTGAAGATACGCACTTACAACCACCTTCACATTTCTGAAGGATGATTTGTACTGTCTCGTCGAAGTCGATTACACTCAAGACATTTCAGAATCACATTTGCGCGCGTGGGCAAGGTTGCTAATTATTATATTCACGGTAAATTATCGTTGGTTATTAGGATAATACTGCCACAACGTTACTGTGCCACAACAAACACAATTATTATTTTGCTGTTGTTTCAGTTCCATGATAAACTTAACCTCATGATCGAGGTGACGCTTCTGTCTCACACTGCTTATAAACCGCTGTTGTTTTCCTTGCATATCATATAAGAGCGATGCGTTGATTTCCTGAGTTTGATTCTTATTCTTTGTGCAGCCGATAATAGTCCCCCCCCTCCCCCAGCTGAGATTTTGTTCTGACGCACGACACCGCTAGGAAAACAAGGTAAGACAATGCAATACGATCATCTACAATCCAAATATTAGTATTAGTTAATCCCTGTCTTGAATGAATACGTGTAGCATATCCTGGTGTCCATGGAGTATTATCCATCGTAAACACAAACTCATCAACATTAAAAAAAAAACAACAATATCATAAAAAACGAGCTTTTGTTTCTACTTGACTCTGGCATAGGTCCCGAAATTTCAACTTCAACATTTTGTTTACTGCCGGGCGATAATGTAATATCACAGGTAGATATAAAAACGTTTCTTTATGTGACATAAATAATTGCTGCTGAAATGAATACTCACTATCTTCGTGCATGCAACTATCAGACCATCAGGTCTCCACAAATTTTAAAAAATATCTTTATTTGTTTCTGGAATTTCCTTGCTGCAGACGGATTAGATTTTTTAACTCAGTTAACTCAAGTGTCCGGGGATAAATAAGTATTTCTCCATAATAATATAAGAATTATTTCAGCAAGTAAAACCGAAAAAAATGGTTGTTGACCATGGTCACCACACATGATAACAACAGTATGCCGAGTAAATAACCTATAAAGAAACATTTTAAATAAGTCGGATAAAATGTATATCTCATCCCATATAATAATTTTAGGAATATATTCCACGCCCATTTGTTCAGTTGACCACGTAAATCTAAAGCCGGTATCAATAAGTATGATTATCATCGATAATAATTATCGAAACATACCCTATCAACGACGATTGCTAATGTGCATACTGTGGGGAGTCGCCATCGATGTAGCTCACAATTATTCCTAATTTAAATCCATCCGATACGTTAACGTCTTAAATTTATTTGTATTTGTTTTATCAGCAGTTATGAATTCGAGCTCAGAATTATCGACAACAACTTTTGTTCAAAGTTGTTATGATCGTATGATCCTCCTAGTATACATTTTCCAATTATTCGTTTGCCAAGACCTTTCAATTTCAATTTCTCTGATATCGTAATTGACATATTCCATGCCCTCCTCACCTACGACTTGTTTTTGTAGCCAGACTTGTTTTGTGGACGATACGATATTATTGCTTCACTCACGGTTTGCGATATCAATATCTTTGCATCGAGCATCAAGCATCCATCGAAATAAAACTATTGGAGTTGAACCACATTTATCAACTGACATGATGTTCTTATACTCGTATGTAGTGTTCCGCAATCTGCCGTTTTCTTATTCGACCCAACTGCGTTGTATATCTGCAAGAAATTCCAGCCGTGTTGGCCTCCATGAATTTTCCTCCTCCCGAACGGTGAACAAATTACTCAGTAATTGTTTAATAATATAAAACTCGTTCGTGTATTTAACCAAATTGCTCTGACATCTCGCCATGAAGAAATTGTGTATGATAAAGATCGCAACAAGGCTGTACAAACTCGTCATAAAAGCTATCCTCGGAATGTTGAAACAACGACACTGATACAGGTTCACTCTTTCTGCTACTTCTGAACAATTGAACTCATCACCATCATTAAAAATAACAGTTCGAGTCGTTTGAAAAATGTTCTATAACTCTTTCAGCAGCACAATTTAAAATCAAAAGTGTCTTTTGTTCCAGGTTATCAACACTAGATTTATCATTCAAAGGATATATCTCATACATAACGGCCGTCACAGGATGTGCTCGCTTCTTATATGGTTTGTCGACATCCATCAGTATTCCGGGTTTTTAAATAATATTGACAATATCCTCAGCGCGATTTAATTCTCGAACATAATAAAGTTTGACACGGATAATTCATGTTTTGTCTGAGGCTTATAATACGGTGGCGTCAACCACCGCGGAATCTACCGCTACGATAACGTTTATTCTTAAAGGATATCTTTGTTCAGTGTCAAGATAATTAATAAGTGCCCTTGCATGCTGCTCTTTCGTATCATAACTTTAGTTGTTATCGTCATGTCTAATTCTGAATGTTGCCCACACATGCGGCGCACCATTATTGCAAACCTTTCTCTTGGTGTCACGGATACGATTGACTAAAATCTAACTCGTCAAATCAACATTGCCCAGTCCTGAGAACATTTGCATACTGTTTCATTGATTTATTGATAGGTGTCCATATTTATGATGTCCATATTTATGATGTCCATATTTATGGTGTCCATATTGATTTATTGATAGGTGTCCATATTTATGATAGGTTTCGGATCCAGACGCTACTGTAAATACTACACTATCGGTAATCTTGTTGATGCCAGCAAACTTAATATCGATGACCTGTGAACCCGACAACCATTCATTATCAATTATATTTCTGTATCTACGAAACTTTGTAAACGTGGTTACATGATTAGCATGCTCAGATCTAGACGCTGTCATTCCATCATCGATCTTTTTAACGATGTCATACTCTAGATGTTGCTATTGTCGATGTATTTCCTTCATCATCATTTGAGTTTGGTTATATCAAATTAACAAGGCTATTTTCTACAATATTGAGAGAACAAGTTCTTGCAACGCCAGTTGTATCATTCCCATTTACCTGATCTCAGATCTGAGTGTTGTGTTATTGCTGTCCACGTTCATTTTGTTGCGACATCATAGTCTGGTTTTGGTTTTCTCACCTTTATAATGTTATTTCTGCTGATGTTGCGATCGCCATACATAATAAAACCAAGACGATATCTTGGTCGCCCCTGGAACATGCAGAATAGTACCAGTTTCATCGCACTGTTTAATTAGCTTGGTAATTGGTAACGCAATACAACAATTCTAAATTGTTTGATAATACTGTATTAGCAGCATCAAGTACATCAAACTTGGACATGGGAAGATCAAAACGCATTGGATTTAGGGAAGTGTTCCGTACAATATCCGATCTGATACGCGAGAGGCTTCACCGTACCTCGAATGGCGGGTTCATGGCAGTCTTAGACACTTTCTGGAAGTCAATAGTCCCCTTCCTGTTGCATTCGTTAAAGCCATCACAACGGAAATTTCAACAGCACCAAGTACAGCTGCATTTGCAACAGACGAGTCTTCAGGTGCTATCACCTCTGGCATAGTTGAAGGTTGAAATATACCAACGGTTTTACCAATGTCTTTAATGGCACCCACAGACAGATCTTTTATAATACACTCTCTGTCGTCGTTGACGGTTTGTCAGGAATAATTGATTTTGACCCTTCCGATCGCTTGCGATCACTCCCGATTTCAGTAACATTTTAATTCCAAACTTATCTTGTAATGGTGATCGTATCTTTTTAAAATGACCAGGATTCAGTTTAGTATTATTAACATAATAATATGACATTAGCAGACCATGCGTGATTTTATTAATGATCGTGCAATGAACCACGAATAATCTAGGTATATGATTTCCACTGTGGCGTCAATAACGCGTATTCGTCCATTAATATCTTCAAGCAGCTTTGTATTGTCTGAGTATAATAGCGATTGCGCTATAACCACTAGCGTGCAGTTGTGCTACACTACCTGGGAAATGTATGTAAACGACTGATTGTCTGAGCAAGTCCAAGTGTTCATCTGAGACATAATAGATAGGATATAATGTTGTGAAATCCGGCTCATATATCTGCAAACCAGAATCAGTATAATAATCATGCCCCATGAATGTCATCAATAGATGATAAGCACGTGTAACATGATTATTACCAAAAATTCAGCAGCACGTCTTCGGATGGTTCTTGGTGTCCGTTGATTCTCAGAGGAACTTAATTAACACCCAAGTGTGTCAAACACCACTGAATTATTTTCCTACTGATCTACTCTGGCATTTTCCTGAAACGCCATGACGGAGTCATTGTTGACATACATAACGCAATTTATGTTAGTATTGCTTTACCTCATTCTACCAGCAACACGCCATATCGAGTTATTGTATGTAGGTTTTATCTCACACGTACCACAATATGTTGTGCTCCAAACATAACTTGTCTAGCATACCTGCAGAATCCAAAGATACATGATAGTGGATGTACACATGAAACTTCGTCATCAATGTGATGCAAATCCCAAGTTGATATTTTCATATATTGATAGTTCTGCCTTGAACGTTTTAGTCCAGGCAGCGTCTCATACATCACCTTCTCCAATGTTTATGTGATATGGCTGATCAGTGGTATATTTTGCGAACATCATCGACGGACCAAATGACGTTAAGAAATTATAGCTATATCTTGCAAGGCCAAGTATCATCTAGGCAAAATCAAAGTTTGTGAGACAAAATTGAAGCCTACATTCCATATAAATTAAAATCTCTGCCGACTAGAACTATATACTTATATCCTGAACGTGCAACTCGATTCTTCCGCATGTGTCAGGTACACGCGCATTAGAAGAATAATATAGATAATAACGCACCGATTCATCCTTAAGGATTGATGCGTCCATGAATAATGCTGGATTAGATACACGCTTGAACATTTTATTATATTTGCTGTCGTCTAGTACGACGTGCACTTCCCGCTATTAGACTTTTATCAGCTGGCACTGTTCATTTGCAGTTTGATTGATTTTACTGACCTTTGCTGAAATCACATTAGTGCTGGGTAATTTTACTGGGTCCAGTTTTACTGGTGGCTGACTGTGTATCATTCGTGCTTGAGTATCACTGATTCTTGAGAATCTTTCAATAGCAATAACACCAACAGTAATAATATCTTTATCAGGAACAACATCAATAGCTTTCATTCGCAGTTGTTATGCAATCGGTACTGTTTTGAATACTTTCTCTCTGAATAGACCCTGAACAACATCGCCGAGTCCATGTCCATTTTTAACATTATATATTGATAATTGGGAATTTATTAACCTGACCACTACATATTCACGATAAGCATTATGTATAATTACATATATCTGTTTTTATTGTCAGTGATCTATTTGCATCATCACTTAATCAGCCAGTTAATTATCAACGATTTAATCAATGAGTGACATATACACAATAATATCCACGATGCTGCCTGTAAATCATCGTTGAAAAATCTTAGTTGCTTTATTAATAATTTCTGGAGAAATATTTCCTGCACATTTTCTGACAATCAGAATTTCGAGTCGATCTACGTCAGAAAGTATGCTGTTAAGACAAGCAATAAGACCACATCCTTTAAGATAAATACCTCTTGCAGTTCTCCTGGATCATACACTATTTTTAAATGTTTGTTTTCTTTTTCTGCGTCACATTTAAGTGAACGAAAATACTGATCATCATCTTCTGCAAATGTGTTAGTAAATGTATGTATTAGTAAATATTAGTAAATATTTAGTATACATCATTAACCCAATCATCATCACTCTTCCAAGAATCGGTATATATGGGTTTTACACAGTTTTATATTTAACGGTGTCTATGTGCGGAAATCTGAATTGTTTGTTTGTATTTCGCATTCAGTATAGTGTTAAGAACTTTAGATGTGGATTTATTCTTCATAATATTAGATTCAGTTTCTGGTGGTTGTTGTTGAGGTATTGGAATTTGTGATTTTTGTTTAGGAGACGTTGGTTATTGTTGACGTTGAGGCTGTGGCTGCTGTTGTTGTTGGGGTTGCGATTGCTGTTCTAAATTTGGCATTTAATTATGTACTTCACTTTCAAATTTCGAAATACTAGATCACTATATCTTGCTTGTGGCCTATTAAGGAATATACAATACATCCATTGTTTATGTTTATCACAATGAACATTAGCACATTTAGGTTTCAAAACTGACTTTTTATTTAAAGAAACCATTGATAGAGCATTAAATAAATCACCTATTTCAATCGTTTAATTTTTGGCAAGATCATGATCTTTAAATTTATCAGCCAATGCAACTCTATGTCTTTCTCCTTCTGCTTCTTATCCATTCCCTCATTTCAGCACGAGCTTGTTTAATTTCTTGAAGTATTTCTCCCAAGCGGTTGAGCAGTAATCATATAAACCATAAGGCTTAGTAAAATTGTTTTTTTTTCCCTAGTTCTTTCTGCACTTGTGCCAGTCTCCATAACAGTTTGTTCTAATGTAGGTATAAGACTTTCAGTAACCGTTGTCACCTGTTTACATACTTCTTCTGATCATCGCAAACTCAACTTGACATCCTTGACGTTCTTGTCATTTTGTTTGGCAATCAAGGACTGGATGATATATAGTTTTGATTGCTTCTGGTCTCACTAAAGCTGATCTAGCTGTAAAAGATTCCATTGCTGGTGCTATATTATCGATATATAATAATGACTGAATTGCTCAAACCTAAAAAGCATCAGAAAGGGTATGACTCAATTTTTCTTTAACACTAGCAACAAAAGATAAAGTCACAAAATAAACTAACCAAGTTAGATAAACTCTCGGTGCGTTTGAGGCTTAGATTTTACGTTACTGACCTTATGTTTTTCTAATTTTTCGTACGTTTTATTTTCAAGCAAATGACTTTCTATCAAAATAGTTTGTTTATCCTTTCTTATGCTTATGTTGACTTGACCTCAGTTCAACTAATGATTGGCGAACCTTGGCCAAAATATGTGTTGACTAAACTTGGCAATTGGTATTAATTCATGAACGCAATTGTACACGTATTATACACGTACTTGTAGTATAACACAACGTCTTAAACCTACATGACTTAAATACAACTTTATTATAAATTATTATAATATATCCGTTGCACTTGTCATTCGTATAAAGGTGGCTATGCAGTCGTTTAGGGATTTTACATAATGGATTGTACCATGCAGTCGTTTAGGACTGAACACTTAAGTTTGAACAACTAAAGAATTACATTGTAGTTAACAGATGTAACAAAATGTAAATAAGCATTTCAATGCTTTTTATTTGCGACCTTTTTTTTATCTTTCTCTTTCGTGAATTAATATAGGCGTGACAAGCTATTGTCTTTTCAGTTGTCAAGAACCAGGTCTCTCTGACAAAATCCTATATACAATGGGCAGCAGTTTTAATTATTCAAGCTTATGGGCCAGCAGGTCTCAAGCTCTCTAAATCGACGAATGTTGAATAAACTGTATGTTAGCATCACCAACAGATGTTACTCATGTGCAATGGTCGAGTAAAGATTACAAGACGGGCTAAAAAGGTTCCATGTATCTCGGATGCGAGCCTGATGTAAAAGATTTGAAAGGTTCGATAATGAATGCCATAGAAAAACTCTCATGCCCTGACACGCAAACGTGTAAATAAAACGTGTTAAATAAATAGACAAATAAATCAACGAATAAAGATAAATAAATAATTAATACATTATTACAGCTTGGGTCAGTTTCCACCAAGAATTGTTGTAATAGTCCCGTCTATACTTAGTAAGTTACAAAACAAATAGTTGAGCTGTTCCTTAGTGTAGCCTCGCCTCTTCATGTATAAAAACCAATGGGAAATCAATTAGAGTGTTAATTTACAGTACATTACCAAAACAA
Source organism: Unio pictorum (assembly GCA_030141615.1). Classification (NCBI taxonomy): domain Eukaryota; kingdom Metazoa; phylum Mollusca; class Bivalvia; order Unionida; family Unionidae; genus Unio; species Unio pictorum. The sequence goes on along the minus strand of JARLTB010000113.1, from coordinate 26,732,343 downwards.
TGTAACAGTTAAAATACGTAAAGAGATGATAAAGTTGGTTAGTGAGATGTTTCCAATATTCTATCAGAATTTAAATCACTAGCTGATGTCTTTTATGAGCGATTACGTCGGGTTTTTTTTAACTCATGTTAGCTTGTGGGACCGCAAACTGAAAACGAAATGTTTGCACAAACCAGATACACTACAGGGGGCATAAAATAATTTTAGCCGCAATAGCCGCAAATACACACATTAAATGTACCTAAATTTAAAGTTAAACGTCCATTATGAAAAATGATAAATGTATGTTCAGTACAGAAAAACTTTTTATATATAAGCATCATCATCATCATCATCATCATCATCATCATCATCAGTCTCTTGACCTAGTGTGGTCGTTGAGGCACTGTACTGCTGAACATCTGTCCAGTTCCCTCCACTTGGCTCGATCATGTGCCAATGCCTGTGTCTCTGCAAAACTTTTCCTAGTCCATTATGTGATGTTGTCACTCCACTTTTTCTCTGTCTACCTCTCCTTCTACTACCTTGGACACTACCCTGCAGTACTGTTGTGGATAGACTGTTGGCTCTAGTGAAATGGCCATACCATTTCAGCTTTCTCTTTTGACAATGGTGAGGAGGTCTTCATAATGGCCTACTTTGTGCCTGATGGTGTTGCGCACTTCTTCATTTCTGATGATGTCCATGTAGGAGATGCCAAGGTTCTGTAGCATCTCATTTCAATTGCCTGAATTCTTCGTTGTAATTCTGCTGTCAGGGTCCAGTCCTCATATGAATACGAAAAGATTGAGATGACTAGTGCTCTCAATTGTCTGATTTTAGTTTTCAGCCAGATGTTCTTGTCTCTCCAGATGGGTCTTAGCTTTGACATAGCTGCCGTTGTTTGTGCTGCTCGTGACAAAATTTCTGCTCTTGATCCCTCTACCGTGATTATGGAATCAAGATATTTATATTGGCAAACTGTTTCCAGTTCCTGTCCTCTGACTTTAATCTTGATTGAGATTTGTTTGCAACTATTTGTCATCAGCTTTCTCTTCTCGGCACTTATATCCATGTCAAATATGGAAGATGTTTTATCCAGGTTCTTCGCTAAGGTGGCAAGCTCATCTTCATTGCCTGCTAGCCCATCAATGTCGTCTGCAAAGAGGAGGTTGGTGATATTACGCCCTCCAATGATGACTGTCCCACAGTGGTTTTCCAGGGCTTCGCTCATGATGCGCTCTAAGTAGATGTTGAAAAGCGTGGGTGACAGGAGACAGGAGACAGCCTTGCCGTACTCCAACTGTAGTCTTGAACTAGTTCCCCACAGAACCTTGAGCAATTACTGCACTGGTAGCCTTGGCGTACAGCTGCTTGATGGTGTTGGTCAACTTTTGACCCATGTTATACTTCTTCATTGTGGGCCACAATACCTCACGCCACATTCTATCAAAAGCCTTTTTGAAATCTGTGAACACATGATTGACACACACACACACACACACACACACACACACACATATATATATATATATATATATATATATATATATATATATATATATATATATATATGTGTGTGTGTGTGTGTGTGTGTGCAAATGCAGATGAGAGGGCTAATAGTAAATTTCAGATTAATAGTAACATTACCATTTCATTTGTGAGTGTGGTATTCTTCAATTCTACTAGAATTAATAAGAAACGTGCCATGGAGTCTTTAAGATTCATATATCTACGGTACGCAGCTATCATAATCTTTTGAATTAATGCATCAGACGCGATGAAACCTCAATAAGGTACATTGTTGTTCGAAATCTATGTTTCAATCGTGGCGCCAAAGGATGATGCGTAACCAAGAACTGTCAGGCACTTTCATTTGTTTTGTATTGTACCTCAAAACAGTGTTTCAGTGTAGGTTAATGGAATTTGTGACGGCTTTTTCCATTTTTCAAAGCTTGGAGACTCCGTTCTTGAGTACTCACATAATTATCTGACACTGAGTCAATTGTCATGGGCTCCATCATTTTCTTGATATATCAGCCAATACATTCCTGAGAATTCGCTTGACCAAGAATCAATTCTTTTGTGTTTACATTTTTTATTTTCAGTTGTATATGCATTTATATTTTTGTGATGGATATAAAAACAAAGTATAAATCCGGTAGTGTAACTTCATGTGCAGTGAATGAATGTAGAAACATGTCGAAAAAATTATATAAATGGAAAGAACTGAATGCGGCTGTTTAGTCTCTTACAAATTTCGTATTATGCTGTTAGCCTAATATTAGAAGACAAATACTGTTTAAATACAAAAATTATAAAGTCCCAGTTTCATCTCTTTAACATTTTGATGACATTTTAAATTGTGTGTGCTACGCATGTTAATATAAGATCAGATCCAGTAAAGGATTTAAAAGATGATTCTATAACGTAGTGTATTGTTTGTCCTATTATGTAATCAGTGTCAGTGTTTACTAAATTGATACATGTTTGCATGGCAATTAACTATGCGAATTGTTTATAGGCTAGTGTCATAGTCAGCTATTCGGAGGATATTTATATGCCAGTGGATTGGGGCATTGTGCTAGTATCCTATCAAGTATCCTGATGTTTTCCATGTTGTAAACATTGGCATATGATACCATTATGTGTGCATTCCAGAGCTTCAACTAGGTATGTATACATTGTAGCTTCTGATTAATCCCGTTGTCTGCCGTGCGTTATTCAGCAACGTGTCAACGGTTTTATGTGTGTTGGGATGACATTTATAGGCACTCACATTTACCTTATCCAGCTGAGTTTTAGAATTAAACCATTTCTTGACACATATAATAAATAATAAACTACAGAGATGTTCAAAAAGAAAAAAAAAAGAAAACGTTGTTTCACAGCTGTCCGGCGTAGAACAGGAAGAGTAATTCCAGTTATCTCTCTTTCGTCCCTAACAGATAAACAATTTAAAATTCGGTCGTTAATTTTGATAACCTGGTTCAAATTCATCTTAAATCGTCAACCGTTGTGTCAACTGCCCCAGGGATACCACTACGTATTGCATTATTCAACGCACGATCAGTAAGATCACCGGAATAGCGCACAGAAATAGTTAATTTTATTAACGACCAGAATATCGATGTCTTCTTCCTGACAGAAACATGGCTAGAAACATCAGGCGTTGAGCCCAAGTGCGCGGATTTAACACCCAACGAGTACTTTATCAAGTCGTTCGCCTACAATTCTCGGGGAGGTGGAATTGCTGTCATTGCAAAGAATTTTATGATAAAATGCAAAATGTACAACACAACATTCAATTACTGCCACTCATCGTTTAAACTAGTCCAAACAACACTAACACCGCAACAAAGGTAAGTACATTTTTTCCTGTCTCTACCACCCTCCTCCTAGTAGAAAAACAAGTTGACTGAATCTCTCTTTTTGGAGTAGTTCTGAATCTTCTGGATTATGGAAATGCGATAGGTGACAACCTAATTATTTTCTGGAAATTTCATTTTTCACTTTGACAATCCTGGAAACCCATACACGTCAAAACTCCTAGATTCCATTCATGTTTTCAATATTAAACAACCAGTTAAGTGGCCCATCCATAAACATGGTCACATTTTAGACTGGTTTCTTTATAGAGCTGACGATAGTATTCTGCAATCCACCCTTGTGTCCCACGAACATGCATCAGATCACCTCTGCATTATATGCCATCTCGACGTATCGACGTATCAGTCCCTAACCCTCTACCTTTTTTCCTACTTGTAGAAACCTCCGTATGATAAATATAAACAAATTAATGCGTGACATCCAGGAAAACCTAACAACTTACTTACATACTACAGCAGAACAACTCGATAACTGCCTGCGTTCATTCCATGAAAAACATGCCCCAACCACCAAAAGCAGAGTATCAATTAAAAACGTGTTCTCCATGGTATAGCAGTGTTATGGACCAGCTTCGCAATGCTTAAAGACATCTCCGAAAATAAGAGAGGCTTTAGCTTTCTACCAGACTCACTATTCATGAACAAATCTATGAAGCCGCTAAGAAGAACGTCACAAACATAGTCCATTTTGCCAAATTATCCCACTACAGTACTAAGATCACGGAGAGTTCCAGCTGCAAAGAGCTCTTCGAGATAACTAACAAACTAATGTTAAGGAGCAAATGTACACCACTTCCAAATACCTTCTCTCCAGTAGACCTTCCGGACCTATTTGCAAATTTCTTCCGTGACAAAGTACAAACCATAAGAGATTCGCTTGACAATACAATTTCAATTGACTCATTAGCATACAGTTATGATACAGAATTTCAGCGACAATCATTAGGGTCATTTGAACCTGTCTATATTGATTTAGTACGCACAATCGTGATGAAGAGTGCACCAAAGTCTTGTGAACTTTATCAAATTCGGACATCACTGCTGCTTGAGTGCTTAGACTTACCTTTACTAACTGATGTTATTAATATCTATCTCTCACCGGGGAAATTCCCATCATTTTTCAGAACTGAAATCGTAAAGCCTCTGCTGATGAAACCTACACTTGATCATAACGATGTAAAGAACTACCGACCAGTTTTAAATTTCATATTCATATCAAAAACCTTAGACAAAGTTGTTTTAACCCAACTTGTATCTCATTTGAATTCAAACAGTCTTTTTAGCAATGTACAGTCTGCATATCGCCTTTTTCACAGTACTGAAACTACTCTTTTTCAAAGTATTTGATAACATTCTCTCTTCTTTGGATTGTGGATAAGATTACAGTCCTCACCCTCCTTGATTTGTCTGCAGCATTTGACATAACAGACAATGATATATTACTTCACCGCCTCCAGCATATATTTGGCATTCGAATATAGCCTTATAGTGGTTCAAGTCCTACTTAGACAACAGGACACAAATTGTATCTACAAATGGAATACATTCCAGCCTAGTTGATCTATGTTATGGAGTTCCACAGGAGTGTGTTATTGGACCTGTTCTATTCATTCTATACACACAGCCGCTCTTAAGTGTGATAGATCATCACCCAGTGTCTCACCGATTGCACGCTGGTGACACCAAAATATACAAATCTAGCCACCCAACGGAAGTTGATGCTACCATTCATGGAGTAGAGAGATGCATTTCTGATGTGAAATCATGAATGACATGTAATAAACTGCAGATTATTGATGATACAACTGAGGCTATTCTGATCACAACACGAAGACTCTCTCATTCACATCCTTTACCTCAGACAATACGATGTCTGCAGTGAGGAAGTTTATGGTGATGTCTAGCACTGGAACATCATGCTGCAGGCATGTAGCATGATGTCCCATCCTGTCACTTTATCCCGATACCAGGCCGACCAGTCCTAACACTGACTTCTTAATGCTGAGCGCGAAGCGAGGCAGCTGTTAGTAGCATTTTTGTAAATCTTTGGTATAACTCGGTCGGGGATCAATTCGACGACCATCCGCTTCCGAGGCGGACGATCTAAACACTAGGCTAGCGGAGCGGTTCACACAATATAATTATTGATAAATTGAATGCAGTGATTTATGTGAATGACTATAGTAGATTATTTTTAGCCAACTATTGCACTGGTATAGTGGTTAGTTGTTAAAACTAGTATAATATAACAGTTTTACTCACAATACATTACACAAATTTACCCCATAGGAGTTTAGAACAAACGAGCTCATTTCCACGCAATTTTGCATCAATGTTGTCGTCAATTGCAGTGTATATTTCTAACTAATATAAATATTTACAAGCTAGTTAATAACTGAACGTTTCTAACATCAAATTTGTAGGGATCATTTATTGGTGAAGTATTCTTTACAGAAAATTGAAAGCGTTTATCTATTCGACCTCGTTAAAATTAGACGTTAGAGGGTTTTGCTTGACAGGGGAAGCCTGATGTTAGTTTGAGCCTAAAGGTTAGACATATATGCTTGTGTGTATGTGTTTCTTTGTGTGTGAAGTTAAATAGTTACTTAATAACTACTTCTGAATGTGAACTGCATCAACATCAACTGCCCATGGTTTCACGTACCTGCGTGGTCGGATGCAAAATATTCCATTAGAGACATTTACTACAGATTTTCCAAGTACGTAGTAAAGAACCACGTTTGATGATTTCCGTAGGAATTCTAACTGTGAATAGACCGCTCCAGTGGTCTAGTGGTCAGAGTGTCTGCCACGGATGCATGAAGTCTATGGTTCAATCCCCGACCGAGTCATACCAAAAAACTGGTACTAACAGCTGCCTAGCTTGGCACTCAGTATTATGAGGTTAGTGTTAGGACTGGTCTACCTGGCGTCAGTAGGCTGTCATTTCCTATGCTCGATAAAACCATGATTATGCATTGAACTTGTCACTAACGTTAAACAAGATACTTTCATCACTAGGAAGTAAAATACCTACTGAAATGTACACCAAATTTTGATTCCTGATTGATTGGTGCAAACAAAGGCATTGAAGATAAACAAGCCAATACTAAGGTATGTGAAGGTTATATTTAGAAAAAGAAACAATAATGAACGGCGTTAATATTTTAAACATTCATAAACAAGTGACTTCAACAAGAAATATTTATTAGCGAACTATTAGCTGTATTACTACATGGCACTTTGAATATTTCCAACTAAACTGAGCATTTAGGTATGTAGTTGGTGGTTAAAATTAGACATGTAGTCATGGTCATCAACATTGCATCGATCTGTAAATTGATTACTACTACTACTACTACTACTACTACTACTACTACTACTACTAACAGCAACAATAATAATAATAATAATTATTATAATTATAGTTATAATAATAATTATAATAATATTAATTAATTATTAATAATAATAATAATAATTAATTAATACTAATAATTATATTAATAATAATAATAAGAAGAATATTAATAAAAATAATAATAATAACATTGCCTTGATAATAGTATTGGGAAATATTTGATTCATTAGTCTTTTCATTGAATATTAAGGTGCAGAAACTAATTTAACAAGTTTGCTTAATCCATGCATGTGCTACCTATTCCAGGTCGTGTCCCGAATAAACAGGTTTTAATGAGACACATTATGATGCAAATAGGCAGATAACACTCGGTATTGGACTCGGGTGCATCTTGCAATAGTTTGAATTGAATGCATCCCGCATGTAAATGCATGAATTAATGGAATACGAAATACATGCCAAATAAATTCAAACCACTTATGCCGTGTGCAAGTTCATGCTATATTTAAAAGTAGTCTGTTAGACATACCAATATATTGAAATTAATCGTTCAGTTGTAGTGAGTGTTTGTGTATGAGTATTATATGTGAGTGCTGTGTAGATTTTGCAATGTGTGCATAAATATATATATATATATATATATATATATATATATATATATATATATATATATATATATATATATATATATATATTGATTCATTTTTAATGAATTCACACACATATAAAACAATAATTACCGGGGTCATGTTTATCTACCATATTTGTCTAAAATACACACACAATTATCCTATTCTTTACAAATATAAACACTCGATATTTAAATCACAACAAATATCCTTACAAAAAAAAAAATACCCCAAACCTTGCGCTGAGCTTGTATATTTCTGATACAGTAGAATCATCGCATTCTTTAATGGCAGATGTCAGGTAGCCAATCATGCCGCATATAGCTTGTCAATTGCTGTTAATAAGACATGTGACACGCACATTACGATTTCATCCTTAGAACTGATGATTCCAGAAACCTATGTGCACCGCAGACTTTTATCCAGTTAAATAGTTCACTCTCACACTAGCGGTGGTTTGTATTAGCTTTGTATTCACCGCCTGATTTTATGACATATTGTTCCTCACACACACACACACACACACACACACATGTATATATATATATTTATATTTATATATATATGAGAGAGAGAGAGAGAGAGAGAGAGAATTTTTAAAGCGGTTTTTAACAATTGTTACATATCGGTACGATGTCTGCATTGTACCATTTTATAGTGAGGCCTAGCACCGGTACATCATGCCGAAGACATGGTGTATCATGTTCCATCCAGTCACATTATGCTGACACCAAGTCGACCAGTTCTAACACGAACCTTGTAATGACTTAATAATGAGAGCCAAGCGAGGTCGGTTCTAGTATCATTTTTATAATTCGTTCGCATGACTCTGCCGGAATTCGAATCCGCGATCTACCGCAACCAAGTCGGATGCTATAATTACCACCAGAGTGGTCCACTGTAGCTGAATGCACACCGATAATCACACCATATCTTCATATCCAATTAAATTAATTTGCTTCAAACATTACCATTGCTTCATCGAAGCGAAGGATCACCATCTAAGAGAGAAGACATGGAGGCCTACAAATAAAGGCAAAGGGGCGTACACTTACCCGCTTCCCCACCCCACTGCAAGGATTTCACCTCTAAACACATTAAGACCTACATCAATAATATTTAATAGATGACCTCTACATATTTTATCCTGCCCATCCCCCTAAAAATGTATGTGGACTGCCTTGGATAGAGAAATAATATTCTGCTCTAGAAAAAAACTGTATCATCCTAACATCTCCTAAGGATAAAAGACCAAATTAAAATGGAAACAAAATCAAATGAAGAAATTAAATAATTGGCATGGGTATCAATATTTTAAGAGATCCATTCCACCACATCTGGATGGCAAGGCCAAAGCTAAAGGATACACGACAGTGCTCGTCGTCTGTATGGAAGAGTGCATATCCAAACACAGAAAAGAATTCAACTTGATTAGCCCGTTGATTGGAGTCATGATAGGTTAATATATATTTTACCTCAATATTTACGAAATAATTGTTAATGGGCTGCAGGTTCGACAATTTAGATAAAAGCCTACCCTACATAAAATCACTTTCAATCATGCACGCTTAGGATATCATGAACGAAAAGCAATATGCCTGATAAAATAACATCTGCATATAGCAAGATAAACACGTATGTAAAGAAATGAAAAATAATTCTCCGCAGATAAAAGGAGACACGCACATACACACAGACGCATACAGATGGATGGATGGATGGATAGATACATACATACATACATACATACATACATACATACATACATACATACATACATACATACATACATACATACATACATACATACATACATACATACATACATACATACATACATACATACATACATACATACATACATACATACATACATAGAATATGCTTCCAAAGTTGATTCGTAGGTATGCCATCTGTCACGATGTATGTAAGGAACAATAACCAGACTGCAACATGTATATGCTAGACTCTGAGGCTAATTATTCCGCTTCATAAAGGTTACGAGTGTCAGCCTTGAGAACAATGAGGTGTCAAAGCCAGCTGTGTGAAACATGGCTATAGGAACTTGTCACTGGCGCTTTTTCTGGCTGCTCGCGATTTACAGGCTGATGATGCAATGCCTGTGATGGGTTCCACGTAATATCAAATGAGGGTTGTAAAGCCTCCCTTGACATGTTGCAGGGGAGGGGGCAAAGTCTGATAATTATGTAGACCGTTGTTGAATCGACATTCACTCGGACATGTGCAACGCGTGGCCACCATTAGACTCGCAAGCATCGTCAATTTTAAATGTCAGTAGACACTAAACCATCTTGCGGGAATTATATAAGGAAAGTAATAAGCTACCCCGACGTCATTCGAAATTGTCAGGAAACATTGTTATTCTGGGAATTACAAAGGAGCTCTGGACAGGTCACTGACTTTATTGCTCGATTGCTGCAATCTGTTATCGGCAAAGTAATTGTATGTTATTTATGTGCAGTATGTATTCTTCATTACTAGCATCCTTAGTACGTATAATTACCATGTGTAGTGATTGATTCATTTGTAGAGTTTGATTCATTTGCAGTGTTTGATCTACATGCATATTTTGAGATTTGAAGAAATGTTGAATTATGCCTTTGTGGAATGGTTGCAATGTGCAGTATTAGTTAATGGGGATATTGGACTATTTTTTATGCTTTTTTGGAGTATGATGTGTAAGGATATCCGCTCAAGAATATTGGACTATGTGTGTATACTTTGTAGGAGTATAATGTGTATAGATATGTCAGCGCATGGATATGCCGATATCTGAGTACACTTTGTAATGTACAGAAATGCGTTTAATTATGTGATATTGTTCTGTATAATCAGATTGAGAATCTATTTTTACTGATGTGATGAAATCTATTGATATTTGCATCATAAGCAGTGGATACCGTGTTCATCATACCAGAAAGTATGGGTATTTAGATCTGTACGAATGCATGACCAAAGAAGGTAAGGCTTATCTGATGATATAATGTTGTTTCGTGTTAGTCTAGGTAGCTAGAGGGATAAGCTAATGTTCTTGTATTTTTATACAAGACGTTAGGGACCGGAGGCGCTGTAGGAGACAGAGAAGGTAAATACACTAGTCCCTAGTGTCTGGGAAACAAGAAAAAGGGAGAACAGAGACAGACGTTTGAAGTCAGACAGGGGAACGGAATTGGAAGAACTGGACGAGTGAAGGACGTAATTAATCGACTGAAGGGGTATGGAGTACCAGTCAAAGGACAATAAATAATCCAGATGAAGAGCAACACGATATGAGGGAAATCTATCACAGATGATGAAATAGGCAGTCACATAGTCGCGTGAATATCGAGATATAGGGTTTTGAATATTTCATTTAAGAAATCTGTTATTGAATGGTATTATCTTATATGGAACTGGGAGCTTTGCATCTCTATATCGCTTATTCAGTTTCAAACAATAGCGAGCCAAGGTTGGGTCTCATTTAATAATTGAATACAATACTGGGAGCACCCCACCATAACCTAGTACACAAGACCTTTACACCATCATAATTTGTATAGCTTCAGCTGACGCAGAACGCGTTTCATCACTTCATCGACAAATCGTAAAATACGTCATATCCACCATTGCACATTAAAAATGTGTTTAACAGCTTTACTAGTATAAACTTTTATTATAAGATATAAGTTTTACTAAAGGGTTATTTCGTTGCAGTTTCAATGTACAGTGCAAATCCGTTGTTCTCACTCTCGCATTGTAGATATAACATGGATATCTTGTAACTTATATAGGCGATATATTATATGGATGAATTGTAAAGAGTAACAACTCTTGAAGTAACGATTAAAATATCCTCAGAGAGTTTTACCCCTTTAACTGCAATCTTCTGTGGACAGTCTCCTGCAAATGCGTTGTAGATTCAACAGTGAAAGCAAAAGTGTAACGAAAAATTCACTGTTGTGCTTGTAACAGAAAATGTTAAGACTCGGTACCAGATTCGATAAATACAGGCACATTTATACACAAGAAGACATTCACTGACGCTACATTATAGAATTAAACTGACAAGAGACGTAACGAATGATGGACAAATGCAGTGTTGAATTTTAAACGAGTTATGAAAGATGACCAACTTTGCAGCCATAAAAGAGTAAATACAATATGTAATATTTTATTTCGACCTATTTTGAACTGATTTTAAAACAAATGATAATCCCAATATGTTTGCCAAGTAAGATATAATTCGATCTTATGTTGATATATTTCCAAACTAACTGTTATGCAACTCGAAGAATACAACAGGTTGTGTAGTGTCAGCCAATTACAAAAACCAGGTCAAAGCTTTTGAACCAATGGGAGTCTCTAGGGCATGAAAATTAGCGCAGGACATAAGTTCTGCTTCAGTGTCCTAGGAGTGATACATCATAATCGCGATCCATGCGTATAGCAACATTTTTGACAAAGGCTGGCTTCGACTCGGAAGCTTGATTTCTCGAAAACAGGATTCATTGGAGATATGGCTTTTGCGTCCTTTGTTTCCTAAATGCAATATTTTGTGAAGAAATAAAGCTAAGCAAAGGTATTTTTAATTAGTATTTGTTGATCTCAGCTATTTTTCTTTTCTGCCTGGCTATCGTTATTTTAAACACTTCGACAAATTGCTTCAATCCGCTAAATTTTAACTATTAATTCAGAACAACCCGACTTCATCCGAATGTAACTGACATAAGATGATGATACTGAGCACAGGCACTCGCCTTTAACAAAGTTATCGGAAGCTATTCTATAAATTGCCCAGATTTTGATTATAGTAGAGATTTACTTACTTTAAAGTACCATGTTTCTGCTTTCTGCGTGTGCATGAGTATGTGTGTGCGTGTTTAATATCATTACGTAAACATCTAAACACAATAGTAGAAGAAATGTAGGTACTCCGTTGTCAAGTAAAGCTGGTGACGGCACTGCATGAAGACATCGTTAAATAGAATAAATACTCTACTGTAAATCAGGAGATAAAAGTCTTGAATTTAAAAATAACAATAATAATAATAGCAACAACAACAACAACAAAAAACAATAATAATAATAATAATAATAATAATAATAACAATGAGGACTTTGTATAGCGTCTAATCTTTAGAAGCTTAACGCGCTTTACAACATTCATAATGATATGATTACAAATACAAAAAGGCCATGAAATTTTTAAAACAAATACGGAAAAAATATTTAAGGTTAGAAACATTATTAGGTCTTAAAATTTGTTCTTGCCGTAGAAAAGGTGAGCCTTAAGAGCACCACAGAAAGGGATCATTGTATCTTTGTATCTGATTTCAATTAGCAATTCATTCCACGTTGCTGGGCCCTGGTATGCAACAGAATGTTGTTCATTTGTCTTCGTTTTCATATTAGGAATGATGTATATACGATTGTCAAAAGAGGAGCGTAAGTATCTTGCTGGTACATTCACATGGGTGAGGCCAGATAGGTATGTTGGACTGGGGTCAATCAATTGAAACGTAGCACACAAACAAATACATTTTATATTTGATTATGTAACGAATGGATGGCCAGTGTATGTTACAGAGCAGCGGAGATGTGTGCTCTGAGCGTGGTACTCTAAAGATTATCCGTGCATCAGATATGCTTTGAACTAGCCAGAATTGTGTTACACTAGTCCATTCTGGAAAGTACTAATGAACACACAAGTGTTTTAGTGGCATCAACTAAAAAATATTTACGAATGGAGCTGATGCGTTTCAGCTCAAGATTTGCATCCTTGCCTATGTTCATGACACATTGATTCAATGTGAGAGTAGTGTCCAGAGTAACACCTAGGTTTGGTACTGACTTTGTGAATTTGATGCTGGTTTGGCTTATATTTATTGTCTGAGGTAAATGATGTGAAGTCTTTGTGTTGTGATCATAATGGCGTCAGGATATAATCATTCACCTGCAGCGTATTGCATGTCATAAATGAATTCACATCACAAGTGCACATCTCTACTCATTTGATGGTCTCATCAGCTTTCCGTTGTGTGGTTAGATTTGTTTGTTTGGGTGCCATCAGCATACAATTGGGGAGACACTGGATCAATCTCTATGACACTTGAGACCGGCTGATTGTCTAGAATGAAAGGAACAAGTCCATAAACAGAACCATGTGGAACACTATAACATAGATCAACTGGGTCAGAGTATTTTCCATTTACAGATATTATGTGTGTCCTGTTGAGTAAGTAGGACTTGAACCACTGTAAAGCTGAATTGTGGATTCCAAAATACATTCTGGAGACGTTGAAGTAATATATCATTGTCCATTGTGTCAAATGCTGCAGACAAATCAAGGATGGCGAGGACTGTAACCTTTCCGTTATCCAAAGGAGAGTGAATGCCATTAGATGTAACTACCTTCAGAAGAGTAGTTTCGGCATTGTGGCAAGGGTGATAAGCAGACTGTACATTGCTAACACGACTGCTTGAATTCAGATGAAATACAAGTTTAGTTCGAACAACGTTTCCTACGAGTTTTGATATGGACGGGAGATAAGAAACTGGGCGGTAGTTTTTTTTAAAGCGTTTTGGTCCAGTGTTGGTTTCTTCAGCAGAGGCTTTACAATGGCAGTGTTGATAAATGATGAGAATTCCCCTGATAAGAGGGAGGTATTAATAACAATAGTTAGTGAAGGGAATTTTAGATATAAGCACTCAAGCGGCATTGCTGTTGCAATTGTAGCAAGTTCACATGACATTGGTGCACTCTTCATCACGATTGCCTGTACTAAATACATAAAGACAGGTTCAATTCCAGTTACACCTAGGTTTCCTACTGACTCTGTGAATTTAATGTTGGTGTTGCTGATATTTATTGTTTGAGGTAAAGGTTGTGAATGAGAAAGTCTTTGTGTTGTGATCATTATGGACCTTAACCATGCATGTGTCTGAGAATACGTGTTAGTGCTTAAACTTTGCAAATTAATTCCATTCTACATTCTCCTAACATACAAGCTTCTGTGTGATGTTTGTTTCCCTGTCTCTTCCCGGACTGTGATGTATACTGCATTGTCTCTAAAACACAATTAGGGATGACATTTCTTCTAATTTTGAGAATCTAGTTTGTTAAATTTAATCCAGTTTTGTCCTGTCTAGGAATAAATTGCTTGCCAAATGTTTTATATATTTAGTATGTATTCATCACCGGCCTTGGGCAAGTTGGACCGATTGGGCTCAATTGAGCCAAGAGCTCTCAGGACCCTCCCGCGTTAATAATTGTTGAAAGTACATATATAGAGAAAACAAACACAATTATAACCCGATGGAAGAAGATTTTAAATTCAATATCATATAAAACGTCTTTAAGGTGTATTGCCAAATACCTAGCTCACAGGAGGTCCCTAGGGTAAATGCAGGGCCTTCTTCTCAATGATCCAATTCGGCCCCATGTTGGCTAAGGCTGTTGCTGACCAACCTCTGCCAAAACGAGGGGTGGGGTAATAAAATCTCCTTGACCCTTTTCCTCATACATAATTGAATAGTACAACGTCACATTGCTTCCTTCTTAATTAGAGGATTCTAATTTTTTTCTTTTAACTTTGCCATTGACTTATGTAATGTTGATGTCCTTGTTTGTATGTGGTGCATTTGTGGGTGCATATTTGTTCATTTAATTTTTTTATCAATCTATTTCTGATAGGGTACGGGCATCAATTTCAAAGATCGCTTGGCGGTGCTATCTTTTTGCATATCGAGGAATCTACGGTTGTGTACGTTTTGTTTTGAATAAAGCATACATTCAAATACATTGTTTCTTGTAATGTATTTTGGTATTAAGTCTTAAGTAGTAGAACAAATTGTGTATCTAAATAGAGGCTACTGCATTTGAATATGAAAAATATGAACATGATATTTTTTTCTTTCAAAATGAACTTAACTCCTGAAGGTCGTGCAGTATTGCTCAGACAAAAACAACCTCTCGTCATTATTTTTCCACACAAAATGAAGTAAAATATACTTTATGTCTCTGAATAGATCCTTTCTTCTTCTCGTACATTTACGAATGTTTAACAATCAAGGGGCAAGAAACGCCTGAAAATTTGTGCCACCGTTTTGAGCATACACAAGTTTCTTTATTTTATAGAGAGGACTATATATATATATTGTTACGTCTATTTGATTTAAATCATTTATTTAATTGTCAGATCCAAATTTGTCATTTTTGGATTTAAAATTCATTAATTGGGAGATTATTCTAGAACATCTCTATGACCTTGTTAACCTCACTTCTTACCTTGCTTCAGAGAGTGTCAACACGCTTCTAAAACGATTGGCTTATTTCAGGGACATGGCTGAATATCTGATGATTATCTTGGGGGAGTAAGTGACTTAGTGAAAGTAGCCTCGTTCTGTGACCTTCCGGAATATCACGTGACATCTTTTTCTTTACGAAAACATTTATTTAAATTATTATTCTTGGAGGGCACAGTCAGTAGAATATCTGGGCTTTAAATTACTAGTTGTGTTTTGAGTTAAATTGGAACTTAGTTCAATTCGTTTGAGAACAAGAGGAATAAAGTGTTATTATCTTGTATTGGAAATCAAAGTGGAATTTAGTGTTATTATCGTGTATTGGAATTCATTTCAATTCGTTTTGGATCAAGAGGAAAAAATTGTATTATTTATCTGGAAGAACTTGTTCTTATTTGACTTTAGTAAAATAAGAACTGCATCACGTGACATCGTCGGATCACATCGTCAAGATTCGAACCGGGAACTATTAGGACATTTTACAATCAGGACTTTAGCGATTCCACTAGTGGATTATACTTATTAATTCTTTTGGATTAATTTTTGGATTTTATTCTCTAAAACCGTAAGTCTATTTATTTTCTTTTATGAAATATTTCTACTCAATAAATTGTTTGTTAAAGTTTGACAAGCTTGTTAGTTTTCACTCTTTCTGTGTTACTGCTTATTCGAGCCTAAGTATGTAACAATATATATATATATATATATATATATATATATATATATATATATATATATATATATATATATAAAGATATGGCTTTGTAATGAAAATAACATGTCTTGGTTGCCAGTAAGACCCCACTCCTGCAAGATGGAAATTCCTTACCGCTTCAAAAGGGATTTACATTTTAACAGATATGTTCGCTATTACTAATAATGACTAACACCAATACTATAATCTAAATACCATTCAGGAAATCTGACACAGGTAATATGTCACAGGCGATTGTCAACTGTAGCTTTATCGATATTGATATACTTTTAAAACTTCTAAAAAATCTAGATTTTCTTATGGTTGTACTACGCTGACTTTAAGTGTTAAGGTTGTTAAGTTGGTCATATAAAAATATATTTTCATAACTTGTTAATAGTTTTACTTTGCAAAGGTATTATGTTTCTTCTGTGGTATTCAGAAAGTCGAAAAGTTGTTGACTTGGGCTTGTGTTCGTTGTAAAATGGCTGAAACCTGCCTCTAAAGTACAGCAGGATTACACCAGACTGAGACACAGGGATTCCATAACTTCGCAAAAGTGTTGCTAAAAGCTTAATATGGTTGCGTCTCGCCGGAAAATACACATGGGTTTGATTAGTCCATTTTCTTTATACGTGTACATGATATTAATATTAATAAGGGACGATATTATACAAAGGTGTGTGGGTGAGTTTCACATGGTATCTGTATCTCCTGTCAATTTTTAATGTATCGGCATTGTTTTGTTTCATGGGTGAAACATTACTCTGAAATGTCCAAATCGGTGCAAATCACTATTTGTGTACCCCTTCGTCTCGCTTTAGTTTAGTAGAAAAATAACGAAACCGTAAGTTCTTATATTTCTGTGAATTTTAGAAGGCCAGAGGAAGTCTCGTCGATCGAATCAGATCTCGCTATTTTAAATGACTTAAAGTCCTAATTAAGGTGACGACTGTAATTGGTAAATTGTTCCATGCGATAAACAAAATACTTTGGTCTGAACTCTACTTGGAAAGATGTGTATATAAAATTGTATCAGTCGTGAAAAACAGGTAGATACCTCATTTAGTTTTACAATTCATATTGCCTATGGGCTAGTAGTTGGAAGATATGCACTTCGTAGATCATTAGTTGGTAGATATGCAACAAGTGGGCTATTGGTCGGTAGATATGCAACACGTGGGCTATTAGTAGGTAGATATGCAACACGTGGGCTATTAGTCGGTAGATATGTAACACGTGGGCATTTAGTTGGTAGATATGCATCACGTGGTCTATTAATCGGCAGATATGCAACACGTGGGCTACTAGTCGGTAGCTATGCAACACGTGAATTATTAGTCGGCAGATATGCAACACGTGGGCTGTTAGTTGGTAGATATGCAACACGTGGATTATTAGTTGGTAGATATTCATCACGTGGGCAATTAATCCTTATATATGCAAGACGTGGGCTATTATTAGACGGTTGATTTGTAATACGCGAGCTTTTATTAGACCGTATATGTACCACACATGGGTTGTTAGATTGTAGATTTACGACACACGGGTTATTATGGCATGTGTGCTGTTAGAAGGCAGATTTGCTACAAGTGGGCTATTTAAATGTTAGATTCATGTCACGTGAGCTATTAGATAGTAGATTAGAATATTATTAACTGGAATATTTTTACTCATGACTGATTGACAATAATTTGACAATTGATTCGAAAACACGAATAACCTCGTCAATGAAAAATATAGCAACTTCTTCTATTCATTTATGAATACAATGATGATTGCAATATTACTTACGGAACGATGGCCGCCATCGCTTAACTGCTTGACGTAGGCTCGTCCGATTTTGTGTTATTTTTCATGATATATGTGTTGGTTGTCTATCCTCGTCTACATTATTGTGTTTCATCATGCATTATCTGTTAAGTTCGTATGTGTTTCTTCATCTCCTGGTTTAGGAAATGAGAGCAATTAGAATTTTCCTCAGCTGTTTTGTTCCTCTGTTAAGAAGTCATTTGCTTTTGAATAAACCGCCATCACGTGATCGCCAGTCAGCCAGCTTACGCTATGATGGACTGTCATTAATTGCATTAAATGACCACACCTTGGCTCTTGATACTACATTGTGCTCAAAACTAAACGAACTGGGACGATATTCATCATTACTTAAATGTAAGCGGAAGCGAATAAAGAAACGTTGTTTCAAAGCTGGCTAGCGTAGAACAGGAAGAAGAATTCAAGTTATCTCCCTTTCGTCCGTAACATAAAAACAGTTTAAAAATTCGGCCGTTAATTTTGATAATTTGGTTCAAATTCATCTTAAATCGTCAACCGTTGTGTCAACTGTCCCAGGGATACAACTGCGTATTGCATTATTCAACGCTCAGTCAGTAGGAAAACCGGAAAATCGCACAGAAATAGTTAATTTTATCAACGACCAGAATATCGACGTCTTCTTCCTGACAGAAATATGGCTAAAATATCAGGCGATGAACCCAAGTGTGCGGATTTAACACCCACCGATTACAGCATCCAGTCATTCCCCCGCAACTCTCGCGGAGGTTGAATTGCTATCATAACAAAGAATTCCTTGATTAAAAGTCTAAAGTACAACACAACCTTCAATTTCTGCCACACATCGTTTGAACTACACCAAACAACACTCACACTGGAATAAAGCTCAGTCCATTTTTTCTGTCTCTACCGTCCTCCTCCTAGTAGAAAAAACAAGCTGGATGAATCTCTCTTTTTGGAGGAGTTTCCGAATCTTCTGGAGTATGAAAATTGGATAGGTGGCAACTTAATTATTCTTGGAGATTTCAGCTGTCACCTTGACTGTCCTGGAAGCAATACCTGTCAAAACTCCTAGATTCCACTCATGTTCTCAATCTTAAACACTCAGTTAACCAACCCACCCAAAAACGTGGTGACATTTTATTCTGGGTTCTTTATCCACCTGATGATAATATTCTGCATCCCACCTTTGTATCCCACGAACTTGCATCGGATCACCTATGTATAATATGCCATCTCGACATATCAGTCCCTAAACCTCCACCTTTATTTGCTACTAAGAAAAACCTCTATATGAAAAATAGAACCAAATACATGCATGACATCCAAGAGAACCTAACCTAATTCAAAAATTGCCTGCGTTCATTGCTTAAAAAACATACCCCATCCACCAAATGCAGAGTATCAATAAAAAAGTGTTATCCATGGTATACTAGTGTTAGGGATCAGCTTCGCACTGCTAAAAGTATCGGCGAAAAGCAGAGAAGCTTTGGCTTTCAACCAGACTGACTATTCATAAACAAATCTATGAAGCCGCTAAGAATAACGTCACAAACATTGTCCATTTAGCAAAATTATCCTAAAACTACAAGGTCACGGAGGGTTGCAGATGCTCTTTGAGATAACTAACAAACACACTAATGTCAAGGAACAAATGTACAGCACTTCGAACTACCTTCTCTCAAGTAGACCTTCAGGACCTATTTGCAAATTTCTTCCTTGACAAGGTACAAACCATTAGAGATTCGCTTGACAACACAATTTCTATTGACTAGTCACCATGCAGTTATGATACAAAATGTCAGCGACAACCATTAGGAGCATTTGAATCTGTCACTTTTGATTTAGTACTGACAATGTTGATGAAGAGTGCACCAAAGTCTTGTGAACTTGATCCAGTTTCGACATCACTGCTGCTTGAGTGCTTAGACCCAATATTGCCTTCACTAACTGATGTTATTAATACCTCTCTTCCAGCGGGGAAATTCCAGTCATTTTTCAAAACTGCCATCGTAAAGCTTCTGCTGAAGAAACCAACACTTGACTATAACGATTTAAAGACCTACCGCCCAGTTTCTAATATACCATTCATGTGAAAAAAAACATTAGAAACGGTTCTTCTAACCCAATTTGTATCTCATTTGAATTCAAACAGTCTTTATAGCAATGCACAGTCTGCATATCGACGGTGCGAAAGTACTGAAACTACTCTTCTGAAAGTATTTAATAACATTATCTCTGCTTTGGATAGTGGAACGATTACAGTCCTCACCCTCCTTGATATGTCTGCAGCATTTGACACAATAGATCATGATATATTACTTCACTGTTTCCAGCATGTATTTGGCATTCAGAATATAGCCTTACAGTGGTTCAAGCCCTACTTATTCAACAGGACACCAAATGTATCTGCAAATGGAATATATTCCAGCCCAGTTGATCTATGTTATGGTGTGCCATAAGGGGATGTCCTTGGACCTGTTCGCTTCATTCAATACACTAATCCGCTCTGAAGTGTCATAGATCATCACCATTGTTCATCAATTTTACGCTGATGACACCCAAATATACAAGTCTAGCCACCCAACTGAAGTTGATGCTACTATCCATGGAGTAGAGAGGTGCATTTCCGATGTAAAATCATGGGCACATGTAACAAGTTGCAGATGAATTATGATAATGCTGACGCTATTCTGATCACAACACAAAGACTGTCTCATTCACAATACTTTACCTCAGACAATCAATATCAGCAATGCCAACATTAAATCCTCACTCTCAGTACGAAACCTAGGTGTTTCTCTGGACAGTACTCTCATAATGCACCAACATGTCATGAACATATGCAAAGCTGCATCTGCATATCATGAACTGGAACGCATCAGTTCCATTCGCAAATATCTTTCAATTGATGCCACTTAAACACTTGTGTGTTCATTAGTAATTCCAAGACTCGACTATTGGGACTCAATTATGTCTGGTTCGTCACAATATCTACTCGAGAAACTTCAAAACGTTCAAAACACAGCTGCCCGGATCATCCTTAGAGTAACGCGATCAGAGCACACCTCACCACTGCTCTGTACCCTACACTGGCTATCAATTCGATACAGAATCAAACAAAAACTGTGTTCTTTGTGCTATATTTCACTGACAGACTACAGTCCAACATACCTATCCGGCCTCATCCATGTATATATACCAGCAGGATACTTGAGCCCCACTTCTGACAATCGTATACTCATTGCTCCCACTATGAAACGAAGTCATATGGACAACGTTTTTTTGGCATACCAGGGCTCGGCGATGTGGAACGCATTGCCCATTGAAATTAGACACAAAGACACAGTGATCCTTTTTAAGAGTGCTCTTAAAACTCACCTTTTTCGAACTGCAAAAACGAACTTATAGACCTAAAAATGTTTTGTATCATATATGTTTTCAGCTTGTTTATATGTTTTCCAATTTCATGGATTTCGTTATTTGTTTTCTGTAGTGTAGTCATATCATTATAAATGTTGTAAGGCGCTTAGAGCTACTAAAGATTAGGCGCTAAACCATGTCCTCATGATTATTGTTATAATTATTATTATTATTATTATTATTATTATTATTATTATTATTATTATTATATTCCTTCTATCACTTGCCGTGTCATAAATCTACCGTCTAATGTGCACTATGTCGTAAATCTACCGTCTAATGGCCTTTGTGTCGTAAATATACTGTTTAATAGCCCATGTGTCTTAAATCTACTGTCTGATAGAACACGTCAACAACTTATTCAGATATAAATTTAAAAGTCACATTAAATTCTTCAAAAACAGTCTTGAAATTTCTTTCTTTTAATACATTCCTGGTTATATCAGACAGGCAAGTTTTAGTTCAAGGTGAGAAATAATAATAATAATTTTGATAATAATAATAATAATAATAATAATAATAATAATAATAATAATAATATTATTATTATTATTATTATTATTATTATTATTATTATTTTTTTTAACCGGCTAGCCATTGAGATAGATAACCTTTTTAGAAGTGAATGACACGACATTGATTTAAAGTTACGCAATTGCCCACTTTTTAGCCCTTCAAATTGGTAACTCATTGTTATTTCTCGTCACTTTCCTTTTTCTCCTTTCTCTCGGGACCGTCGACGACTCATTAGTTAGCGTGCTGGTCGACCATGTCCAGAGTCTCATGATGGCATTCTGGCCGTATAATACCAAATCTTGGCAAGGCACCATACTCTCAATGCGTCGGTGCTATATAGCTTTTAGTGAAACGTGGCCCCATAGTTTACCAATGAATTAAAGCATTCCAGATCAGTTACACGTGACCTAGTACAGCCAATCGCATGCTAAGAGTCTCAATAGATGTTTTAGAAACGTATTGTAAAAAAAATGTGCCTAGCTTTTAAGCAAAGATTGCTGATCTCACCTGTATCTGGTATCTTCATATAGTAAAAACAAACATTTGAATGAAATAAAATGTCCTCGCTCTATAGCAGACAAGCGTCACTGATGTTTACCTAGAATCATTTGTGTTTGTTATGAATAGGTATCCTTAATATAAGTGACTATTAAGTCAGATAAGAAAATTACCTTTATTTCATACCAACACTTCAACGAGTCGTTAGTGGATCTAACTGAGAGTTCTAAATCCATTATCAAAAAAAAAACATTTAAGCGGGATATTTCATACATATTTTCAATATACGTTGTTATAACATGACCGAAGCAACTTATAAAGAGAGTTTACAACTTCCTTGGCATAATGCCAAACGTTATGAATCATGTATATTTTCAGCTATAATATATACCGTATATACTCGACTATAAGCCGAGATATTTAAAACGAATTTTTAACCTAAAAACCTAAGTTCGACTTATATTCGAGTAAGGAACAACGTGGCTGTTAAAATCAACGAGAATTTTCAGCGTCGTAAAATTAAGCACGATTCAGCCAGCGTGTACATACCGGTACACACAATACGTGTCGGCAGCTTAGCACCGAATTGTTTGTATTATACTAAGAGACTGAAATAAATATACCCAGCAATTTGTATTACATATTTATTTAAAATTAATCTTGGGTAATACAACTTTTACATGTCAACTCGACTTGATTTTATGGGTTCGACGTATACTCGCGCCGTCGATTTTGGACGTTATTTTTACCAAATAATTACACTTCGACTTATACTTGAATCGACTTATAGTCGAGTATATACGGTAGTGTCAAATGTCGCGTGTTACTTATCAGGGATTGATTACCAAACCAAAAAAATACTGAGACTGCTTTAAGTTTTCTAAATCGGTTTTTTTTCTTCTGTCAAACGCTGGTTCTATCAATCATTACAATATCATTACAACTGTAACAACCCCTTCTTAAACATGTGATTCAAATTAATTTTGGCATCGGAATTTCAGTCATTGCAATCGCAAAGTCCCACATGCATACAACCACTAACCATTGCCGCCAAACGACGTATATGATCAATTTTTTTAATTAAAAAATAATACCTTAATAAATTACTGTACCTTTGTTGACCATTAACATTCTCAATCAAACTGTAGCTTAGGATTTTGGTCATACAATTCAAAAGAAGCTGATTCCACTCAAAATGGATTTTATTTCTTTCGGCGAAAACTCGAACAGCGAATAAAACAAGATCACTACCACAAATGATTCCATAGATGATTGATCATAAAACAAGAATGAACCAGGAATCAGTAATTATTAAGAAAGCCCCTATTTATACAGACACAATATCATGTTCTTGAAGCCCATACACGCAAGTCACTTTTAATTGGAAAATGTCATCAACATTCTGAATTCAAAGAGCTGAATCAACATCTTATTTTTTACTTACTCTCATACGCAAAAGTTAATGATCTTATCATTTAATGATGTTAACATGTTATTTACAAATGAATATTACCGTACAGTACATTCTACAATCATTGACAAACGTTAACGATGTTAACATGTTATTTACAAATGAATATTACCTTACAGTACAATCTACAATCATGTACAAACAGTTAACACACAATATAGATCAATATTAAAGTGCTGGCTTATTAATCTTCTGTTATGTGCGTTAATTAGAAATTCCCCAAGTGACACCAAGGTGAACGAAATGCTTATGTTAATTTCACGGACTCCAAAGTCGATATTTATGGTGTGCATTACGTTGTCACCCACCACACTACTATTGTCAGGTGCTTCTCAGCTACTTTGAATACGTTATAAAGCGTCTTGCATAAATTGAGGTTGAATACTGTTTTGACTGACTCCTCACAGCCCCAGACGTTACGAACGAATGAAGGCCTTAATACTTGACCTGTTTTGGTGTTTGCAAACATGTGTACTCGTTTCCAAATGAATACAAAATGTAAATAATCTCAGAACGGACACGCTCTCTGGGCAATAATAATAGTTTTATTGCTATTTAAAGGAATGTAAAACAGCTATGCGGATCATTACATTCTGGTTTGTACCAACCGTTAACATGTGTATAATGTTTGACGATTTGGGATCTTAGACCTGGACCTGATTCAAAATGTAAGCTTTATCTCTCTCTCTCTCTCTCTCTCTCTCTCTCTCTCTCTCTCTCTCTCTCTCTCTCTCTCTCTTATTCATTGCTAATCGACTCAGCGTTGTGTACCGGCCTTTGTTATGCCTAAGTACACACGCGAAAAGTTAACTGTGCATCTACCACACATATTCATCCATACGTGCGTTCATACATCCATACATCCTTTGATGCGCGCAAATATTCCCACCCATTCATAGTTATTACGTCGTCGTTTATAAACTAATCTACATGAACATCATTTTTATGTTTTGCTTTCAGATGCCCTTCTATTTTTCATTTTTCATTGCACTTTGACTTCTCACGATATGATTGAATTGTCACCTTGTGTTTATACCAATAACTACATCTCATATCAATGGTCAGCACACCATTATTTAATACTGTTGGGTGGAGAAAACCAGGACCTGTCGTAATTATTCAAAATACAAGGAAATATGTTTCTCGTTATTCATTGATAAGAGCATGATACAAAGGAAACCTGTTCCTCGTGATTCTTAAATAAGAGCAAAATTCGTTATTCATCAATCAGAGAAAAATACAAGGGAAATCTGTATCTCTGTATTCATTAATCAGAGAAAAATTTAAAGGAAATCTGTTTCTCGTTATTCATTAATCAGAGTAAAATACCAAGGAAATATGTTTTTTTTTTGTTATGTATTAATAATAGTAAAATACAACGGAAACCTGTTCCTCGTTATTCATTAATAAGAGCAAAATTCATTATTCATCAATCAGAGTAAAATACCAAGGAAATATGTTTTTTTTGTTATGTAATAGTAAAATACAACGGAAAACTGTTCCTCGTTATTCATTAATAAGAGCAAAATTCGTTATTCATCAATCAGAGTAAAATACCAAGGAAATATGTTTTTTATTATGTATTAATCATAGTAAATTACAACGGAAACCAGTTCCTCGTTATTCATCAATCAGAGTAAAATACAAAGTAAATCTGTTTCTCGTTATCCGTTACTCAGAGTAAAATAAAAAGGAAATCTGTCTCTCATGGACAGCCAGCGTTCATACTAATTGGCCAATTATGGACAGATGTCCTCAATCGTTTGTAACAATTTGACTTCTTATAGTTGCATAATTTTATTCTGGTGTCTTTCAGTCAGACATGACGCCTGACCATATGATTTCGTAATCAAACCAGAGTGTATACCATAAACAGAGTTTCCTTTTAAGGTAAATAACTTATTCGATAGACTGATTAGAGGAGGCCACGCACTACGTTATTGCGCTAACAAGATGGTGTTATCTTTAATGCCACATCTGAAACATAGAACACAATATAGATAAAAGTGATCATAAGTGAATTTTGAGATAAGAAAATGATTTTATAGTTTCATCACAACAAAGTTTGACCACAGCGTATATTCAGTCCGTAAGAACGATGGGTGAAGCAACGAGATCAACGTATGGCGGCTGACTGGTTTGATGAGACCATAATGCTTCCGTAGTCATATTTTGTTGTATAATCTCCCATAATGCATATTGGGCGAGAAATTGATTTTACGCAAACAATAAATAATTTAATGTGGCCCATTGGTCCAGAAATAAAAATACTGATTTATACACCACTTGTTTCGTAATCAGTCATAAGGAAAGTAGTCCAAAGGAAAGGTAAGACAACTTTCAACTGGTGAGGCTGATATGGCTGGAAATAAATCCTAGTTGACGCACGTATACTATTTATATCCATAATTGTAGAAATCACACACAAATTGACACCTTTCTCAAGCCGAGGTAAGTATACGCTAGTGTTAACGTACTTATTGCTAGATGAAATATATAAACCAAGCTTGCAAGCAAGCATATACTAAAAAAGAGGTTACATATGCTATACATTATGTGTTGTGTGCAGGCGTTTAAATATCAACAGAATAGCTTAGCAGAAATCTCCTAGGTTTTAATGAAAATGATCGTGACAAGTAACAATCTGCTGGTACTATATTTCCTCGCGATAGAAGACAATATGTATTTCTGAAGGTTATGGTGTGGTTTACTATGGATATATACTTATTAATGTTTTTCAGATTATGTCTAACGTTAATATTGGATGAATATTAATATCTAGAATTAATTTGTATCATTGATGATTTTTCTTAATGATCATACGGTTTGTGTAATTGATCGTATTCCAATCGCAAATTCAGTGTACGTCGCTAGGGACATTGATTGTGTATAAAACATAATGTACAGCTATTATTTCTCTCTAAACATATATTAAACATTAGGATCATTATGAGTGGAGGTAAATATATTTACATTAATATGAGTGTCTAGCATGTTAAAATTCACGCAGAAGAAATCCGGTCAAACCTGATGTCTGGCATATTTTTTTTTTCGGAATAGGCCTTATTATGTTGACAAATTAGAATTTTCCAGAAATGAACATTTGACCCCCATCCTTGTTCTGCTGTTGTGTCTTGCCTTTAATATAATGTGGTTTACTTGATAATTTACTAAATATTGCGTTAACATCTTGAAGCAGAATCGGTCTTCTTGTTGTTTTAGTTTCTTATTTGGATGGAATTATTTATTCCATTTAGTATTCATTGAAAATACAAATTGCTCATTAATAATACTTTAGGAGAGAAATGTAAATTTGGAATTACAGTGTAGTTAGACGATAATAGGTTTAAATTATGTTATTCTAACATATTAATGAATCTTAGCACATCTCCAATTCGAAACCACATATACAATAGCACTTTCAACATTAAAGGCACATTAACATATTCAGTACTGGCAAATATTTGAATTACCACTGGAATTCTTATGGAACTTTATATATTTGGACTTGTGATAAAACGTTAAAGGGCTATTTGGGATTAAATTCACATTACTGCAAGTTCTTTTAAGGTGTGACTTTATACTCAAGGTAAATAAGTTATTGATCGACTTTAGCAAAATGTTTTAGGTTTCGGCGTTTTATGCTACATAATTTAAAGACCACTGAGTTGTAACTATATATATAACATCGCATACCTCAGTTCAGTTGTTTACGATTTAAAGCTTTTTCATATTTGTTTATGACCAGCATAATTGCTTAACTAAACTGGGAAAAATGTGAAGACCAAGGAAATTAACGGTAAAAATATGCACTATTAAAATTAAAGTTGTATGATGATTTTATTAACAGTTGTTTACCTCGTCGGAAAATTGTGTAACTAAATCACATGGAATATATATGATTCATTACTCCAATATTCAAAGAATCACTTTAGAATTAAACAAGAAACTCATTTTAACCGGCATATATTGCGACAATTTTAATAACGCATTAGTTTAATTTATTCGGTTCTCTTAATGCTAGTTGTTACAGAACCAAACATGTGGAAACGAATACAATATTGCAAGCATACAGTGATAGGTTTGAGAATCATCATCAGTCTTTTGACCTAGTGTGGTCGTTGAGGCACTGTGCTGTTGAACATCTGACCAGTTTCCTCCACTTGACTCGATCATGTGCCAATGCCTGTATCTCGGCAAAACTTTTCCTGGTCCATTCTGTGATGTTGTCACTCCACCTTTTTCTTTTTTTCTCTGTCTACCTCTCCTTCTACCACCTTGGACACTACCCTGCAGTACTCTTGTGGATAGACTGTTGGCTCTAGTGACATGGCCATACCATTTCAGCTTTCTCGTTTTGACATTGGTGAGGAGGTCTTCATAATGGCCTACTTTGTGCCTGATATTGTTGCGCACTTCTTCATTTGTGATGTGGTCCATGTAAGAGATGCCAAGGATGGTTCTGTAGCATCTCATTTCAAATGCCTGAATTCTTCGTTGTAATTCTGCTGTCAGGGTCCAGACCTCACATAAATAAAGAAAGATTGAGATGACTAGTGCTCTCAATAGTCTGATTTTAGTTTTCAGACAGATATTCTTGTCTCTCCAGATGGGTCTTAGCTTTGACATAGCTGCCGTTGTTTGTGCTGCTCGTGACAAAATTTCTGCTCTTGATCCCACTTCCGTGATTATGGAACCAATATATTTGAATTGGCCCACTGTTTCCAGTTCCTGTTCTCTGACTTTAATCTTGGTTGAGATTTGTTTGCCATTGTTTGTCATCGGCTTTGTCTTCTCGGCACTTATCTCCATGTCATATCTGGAAGATGTTTCATCCAGGTTCTTCACTAAGGTGGCAAGCTCATCTTCACTGCCTGCCAGCCCATCAATGCCGTCTGCAAAGCGGAAGTTGGTGATGTTACGCCCTCCAATGCTGACTGTCCGACAGTGGTTTTCCAGGGCTTCGCTCATGATGCGCTCTAAGTAGATGTTGAAAAGCGTGGGTGACAGGAGACAGCCTTGCCGTACTCCAACTGTTGTCTTGAACCAGTATCCACAGAACCTTGAGCAATTACTGCACTGGTAGCCTTGTCATACAGCTGCTTGATGGTGTTGGCCAACTTTTGACCCATATTGTACTTCTTCATTGTGGCCCACAATGTCTCATGCCACACTCTATCAAAAGCATTTTTAAAATCTATGAACATATGATAGATGTCTTGTTGATGTTTTGAGTTCTTTTCAAACAGAACCCTGATATTGAAAATTTGTTCTGTTGTGTTTCTTCCACTACGGAACCCTGCCTGTTCGTCAGCGATTATTTCTTCTGCTTGTGGGTTCAGTCTGTTCAGCATCACCTTACTAGCATGGCTGATCAAACTGATAGTTCTGTAATTTTGCCACATCTGGAGATTGCTTTATGATATTTATAATACTCTGCATGTTTGGACGAAGCTGTTAATAAAAGCAACGGCTCAAATACAATTTAGGAACTGTCTCAGTGATCCATGAAATTTGTAATGCTCTTAATGTTTGGAGCAACTCTACAAGTATGTCTATAGTAAACACTATTCCTACAAGATGACTGCTTGACTGATTAGGTCTCGATTATATTAAATAAGTACATAACCAGCGATGCTCTCAAATGAGTTAGCATTTATTTGGTCTATGATTTTATCTTTCGTTTACTTCTTCGAATAATTGGCATCGTCTACATATTTTAAGTTAGCGAAATAAGGGTATATCAATGCCGGCGGCTGGTATTCTTGATAATTTGATAAATGACTATGATAGTCAACGATTTTATACTGTACAAAATATACTCAGTGTAATTATAGATCGATTTGCTTAGTTTTTTTTAAAGTCATTGTTATCAATTGTTTACTTTATCTTCTTAATTTTACTTGGTACGGACACACGCAGAGTAAACTAGTCATGCGGTCTACCTGGGTTATATTGTAAGAATGCATACCTGATCTCAAGGTCCGAACCATTGCTAGGAACGACAGCATAATCATATTATGTGCTCTAAAAAAAGAAACTATTTTTTTGGGGGGGAGGGGGCATGACAGTCGTAATGTAGTATTGTATAAAATATCGAGTTTGTAATTTTTTTATATAGTCCTTGTTAAAACTAACTCCAGCCATACTAGCTATGTTTTTTCTTTGGAATATTTTGACTGAGGTATACACATACGGTGTGATGGGCTCCTTGCAAACAGACAGGTAAGAAACTCAAAAGCTGGTCCCATCACAGAGTACATTTTATTATTTATGTTTTGGTTATGCTATTATTTTTCTGTGATATAATTTTGGAACTTTAGACAATATTTACGAACAGTTTATTTAGGCACAAAGAAAAGTTTCAGAAATTGTCCTTCTTTTCTCTCTTGTAAAAAATTATATTAATTTTATAATTAGTTTGCAAGCATACAAGATAGTGTTATATCATGTGTTATAAAACTGATATATGCGTGATGTCCTCACCAGTCAATGTGTTTCTTTATGTATTAATTTTTCTTAATTTAGTTATTTTTATGCAGCTAAATGCATACATGAAACATTAATTTAATTACCATGCATATATATATATATATATATATATATATATATATATATATATATATATATATATATATATATATATATATATATATATATACATGTGTCCAGACACGTTTTTAGGATAACATAATGTTCAAGTTATATTGTGGATTATCCTCACCAGTTTGACGTTCTCTATCCAATTTACGACTTGAATGAATGAATTTCAATTATAGTGAAACCGGCCATAAAGGTCATTTGTTCACTTGTTTAAACCATCATTTTAATATGATGGTTGGTTTCCTGTGAGGAAGGAATGGTGCCACATCCCCACGAGCATTTACCGCACAAAGTGCGTTTGTTAATTTTGGTCGTCATGTCATACCACTAAAAAGTGGCTAATGACATGAATGTAAGACCCTGGGTGAGTGGGAATAGACCCAACACACACTCAACCCTATCAACCAATCAGAAGTAACGTACTAGTGGTGCACAGGCAACAAATGGTGACGAGAGAAAAATAGTTTTCTCATATTGTCAATTTTGTTGGAGTCCGGTCGTTGAAAAGGAGGAAAAAGATCCCGAAAAGCCAGCCGTTGTCGTATATGGATGTCGTTTACGCCCCGGAAAGCCCTAGCCGTATATATTTCCAATTCAGTCCAGTTATACTAATGGACAGTCTATAACCAATATCGTGTTAGCCACCTGTTCAATTGTATCAAATAATAAGTCGTAGAATTTTCTTTAACACATCCTAACTATACCAATATGCTAGTACATAGTGTACATATTGTAAGTCCCAAACAAATTTGTTTAACTAATGTCTTTGCGACATATAAAGGTGTAGTCACTGTTAGGTAGTATAGATTGTTAATTTTGAGCGGAATTCAAAATTTATCAAGTCAGGTTTTGTAATAGAGATTGTTCAAAGAGGGTTACTCGTAACCAAATAAGAACCCTATTATTCAGGCAAATGTAAGGCAATGTGAAAGCTATTCACATCTGCACCGCAGGCCGTCTCTCTTGGAGTGCTGTAAGTTAGCGGTAACATAGTATATCATGTTACAGCCTGTTTTCCTTTTAGTTCCCTAGGTTTCAAGAAATTTTCAGGTGTCGGCATTTTAAATCCACTGTTTCTCTCCATTTCTATCCCCGCCACTAGTGAAGTCCATACTCGATTGATAACCCTCGTGCTGGAACGTCCATTTTTATTTCCACGTGGCCGCCGCCATTTTCCTTTGTTCTTGAGACCATGAAGAATAATTCTTCCAACGAGTTATTTAGTGACGTAGCTCAGTAGTGGTTTTACGTACACTACTCCGGTTACCTTGATGCTCATATGTCTGCAGTTAATTATCTACAATCCAAGTTGGCACCATTTATCTACTTTCCGCTCTCGCACTCCGTAGCCCGCTGAAGACCGGTCCTGCCTGCTCGGAGTCCACTGCCTGAATGATGAATTTGCGATTTTAATTTAACACTTGATACCCAGAATTCCTAGTCATTGACATTGTTATCCTCACCTACCTGACAATGAACTTCAATTCAATTAAGCAATACATTATTAATCTAATGATCGATAAAAAAACCGTAATGTCATGATTCTTTTATTTCAAGACAATGATACTATTCTGGCTTGTTGTAGAAACATGAAGACTGTCATGGTTATGAAAGACAACTTTAGTCTCTGTTTCTTAATAAATGAACCAGCATGTATTTGGGTTGGAAAGAAGTCAATAATTCCAGTTATTACTGGTGTCATGTTCCAGTACGAAAAACGTATTATAGATATGCGAAATTCTATTAACATATGTTACTTTATTAAGCATATATGTAACAAGGAACCTCACATACTTGCAAAGGTGTTTCACAGATTTAGGCACATTTGTTCCTCTCGTACAGAACGTAACATCTCTTTTACATATCCACATCCACCCACGATGCAATAAAAGCTGGAAAATGTACAAAATCAAAAAAGGTTTGTTTTATAAATATTGTGACTTTTCATATCCTTTATAAACATTTATACTTATGTTACATAGGCAATATCAATGCGTGTTTAGGATTGATCCAGCTTAAACCGCAACCATATATATATATATATATATATATATATATATATATATATATATATATATATATATATATATATATATATATATATATATATCTTGATTAGCTTGGCAAGAATGTCACATATTCTATTAGGGATTGTAAATTAGTTTGGTTCCCTGCAAAGAACATTCATCTGATTGGCAGTGTGCTTCAGTGCCTTCGCATAAATAAATCATTGCAATATGCATGACGTTGTTGGTTTCTTTTTATGTGCAAGCAAGATTTAACAGGTTTAATCTCCATTGCCGAATTGAATTTTGATTTGTTGAAACCCAATTTCCCACAAAATCAAGCCTACGGTTGAACGACCGGTAATAATGCACATGAGTTACTACACCGTTGTTTTTCTCTTCCTAGTTTGACCACAAACGGGTATAGCATTTTTTGCCAGATTGCTATCTTAAATTAACATTACACCAGGAAGTTTTGATCTGAATATTTTGCACGTATCTACCAGATATTTTCCCAAGTCTGCAAATATAAGTTCACATTTAAAAATGTCACAGTGTTTTGCGTTTATATTTCATGTTATTTTAGTTTACAGAATATAGTCTTCGTTAAAAATATGTCCATAAGTGTTAGGATACTGTCAACGCGGAATATATGACTGTATGAGTTAATTTCATTTTGAATTTAGTCCTCTAAAACTCGTTACCATATTTTTGAAAAAATATATTAATATATTATCATATAACTACCATATTATTCCTGTGGCAATTTGTAATCTTTCCTGCTTATATATATATATATATATATATATATATATATATATATATATATATATATATATATATATATATATATATATTGTAACACCCAGTGAGATATAACAGGCTTTTCAATATCGCAAATCGACTTTATATAAACACAGTGTCCGGCACAACACTATCAACTTATGAGAATATATAGCAGACTTGGTTATCTAAATGTCAAAAGCCAATGTTATAATATACAATACTTTGGTTAAGTTAATTGTATATTCTTTAATTCATGTGTATATTAATAGCTTAATTTATTAGATTGGTTGTGATACGTCCTGACATAGTAGCGTGATCTCAATAAAAATAATAATTTGTATTACTAGTTTACTTGAGCAGTGTGGTGGGAGAAATATTACACACTTAATTATAAGGTATTTACCTTCGATAGCAATCATGTAATAAATCTACTTAATATTTCTTATAACAATTTGATTCAGGTTTTGGATTTTAAAGTACCAAAGTTAATATCGGTTATGAAAATTACGTAAGTGACAGTTTTAAAATACAAGGCCGAAATTCATTTCTATTTAAATGTTCATACTTTGCCGCTCTGACAGCTATCTGCCAGTGCACTGTCTGCACTCATATTTATTGACTCCTATTCACGTCACATGACCTTAGTTAGCCAATCAATGTTTGTCCTTCTCAGGGCAATACATGGCGGTAACCAAATCATCTGTTCAAACTATGTAAGAAAAATCCCTGTGAACATGCAATTTAGACGGACTTAAGTTGTCCTCACAATGTCAGTAGTGTGCGTTTTTACTGTTAATCTTATAAATATATTCATACCTATGATTCCGTATAACTGAAAGAAACGGACAAGTAAATTTCAATGCGAATCGAGTGAGAGTACAGCGTACTGATGATCCAATGAGTCGTAATACGGTTAGAAATAGTCCCTATCAACTGCATACTACATGTATTTTGCAAACTAAGTAAAACAACAATTTCTACATAACCAAGAACTTTCAATAATGAACAGTAACATTAGTTCTACCTTATTGTCCAACAAAAGTCTGACAAGAAAAATGCGAATCTTCGGCTGGGCACATTGATTTAATTAATATCCTGCATATCTGCTGTTCTGGTAATAAAACTCCACTGGATGGCTGAATTCAATAGTTTATGGGCTAACATCATATTTCTCGCTTTGATATTCCAAAATCATGGAAGGTAAGATAATTCATTTCCTAAACTATTCATGTCAAATTCCAGCAGAATACACCTATGGTCCAACATGAAATGAATATGGCACAATAACTGCAAACATGCGAACTTCTTTCTACGTAATGTTGATGTCCCAGTTTGTATAACTGTGGACGTCTTTAGATGACTTCCTTGACGAATTCGTTAATACTCATGATAACAGCGTGACACTTCGGACCAGGGCAAGGTTATACGCTTATATTTAGTATAAGACGCAGGGTACATATTTATAAAAGATGCAGACGGTTATCTAAACGATGGCGGATGGGTGTCGTACATTCAGGAACGGAAGAAATAATTCACACACGATAAACGTTTTCAGTGACAGATAAAAATGACATGATCAAATAAGCCAAAGTCTCATAGTTCATCATCATCTGACATCGCAACGTTGAACATCAAATAATCTTGACACATTAATATTAACTGGACAATGTGCATGCAAAACTTCATTCAAAGTACCATTATGGTATTACAACATAGTAAACTGCCTCATGTTTTCTGACTTTGTTTCATGTTTTTACATGATCATTATTAGTATTACTTTTGAAAAAGGAATGTAGTTCTAAATAGCGCCAAGTATTTTGGTTTGTTGAAGTAGGTATTACACCCTCCCTTACATGATCATTATTAGTATTACTATTGAAAAAGGAATGTAGTTCTAAATAGCGCCAAATATTTTGGTTTGTTGAAGTAGGTATTACACCCTCCCCACCTTAACCGGTAAACCTCCGGGTCACATACTCTATTCATTGTTGGTGTCTATTATAATTCTCGAGTCTTTGGGTGACTCCAGCCTTTTGGATTAATTCGATTCAAACGTCAGTTGTTGTTTCCTCCTTTCAGCTGCTGCTTCATACATTATCAGCATTTTCCTTACTGTTAAGTCTTCTATAGATAAACTCCCAATAGCAATGGATCGTAAAGTCTCATAATTGTAGTAATTTGCCTTCCTGTAAATCAGCTGTTCTTCTGTCATTATTGGGACCGATGTACCAGGAAGGGCCAACATATTATATTTATCAGTAAGACACCTCTATATAGATTCTTGTTGCCGCCGGCCAACAGCGCAAGGATTTTCGAGATAATGCATCAGCGTTAGAGTTCTTCCTACCAGCTGTATGACTGACATGAAGATTGTAAGTGCCCAGTTCTTCCAGCCACCTTGCAACCTGCCCTGTTGGACATTGCAACCTGCCCTGTTGGACATTTCAGATTTTGAATCCAACTCACTGCCGAATTATCCGTGCGTATGAGGACCTCTTGCCCATATAGATAATGATGAAATTTCCGAAGTGCAGAGACTACAGCAAGCAATTCCTTTCTGGTCACACAATATGCGACTTCATGTTTATTCAAGGCTTTACTCATGTAAGCAATCATCCCCTCATGTCCATCTTGCTCTTGGGAAAGTACAGCTCCAACTGCAAACTTACTAGCATCGGTGTCTAAAATAAAGCGAAGCCCAGGTTGTGGATAAGCAAGGATTGGAGTAGTGGTCAAGGCTAGTTTCAAAGTTTCAAAGGATGCCGGGCACTCCTCCCTCTAAGCAAACGTGACATTTGTTTCACATAACAACTTATGCAAAGGTCTAGCAGTATCAGCAAAGTTCTTCACAAACCGTCCGTAATAAGAGCATAACCCTAAGAAGATGCAAACATACTTAGGATTCTTTGGTTGAGGACACTCTTGAACAGCTGAAATTTTTTCTGGGTCGGTATTCACTCCTACTTCCCAAACAATATGGCCTCCAAATTTTGCACTGCGTTGGAAGAAGATACATTTTGATGGTTTCAGCTGCAGATTTGACTCCAACAGTCTATTGAAAATGTGTTCTAAGCGTTCTAAACTCTGAGAAAAGAAAATCGCTGGTGCGGTAATGTCGTCCATGTATATCAAGCATTCCTTCCACTGCAATCCCCTTAATACATCTTCCATTAATCTTTCAAACATTGAAGGACTTCCAGCAAGTCCAAATGGCATTACAGTACATTGGTATAGGCCAAGGCCTGTTGAAAACGATGTTTTCTCTTTATCTTTTGGGTCTAAGCCAATCTGCCAGAATCCTGAGTTGAAATCCATACAATGAAACCATTTTGATCCACTTAAGGCGCGTAGGCATTCATCAACATTTGGTAATGGATAGGCATCTTTCACAGTTACATCATTCAGTTTTCTACAGTCTGTGCAGAAGCGTGTTGATCCATCTTTCCGGTAAAATAAATTACAGGGGAAGCCCAGGGGCTATTTGATGGTTCAATAATTTTCTGTTTAAGCATATTCTGTATCTCTTGTTCTTCGACTTCTCGTTTCCCAACAGGGTAGTTCTATGAAGGCTTGTTTTTCTTCATTACTCAAATGTTTGGAACTTCTTCGCAACAACTCTTCTAGGTGTCCAAGTACCTTGCCCGGAGCATCATCTTGATTCTTTGTAAGGACTGTAGCACATCTTTGTTCAGTTGTTTCTTCTATGTATACGGATTCACAAGAGCCTAGCTTCATATTTGGATATACACTAACATCTGAGTCATTTTCATTGACGCCTTGCAATACTTTGTATAACTTTCATGTGTCAATAACGCCTTGAATAATATACAATTGTTCTTTTTCAAAGAGTTCTCTGTTTGATTCGACAAGTCCAATGTCCGAAAGGTGTTCTATTCCTTGTATAATGACTGGTAGCCACATGTAGGAGTTAGCATGTATAGTAATAGTACATTTTGCAACAACTCTGCATGACATTGAAACCTCTCCCCCAATCTAACATTGTATATCAGCATAATTAGTCTGAATGATCAAGTTCATATAGTCAATTTTACTGGCAAACTTAAGCATACAATCTTGTCCAAGGATACCTTCAGGCATAATGTCACATTCAATCACAGTCTGTGCGTATGGAACACCACCAAACACAATACTCTGTAGAACCTGTCCATAAACTTGCAGATGTTGACCATTTACTCCCTGAACTTCTTGTAGTGCAACCACAAGAGCAGGTCGGTTTTCAAAAGGTATCTTTTGAAACACAGCGTGTGACAAAAGAGTAGAAGTAGAGCTACTGTCAACAAGAAACTTTGCCTCGAAACTTTGAATACTTCCAGCTGTATAAAGTCCATTGTCCCATTTTCCTATAACTTCTCCAACCTGACCTAAACGTTTGTTATCTACAGTTTTATCACATGTCTCTTTAGTAACATCATTTTCTCTAGGCTATTGTCCTTCATTCAACCCCTGGCCTAATGAGCTGACGCTCTGCTATTTCCCTGATGTTTATACGGTTCTAAATAGTCCCTATCAACTGCATACTACATGTATTTTGCACAGTAAAATAGTGTTAAATAGATAATTTAAATCTTTCTTACAGAACCATCTGCAGGGTGGAGGTAGCTTTTGCAAGAATTCGAATTGGTCATACATACATAACCCATTCTCACGTACTACAATTGGTCATACATACATAACCCATTCACACGTACTACAATTGGTCATACATATATAACCCATTCTCACGTACTACAATTGGTCATACATACATAACCCATTCTCACGTACTACAATTGGTCATACATACATAACCCATTCTCACGTAGTACAATTGGTCATACATACATAACCCATTCTCACGTAGTACAATTGGTCATACATACATAACCCATTCTCACGTACTACAATTAGTCATACATACATAACCCATTCTTACGTACTACAATTGGTCATACATACATAACCCATTCTCACGTAGTACAATTAGTCATACATATATAACCCATTCTCACGTACTACAATTGGTCATACATACATAACCCATTCTCACGTACTACAATTAGTCATAGATACATAACCCATTCTCACGTACTACAATTGGTCATACATACATAACCCATTCTCACGTACTACAATTGGTCATACATACATAACCCATTCTCACGTACTACAATTGGTCATACATACATAACCCATTCTCACGTACTACAATTAGTCATACATACATAACCCATTCTCACGTACTAAAAGGCGAAGACACGCTTTAGAGCGTTTCTTGCAATGTACCATCCACTGTTAATCACTTTATGATATGAGTGTTTCGACCTGGAACCTACGCACGATCAGTATTACAAAGTGCTTAACATTAAGAAATATTTTGATGCAATAAACGTATTTTGTATTTTAAAATTCTTGAAAGAAGTATACACTTATTCTAAGAAATTATTTTTATACAAGCAACTAGAGCATTTTCATTTTTATGTATATTCCGTCCCTTATTTTCAAGACATTTTCATCTGTCTTTTTGACCGGTACTATTAACCATTTATATCTCAGTTGATCGGGAAGCTTTATTTTTTACAGATACCATCATGTCATTTTGCATTCAACTATTTGATTTTGATATGATAAGAAGCCTTTACTCGTTTTTAAATGATCATACATATAACCTTTTGTATGGCGCTAAATAGTCTAACAGTGCCTGTTGGCCGTTATCATACAAATAATCCATCCATCAATCAAAGATAATCCCTTGTAAGAAATAGTCGTGTATAGATTCATGGTAGTGTGAAGGGGTGAGGCGCAGCATGAGATGAAAAAGATACAATGTCTGTATTTTAACAAATTAAACTACACAATCAACGATTTAAACAGATGTGAAAAATTTGAAACCATAGTTACCTCTCTCCAACTGATTGTATTATGTGCCTCGACAGACCATAATGTCGGGAATACATAGTATAAAGTTCAGAAATGAAGTACTAGATTTTTACGACGTTTGCATTCTATAACCAATGTCGTTTCTTTTTTCATGGCATCATGTATGTCTTTATTCTCTCCACTGGGTTTGGGTTTATACTGGTCTGGTTAGCTTTGTTTATAATGAAAACTTTAATCTATCTCGAGAATGAGAAAGGTATATTAGTAAAATTATGAAATGTTAATTTCATCGTGAACGTGTTATATACCATTAGCCTAAAGTTATTAATTTCAATTTAATCTAATTTGTATGTTTCTCTTCACTATCACGCGTTTACTAAAACAATAGATGTTAAAACATAGACTGTGTATAGACGATAATGCTAACTTCATACGAAATCAAATTCCTATTATTTACTAAAATTACTACATACTTGAAACAAAAATTACATTAATTTGCAAGGTTTTCTAAAAGATATTATATCAGTAGGTTATGTATTGTTTGATATACCGGAGTAGGGATGGAGCGGCTGACAAATAATCAGATAAACTCTAGTTCAGAGTAGATGAACGATACTTATGAACTCATTATACTATTTTCGATTTCGTCAAATATATTTGACTGTCATCATTGTATGTTTATATAATGATTAATTGGACTGAATTCTAAAATTGCATTGTAATCCATTTCTTTAGTAAGCCAATTTAATTTGTTAAGTATGTAAAAGTAACGAGTCCTTGAAATCTCGTGTAAAGATCTTTAATCAGATATTGCGAAGAAAAACAAATCTAAATCAAAAGACTGCCTTGTCGAATCTCAATTTCTTTAGTAAGCCTATTTAATTTGTTAATTAGTAAAAGTAACGAGTCTCTGAAACTTCATGTAAAGATTTTTAATCAGATATTGCGAACATTAAACTCTAGTTCGAAAGACTGCTTGCCCAATCTCAATTTCTTTAGTAAGTTATTTATTTTTAGCACTGCAGTCCAGTCCATTAAACGTGCAACAATGGTCAAAGCATTTGAACTGTTCCCATTTTAAATTAGACTGAAAGGTATTGCAATTCAACGTGTACGGTTATTTGCACATCTAGGGCATTTAGTCATGTATTTCGTGCTCTGGCGTACGTTGGGACTGTTTTCACGCCTGAAAGCAAATATATTTTTGAAATAGACAATAGTTTCTTCGGAGTGCGTTACAAGGACTGATTGCTGTCAGCGTATGAAATGTAGTCGATGAACTCTAATGACATGTAAATAGTTTGCAAGAGAATCATTACAATGTGTATCCTTGCCTCCTTTCAAGCAAACTTTCGCTTTATATCGACACTTACAGTGGAGAATAAATATACAGATTTGTTAGTCAACACTTCATATTTTCTCTTAGTGCATAATCATTTATGCAATACCATTATAGCAACAAGTTACTAAAATAAATATTTCCTTCTTAAAGCCTGCCATTCAGACACATATTACTGTACCATTAAG
This sequence comes from Unio pictorum, assembly GCA_030141615.1. NCBI lineage: Eukaryota > Metazoa > Mollusca > Bivalvia > Unionida > Unionidae > Unio > Unio pictorum. The sequence goes on along the minus strand of JARLTB010000113.1, from coordinate 26,691,489 downwards.
TTACATTAGGATTCAGATTTTGCAATTGTCATCATAGTGATATAGTATAGCAAAGCAATCGGCTTTATATCCGTCAATGCAATTTAGTATCTGTGATTAGTAGAATAGAACTGCTAGGATAAATTATAAACAAAATATATACTTTAATTCCGGAAGTTAATTTACAATCATTTTTCTTATAGAGTGGTAAGCTGTTTCAGTAGTCTCTGTGAAACTTAACAATGATATATTATGAATAAATTATGAATTACAAGTTATTAAAATGTTGATCAAATATTATATATGCTGTTCTGAAGAAAGAAAGAAAGAAAGAAATAAGGAAAGAAGGAAAAAAGAAAAAGAGAATTAAAAGAAGAAAGGACATACAATATGGATATGTCAAGAAATAAAAAGTACAGTCTATGTCGAAAAATATAAAGAGAAAGAGACAGCAAAGATAAAGACAGGACGATAAATATTCACAAATATAGCTTAGAGTCAGCAAGTTGCTGTTGTTTTAGGGTTTAACGCCATTTTCAGCACACGATAGGCTATACATCACGGCCAGTATTTTTTTTTTTGGGGGGGAAGAACCCGGGAAAGCTTCCAGAAAGAACCACCAACCCACGAGAAGCTACTGGCAAGCTTTCTCACATATCCACATTGGCAGAATCAGAGACTTGAACCCACGCAGGCTGAGGTGAGATGGCAGTGATCCGTAACGTAGAGCGCGTTAGACCACTTGGCCACTCGGGGCCGAAAAGTCAGCAAGAATCACGCATTTCTTTACTTCATCTTGATATATAAGATACAAAGCAAAACAATGGAAGTATGAGAACTGTTTCATGTTTTATTTAGTGAGTGATGACATGCATAAGGTACTACATAAACCTTTTTTCTCACTTAGTTTAAGATCTCACTGATCCTACGATCTCAATTATCTTAGGATCCACTTAGCTTAAGATCTCACTTAACTTAGGATCCACTTAGTTTAAGATCTCACTTATCCTAAGATCTCAATTATCTTAGGATCATCTTACATTAAGATCTCATTTATCTTAATATCTAACTTATCTTAAGATCTCACTTAGCTTAGGATCCACTTAGCTTAAGATCTCACTTATCTTAAGATCTCACTTAGTTTAGGATCCACTTAGTTTAAGATCTCACATATCCTATGATCTCAATTATCTTAGCAATCTCCCGTTTTTTATATTTAGCGTTTTTTAGAGGTAGAAGTAGGCTATTAAAAACATGCGATCTACCACAGCAAATCGCTGTCTGGGTTCACTTCATCAGGTGTATGTCAAATGCAACAATGGTAGAATTAACTATACGCATTGACTTAAGTGTGTGTTCATGTGTATAATATTTCAACATGCGATTTTTTTAAGTGCGGTGAAAACGTCCAACGACACTAACGTTCGTGTTGAAATTTTTCGGCATAGAAAACGTTGTTCCTTCTTTGTAAGTTAGTTTAGGAAGCTTACTTTTGAAAGTCAGTGTCTTGGTCTTTATGCCATCTATCTCAGTTTTGCAAAACCAATTTTCGTATTAATTCAGAATACATTTTTGGAAGTGAAAGGTACTGATAGTGGTTGCGAAGGAGTCTTGTTTTCTTGGTTATCGTTTCCACTTCTGAATGCATGTTTTTTCTTTGTTTCTTCTGGCGAAGACGTTGGCAACATTAACGTTTTGACCCAAGACTGTATTGACGTTCATCTAACTGTAGAGGAGAGTGGGAACAAGGGAGTTGGTGCCAGCGGAGTGGATACTGAATCAAGCGGAATTTGAATGATTTCTCTTGCAAGTTCTCCTTTATTTCAATTGTGTCTGTTTCTGCCTTGATTACCTTTCATGACCGACTTAAAATCGATAAGAGTCTATTAAATGAATTAGTTTAAAACTTTTCGATGAAAAGATGAAGATTGTCCCCTGCCGCTGAGATTTGTCTGTATGACATATCAGTTTGACTCGTCATCTGTTCCAATTATTGTTGTAACTGTGACATCCCCGTGAGATTAGGATTTAGATGTAAATGGAGTGTAAGATGTTCATATCAATCAATGAGTTTGTAAGGCATTGATATCAACTCTAGTCCTTCCATGACAGTCCAATGTACACGTATGATGCCTTTTCAGAAATGAGGTGTTTTTATCTTGTCATAATGCTTCATAATGCTTCATAAAAGTGTCCCTGCATTTGATCATAACAAAGTTGCAGCAACAAGGAAGGGTCATATCAACAAAGATAGAAATCATCTTTTCTTTCGACTCATGTTTTTCTTTCATTTTGGCCTTTTGATAAAGAATCCCATCGATGCTTCCCTAATAATGTTTATGTAGTGTGGATAAAGTATCTTTCCTTTCAAACCATTCACGCAACATTCACATACTGGATTGATAATTTCTTTCTGATGCTTTTTGAATGATGTTTCCGCCTTGATAGACAGGATTTTGCCAGAACCAACAACACATAACAATGTTTGCATTAAAGTTTCCTTTTTATTAGTTTCTTTGGAGCAATATGGCGGCTTGATAAGGTGATTCTTTAATTCAGTTAGATATGTTGTTATTCTCATAATGCCATATGTGTTAGTTGATCTGTTTTTTGCATGTTTCAGCATACGTGTAGACACTGTAGATATAGAGATATAAAATGGAATTTAAGACGTAAATTGAGGCTGTTTCAGAAAAGTATATACAAATAAAATTTATTACAGTTGCCTCTGATATGGTGTGTCCAAAACAACAACGTCTTTAACCTAAGAAAAAACTATGAGGTAACCATATTTTTGTTAAAACCCCATGCTTGACACCAGCAAACATAAACAACAAAAGTGTTAAGGGATCAGGTAAAACTAATAGGGAACTCTTTAAGGTGCTCCTTGGTGACGGCCCACTGACCCTTTCCATACCCATTCATACAAATTCAAATATTAGATTTACCTTCATGCATGACTGATTATTGAATGAATATAAATATTTGTTTCTTATTTTGAGTTTGCATCTCTTCGAGGTGTATTTGCTTTAAGCGTCTTCTCTTCACAGTTTTTAATTAACAAAATGATGAACAAAAATCAAAGATTGATTAGGTAGAGTTTGATGATGCCGGAACACAACATTGACATCTGGTACATTAGGGGAAAATATAATTTGATTGCATATGCACTTCTATACGATAACTAATTACTTTACTTTGTGAATATGCTTAAGTAAAGAAAAGGTGGTATTATGTATATCCATACAGTGTGTATGACCTCCTTCTGTAAATGTAGGCAGATGACTTTCCTGCTGTCTAAACATATAAGTAACATACTACAAAGCTGATGCTTGAATAGTATTTAAAATGCTATATTATCATTATCATCATCATTATAATTATTATTATTATTATTATTATTATTATTATTATTATTATTATTATATTTGAAGGTAAACATGTTTACGTGAGTTTGTACAGAGTACCAACGTATTCACAATCTGAAATCACACAATACCTACTGTTTATCATAACCATTTCTTAAATTTTAGTAATATACCTAATATTGTTGACGATTTATAATGTTCGTGAAATGAACTGTCGACCATCAGCGTTGTCCTCATATAGTAGCTCGCTTTTATAAAAACGGAAAATAATTAATTGTTTTAACATCATGCTTTATATAAGCAAGTTGTGCTTTGTTTTGAAGATTTTGTTTATTTATGTATCTAAATTACTTTTTCCGACATTACTGTGTATTCATTGAATTATAATTTGTATTATAATATTATGATACAACAAGAGAGCTAGCACGTTCAGCGAACTGGCACATTACCAGATTTAATATCAAATTCATTCGGAAAATGATTGCAATCCAATATTAAATACGTTTGGACTTGTGACAGAACTATATGTGGAAGAAATACACATCATTGTGCTGCATCCATATGTTATAAAACAAATAAAGACGAACAGAATTGTGACCTTCACAAATGGCCTTGACCATTCAGCTAGACAAGAACCATTATATGATATTGTATTAGTCTTGATTACAGTGCAACAAGTGATTTGCGTCAATGTATGTTCACAAATTTGAAATTTACTGCATATACATATATCATACACGTCTTAAAATTCTTTTCAGGGCTATATTCTTCATTCGTCTTTGGCTTGCATCAATCATCATCTACGGTGTTTTGGTGGAGATTACTACTGTTACTGGGTGCCCACTTGCTTGTAGATGTAGTGATTATACAAACCGTAGCATCTACGTGGAATGTTTCATCACGAATTACATTCATGCTGTTATATTGCACAATACATCTCTCCCAGATCACACAGTCAGTGTCTTCATCTCTGTTAGCACGTACATAAATCAAATTCCTGATGCAGTTTTTCAGGAACCTTCCTGGAATCAGGTATTGCATTTAAAACTCGACGGTAATGGAAAGATTACATCTTGGCGGCCATCAATCCAAACCTTTCAATCTTTAAGATCTGTACGATATCTGTATCTAAGAGATGCTGGAATAACGTATATAGAAAATGGATCATTTAGTGAACTTCCGGATTTAATTGTATTGGACCTTAGCCAAAATAGGGGATTGCATTTGATCGACTTAACCAATGCAATGGTGGGTCTTTCTTCACCAAATCTGCAAGTGTTCAATGTGAGTGGGGTCAATAGCCAAGAAGACACGGGTCTGTTCACTGTAGACCATTCATTTATGGAAAACCTACGAGGAACAAGATTGATAGTTTTGGATATAAGCTGGACAAGAATCATTGAATTTACGGTACCGTTTAGATATTATATGCCTTATTTGGAAAGCTTTAATGCATCAGGAACACCGCTCTTAGGTCGAAGCTCATGTCTGAGTGAAATGTACGTTATGGACAGTCTAAAAGAATTGGTTCTTGATAAATGGCCACAATTTACAAGATCTAGATCCGTTAGAAGATCTGTTACAAATGAATGCATTTATGCTAACCTTTCAAATAATGGAGACTGTTTCAATAGCCCACCAAATCTTGAAATTGTATCCTTCATTGATTCAACTATTAATATCTCTTACATATTTGAACGAAATGGCAAAATATGCATTAATCCTAACAATACCATCAGGCGCATAAACCTCTCAGGTGTGCAGTGGACAGTTTCAAAATTATTTTCGTCCATTACAGGTTTTCAGCATTTGGAAGAATTTGATATAAGTCGTACATCATTGACTGATCTTCATCAAGACAGCTTCCGGTACTTTCCGACATTACAGATCTTGCATATGGCTGGCAATTCATTTTCTGGAGTTATACCGTCCACGTTTTCTAAATTATTTGTTTGGAACGGAAATCTTTCCCACTTGAACATATCATGGAATAAAATTAACAGTTTACCTTCCGATTTACTCATTACAAATATGCAGATAACTGTGTTAGATTTGTCACACAATTATTTGCAGTCATTTGCACTCATGTTTCATAAGAATTCTCTTCTAAAGCTAATTGACCTATCATACAACGTGCTAGTTGTCTTTGAGCCAGTGTTTCGTGATTTTATTGGACTTAACATATACATTGCTGGAAATAACTTGCAGTGCGATTGTTCTAACACGTCTATACAAATGATTACTTGGATGCTTTCTTTACAATCTAGTAATAAAGTTCAATTATTGCCACCTAATGTCACTTGCGTATACGACCACAGTGTGGTTGTAATTTCAGAATACAGTTCATCTTCTTTACAAAGTGACTGCAGATCAGATATTGCGGCTTATGCTTATGAGAGTGGCTCTTTTATACTTTTTGCTGTAATTGGAATTGTTGCAGCCTCATTTGTTGCAGCATGCCTAATGTTTGGTATCTGGTGCTATAGGATAAAGAAATGTACTATTAGTAGTCGAACTGAGAATCAGATTCATTTGCAGAACAATGTTGGAATAAACATGTTTCCTGAGAGTCAACCAGATTATGCAGTATTATTGTCTTTTAGCAGCAATGATAAAGACTTTGTTATTGAGTGCGTATGGCCAAAACTGGAAACGAAACTTAAGTGTTTGCTTAAAAAGGAAACAAAGTTAGTTTTTGTTGGGGATGCTAATTTTGATGTGGGAAGGCAGATTTGCGAGGAGGTCATTTCAGCTGCATCTCGCTGCTGGTGTACGGTTCTGATTATATCAAACAGTTTTCTGGAAAGTGACTGGTGTTTGTTCGAAGTCCAGTCTGCGTGGAATAGCGGGTGTCGAATTTTCCCACTTTTTATTGAGAAATGTGATGGACGCAAGGCAAAGGGAATAATGAAAGTGGTCTGTAGGGATATGGTAAGGCTGATATGGCCCAAGGACAGAGCTGATCTACAAGAACTCCTTTTTGATTCATTGTGTGCACAGATCGTACAACACATCCATTTGTATGAACAATCAATATAATATAACTACAAATACGCATTGTAGAGGAAGACGATATCGTAATACAGTTAAACGCGTGTTTGGGGTAATATTTCTAATGGTGCGGATTTAATCCTGAAGTTAATGACGTAACATTAAGTGTATTCACGCAGTCAGCCAGGAATTATGTAACATTTTCTTTCTCTGTTTCTAAATTACCTTAACACTTCAGTTGTTGATATTATTAATCAAGCTTACTAAGTTAATTGTTCGCAAACAACCACCGATGGAAAACTGCTAACGAAGCATGAAAAATGTTTGTTTTATACAAAACGGATTATGTTCGAACACATTTGCACTAGACTGCTTTGAAATCAAACATATTGCGACGCCTGCAAAAACAAATAGTTCGTAACGCCGCAAAGGAACTACCAACTTATTAATGTGTCCTTCTGTATTTTGACAATATTCGTAAGCAATGGATACAATATACTTTGTATGCACTTTTATGAGTTTCGTTAGTAGTTTTCTAAATACATATATTTTTTATTATGAGAATTGGACGTTATGTCATTTACTGAATTCGTAAAGTCATAAAACATGAACATCAGTCGCACATCCTACGCAGCAGAGGTGAACATACCAAATTGTCAGTAGTTTTTAAAAAAAACAACCTATAGGTTCCTTCAAAAATGCAATACAAGCGTCAATAATGATAAACATTGTGCAGCGTAAAACGCCAGTGTTTAAGCAGTCCTTTTAATGAAAATGAAGCTTCATATGAAATGAATTCAAATGCGTCAATAACGCAAACCCAATTACTTTATCAAGGTTAGCACACTTTTGTTATTCACGCATACTTGTCGAATTTATTTACCGACCAAAAGTGTAAAACACAAGGTCATTCACGGTTGGTCGTTATCCTCCCCTGATGACTTTAGACTTTACAGTATGAGTCATGGGTGTGTGTACAAATAGTAAAGACTCCCTCAGCCAAATATAATATGATTGTTACGTGCTTAGGCTCGAATAAGCAGCAGCACAGAAAGAGTGAAAACTAAAAAGCTTGTAAAACTTTAACAATGAAATTTATTGAGTACAAATATTTTCGTAAGAGAAAATAAATTAACTTACTGTTTTAGAGAATCAAGTCCAAAAATAATCCAATATAGAATTCACAAAAAATAATCCACTAATTTAATTGCAAGAGTCCTGATAAATAAATGTCCTAATAGTTACCGGCTCGAATCTTGACGATGTAAATCAGTATGGACGACGATGTCACGTGATTTAATCAGTTCTTATTTTTATAATCATCTAAATAAAAATCTATGAGCACATATTCTTTTCCAGATAAATAAAATAATTCCTCTTGCTCCAACGAATTGACACAATTCCCGGTACAAGGTAATTAAAAATATAACTCAAACAGAAGATACAACATAATATTATAAAAGCCCAAATTCTACTGGCTTTTCTCTTACAGTACAATAATTTCAATGCCCGTTTTTCGTGAACAGGAGGGATCACGTGATTTTCCAGAAGGTCATAGAAAGAACGTACGATCATAAAAACACGAACGCATGGAATGATCTAGATGAAAATCAGCCAATCATTTTTAAAGTAAAGCTCTAATGCCCTTGGAATTAACCAATCAATTCAGAAGCTTGTTTATACTCTGAAGCAAGACCAGAAATGAGGTTAACAAGCAAGGTCAACACCTGTGTTTACAGATAAAGTATAGATCAATGTAATTTTCCAGAAAACACTTCCAAACTTAATGAATTGTAAACCCAAAAATTACAAAACTGAATTTTACAATTATAAATAAATGAATTAAATCAAATAGACGTAACACCTTCCCGCATAAAATAAAAGAAAAGGTTTATATGATAATTCTTTCTTTTTATCACAAACCAATTTACATCTGAGATTAAAAGAACTCGTAACAAATTACACAGTGTATATAACATCTTATTATACACGGGAAAGAGCGTCTACAATTATATTTTCTAGAAACAGCCTCAACATTAGCATCTATTGGTTTAACCTGTCCATGTCCAACAATATATCCTAAGAAAGTCATACTAGCACGGCAGAACTCAATTTTAGATACATTAACAGTCAGACATGCATCAGTGAGTCTGTCAAAGAATCTTCGAATTGTTGCTAGATGTTCTCTCCAGGTGTCGTTGTAGATGATGACGTCATCTATATAGGCATCACAGTTTTCTAGACCAGAGGTAATCATATTCATGAGAAGTCGAAATGTACTTGGTGACCCTTGTTAAAGTCCATCTGGAGGAACACATGTTGCGATTTCCTTTGCTCTTTCCGTAGTGGAATCTGCCAAAATCCTTTCAGAAGGTCAGATTTGGTGACATACTTGGCATTCCCAATTTTATCAATTCAATCGTCAATTCTTGTCAATGGGAATGAATCTGTTTTTGTCACACTGTTCACCTTCCTATAATCAGTACACATACGGAAAGTTTTATCTGGTTTTGTAACAAGTATGCCTGGTGAACTCCAATCACTTTTACTGGGCTGGATAAATTCATTCTCCAGCAAATATTGAATTTCCTTTTTTAAGTATTCCTGTTTGAGTGGATTCATGATTCATCCTGTATGGATATTGTTTAACAGGTTTGGAATTTTCAATTTCAACGTCATGAACAATTGTGTTTGTCCTTGTAGGAATATCTGGAAATATGTGCTCATACTCAAATAATAAGAGTTTCAGTTCATTTCGTTCTTGCACTTACAAATGTGAAAATTTCTGGTCTAGATTTTTCTAAATTGAAAAGATTCATCATTTCAATATCAGTCATCATTTCAATATCAGTAGAATCTGATCATATTCCTTCACTGAGTGAGACAGGTACAACTAAATTAATTACATGTTTAACATGGCAATCTCTTTCAATATACTGGTACTCCTATTATTTATTTAGATCCCAGGAGCACTGATAACATAACTTAACTAATTCATTTTCTGCTTAACCTTGTAAAGGCCGTTATACCTAATTTGAAGGAAAGTAAGAAGAATGAACAAGAGTAACACAACTCCATTATCACACTCAAAAGTTCTCTCCCTTGTATTTCATTCAAACCATATGTTCATTTTTAACTTGAATTGCTGAATGCCCAATTCATTCATAACTTGCTGGAAAATTCCAGACATGAAATTTGAACCTTAATAAAACTAAATAGATTTGGGAAGGCCATACTGAGTAATAAACTTCATCAAAGATTTTACTATTGTTTAGGATTTTATATTCCTTAACGGAATAGCCTCTAGAAACCTTGTTGACGCACACATAATGGTCAACAGGTATTGGTTACTTGACTTGGTCCTGGGAAAGGGATCTACACAGTCTACCATAATTCTACTGAATGGTTCGTCAAAGACAGGAATAAGTTGCAGATGAGCCTTATGTATCTTCTGATTGGGTTTTCCTACCATTTGACAAGTATGACAAGATCTACAGTATTTGGCAACATCACTTTTGATTTTTGGCTAACATAAGTGGGTCAAGATCTTGTGATAAGTTTTATTAATCCCTAAATAACCAGCCGAAGGAGTTTCATGGGCCAGATTAAGTATTTCCTGTCTGTAAGGTTTTGGAACTACTATTTGATAGTTCACCGACCACTCATCACCAGCAGGCACTTCGGGAGGTCTCCATTTTCTCATGAGAATTCCATTTTTAATGAAATAACAGACAGGAACTTCATTGGCTTCAGTCTCATTTATGACCCTTTGAAACAAACAGGAGATCTCAGGATCTTTTTCTTGATCGACAGTGACTGTCGTTTGTCACCCTGATTGAAATAAAGAGAATGAGTTGTTAAAAGAGGATCAATATGATCAATACCTTCTGATTGATCCAAACAAGGACTTAAAGTGACCTCATAACAAGCCTGACATATTCAAATGTTAGCTAAGGGAATACTGTCTTCAATTACATTCTCAAGAGCTTTCTTTGCCATATCTCTGGTAACTGTACAAGCTTGTAATATCTCAGGGAATACTTTTTCAATTGGATCAACTTTTTGATCCAAATTAGGCTTGTCAGTTACAAGAGTATTAACCACAACCTTGTCTCCAGCTAAGTCGATGCCTAGCAATAAATGTATGCCTTCAACGGGTAAATCCGAGACTGTGCCTATTGTCACAGGTCCTGACACTAAGTCTGATGACACATTTACACAATGGAGAGGAACATTAACAAAGCCGCACTCTACTCTCTGAATAAAAACACTTTCATTAGAAGAAGACTTCTCAGAAAAAGGCAAAGTACCTGACAATAAAAGACTCTGAGAAGCTCCTGTGCCCCTTACAATTTTAATAGGGGTGGGATTGGACCCAAGAGTGATATAGAACCCTTCGATATGAATGGTTCATAACTCTCAATAATAAAATCAGACTGGGATTTATTAGACCCAACAAATGTATTGCTTTCAATACATCACTGTGACATTGACCTCATGGAAAGAAGAGCATTTAGAACAGGTCTGTCTTAATTATGATGCCTATTTTTCAATTTGTAGCAATCAGAAACAACATGTCCTTTTTTCTTAAAATAGATACACGTCGGAAGAAACAAGGATCTAGAATCAAACTTCACTGAAGTTTGATTTTTGAAAGTTGTGTTAGTTTGAGTTTTAGCAGGGCTTATATTAGGCTGAAATACTTTTCTGCCAGAAGATTGTCGAGTAGAAGTCTTGTTGACAAAAGGAACTTTATGTGTCAAAGAATATTCGTCAGCTGCTCGACCAGTATTCTCTAAAGTTTCAATCCAATGCTCATCAAGATAAATGTTAATGTCAATATGGACACAGTTCTTGAACTCTTCAATTAATATAATTTGCTTGAGATTTTGATTATCTTGTTCGACTTTCTTGGCTAAGCACCATCTATCAAACAACTGCTCTTTTTCGCTAGCAAATTCGACATGAGTTTGTCCAGCTTCTTTTCTGTAATTTCTGAATTTTTGCCTATAAGCTTCAGGAACTAACTCATAACCCTTTAAAATGCATTCCTTAACCACATCATAGTCACTACTTTGCTGAATGGACAGTGAAGTGTAAATTTCACAAGCCTTACCAGTAAGTACACATTGTAGTAACTGAGTCCAGTTCTCCCTTGGCCACTTTAAATTTTCTGCAACTTTTTCAAAACGAATGAAGTATTTGTCTAATTCTTTTTCTCTGAAAGGCGGCACTAATCTAATATTCCTTGCTAAATCAAAACTTGACTTTGGGTTTGATGTATGATGGTGATTTTCACTTGCCAGCTCTAATTCTTTCATTTTAATTTCATATTGTAATTGTCTTTCTTTCTACTCTCTCTCTCTATCAATCCGCATCTGCTCTTTTTGTAATTCAATTTGCCTTTCTTTCTCCTCTCTCTCAATCCGCATCTGCTCTTTTTGTAATTCAATTTGCTTTTATTTCTTCTCTCTCTCTCTCTCTCTCTCTCTCTCTCTCTCTCTCAATCCGCATCTGCACATTTTGTAATTCAATTTGCCTTTCTTTCTCCTTAATTTGCCTTTCTTTCTCCTTTTCTTTTCATTTTGTAATTCCAGCTTCTTCAACTCTAATTCCATCTTGAATTTTAATTATAATTCCTTTAATTTTATGTCAGAGTCTGATGCAGATTTACTCAACGAAATCAGAGCACTTTTTTCCAAAACATCCTTTTCCACCAAATACTGGACCAAAATCTTTTTGATATCTTGTTTTGTTAAAGAAGCCTTGACTTCAGAAAGATCAAATTTTCTGGCAAGTTGAATCAACTTATCTTTTTCGAAAAGATCTAATCGCTCCTGGGTAGGATTAGAAAGAAATATTTCTATGTTAGAATTCATTTTAATACAAGCCTGTCAGTATGACTAAAGATTTAAAATTTCAAAAACTAGGGGAATTCAAATTTAAAACAATTTTAATTTTAATCTCAGAGAAAAATTCTAGCCAATTTCCAATTTATCTCAATTCCGAGACGAGATCCCAATTTATATGTTACGTGCTTAGGCTCGAATAAGCAGCAACACAGAAAGAGTGAAAACTAACAAGCTTGTAATTCTTGAACAATCAATTTCTTGAGTACAAATATTTTCATAAGAGAAAATAAAAAAACTTACGGTTTCAGAGAATCAAGTCAAAAAATCCAATATAGAATTCACAAAAATAATCCACTAATGGAATTTCAAGAGTCCTGATAAATAAATGTCCTACTATTTCCCGGTTCGAATCTAGACGATTTGATCCAATATGGACGACGATGTCACGTGATTTAGCCAGTTCTTGTTTTTATAATAATCCGAATGAAAATCTATGAGCACATATTCTTTTCCAGATCAATAAAAAAATTCCTCTTGCTCCAAGGAATTGACACAATTTTCAGTACAAGGTAATTAAGAATATAACTCAAACAGAAGACACAACTTAATATTATAAAAACCCAAATTCTACTGGTTTTTCTCTTACAGTACAATAATTTCAATGCCCGTTTATCGTAAACAAGAGGCATCAGGTGATTTTCCAAAAGGTCATAGAAAGAACGTACGATCATAAAAACACGTACGTATGGAATAATCTAGATGAAAATCAGCCAATCATTTTTAAAGTAAAGCTCTAATGACCTTGGAATTAACCAATCAATTCAGAAGATTGTTTATACTCTGAAGCAAGACCAGAAATGAGGTTAACAAGCAAGGTCAACACCTTTGTTTACAGATAAAGTATAGGTCAATCTAATTTTCCAGAAAAATCTTCCCAATTTAATTAATTATTAACCCAAAAATGACAAATTTGAATTTGACAATTATAAATAAGTTATTTAAATTAAATGGAAACAACATTACCTTTAGACATATACGATATCGAGAGCGAGGATCATGTAAATTTGTTGTGATACAATCACGAGGAATCGCTTGTGCTTTTGAGACGAAGCTTTACACTTGATCATATCTATGCCCACTGAACAACAAATATGTGGGATGTTTCTTAGTCTGTCGGTATCAACACCAGTATTGTCAACCAGAAGATTGCACTTATCTCGGATCACATTATTTGCACATATTGCCAAGTAACATATACAATATTGGTGTTTTTGTGTCTGCAACGGACAAATATTTTAGCATCACATCAACATTTACTACGTGATTGTTGATGCCACTGTTGAGAGGAGGGCATAATGCTACACATTGCGATCAGACAATAGTTCAACAGTTTATCTTAACACTTCCGGAGTGATAATTTAGATGTCAGTATACTCAAGAAATATCCTTGAACACAGTTTTGGTGGACAACATTTCTCGTAAATGGGTTATAAGACTGCCAAATGTGATAGTCGCATAAAATAATTAAATTACAAGTGGTAATTCTATGAAACTATACAATGCAATCGCAAAGAAACGCATACAAGTATAACAACATGACTAATTATCAAAACAAACAATACTAGGGAATGTGTGTGTCAGATATTAATATGAACTGATAAACTTGAAGGTGGGAAGGAAAAAGCGATTGGTACAGTCAGTAGTGTAATCACACGTAAAATGTTTAGGGCCGTAAAATACAAAGATTGTCCTTCAATCTGCAAAGTAGATTTAACTCCTCATCCACATGGATTTGTACGTGAACAATCACAGGTAATACAAGTAATACCTGAAGATATGCACTTACAACAGCCTTCACTTTTGTGAAGGATGATTTGAACTGTCTCGTCGAAGTCGATTACACTCAAGACATATCAGCATCACATTTTCGCGCGTGGCCAAGATTGCTAATTATTATATTCACGGTAAATTATCGTTGGTTATTAGGAGAATACTGCCACAACGTTACTGTGCCACAACAAACACAATTATTATTTTGTTGTTGTTTCTGATCCGTGATAAACTTAACCTCATGATCGAGGTGACACTTCTGTGTCACACTGCTGATGAATCGTTCTTGATTTCCTTACATATCATATAAGAGCGATGTATTGATTTCCTGAGCTTGATTGTTATTCGTTGTGCAGCCTATAATAGCCCCCCCCCCCTCCTCCATAGATGAGTCATTGTTCTGACGCACGAAACCGCTAGGTAAACAAGGTAAGACAATGCAATACGATCATGGACAATCCAAATATTATTATCCGAAATAATTAATCCCTGTGGTGAATGATTACGAATAGCAAATCCTAATGTTCATGGAGAATTATCCATCGTTTAGCAAACTCATCAATATTAACAGGAACAACAACAATATTTTAAAGATCGAGCTTTTATTTCTACTTTGATTCTGGAATAGGTCCCGAAATTTCAACTTCAACATTTCGTTTACGTGGATCTCCCGGCTTATAAAATTATGGCACAGGTAGATATAAAAACGTTTCTTTATGTGACATAAATAATTGTTCCTGAACTGAATACTCACTATCTTCGTATATGCAACTGTCAAACCATCAGGACTCCACAAAATCTAAAAATTATCTTTATTTGTTTCTGGAATTTCCTTGCTGCAGACAGATTAGCCTTTTGAACTCTTTCAGGGTCGTATCAAGTGTCCGGGGATAATTAAGTATTTCTTCATAATAAAATACGAATTATTTCAACAAGTGATACCAAAAGAAATGGTTGTTGACCATGATCACCACACATGATAACAGCAGTATGCCGAGTAATAACATCTAAAGAAACATTTTAAATCCGTCGTCGGATAAAGTGCATATCTCATCCCATATAATAAGTTTAAGAATATATTCCTCACCCATTTGTTCAGTTGACTACGTAACTCTAAAGCCGGTATCAATAAGTATGATTATCATCGATACTAATTATCGAAACATACCTTATCAACGAAGTTTGTTAATGTGCATACTGTGGGGAGTGACCGTTGATGTAGCTCACAATTATTCCTAATTTAAATCCGTCTTATATCCGATTCGTTAACATTAGTTTAATTTTAAAATCTATTTGTATTTGTTTTATCAGCAGTTATGAATTCGAACTTGGAATTATCGACAACAACTTTTGTTCAATGTCGTTATGATCCTATGATCCTCCTGGTGTACATTTTCCAATTATTCCTTTGCCAAGACCTATCAATTTCAATGTCTCTGATATCGTAATTGATATATCCATTCTCACCTCACCTACGACGAGTTTTTGCAGCCAGACTTGTTTTGTGGACGATACGATATTATTGCTTCATTCACTGTTTACGGTATTAATATACTTGCATCTTTGCATCAAGCATCCATCGAAATAAAACTATTGGAGTTGAACCACGTTTATTGACTGAGATGACGTTCTTTTACTCGTATGTAGTGTTCCGCAAACTGTCGTATTCTTATACGATACAACTGTGTTGTATATCTGCAAGAAATTCCAGACGTCTTGGCCTCCATGAATTTTCCTCCTCCGGAATGGTGAACAAATTACTGAGTAATTGTTTAATAATATAAACATCGTTCGTGTATTTAACCAAATTTTTCTGACATCTCGCCACGGAGAAATTGTGTATGATAAAGATCGCAACAAGGCTGTACAAGCTCGTCATAATAACTATCCTCGGAATGTTGAAACAACGACACTGATACAGGTTCACTCTTTCTGCTACTACTGTAGCAATTGAACTTATCACCATCATTAAAATAACTTTTCGATTTCATGAAAAGAGTGGTATTTGCGATCTCTATGGAAGCTCCCTTCGATTTATATGTTAAATTGTACAAAATCTTACCAGTCAGTGTCTTCATCATTATTGAAAACTGTAGTGATTTAATTCCAACTCAGTAACGCCACTGTTCGTATTATATTTTTGGTTAATCCGCTTGGTCCATTCATTGCTTGTTTTGCGTCTCAGATCAGTTAAACCCTTTACATGTGTCGTATGAAAAAAGTTTTATAACTCTTTCAGCAGCACAATTTAAAATCAAAATGTTCATTTGCTGCAAGTTATCAAGACTAGATTTATCATTCAAAGGATATATCGGATACATAACGGCCGTCACAGGATGTGCTCGCTTATTATATGGTTTGTCAAAACCCATCAGTATTACTTGTTTGTAATTTTTAAATAACATTGACAATATCCTCAGCGCGATTTAATTCTCGATATAATATAGTTTGACACGGATACTTCGTGTTATTTCAGTGGCGTATCACACGGTGGCGTCTGCCACCGCGGAATCTACCGCCACGATAACGTTTATGCTAAAAGGATATCTTTGTTCAGCGTCAAGATCATTAATAAGTGCCCTTGCTCGCTGCTCATTCATAGCATATCTTTAGGAGTTATCGTCTTGTCTAATTTGGAAAGTTGCTCATATATGCGACGCACCATTATTGCAAAACGTTCTCTTAGTGACACGGATGCGATTGAATAAAATCTAACTCGTCAAATCAACATCATATAGAGTTCGCCTCGGCAAATCATGTGGTTATTATGTCTAGATCGAATCTCGTTTGAGACGGTTTCATCGCAGATAATCTTGTAAATTCTTCAATTATATAGTTTAGGTAAATATAAATTAAAACTAAACTGCAATTTAAACTATACAATGATTAGAGCAAAACAGTTGCAGGTAGTTGTTGATTCGATCTACAAGTCCTTGTGTAACTGATTTCCGTAAATGCTACCTGCAGAGTATGCAATATGCTATTCAAGGAAAGAGCCATCTTAGAAGTGTAACAAAGAGGTCTAGGGTGAACGCAATTTTGCGTAGACTGTGGAGACAGACAATACGGAGTTTCAAACGGTACGTACGATAAACAAAGGACGGCTTAGAATCTATTAACAAATGGTAGATATTATCTTTCTAGACTAGTGGGATCTATCGAAGTAAGTAGATATCATTTTACGTATGTTTTCAACATTTAAAAAAGCCATATATACTAAATTAATGGAACCACATAAAAAGCGTCGACTAATTTGTAACGCATATTATCATCAAGAATTATGAATTATGAGGGATCGAGTGCTAGTGTCATCATAAACTGTGAACTAAAACGCATCGTCGGCTCGGTTGATAATGCCTGTTAATCGTATTCACTGTTGGAAAAGTGGTATATATCCTACAAATGTATTCATGTGTGTTATAATGGTGTAATCAGAAATAGATTTCTGATTGATTATATTAACGATTAAAACCTTTTTATGTACTAGAATAATCTTCAGGCTATTACACGTGTAGAACCGGGAACGGGGAAATTCTGGGAAATTTTATTTATCATGCAAGACCAGTTAAATCTGTAAATTTTCAGACAGGCGACAAAATATGCAGCTGCCAAATATTTCGGTATTTGCCAGGTCTCGGTAAAACGTGATGCAGGTAATATTACCAACTAATCATGTTCAAAACAATTACAAACAAACAATGGAATTCTTTTATCTAACTCCACGTGACGGGAAATACCTCCGTCCAGACATGCCAAAATGTTTAAACAGTAACCTTGTTTGTAGTGCAATGCGTTTTTTTACACGAAGTAAAACTACTCTGTAACGTTCTTCACTTGTTTAGGGTTCACAATGATAATACCTGTTTCTTTTAAAAACGTTATCTTCTATGTGTTGCACCATGACGTTGAACTTAACACTAGTCAAGGAGATGAAGGAGCACTGAAACGTTATACGTTAATATGTGTTACCGACGATTTGTTTCATGACGTAGATTAATAATACTCTATATAAGTGGTATGTTGGCACCGTGTTCGTTACACCAACATTACGTACAACACGCAGAGGTGTTAACGTGGTTACATGATAATTATACTCATATCTAAATGCTGTCATTCCATCATCGATTTTTGTAACGATGTCATACTCTAGATGTTGCTATTGTCGACGTATTTCCTTCATTATCATTTGAGTTTGGTTATATCAAATTAACAACCCTCTTTTCTACAATATTGACAGAACCAGTCCTTGCAACGTCAGTTGTATCAACGCATTTACCTGATCTTAGATCTGAGCGTTGTGTTATTGCTGTCCACGTATATTTTGTTGCGACATCATAGTCTGGTTTTGGTTCCCTCACATGTATAATGTTATTTCTGCTAATGTTGCGATTGCCATACATAATAAGACCAAGACGATAACTTGGTCGCCCCTGGAACACGCAGAATAGTAGTGTTTCATAGCTCTGTTTAATTGGGTCGGTAATTGGTAACGCAATGAAACAACTCTAAATTATTTGATGTTAATTTATTAGCACCATCAAGTACATCAAAACTGGAATGGGAAGATCAAAACGTATTTGATTTAGCGAAGTGTTCCGGGTAATATCCCATCTGATTCGCGAGAGGCTTCACCGTACCTCGAATGGCGGGTTCATGGCAGTCTTAGACACTTTCTGGAAGTCAATAGTCTCCTTCCTGTTGCATTCGTTAATGCCATCACATCATCAATTTCAATGGCACCAAGTGCAATTGCTTTTGCAGCAGCCGAGTGTTCAGTGGCTATCACCGCTGGTATAGTTGCAGGTTGAAATATACGACCGTCTTAGAGATGTCTTGAATGGCACCCACAGACAGATCTTTTATAATACACTATCTTTCGTCGTTGACGGCTTGTCAAGAATAATCGATTTAGAACCTTCCTATCGCTTGCGATTGCTCCTGATTTCAGTAATATTTCAATTCCAGACGTATCTTCTAAAGGTGATCGTATCTTTTTTAAATGACCAGGATTCAGTTTAGTATTCTTAACATAATAATATGACATTATCAGACCATGAGTGATTTTATTAATGATC
Source organism: Unio pictorum (assembly GCA_030141615.1). NCBI lineage: Eukaryota > Metazoa > Mollusca > Bivalvia > Unionida > Unionidae > Unio > Unio pictorum. The sequence goes on along the minus strand of JARLTB010000113.1, from coordinate 26,672,394 downwards.
GTGCAATGAACCACGGGTGATCTAGTTATATAGTTTCCACTGGGGCATCAATGACGTGTATTCGTCCATCAACATCTTCAACCAGCTTTGTTTTATCTGAGTATAACAGCAATTGCTCCATAGCCACTGACAGGCAGTTGTGCTACAAAAGCTGGGACATGTATGTAAACGACTGGTTGTCTGAGCAAGTCCAAGTGTTCAGCTGAGACATAATAGATCGGATATAATATTGTGAAATCCCTCTCAGATATCTGCAAACCAAAATCAGTATTCTAATCATGCCCCATGAATGTCATCAATAGATGATAAGCAATTGCAACATGATTATTACCAAAATTCAGCAACACGTCTTTAGATGGTTCTTGGTGTCCGTTGATTCTCAGAGAAACTTAATTAACACCCAAACGTGTCAAACACCACTGGATTTTTTTCCTACTATTCTACACTGGCATAACCCTGAAACGACATGATGGAGTCATTGTTGGCATACAAAACGCATTTTTGTTAGTATTGCTTTACCTCATTCAACCAGCAACACGCCATATTGAGCCATTGTGTGTGGGTTTTATCTCATACGTTCCATAGTATGTTGAGCGCCAAATATAACTTGCCTGGCATGCCTGCAGAATCCAAAGATATGTGATAGTAGATGTACACATGAAACTTCGTCATCAATGCGATCCGAATCCCAAGTTGATATTTTCATATATTGATAGTTCTGCCTTGAAAGTTTCAGGCCAGGCAGCTTCTCATACATCACCTTCTCCAATGTTTATGTGATATGGCTGATCAGTGGTATATCTTGCTAACATCATTGACGGACCAAATGCCGTTAAAAAGCAAAATCAAAGATTGAGAGACATTATTCAAGTCTACATTCCATAAAAATTAAAATTTCTGCCGTCAAGAAATATATACTTATATCCTGAACGTACAGCTCGAGTCTTCCGTATGTGCCATGTACACGCGCATTAGAAGAGTAATATATATATATATATATATATATATATATATATATATATATAATAACGCACCGATTCATCCTTAAGGACTGATGCGTCCATGAATAATGCTGGATTTGATACACGCTTGAACATTTTATTATATTTGCTGTCGTCTAACACGACGACCAATTCTCGCTATTATACTTTTATCAGCTGCCACTGTTCATTTGCAGTTTGATTATTGATTTTACTGACGTTTGATGAAATCACGTCAGTGCTGGGTAATTTTACTGAGTCCAGTGCTTGAGTATCACTGATTCTTGAGAATCTTTTAATAGCAATAACACCAACAGTAATAATATCTTTATCAGGAACAACATCAATAGCTTTCATTCCCAGTTGCTTTGCATTCGGTACTGTTTTGGAGACTTTCTCTCTGAATAGACCCTGAACAACATCTCCGAGTCCATGTCCGTTTTTAACATTATGTGTTGATAATTGGGAATGTATCACCCTGACCACTACATAAACACGATAAGCATTATGTATAATTACATATATCTGTTTTTATTGTCACTGATCTATTTGCATCAATCACGTAATCAGTCAGTTAATCATCAACGATTTAATCAATGAGAGACATATACATATTAACATCCACGATGCTGCTGTAAATAATCGTTAACAAATCTCATCAGCTTCATTAATAATTTCTGGAGAATTATTTCCTGCACTTTTTCTGACAATCACAATTTCTTGTCGATCTACGTCAGAAAGGATGCTGTTAAGACAAGCAATAATACCACTTCCTTTAAGATAAATATCTCTTGCAGTTCTCCTGGATCATACACTATTTTTTAAATGTTTCCTTTTTTATTTGCGACACGTTTAAGTGAACGAAAATGTGGATCATCATCTTATGCAGATGTGATAGTAAATATATGTATAAGTAAATATTAGTAAAGATTTAGTACACATCATTAACCCAATCATCATCACTCTTCCAAGAATCGGTATATATGGGTTTTACAAGGCTTGATATTTAACGGTGTCCATGTGCAGCAGTATGAATTGCTTTTGTTGTATTTCAAATGCGGCATAGTTTTAAGAACTTTAGACGTTTATTTATTCTGAATAATATAAGATTCAGTTTCTGATGGTTGTTGTTGAGGTATTGGAATTTGCGATTTTTGTTTAGGAGTCGTTGGATTTTGTTGATGTTGTGGTTGTTGTTTTTGCTTGGGTTGCGATTATTGTTTTAAAATTGTCATTTGATTATGTACTTCGCTATCAAATTTTCGATATACTAGCTTACTATCTCTTGCCTGTGGCTTATTAAGGAATAAACGATACATCCATTGTTTATGTTAATCACAATTAACATTGGCATATTTAGGCTTCAAAACTGACACTTTATTTACATAACCCCTTGACACAGTATCAAATAAATTACCTATTAGAAGCATTTAAATTTCGGCAAGAGCTCCATCATTAAATTTGTCAGCCAATTCCAATTCAACTCTTTGTCTTTCTTTTTCTGCTTCATTTCTTTGCCCCAATTTCAAAACGAACTTGTTTAATTTCTTGAAGTATTTCTTCCAGGCCGTTGAGCAGCAATCATATAATCCATAAGGCTTAGTAAAATTGTTTATCCCTAGTTCTTTCTGCTATTGTGCCAGTCGCTTTAGTAGTTTGTTCTAACGTAGGTATAATAATTTCAGTAACCGTTGTCACCAGTTCACATACTTGTTCTGATGCTTCTGCAAAATCAACTTGACATTCTTGTCGTTCTTGTCATTTTTGTTTGACAATCAAGGACTGGTAGATATATATTTTAAATTGCTTCTGGTCGCACTAAAGCTAATCCAGCTGTATAAGATTCCATTGCTTGTGCTATATTATCGATATATCATGATAATTGAATTGCTCAAACCCAAAAAGCAGCAGACAGGGTGCAATCTTAATGAAACATCAGGGTAGGTAAATAAAACATACACTCAATTTTTCTTTAACAATGACAACAAAAGATAAAGTAACAAAATAAACTAACCCAATGAGAAAAACTCTCGGAGCTTTTGAGGCTTAGATTTTACGTTACTGATCTTATGTTTTTCTAATTTTTCGTACGTTTTATTTTTAAGCAAATGACTTTCTAGCAAAACAGTTGGTTTTTCCTTTATTTTTCTTATGTTGACTTGACCTCTGGTCAGTTAATGATTGGGGCACTTTGGCCAAAATATGTGTTGACTAAATTTGGCAATTGGTATCGATTTTCATGGATATAATTGTACACGTATTATACACGTACTTTTAGTATAACACAACGTCATCAACCTACATGAATTAAAAAAACAACAACCTTATTATAAATTAATATAATATATACGCAGCGCTTGTCATTCGTATAATGGTGGCTCTGCAGTCGTTTAGATATTTTATATAATGGACTTAATACTTATGTTTGAACAACTAAATAATTATATTCTAGTTGAACAGATGTAACAAAATGTAACTAACGGCTTTTTATTTGCGACTTCATTTTTTCTCTTTCTCTTTCGTGAATTATTATAGGCGTGACAAGCAACTGTCTTTTCAGTTGTCAAGAACCAGGTCTCTCAATAAATCCTATATACAATGGACAACAGTTTAAATTATTCAAACTTTAGGGCCGCAGGTCTCATGCTCTCTAAATCGACGAATGTTGAATAAACTGTATGTTAGCATCACCAATAGGTGTTACTCATGTGCAATGGTCGAGTAAAGATTACAAGAAGGGCGAAGACGCTTCGTTGTATCTTGGATGCGTGTAACTGATGTAAAACATTTGAAAGGTTCAATAATGAATGCCATATAAAAACTCTCATTCCTTGTCAAGCACGCGTATTTAAAAAAAAACGTGTTAAATAAATAGGCAAAGAAATCCGGGAAAAGAGATAATTACAAATTAATACATTATTACAGCTTGGGTCACTTTCCACCAATAATTGCTGCAATAGTCCCGTCTATTCTTAGTAAGTTACAAAAACAAATCGTTGAGCTGTAAATTTGTGCAGCCTCGCTTCTTCATGTATAAAAACATGGAAAATAAATGACAACGTTAATTTACAGTACATTACCAAAAAAATGTAACAGTCAAAATACGTAGAGAGATTACAAGGTTAGTTAGTGAGATGTTGCCAATATTCTATCACAATTTAATTCATTAGCTGGTGTCTTGTATGAGCGATTACGTCGTTTTTTATACTCATGTTAGCTTGTGGGACTGCAAAGTGAAAACGTTACGTTCGCACAAACTAGATACCCTACAGGGGGTATAAAATAGTTTTAGCCGCAATAGCCGCAAATAAACGCATTAAATGTACCTAAATTTAAAGTTAAACGTCTATTATTAACTATTATTAAAGCAGCATTGCGGAATAATGATAAGCAATGCGGAATAATGATAAGGTATGTGCAGTTCGGAAAAGAAATATATATATATATATATATATATATATATATATATATATATATATATATATATATATATATATATATATATCTATATATATATATATATATATATATATATATATATATATATATATATATATATATATATATATGCAAATGCGGATGAGAGATTTAATAATAAAATGGTATAACTATTAGTTATCTAAGTATGATCATCCACTTTCGGCTAAGATCAAACTATGCAATAGCACAGATCAGAGTTCGAAGCGGATGGTAGTAAATCCTTCGTGAAAGGTTCGGCAAATATGGGCATGCAAACAACCTACGTATGGAAGTTATTTTTGCATGATCAATCAATAAATAAATTATGTACTTCAAAACATCACAGATGATACAACGGAATCCTGCCAAAGAGCAGTAAGCACAATTTGATTCTTTGATCACCCAGAGGCATCACTAAAAATGAATTTTAGAATACATTATGTAATACAGTGCTTAAAAATAAGTGCATGCATTGCACAGTAAACCCCGCGACTGAAACAACGCATGCTTTTCCATTGTTTCAGAACCAATTGCCATTCCAATGTTTGATTACAAATTGAAAAAGTAAGAACCGACCAGGACATGTAAGATTGCGAATGACTGCCAGACTGAGTGCTAAAACAGCTTAACCAGAACAAAGTTGTAGTATACAATCATATATTTCAACATTTTCACCAATTCTTCAAAATAACAACGTGTGCAGATTAAATTACTAAGGGAAGAAAGATATTTTTAAACAATGCATGCTGTAACTGCAGCAGAGTTAACTGTACATAATGGTCGTGTTATATCAGACATATCCATGTATATGTGTGTGTGTGTGTGTGCGTGTGTGTGTGTGTGTGTTTCTGAAGGTACATTTTTTTTATCTACGCGCATATTATATCTGCTTGACTTATAACCAAGGTACACATATGGCCGTAAACCTGTGACGTCTTCCAAAATCAGATACATGCGTAATACAAGAAAAACTAGTTTTTCTACCTTTGTGAGTCATACGAGCTTTTTGCCATCAAGAAGGAAGAGCCATGCAAACGATTGATAGGATCCGGACGCTATCGCATATAACTCAAAGCAAGCGAAACTATGATAAAGGGCATTGATTTCGCTGTTGATAGGATCAATGCCCTACAGCTTATTCCCCAAATGAGGTGTAAGGGCTATGAGGATACATGTATTTACAAATCAGACACATTAAAAAAAAATTTCAAGGGGGCGAACAAAACTTAACGGGCTTTTTAAATTTCATATATACGCTACATCAATTTTGCAGCCACCGATGATTTCCCTGTTACAAATTCAAAATGCAAACTACACTGAACATACACGTTATGAAAGGTATCATTATCAAGACGATTGCGCATATGACGGCTAGCCAAGAAAGTTAATGAAAGAATAGAACAATAAATAAAAGAATCTCCGCAAAATATAACTGAATCACCTTACGACTTAGATCAGTTAACATGCATAGGTCTTAACATGATATAAACTATGATACTATTTAGAACAATTTAAAGCATGCTGTGGATAATCGACATAGCCCCTATGGGATAACTTTTAAATTAGAACTGCTGACAGCTAACACCAGAGCCAAATAGGTTAATTAAATAGGCTTTACCTGCTATAAAAGTGTTGCTTTAGGAAATACTAAAACATAACCTTCATGTTATATCAACATTGTTTTTGTTTTCATGAGAGAAATCAAATTAATGTTAAAATTACGGTTTCATTTGTGAGTGTAGTATTCTCCAATGCTACTAGAATTAATAAGAAACTTGCCATGCAGTCTTTACGATTCATACTTCTACGGTACGCATCTATCATATTTTTTTGAATTAATGCATCATACACCATGAAACCTCAATAAGGTACATGGTCGTCCCAAAACTATGTTTTAAACATGGCGCCAAAGGATGATGCGTAACCATGAACTATCATGTCACTTTTATTTGTTTTGTATCGTACCTCAAAACAGTGTTTCGGTGTAGGCTAATGAATTTTGTGACGGCTTTTTCCATTTTTCTTATCTTGGAGCCTCCGTTCTTGAGTACTCGCATAATTCTCCAATCCATTTTTAATCACAGGTTTATCTGCCACTAAGTCAATTGTCATGGGCGCTGTCGTTTTCATGATACATCAGCCAATGCATTCCTGCGAATTCGTTTGACCAAATATCAATTGTTTTTGTGTTTACATTTTGTATTTCTCATTTGTGTATGTATGTATATATGTTTTTGTAATGGATATAAAAGCAAAGTATAACTCCGGTGGTGTAACTTCATGTGCAGTGAATGAATCTAGACTCATGTCGAGAAAATTATATAAATGGAAAGAACCCTTAAGTTAAATACACAAGCAAGGCCAAAATGAATGCAGATGTTTAATGCCTTAACAATTCCTTAGTATGCTGTTAGCCGAATATTAGAAGACAAATATTGTTTAAACATTAAAAGTTTAAAGTCTCAGTTTCATCTCTTTAACATTTGGATGACATTTTAAATTGTGTGTGTTGCACATTTTAATCTAAGATCAGATCCTATAAATTTTTTAAAAGATGATTCAATAATGTAGTTTGTGTATTGTTTGTCTTATTACGTAATCAGTGTCAGTGTTTACTAAATTGATAGATGTTGGCTAGTGTCGTAGTCAGCTTTTAGTAGGATATTTATATGTCAGTGGTTTGAGGCATTGTGCTAGTAACCTATCAATTATCTGTATGTTTTCCATGTTGTAAACAATGGCATATGATACCAATATGTATGCATTCCAAAGCATCATCCAGGTATATATACGTTGTAGCTTGTGATTAATCCCGTTGTGTGCCAGGCGTTATTCACACACACACACACACACACACACACACACACACACACACACACACACAAGCCACTATCGCTCGCCCTTTACCATTCTCAATTATTTGCCTGCTACTCCTGCACATGCATTGACCTAAAACCATCTCTCCATTCATTTAACTGTGCATCCATCTAACGATCAATGTATCGATTGGTCGATTGATCAATCCACCCGTTAACATAGCATAATTAATATCACACATGCATGCTACATTTATAGCAGGGAACTGTAAATGGTCAAATAATATGCCATATAAGCATTATTATTTATGCTGTACCTTTAGATACTCATTCCATGTCGTTTATGTTGTATGTTTCGCTTTCCTTTATCTTGACTCTTCATTCTTATTTGCTGTTTATACAGATAAATGCTTTTCATCTCAGTTATCGCAGCTATCTAGTCTAATTTCACACTTTATTTCATAGCATTTTGTGCATGAGAGACAACACACGTATGACCCACCATAATTACATATTAATTGAAACAAACGATAGTGGAGGCAAGCCTTTAAAGAGTAGCCAGGTGAAAGTACCTGCCTTTGATTGTCTAAATTCATAATAAATCCAAGACTTCATCAATATTTCTTAGTATTGTCGTACTAAGCCTACGATGTGGCTCTGTAATAAATTGACAAATCGAGAGTCGCATGAAACAGAAGAAGATACAAATAAGCAAACACCAGCAAAATAAAACTGCTTTCCTCATAAGATTAGAAAGAGGCTTACCAAAATGTTGAAGCAGTTATATGAGTACTTCTTAACATGAGATGGTGTAATACGTTATTGTGATGGCCAGATGAGGTCATGATTTATGTAATATGTCACATTGCAAAATGACCCCAGTTTAATTGTCGGATGCGATTCTTGCAACGTCAATACTCGTTTCTGGTATAACAAACATGTCTAGTTTTGTGATGCAAAGTTCGTATGAAATCTAGTGCGTCATCTGTATTTGTTTTTAGAGAAATCAAATTAACAAAGTTTTTGAAGTTTCTAAGTACCTTTTTCCTTCCTGTATTTGTGTTTTTGCCGTTGATTCTCCCAACCTCTTTTTTTGTTTTCCTTACTGTTACGTAGAAGAGATGGCTTCGAAGGACATTTTGAGGTTTTATCGACGGTCAAATGAGCTATTTTCACATCTGGCTCACCCCATTCTCCTGGCTTTCAGCAACTCCTTTTTCAGATTATCTCGATCAACCATCGCCTTATGGATGATTTGTTTTTCTGGTGACGAAATTACTTGCAGAACCCTGTTTTGCTGTTTTTCTTCTTCTTAAGTCCGTAGTTAACACACAGGTACCATACAAAAACGTTCTATAAAAAGACGTTTTGTTGTCCAATTAAGACTACTCAGAAGTGAATGACTAAAGATACTTTTAATTTTAATTTTAGCAAGCAACTCGTTAGATATATTGATGAGTGTATAGATTTAAAATAGTGTCGATGAAATGTCGAGCATAACTCCACTAGTATCATGTTTTCCTCCTATTCAGGTAATTTTGAATCGAGTTTCATTAACAGTTTGCTCTCTTAAAAGCTAGAATTGCTTAGACCAGAACTACTTGTACTTGTTTGTCTACTATGACAGAGACCAATGTTTTTTTCTTTAGGAAGCGACATTTAAGCCTGTGTTGGGAGGAATTATTTATGCCATATCCACTTCATAAAATTCCTCCTCCTCCTCCTCCTCCTCATCATCCTTATCATCATCAGTCTCTTGACCTAGTGTGGTCGTTGAGGCACTGTGCTGCTGAACATCTGACTAGTTCGCTCCACTTGTCTCGATAATGTGCCAATGCCTGTGTCTCAGCAAAACCTTTCCCGGTTCGTTCTGTGATGTTGTGACTCCACTTGTTTCTCTCTCTACCTATCCTTCTGCGACTTAGGACGCTGCCCTGCAGTACTCTTGTGGATATACTGTTGGCTCAAGTGACATGGTCATACCATATCAGCTTTTTCTTTTTTACAGTGGTGAGGAGGTCTTCATAACGGCCTACTTTGTGCCTGATGATGTTACGCATTTCTTTATTTGTGATATGGTCCATTTAAGATATGCCACGGATGGTTCGGAAGCATTTCATTTCAAGTGCCTCGATTCCTCGTTGTTATTATGCTGTCAGGGTCCAGGGCTCAAATGAATACAAAAATATGGATATGACTAGTGCGCTCAATAGTTTGATTTTAGTTTTGAGACAGATATTCTTGTCTCTCCGCATGGTTCTTAGCTTTGAGATAGCTGCCGTTGATTGTACTGCTTGTAACAAAATGTCTGTTCTTGACCCCTCTTCGATGATTATGGAACCAAAATATTTGAATTGGTTCACTGTTTCTAGTTTCTGTAAACCTGACTTTAATCTTGGTTGAGATTTGTTTGCCACTATTTGTCATCAGCTTTGTCGTCTCGGCGCTTATCTCCATGTCAAATCTGGAAGATATTTCATCCAGGTTCTTTATTAAGGTAACAAGTGCATTATCACTACCCGCCAGATCATTAATGTCATCTGCAAAGCGTCGATTGGTGATATTACGCCCTCCAATGCTGACTGTCCCACAGTGGTGTTCCAGGGCTTGGCTCATGATGCGCTCTAAGCAGATGTTGAAACGTTTGGGTGACAGGAGACATTATTCGTGTTAACGACGTATGGAATGTGGTACTGTTAGGGTACACAACACAATTTATTGTAATGAAGTACATTCGTGAATGGGACTCTAAGTAAAGCAGCAATGTAGAATATCTTGCAAATATTTTAAGGTGTATTGCTGTTAGATTTCTTGTTCTTTGCTTGACAAACATGCCCCCGCCAGGACGTGCAGAGTATCAATTCAAAAGTGTTCTCCCTGGTATACAGTGTTTGGGTCCAGCTTCGCACTGCTGAAGGAGACCCCCGTAAAGCGGAGACGCTTTGGCGTTCCACACAGACTCACTATTCATAAGCAGAACGTCACAAACATTGTCGATTTAGCCAAATTATCCCATTACGGGACTAAGATCATGGCGAGTTCCAACTGTAAAATGCTCTTCGAGATTTCTAACAAACTAATGTCATTGAACAAATGTACACCACTTCCAACTATATTCTCTCTAGAAGTCCTTCCTGAACTCTTTGCAAATTACTTCCGTGACAAGGTACAAAACAACCTGAATTGACTCGTCGTCACCAAAATGTTGCGATACAGAATTTATTTCAGCGACACCCGTTAGCACCATTTGAATTTGTCTTTATAGAGTTTGTACGTCCAGTCGTGATACAAAGTGTACTAAAGTTATGTAAACTTGATCCAATTCCAAGAGAACTGCTACTTAAGTGCTTACACCAAATATTGCCTTCACTAGCTGATGTTATTAATACCTCTTTTTTATCCGGGGAATTCCAATCATATTTCAAAAGTACCATTGTAAAAACTCCGCTGAAGAAACCAACACTATACCATAAAGATTTAAAGATCTATCGCTCAAATTTTCATCTCCTGTTCATATAAACATATCTCATAAAAGTTTGTTCTAACCCAATTTGTATATCATCGGAATTCAATTAGTCCTTTAGGAATGTAGATTTTTCATATCTCCCTTGCCACAGTACTCTAACTACTCCTGTTAACTTAGTTAATGACATTCTCTAAGCTTTGGATAGTGGAACGATTAAAGTACTTACTGTCCTTGATTTGTCTGCAACATTTGACACAATAGACCATACTATATTACTTCTCAGTATCCAGCATGTATTTAGCATTCACAATACATTCTTAATGTGGTTAATGTCTTTCTTAGTGAACAGGATACAAATTGTATTTCCAAATGGAATACACTCCAGCCCAGTTGATATATGTTGTAGTGTTCCACAAGGATATGTTATGGCACCTATTTTCTTCGTTTAATACACTCAACCACTCTCAAGTGGCATGGATCATCACGCAGTGTCAAACCAATTGTACGCTGATGACACCAAAATACATAAGTCTTGCAACCCAACTGAAGTTGATGACACAATCATAGGAATAGAAAGATACATTTTTGATGTGAAATCATGGATGACATGTATCTATCTGCTGACGAATAATAATACAACTGAGGCTATTATGATTACAACACACAGACTTTCGCTTTCACATCCTTTTCCTCAAACAATATATATCCGCAACACCAACATTAAATTCACAGAATCAGTACGACACGTAGGTTTTACCCTATACAGTACTCTCACATTGCGCCAACATTTCATGCACATATGCAACGCTGTATATCGTTACCTGAGAAGCATCAGCTCCATTCGCAAATATATTTCAGATGATGCCACTAAAACGCTTGTGTGTTCATTAGTACATTCAAGACGGGACTTTTGGAACTCAATTCTGTCTGGTTCGTCTCAATATCTACTCCAGAAACTTCGAAAAGTTCAAAACACATCTCCTCGGATCATTTTTAGAGTATCACAATCAGAGCACACTTCTCAGCTTCTCTGTACCATGCTCTGCCTATCCTTTCTATCCAGAATCAAACACAAAAGGTAACACAGGCGAAAGCCTTCCCGACAACACTGAGGAGGGAGATGCCCCGGTAATTATTGCAGTCGCTACGGTCTCCGTTGTTCTTGTTCAAAGTGACGATGTTGGCGTCACGCATGTCCTGTGGGATGTATCCCTGTTCCCAACAGAGGCAGAGGAGTATGTGTAGCGGCTGAAGCAGAGCTGGTTTCCCACTCTTGAGGACTTCAGGCGGAATGCCGTCGCTTCCAGGAGCCTTCCCACAGGCAAGGCAGTCTATGACTTTTACGAGCTCTTCTAGAGGTGGGTTGTGTTTCTAGCTCCTCCATGACAGTTAGGTCTGTAATGGCATCCAGGGCAGTGTAAGTGACGTTGTTTTGGGTTGCATATAGCTCGAGATAGTGTTCAACCCATCGCTGCAGTTGTTTCCTCTGGTCTGTGATGTCTTAAACCTGTCTTGGACTTGATGGGGCGGTCTTTGAGATGGAGAGACCTGTCGCCTTCTTGATGATCTCATACATTCCTCTAGCATCCCCGGTGTCGGCAGCTGTCTGTATACTGTTGCAAAGGTTAAGTCAGGATATGTTGGCACAGTGGCGGGCAGGCTTCTGGGCGTTGTTCCTTGCATTCCTGAGTGTTTGCAATGTTCTTGGGCTAGGTACAGCCTTGTATGCCAGGAGAGCTTTCCTCTTTGCCTCAGTCACGGACTCCATCTCTTCCCAGTTTGCCTCATACCAGTCGGCATTTTCGGCTCCCACTCTAGGATTGAAGTCTCTTCGCACGTAACTGGTTTCGTTTGTTTGGAATACTGGATATTACCTTATCCAGAGCCTCATAAAACGTGTATTTCTCCTCGTGGGTAGAGCGGAGGGTTAGAGCATACACGCTGAAGATGTGGACTGGGCCTATGGATGTTAACAGTCTGAGAGCACGGATGATCTCAGTACCTGTAAATGGAGGTTTAACGAAGGGAACTAGCGTATTCTTTACGGCAATGCCTACACCGTGCTTCCTAGGTTCATTCGAGTGCTTCCCCTGCCAAAAGAACGTGTAATTGGCTTCCCTGATGGTGCCGCTGTCAGCCAGTTGGGTCTCCTGGAGACAGGCAATGTCGATGTTCAGTCGGGAGAGTTTTCTGTCAATGACGGCAGTCGTCCGTGCATCGTCGATCTGTTGTAGGTAATTGGTCAGTCCAGAACACATGGTCCTAACTTTCAAGGTCGCAAAACGAAGAGCTGAAGTTTTCTTATTTCTTTTTTTCGTCTTTCCTGGTGCGGAGTTTTGTGGCCCACTTGTCGAGATGGTTCTCTAAGCTCCACGCACCCAGTGAAGCAGGCAGGCCATGGCGGGAAGCACCTTACTGACTGGGGCTGCCCAGCTTAAGGCGAGCGGTAGCTGTCCAGTGAGACCTGATTATTTCTCCCATTGTCAGAAGTAACACCTGGTCCAGAGCTCTACGTCTATCGAGCTTTCGCTTGGAACCGGTAAACTGCTACTTCTCGTGTTGTGCCGACGTCATACGACGACGTTGCAGTGTCCTCTCCAGTGGAGCTACGAAGCCTGGGCATGGTGTACGGAGAATTAGCTGTTGCCCATGCATCAGATCCCCCTCTCAATACAGGGCCCAAGGAAACGACAAATGTCTATACAGCTTGACTCCAACGGCGTCGCAGGATTTGCCGGAATGACATTGACGTCAATGTCAGACCGCCTTAAGGACTCCGTCTCCTGAATTTTGATGGGGTTTACACCCTAAGCCTTTCACGTAAGTGTGTATAGAAGCAAGGCAGCAGAGGTTTGGAATCAGAGTTTTCCTTCTCCTAGATGAGCTACCATCCAAGATTTACGAGTCCCATCTAATCGAAGCATCTGGTTTTAAGACGAAAGTGGCCCGCCTTCACTCCTTCTCCTGTTGGTGGATAACGCGGTCCGCGGGGATTCAAATCTAAGCCACTCGTGAAGGCCAGGAGCTAGATTTTACTTGACAGAGGCGATCAGAGACGCAAGCCATAGGGAGGATTACTGGAGTGCAAATACATACATACATACATACATACATACATACATACATACATACATACATACATACATACATACATACATACATACATACATACATACATACATACATACATACATACATACATACATACATACATACATAACCGCTATGGTGGCCTAGGTAAAATTAGTAGAATGATCCATCACTGTAAAATCAATTAGGTTTAGACGGTGTTCCAGGTAACATGTGCAAGATTAGCTATATTGTAATCATTGACGTTATATTTTAAGTACATAACCAATTCGTATATGAGTTACCACCAAAGAGTAAATGTATAAGGTTACTAATATTGAATATAAACCTGATTTCTGGATTTGAGTAGCATATTTTCGTGAAATAATTATCGTGAACAACTTGTTTCAGCAAACACGTAATGGAGCACATACAAGTCATAAAGTATTAGTAATGTTAATGGCGCATTTTTGAGTTTAAAAAATATCCACCAACGCACTTTATGTTTGGAAGGTTTTTTAATTGTTTTAGAATCAAGGTCCAATTGGTCTATAGAGAATAAGCCATTCTTTACAAATATGAAAATGCCATTCAGATCATCTAACGGACCTGATACAATATTGATTAGCATAATAGGGCAATCTACGTCCACGAATTATTCGTTATTTACAACTATTTGAACCCTAATACTCAAGTGAAAAGATAAAGTTAAGGATTTGAAAGTCTTTCTTTATTCTTGTCTTTAATGTAATATCTAATGTTGTTTTCAATTTCACTGGAAATATTGTAAGTAGTTGTATATGCTACTTGAGGGGCTCTTGGGGAATAACTCATGGTATATATGTGACCCATAAGTTTAAGATTGGACTTGGTGTATAGGGACATAGTTTGTTTTGGGGACAGCACATTTTTGTAGGAAGAAATAGTTTGTAGCGACAAAGAAAAAAGGTAATATCAACATTGTGATTATTATATGCCCTTCCTATACTCTGTGGGGAAGCACTGAAGAGGTAACGTTCACATTGCAGATACATCCTAAACACACACGTTAAAATCCAGCACCTACATTTTGATGAATATCGAAGCACACCACATATACATAGGAGGATACATAAGAGGGAGGACTATCCAAGATGTAATAGTGTCTAAGGGAATGGAGCCTGGGAAGAACGATCTGCCATCCAATATCAATACACGACATCAAAATCACTTTGTGCAGTGTCCCACATTTGCCATCAGATTAAAGTGGTATGGTGTAAAAGAAAGGAGATAAATCACACAAACATACTGTCCAAAACATACTATATATGTGTTGAATATGACTACAAATAATCTTACTGATAAGTTCTCACTGACTGTCGGGAGTTTTTACGTTTCTAAAATAGTTCAGTAACTTCTTATTGGTTGGCATATGACACACGAATATGCACATTTGAGGTACAGTTAGTAGAATGATCGATCACATGGGATATATTGTGAAATATAGTAGCTTTAGACTGTGTATATTAGGAGAGAACTGAGCAATCAGATTCATATCTATGTTGGACTCATTCCCATGTCTTGTGCTACTGTTGTAAGTCTGCATACGTGTTTTGTGTTGTACTTTGAGATTATTCGAGAGGAAACATTATTTCAGACTCTTCAGTAGATATATAAATTTCTCAATATATGGTTTCTATTATTATTTTGAAACTGAATTACTCAAAGTAATTCTCACACCGACAGCTTGAGAACGTTCATTTCTGGTTTAGAAAATGATAGTGAAATTTTTATTCGTTTGGGTATTTATACAGTTTAAAAGAAATTCGTTCAGATTTACTTTGTATTACAGTTAATTACTCTCGTAGTCTCATTTGTAATTTTTGATAATGAAACTGTTTAAGTTTAAAACACTTATTAATTTTGCTTCTTTCTTTTATGTTTTTGGACCATAGATTCCTGAGATATTCAGGTTTCATATCGGATATTTCATTGCAATTCTGCTCAAATGTGATTGATGTCGTTCCCCACATTTTGTAATACTTATACACGGTGCACCTTTCGTTTCATTGTCTGATGTTTTTGTACTTGTTAGCATTAGCCAACGTGACGGTACTACGTCTATTCAGTTTCATCGGTACACCCACTCCATTCATCATATACTTGTCTTCTATATACCTGTCGAAATCAATCCAAAGCTACAAATCAGTTTGTGCGACCCCTTTTGAGTTCGCTCGACGGGCGTTGAATTCCACATTGTAATCTTGTTCACAATTTGTAATCAACGGTGTATTGTTGAATTTCTCAACCTTATAAAGGTTCCATAAAACGGAAACTTCCAGATGTATGTTTTGGTGTAATTTCTCTACGTCGAGAGATTGTTAGGTACTCTATCCATACTGCTGCTAACGAGTGTTATATTCCACCTCGATGGTCAATGATTGCAAAATGCTACACTTGCAACGCCTCCTGGATGGATAATGACCACTTTCACTTTCCAATACAAGTGACAGTTATTCAGATGTAACCTTTGGTCTGTCCTTTGATTTCAAATTAAAGCGGTGTAGAGGTAGTCAAAGGCGACATGGCTGGGCTTCCTTTCTTATTCATTATCTGAATTTACTGATGAGCTCTGGAGTGATCTGGATATCTCTTTCTGCCATGTCCTTGCTGTTGCCAGGAAGAAATTTCTTGGCAAAAAGTACGCAGCTTTTTTGTAGACGTTCTCTACGTTCAGATTTGTCAAAGGCTTTGCCAAACTGGTCGATGAACATAGGTGCAATCGCCTTGATCAGATGTTGAGCATTAAAACAAAGGCTTGCACAAATTTTCCTAGTTTGGGTGGTCAAGTGAGGAATGGCTGGGACTAGCCATTTGAATTCGTAAATGAACAGATCATCTTTGGCAAGGTGGTCCTTGTACATGTTCTTTGAAGAAGTTGATTGGATCTCCGTTGTCATCTAGCACTGGCGTTGGATGAATGATTTCTACCAAAGCTGCATCCAAATGAGTCTCTTGATGCCATTGTATGGATTGGTGTAATTTTGAAGTCAACGTGCAAATCGTGTTGTTGAGAAACACATCCAAAGATGTCGCTGGGTAAAGTCAAATACAATTAGTTGTTTATAATTGATGGATTTGCTTTTTGAGAAGTTACTCGGACACAAACATGAATGATTTCAAAATGTTCCAAAAGAGATGATTCTGTCTTTACTGTAGTGCTGCCTGGAGTTGGCTGCAAGGCTATGGTTGCTGCTAGAACGTCATGGTAAAGTTAGGTATAAGGTCACTGCTAGGCTACTGTTGTTATTAGAAGATTTCATGGTAAAGTTAGCTACATGGTCACTGCAAGGCTACTGTTGTTTTTAGAATATTTCATGGTAAGGTCAGGTACAAGGTCACTGCAAGGCTACTGTTGTAATTAGAATATTTCATGGTAAGGTTAGGTACAATGTCACTGCAAGGCTACTGTTATAATTAGAATATTTCATGGTAAGGTTAGGTACAAGGTCACTGCACGGCTAATGTGTTTATTAGAATATTTCATGGTACGGTTAGGTATAAGGTCACTACATGGCAACTGTTGTTATTAGCATATTTCAAAGTTAGGTTAGATACAAGGACTCTACAAGGATACGGTTGTTACTAGAATATTTCTTGGAAACGCTAGCTACAAGGTCACAATTTAAAGACAGAATCATCTCTTTTGGAACCTTTGGAAATCATTCACTGCAAGTTTACTGTTGCTATTAGAATATTTCATAGTAATGTTAGGTACACGGTCACTGCAAGGCTACTGTTGTTATTAAAATAGGGTTTACGATTTTGGCACACGTTTTGCACACCACAGGTTTCGTTTGTAGTTCTTAAAGGATGAAACATGAGAACAGGTATCTTATGTATATAGGCATGATGGTCATCTCAGTGTTAATCGATAATTTGTTAAGTCTCAGTCCAAAAGTAAATCAGGGCCAGCTCGATTTCTTTCGCAACGCACTTTCACTTTTTTGAGTCGAAGGTTGCACTAATACATGTGCTTCTCGATTGATACTGCTTTCGATGTCCTGCGTATCGTGTTCATTTGTGGGCACTCTTTGTAACACTTTACTATTCATGACTTCAAATTTATGGATGACTCTTCCAGTCACACGAACAAATTCACAAGCATGCTAGTTAAATAACCTTTGTCGAAGGTGCATTTATTATGTTCATTGCGAACCCAATCTCTCGTATTTTATATTTCGCGTTTTTTAGGAGTAGAAGTAGGCTATTAAAAACAAGCGATCTCCCACTGCAAATCGCTGTCTGGGTTCACTTTAGCAGGTGTATGTCAGATGCAACAATGGTAGAATCAACTATATGCATTAAGTGTGTATTCATGCGTATAATATTTCAACATGCGATTTTTTAAAGTGCGTTGAAAACGTCCAACGACATTAACGTTCGTGTTGGACATTTTCGTGATAGAAAATGTGTTTCTTTCTTTATAAATTTATTGAGGAAAGATTACTTTTGAAACTCAGTGACTTGGTCTTTATGCCATCTATCTCATTTTTGCAAGACCAATTTTCGTATTGACTCGGAACACATTTTTGGAAGTAAAGGTACCGATAGTGGTTGCGAAGGAGTCTTGTTTTCTTGGTTATCGTTTTCACTTCTGAATGCACGTTTTTCTTTGTTTCTTCTGGCGAAGACGTTGGCAACGTTAACGTTTTGACCGTAGATTGTATTGACTTTCATCTAACTGTAGAGGTGAGTTGGGAACAATTGAGTTGGTGCCACCGGAGTGAATACTGAAGCAAACGGAATTTGAATGATTTCTCTTGCAAGTTCTCCTGTATTTCAATTGTGTCTGCTTCTGCCTTGAAATCGATAAGAGTCTATTTAATTAATTCATTTAACAGTTTTCGCTGCAAAGATGAAGACGTTGCAAGTTTGATCCCTGCCGCTGATATTTGTCTGTACGACATATCAGTGTGATCGTCAACTATTTCAATTATTGTTGCATGTTTCAGCAGACCTGTGGACACTGTAGATATAGAGATGTAAAATGGAATTGAAGAAGTAAATTGAGGCTGCTTCGCCTTGGTTACTTTTCATGATCGTCTTGAAATCGATAAGAGTCTATTTAATTAATTCATTTAACAATTTTTGCTGAAAAGATGAAGACGTTGCAAGATTGTTCCCTGCCGCTGAGATTTGTCTGTATCACATATCAGTTTGACTCGTCAGCTGTTGCAATTATTATTGTAACTTTGACATCTCCGTGAGATTAGGACTGAGAAATAAATGGCGTGTAAAATACTCATATCAATGAATAAGCTTGTAGGGCATTGATGTCAGCTTTAGTCGTTCCATGACAGTCCAATGTACACGTATGATGCCTTTGCAGAAATAAGGTGTTTTTATCTTGTCATAATGCATCGTAAAAGTGTCCCTGCATTTGATCATAACAAAGTTGCAGCAACAAGGGCCATATCAACAAAGGTAGAAATCATCTTTTCTTTTGACTCATGTTTTTCTTTCTTTTTGGCTTTTTGGCAAAGAATCCCATTTATGCTTTCCTAATAATGTTTATGTAGCCTGGATAAAGAACCTTTCCTTTCGATCCATTCACGCAACGTTCATATACGTGATTGATAATTTCTTTCTGATGCTTTTTGAATGATGTTTCCGCATTGGTGGATAGGATTTTGCCAGAACCAACAACACATCACAATCTTTCCATTTATGTTTCCATATTATTAGTGTCTTGGGAGCAATATGGCGGTTTGATAATGTGATTCTTAAATTCAGTTAGATATGTTGTTTTTCTCATCACGCCATATATGTTAGTTGACCTGTTTCTTGCATGTTTCAGCAGACGTGCGGACACTGTAGATATAGAGATATAAAATGGAATTTAAGAAGTAAATTGAGGCTGTTTCAGAAAAGGAATATAGAAATAAAATGTATTACAGTTGCCTCTGATATTGTGTGTCCATCAACAACCACATGACCTTAGAAAAAACTAAGAGGTAACCATTTTTTTGTAAAAACCCCATGCTTAATACCAGCAAAAATAAACAACAAAAGTTTTAAGGGATCAGCTAAAACTAATAGAGAACCCATTAAGGAGCTCCTTCGTGACGGCCCACCGACCCTTTTAATACCAATTCATACAAATTCAAATATTAGATTTTCCTTCATGGGTGACCGATTACTGAATGAATATAAATATTTGTTTCTTATTTTGAGTTTGCATCTCTTCGAAGTGTATTTGCTTTAAGCGTCTTCTCCCCACAATTTTAATTAATAAAATGAGGAACAAAAATCAAAGATTGATTAGGTAGAGTTTGATGATGCCGGAACACAACATTGACATCTGGTACATTAGGGGAAATTATAATTTGATTGCATATGCACTTTCGCTTCTATACGATTACTAATTACATTACTTTGTGTATATGTTTAAAGAAAGAAAACAAAAGCTGTATTGTATAAATATTTACTTTTTTTCAAAGGGTGCTATTATGTATATCCATACCGTGTGTATGACATTCATCTGTAGCCAGATGCCTTTCCAGGGATCTGAACATTTAAATAACATACTACCAAGCTAATGCTTGAATAGTATTTAAAATGTTATATTATCATTATCATTATTATTATTATTATTATTATTATTATTATTATTATTATTATTATTATTATTATATTTGAAGATAAACATGTTTACTTGAGTTTGTACACAGTACCAACGTATTCACAATCTGAAATCTCACAATACCTACTGGTTATCATGACCATTTCTTAAATTGTAGTAATATACCTAATATTGTTGACAATTTATAATGTTCGTGAAATGAACTGTTGACCATCAGCCTTGTCCTCATATCGTAGGTCGCTTTTTAAAAAAAATGAAAATGTTTCATTGTTTTAACATCAGGAATTGTATAAGCAAGTTGTGTTTTGTTTTGAAGATTTTGTTTTATTTACGTAATTAAATTATTCATTCGATTTACAAAGTGCCTCTCGAACTAAATTTCTTTTTCGGACATTGATGTGTATTCATTGAATTATATTTTGCATTATAATATTATGATACAACAAAAGAGCTAGCGCATTCAGCCTCCTGGCACATTACCACATTTAATATCAAATTCATTCGGAACATGATTGCAATCCAGTATTAAATACGTTTGGACTTGTGACAGAACTATATGTGGAAGAAATATATATCATTGTGTTGCTTCCATATGTTATAAAACAAAAGAAACGAACAGAATTGTGACCTTTACAAATGGCCTTGACCATTCAGCTAGAGCAGAACCATTACATGATATTGTATTAGTCTTGATTAAAGTGCGACCAGTGGTTTGCGATAATGTATGTTCACAAACACTTCTTAAAACTCTTTTCAGGGCTATGTTCTTCGTTGGCCGTTGGCTTGCATCAGTCATCATCTACGGTGTTTTGGTGGAGATTACTACTCTTACTAGGTGCCTACTTGATTGCAGATGTAGTGATTATACAAACAGTAGCATCTACGTGGAATGTTTTATCACGAATTACAATCATACTGTTATATTGCACAATACATCTCTCCCAGATCACACAGTTAGTGTCTTCATCTCTGTTAGCACGTACGTAAATCAAATTCCTGATGCAGCTTTTCAGGAACCTTCCTGGAATCAGGTATTGCATTTAAAACTCGATGGTAATGGAAAGATTACATCTTGGAGGCCATCAATTCAAACATTTCAATCTTTAAGATCTGTACGATATCTGTATCTAAGAGATGCTGGAATAACGTATATAGAAAATGGATCATTTATTGAACTCCCGGATTTAATTGTATTGGACCTTAGCCAAAATAGGGGATTGCATTTGATCGACTTAACCAACGCAATGGTGGGTCTTTCTTCACCAAATCTGCAAGTGTTGAATGTGAGTGGGGTCAATAGCCAAGACGACACGGGTATGTTCACCGTAGACCATCCATTTATGGAAAACCTTCGAGGAACAAGATTGATAGTTTTGGATATAAGCTGGACAAGAATCATTGAATTTACGGTACCGTTTAGATATTATGTGCCTTACTTGGAAAGCTTTAATGCATCAGGAACACTGCTCTTAGGTCAAAGCTCGTGTCTAAGTGAAATGTATGTTATGGACAGTTTAAAAGAATTAGTTCTTGATAAATGGCCGAAATTTACAAGATCTAGGTCCGTTAGAAGATCTGTCACAAATGAATGCATTTATGCTAACCTTTCAAATAATGGAGACTGTTTCAATAGCCCCCCAAATCTTGAAATTGTATCCTTGATTGATTCAACTATTAATATCTCTTACATATTTGAACGAAATGGCAAAATATGCATTAATCCTAACAATACCATCAGACGCATAAACCTATCAGGTGTGCAGTGGACAGTTTCAAATCTATTTTCGTCCATTACAGGTCTTCAGCGTTTGGAAGAATTTGATATAAGTCGTACATCATTGACTGATCTTCATCAAGACAGCTTCCGGTACTTTCCGACATTACAGATCTTGAATATGGCTGGTAATTCATTTTCTGGAGTTAAACCTTTCACGTTTTCTAAATTATTTATTTGGAACGGAAATCTCTCCTACTTGAACATATCATGGAATAAAATTGACCGTTTACCTTCTGATTTACTCATTACAAATAGGCAGATAACTGTGTTAGATTTGTCACACAATTATTTGCAGTCATTTGGACTCGTGTTTCATAAGGATGCTCTTCTACAGCTAATTGACCTATCATACAACGTGCTAGTTGTCTTTGAGCCAGTGTTTCCTGATTGTATTTCAGTGGATCTGCCAAACTGGCATGGACTTAAAATATACATTGCTGGAAATAACTTGCAGTGCAATTGTTCACCCACGTCTTTAGAAATGATTACTTGGATGCTTTCTTCACAATCTAGTAATAATGTTCAAGTATTGCCACCTAATGTCACTTGCATATACGAAGACAGTGTATTTGAAATTTCAGAAGACAATTTATCTTTTTTAAAAACATACTGCGAAGAAAAAGATTCGATGTATATACTTGCTGCTGTAATTGGAATTTTTGTAGCCTCATGTTTTGGAGCATGCATAATGTTTGGTATCTGGTTCTGTAGGATAAAGAAATGTATTATGAGTAGTCGAACTGAGAATCAGATTCATTGGCAGAACGATGCTGGAATAAACATTAGTCCTGACAGTCAACCAGATTATGCTGTATTTTTGTCTTTTAGCAGCAATGATAAAGATTTTGTTATTGAGTGCGTGTGGCCAAAACTGGAAACGAAACTTAAATGTTTGCTTAAAAAGGAAACCAAGTTAGTTTTTGTTGGGGATGCTAATTTTGACGTGGGAAGGCAGATTTGCGAGGAGGTCATTTCAGCTGCATCTCGCTGCTGGTGTACGGTTCTGATTATATCAAATAGTTTTCTGGAAAGCGACTGGTGTTTATTCGAAGTCCAATCAACATGGAATAGCGGGTGTCGAATTTTTCCACTTTTTATTGAGAAGTGTGATGGACGCAAGGCAAAGGGAATAATGAAAGTTGTATGTAGGGATATGGTAAGGCTGCTATGGCCCAAGGACAGAGCTGATCTACAAGAACAACTTTTTGATTCATTGTGTGCACAGATCGTACAACACATCAATTTGCATGAACAATCAGTATAATATAAGCAATGTAGAGGAAGACGATATACTAATACAGTTAAATGCGTTTTTTGGGTAATATCTCTCTTGGTGCGGATTTAATCCTGAAGTTAATGACGTAACATTAAGTGTATGTACGCAGTCCGCCAGGAATTATGTAACATTTTTTTTTCCTGTTTCGTAACTAATTTACCTTAATAATTCAGTTGTTGATATTATTAATCAAGCTTACTAAGTTAATTGTTCACAAACAACCACCGATGGAAAACTGCAAACAAAGCATGAAAAATGTTTGTTTTATACAAAACGGATTATGTTCGAACATGTTTGCACTAGACTGCTTTGAAACCAAACTTATATTGCGACGCCTACAAAAACAGGTAGTTAGTTCGTAACGCCGCAAAGGAACTACCAACTTATTAATGTGCCCTTCTCTACTTTGACAATACTCGTAGACAATGGATACAAGATACTTTTTATGCACGTTTATGAGTTTTGTTAGTAGTTTTCTAAATAAATATATTTTTTATTATGAGAATTGGACGTTATATCCTTTACTGAATTCGTAAAGTTATAAACATGAACATCTTTAGCACATCCTACGCAGCAGAGGTGAACATACAAAATTGATTGTGGCTTTAAAAAAAAACAACCTAAAGGTTCCTTCAAAACTGAAACACAAGCGTCAATAACGATAAACATAGTGGAGCGTAAACACGCCAGTGTTTAAGCAGTCCTTTTTTATGAAAATGAGGCTTCATACAAAAATCAATACAAATGCGTCAATAACGCAATCCCGATTACTTTATCCGGGTTAGCACACATTTGTTATTCACGCATAGTTGTCAAATTTATTTACCGACCACTAGTGTAAAACACAAGGGCATTCACGGTTGGTCGTTATCCTCCCCTGATGATGTTAGACTCTACAATATGAGTCAAAGGTGTGTGTACAAATAGTAAAGACTCTCTCAGCCAAACATTATCTCGAGACATATGCGATATCGAGACCGAGGATCATGTAAATTTGCTGTGATACATCCACGAGGAATCGCTTGCGCTTTTGAGACGAAGCTTTACACTTGATCATATCCATGCCCGCTGAACAACAAATATGTGAGATGTTTCTTAGTCTGTTGGTATCAACACCAGTATTGTCAACCAGAAGATTGCACTTATCTCGGATCAAATTATTTGTACATATTGCCAAGTAACATATATAATACTGGTGTATTTGTGTTTGCATCGGAAAAATATTATAGCATTACATCATCATTTCCTACGTGATTGTTGATGGCCCTGTTGATAGGAGGGCATAATGCAATTAATCGCGATCAGGAAATCGTTCCAAAATTTAGCTTAACACTTCCGGAACGATTATTTAGATGTCAGTATACTCAAGAAGTACCCTTGAACAAAGTTTATGTGGACAACATATCTCGTAAATCGGTTACAAGACTGCCAAATGTGACAGTCGCATAAAATAATGAAATTACAAGTGGAACCTTTATGAAACTATGCAATGCAATTGCAAAGAAACGCATACAAGTATAATGACATGACTAATTATCATAACAAACATTACTAGGTAATGTGTGTGTCAGATATTTGTATGAACCTGATAAACTTGAAGGTGGGAAGGAACAAAACTATTGACAAAGTCAGGAGTATAACCACACGTAAAATGTCTAACGCGGTAAAATACAAAGGTTGTCCTTCAATCTGCAAAGTAGATATAACTCCTCATCCACGTGGATTTGTACGTGAACAATCACAGGTAATACAAGTAATACCTGAAGATACGCACTTACAAGCACCTTCACTTTTGTGAAGGATGATTTGTACTGTCTCGTCGAAGTCTATTACACTCAAGACATATCAACATAACATTGCCAAATATTATGTTCACGGTAAATTATCGTTGGTTATTAGAAGAATACTGCCAAAACGTTACTGTGCCACAACAAACACAATTATTATTTTGTTGTTGTTTCTGATCCATGATAAACTTAACCTCATGATCGAGGTGACGCTTCTGTGTCACACTGCTGATAAACCGCTCTTGTTTTCCTTACTATATCATATAAGAGCGATGCGTTGATTTCCTGAGTTTGATTATTATTCTTTGTGCAGCCGATAATAGCCTAGCCCCCCCTCCCCCCATAGTTGACACGTTGTTCTGACGCACGACACCGCTAGGAAAACAAGGTAAGACAATTCAATACTATCATCGACAATCCAAATATTAGTATCCGAAATAGTTAATTCTGTGGTGAATGAATACGTATAGCAAATCATGTTGTCCATGGAGTATTATCCATCGTTAACGCAAACTCATCAATATTAACAGGAACAACAACGATATCATAAGAAACAGCAGTATGCCGAGTAAATAACCTATAAAGAAACATGTTAAATACGTCATCGGATAAAGTGTATATCTCATCCCATATAATAATTTTAGGAATATATTCCTCGCCCATTTGATCAGTTGACTACGTAACTCTAAAGCCGGTATCAATAAGTATGATTATCATCGATACTAGTTATCGAAACATACCCTATCAACGTCGATTGTTAATGTGCATTTTGTGGGGAGTCGCCATCGATGTAGCTCACAATTATTTTTAATTTAAATCCGTCCGATACGTTAACATTCGTTTAATTTTAAAATCTATTTGTATTTGTTTTATCAGTTATGAATTCGAGCTCGGAATTATCGACAACAACGTTTGTTTAATGTCGTTATGATCATATGATCCTCCTCATAATAGCTATCGTCGGAATGTTGAAACAACGACACTGATGCAGGTTCACTCTTTCTGCTACTTCTAATCAATTGAACTTATCACCATCATTAAAAAAACAGTTCAATTTCACGGATATAATGGTATTTGCGATCTCTATGGAAGCTCCCTTCGATTTATATGTTGATTTGTACAAAATCTTACCAGTTAGTGTCTTCACCATTATTGAAAACTGTAATTATTTTATTTCAACTCAGCAAAGCCGCTGGTCGTAGTTTATTTTTTTTTTGTTAATGCGCTTGGTCCATTCATTGCTTGTTTTGCGTCTCAGATCCGTTAAACCCCTTACATGAGTCGTTTGAAAAATTTTCTATAACTCTTTCAGCAGCACATTTTAAAATCAAAATTTTCATTTGTTCCTGGTTATCAACACTAGATTTAGCAATCAAATGATATATCTCATACATGACGGCCGTCACAGGATGTGCTCGCTTCTTATATGGTTTGTCGAAATCCATCAGTATTCTGGGTTTGTAATTTTTAAATAATATTGACAATATCCTCAGCGCGATGTAAATCTAGAACATAATAAATTTTGACACGGATAATTCATGGTGGCGTCTACCACAGCGGAATCTACCGTTACGATAACGTTTATTCTTAAAGGATATGTTTGTTCAGCGTCAAGATAATTGACAAGTGCCCTTGCTCGCTGCTCATTCATAGCATAACTTTAGGTGTTATTGTCATGTCTAATTCTGAATGTTGCTCACATATGCGGCGCACAATTATTGCAAACCTTTCTCTTGGTGTCACGGATACGATTGACTAAAATCTAACTCGTCAAATCAACATGGCCCAGTCCTGAGAACATTTGCATACTGTTACATTGATTTATTGATAGGTGTCCATACTTCGGATCCAGACGTTACTGTAAATACTACACTATCGGTAATCTTGTTGATGCCAGCAAACTTAATATCGATGACCTGTGAACCCAACAACCATTCATTATTAATTAAATTTCTGTATCTACGAAACTTTGTAAACGTGGTTACATGACTAGCATGCTCAGATCTTAACGCTGTCATTCCATCATCGATTTTTTTAACGATGTCATACTCTAGATGTTGCTATTGTCGATGTATTTCCTTCATCGTCATTTGAGTTTGGTTATATCAAATTAACAAGGCTATTTCCTACAATATTGAGAGAACCAGCTCTTGCAACGCCAGTTGTATCAGCCCATTTACCTGATCTCAGATCTGAGTGTTGTGTTATTGCTGTCCACGTTCATTTTGTTGCGACATCATAGTCTGGTTTTGGTTTTCTCACATTTATAATGTTATTTCTGCTGATGTTGCGATCGCCATACATAATAAAACCAAGCCGATATCTTGGTCGCCCCTGGAACATGCAGAATAGTACAGGTTTCATCGCACTGTTTAATTGGCTTTGTAATTGGTAATGCAATAAAACAATTCTGAATTGTTTGATGCTAATGTATTAGCAGCATCAAGTACAGCAAACTTGGACATAGGAAGATCAAAACGCATTGGATTTAGCTAAGTGTTCACCGTACCTCGAATGTCGGGTTCATGGCAGTTTTAAACACTTTCTGAAAGTCAATAGTCCCCTTAATATTGCATTCGTTAAAGCCATCACTACGGAAATTTCAACAGCACCAAGTGCAACTGCTTTAACAACAGCCGAGTCTTCAGGTGCTATCACCTCTGGCATAGTTGCAGGTTGAAATATAACAACGGTTTTAGCAATGTCTTTAATGGTACCCACAGACAGGTCTTTTTTAATACACTATCTTTCGTCGTTGACGGATTGTCAGGAATAATTGATTTTGACCCTTCCGATCGCTTGCGATCACTCCAGATTTGAGTAACATTTTAATTCCAGACTTATCTTCTAATGGTGATCGTATCTTTTGAAAATGACCAGGATTCAGTTTAGTATTATTAACATAATAATATGACATTATCAGACCATGCGTGATTTTATTAATGATCGTGCAATGAACGACGAATGATCTAGTTATATAGTTTCCACTGGAGCGTCAATAACGCGTATTCGTCCATCAACATCTTCAATCAGCTTTGTATTATCTGAGTATAATAGCGATTGCTCTATAACCACTAGCAGGCAGTTGTGCTACACTAGCTGGGAAATGTATGTAAACGACTGATTCTCTGAGCAAGTTCAAGTGTTCAGCTGAGACATAATATATCGGATATAATGTTGTGAAATCCCGCTCATATATCTGCAAATCAGAATCAGTATTCTAATCATGCCCAATGAATGTAATTAATAGATGATAAGCACGTGTAACATGATTATTATCAAAATTCAGCAGCACGTCTTTGGATGGTTCATGGTGTCCGTTGATTCTCAGAGAAACTTAATTAACACCCAAGCTTGTCAAACACCGCTGAATTTTTTTCCTACTGATTTACTATGGCATTTTCCTGAAACGCCATGATGGAGTCATTGTTGGCATACATAACGCAATTTGTGTTAGTATTACTTTACCTCATTCAACCAGCAACACGCCATATCGAGTTATTGTATGTGGGTTTTATCTCACACGTACCACAGTATGTTGTGCGCTAAATATAACTTGTCTAGCATGCCTGCAGAATCCAAAGATACGTGATAGTGGATGTACACATGTAACTTCGTCATCAATGTGATGCAAATCCCATGTTGATATTTTCATATATTGATAGTTCTGCCTTGAAAGTTTCAGTCCTGGTAGCTTCTCATACATCACCTTCTCCAATGTTTATGTGATATGGCTGATCAGTGGAACATTTTGCGAACATCATTGACGGACCAAATGCCGTTAATAAATCATCTCTGTATCTTTCAAGGCCAAGTATCTTCTAAGCAAAATCAAAGATTGAAAGACATTATTCAAGCCCACATTCCATATAAATTAAAATCTCTGCCGACAAGAAATATATACTTATATCCTGAACGTACTGTTCGAGTCTTCTGTATGTGTCAGGTACACGCGCATTGGAAGAATAATATAGATAATAACGCACCGATTCATCCTTAAGGACTGATGCGTCCATGAATAATGCTGGATTAGATACACGCTTGAACATTTTATTATATTTGCTGTCGTCTAGCACGACGTCCACTTCCTGCTATCAGACTTATATAAGCTGACATTGTTCATTTGCAGTTTGATTATTGATTTTACTGACTTTTTCTAAAATCACGTCAGTGCTGGGTAATTTTACTGGGTCCAGTGTTACTGCTGGCTGACTGTGTATCATTCGTGCTTGAGTACCACTGATTATTGACAATCTTTTAATAGCAATAACACCAACAGTAATAATATCTTTATCAGGAACAACATCAATAGCTTTCATTCGCAGTTGCTTTGCAATCGGTACTGTTTTGAAGACTTTCTCTCTGAATAGACCCTGAACAGCATCGCCAAGTCCATGTCCATTTTTAACATTATATGTTGATAATTGTGAAATTTTCACCATGACCACTACATATACACGATAAGCATTATGTATAATTACATATATGTTTTTATTGTCACTGATCTATTTGCATCAATCACTTAATCAGCCAGTTAATTATCAATGATTTAATCAATGAGTGACATATACACATTAATATCCACGATGCTGCCTGTAAATAATAGTTGATAAATCTTAGCTGCTTTATTAATAATTTCTGGAGAAATATTTCCTGAACATTTTCTCATAATCAGAATTTCGAGTCGATCTACGTCAGAAAGGATGCTGTTAAGACAAGCAATAAGACCACTTCCATTAAGATAAATACCACCTGCAGTTTTCCTGGATCATACACTATTTTTAAATGTTTGTTTTCTTTTTCTGCGTCACATTTAAGTAAACGAAAATACTGATCATCATCTTCTGCAGATGTGATAGTAAATGTATGTATAAGTAAATATTAGTAAATATTTAGTACACATCATTAACCCAATCATCAGCACTCTTCCAAGAATCGGTATATCTGGGTTTTACATAGTTTGATATTTAACGGTGTCCATGTGAGGCAATATGAATTGCTTTTGTTGTATTTCGCCTTCAGTATAGTGTTAAGAACTTTAGATGTGGATTTATTATATTAGATTCAGCTTCTGGTGGTTGTTGTTCAGGTATTGGGAATTTGCGATTTTTGTTTAGGAGACGTTGCTTTTTGTTTACGTTGAGTTTTTGGCTGTTGTTTTTGCTGGGGTTGCGATTGCTGTTCTAAATTTGGCATTTAATTATGTACTTCACTATCAAATTTTCGAAATACTAGATCACTATATGTTGTCTGTGGCCTATTAAGGAATGCACGATACATCCATTGTGTATGTTTATCACAATGAACATTAGCACATTTAGGTTTCAAAACTGACTTTTTATTTAAAGAAACCATTAATAAAGCATTAAATAAATCACCTATTTCAATCATTTAATTTTCGACAAGATCTTGATCATTAAATTGATCAGCCAATTCAACTCTTTGTCTTTCTCCTTCTGCTTCTTATCATTTGCCCTCATTTCAGCACGAGCTTGTTTAATTTCTTGAAGTATTTTTCCCAGGCGGTTGAGCAGTAATCATATAATCCATAAGGCTTAGTAAAATTGTTTTTGTTTCCCTAGTTCTTTCTGCACTTGCGCCAGTCGCCATAACAGTTTGTTCTAATGTAGGTATAAGAATTTCAGTAACTGTTGTCACCAGTTTACATACTTTTTCTGATCCTTGCAAACTCAACTTGACATCCTTGACGTTCTTGTCATTTTTTTTTTTGGACAGAATCAATGACTGGAAGATAGATATTTTTGATTGCTTCTGGTCTCACTAAAGCTGATCTAGCTGTATAAGATTCCATAGCTGGTGCTATATTACCGATATATAATAATGATTGAATTGCTCAAACCTACAAAGCATCAGAAAGGGTATGATCTTAATGAAACGTCAGAGAGGGTAAATAAAACATACACTCAAGTTTTCTTTAACACTGACAACAAAAGATAAAGTAACAAAATAAACTAACCCAATGAGAAAAACTCTCGGAGCTTTTGAGGCTTAGATTTTACGTTACTGATCTTATGTTTTTCTAATTTTTCGACTTTTGATGTTTAAGCAAATGACTTTCTAGCAAAACAGTTGATTTCTCCTTTCTTATGCTTATGTTGACTTGACCTCAGTTCAACTTATGATTGGCGAACCTTGGCCAAAATATGTGCTGACTAAACTTGGCAATTGGTATTAATTCATGAATGCAATTGTACACGTATTATACACGTACTTTTAGTATAACACAACGTCTTAAACCTACATGACTTAAATACAAATTTATTATAAATTATTTTAATACATCCGTTGCACTTGTCATTCGTATAATGGTGGCTATGCAGTCGTTTAGTGATTTTATAATGGATTGTACCATGTAGTCTTTTAGGACTTAATACTTATGTTTGAACAACTAAAAAATTACATTGTAGTTGAATAGATATAACAAAATGTAAATAAGCATTTCACGGCTTTTTATTTGAGGCTTCTTTTTTCTCTTTCTCTTTTGTGAATTAATATAGGCGTCACAAGGCAATTGTCTATTTAATTGTCACAAACCAGGTCTCTCTGAAAAAATCCTATATACAATGGGCAGCAGTTTTAATTATTCAAGCTTTAGGACCAGCAGGTCTCATGCTCTCTAAATCAACGAATGTTGAATAAACTGTATGTTAGCATCACCAATCGGTGTTACTCATGTGCAATGGTCGAGTACAGATTACAAGACGGGCGAAAACGCTTCGTTGTATCTTGGTTTTGTGTACCTGATGTAACACATTTGAAAGGATCGGTAATGAATGCCATACAAAAACTCACATGCCCTGACACGCAAAAGTGTTAAAAACAAAACGTGTTATATAAATAGACAAATAATCCAACGAAACAAGATAAATAAATAATTAATACATTATTATACCTTGGGTCAGTTTCCACCAATAATTTCTGTAATAGTCCCGTCTATCCTTAGTAAGTTACAAAACAAATAGTTGAGCTGTTCATTAGTGTAGCCTCGCCTCTTCATGCGTAAAAACCAATGGGAAATCAATGAGAAAGTTAATTTACTGTACATTACCAAAACACTGTAACAGTCAAAATACGTACAGAGATGACAAAGTTATTTGGTTAGATGTTTCCAATATTCTATCACAATTTAAATCACTAGCTGATGTCTTGTATGAACGATTACGTCGGTTTTTTTTTAAAGCTCATGCTAGCTTGTGGGACCGCAAACTGAAAACGAAACGTTTGCACAAACTAGATACCCTACAGGGGGCGTGATATAGTTTTAGCCGCAATAACCGCAAATATATGCGTTAAATGTACCTAAATTTGAAGTTAAACGTCTATTATGAAAAATGATAAAGGTATGCGCAGTCCGAAAAAACATATATATATATATCAGCAGCATCATCATCAGTCTCTTTACATAGTGTGGTCGTTGAGGCACTGTGCTGCTGAACATCTGACAAGTTCCCTCCATTTGGCTCGATCATGTGCCAATGCATGTGTCTCTGTAAAACGTTTCCTGGTCCATTATGTAATGTTGTCACTCCGCTTTTTTCTCTGTCTACCTGTCCTTCTACCACCTTGGACACTACGCTGCAGTACTGTTGTGGATAGACTGTTGGCTCTAGTGACATGGACATACCATTTCAGTTTTCTCGTTTTGACAATGGTGAGGAGGTCTTCATAATGGCCTACTTTGTGCCTGATGGTGTTGCGCACTTCTTCATTTGTGATGATGTCAATGTAAGAGATGCCAAGGATGGTTCTGTAGCATCTCATTTCAAGTGCCTAAATTCCTCGTTGTAATTCTGCTGTCAAGGTCCAGGCCCCACATGAATACAGAAAAATTGAGATGACTAGTGCTCTCAATAGTCTGATTTTAGTTTTCAGACAGATGTTCTTGTCTCTCCAGATGGGTCTTAGCTTTGACATAGCTGCCTTTGTTTGTGTTCCTCGTGACAAAATGTTTGCTCTTGATCCCTCTTCCGTGTTTATGGAAACAGGATATTTGAATTGGCCCACTGTTTCCAGTTCCTGTTCTCTGAATTTAATCTTGTTTGAGATTTGTTTGCCACTGTTTGTCATCAGCTTTGTCTTCTCGGAACTTATCTCCATGTCAAATCTGGAAGATGTTTTTTTATCTAGGTTCTTCACTAAGGTGGCAAGCTAATCTTCATTGCCTGCCAGCCCATCAATGTCGTCTGCAAAGCGGAGGTTGGTGATGTTACGCCTTCCAATGCTGACTGTCCCACAGTGGTTTTCCAGGGCTTCGCTCATGATGCGCTCTAAGTAGATGTTAAAAAGCGTGGGTGGCAGGAGACAGCCTTGCCGTACTCCAACTGTAGTCTTGAACCAGTTCCCCACAGAACCTTGAGCAACTACTGCACTGGTAACCATGGCGTACAGCTACTTCATGGTGTTTTTCAACTTTTGACAAATCTTGTACTTCTTCATTGTGGGCCACAATGCCTCATGCCACACTCTATCAAAAGCCTTTTTGAAATCTATGAACACATGATAGATATACACATATATATATATATATATATATATATATATATATATATATATATATATATATATCATGTGTTCATATATATTCATGTGTTCATATATATTTATATACATATATGTATGTGTGCGTGTGTGCGTGTGAGTGTGTGTATGTGCAAATATAGATGAGAGGGCTAATAGTAAATTTCAAATTAATAGTAACATTACCATTTCATTTGTGAGTGTAGTATTCTCCAATTCTACTAGAATTAATACGAAACGTGCCATGGAGTCTTTAAGATTCATACTTCTACGGTACGCATCTATCATAATTTTTTGAACTAATGCATCAGACGCGATGAAACCTCAGTAAGGTACATGGTTGTTCGAAATCTATGTTTCAAACATGGAGCCAAAGGATGATGCGTAACCAAGAACTGTCATGGCACTTTCATTTGTTTTGTATCGTACCTCAAAACAGTGTTTCGGTGTAGGCTATTGGAATTTGTGACGGTTTTTTTTTCTTCATTTTTCTCATCTTGGAGCCTCCGTTCTTGAGTACTCACATAAATCTCCAATCCATTTTTAATCAAAGGTTTATCTGACACTGAGTCAATTGTCATGGGCGCCATCATTTTCTTGATACATCAGCCAATGCATTCCTGCGAATTCGCTTGACCAAGTATCAATTGCTTTTGTGTTTACATTTTTTATTTTCAGTTGTATATGCATTTATATTTTTTGTGATGGATATAAAAACAAAGTATAAATCCGTTAGTGTAACTTCATCTGCAGTGAATGAATGTAGAGACATATCGAGAAAATTATTTAAATGGAATGAACTGAATGCGGATGTTTAGTCCCTTACAAATTTCGTATTATGAATATTAGAAGACAAACACTGTTCAAATATTAAAATTCTAAAGTCCCAGTTTCATCTCTTTAACATTTTGATGACATTTTAAATTGTTTGTGCTGAACATGTTAATCTAAGATCAGATCATGTAAGGGATTTAAAAGATAATTCAATAACGTAGTTAGTGTATTGTTTGCCCTATTACGTAATCAGTGTCAGTGTTTACTAAATTGATACATGTTGGCATGTTAATTAGCTATGTGAATTGTTTATAGGCTAGTGTCATAGTCAGCTATTCGTAGGATATGTATATGCCAGTGGATTGAGGCATTGTGCTAGTATCCTATTAAGTATCCTGATGTTTTCCATGTTGTAAACAATGGCATATGATACCATTATGTATGCATTCCAAAGCATCACCCGGGTATATATACATTGTAGCTTGTGATTAATCCCGTTGTGTGCCATGCGTTATTCAGCAAAGTGTCAACGGTTTTATGTGTGTTGGGATGACATTTATAGGCACTCACATTAACTTATCCAACTGAGTTTTAGAATTAAACCATTTGTTGATACCTTGAGCAGTATACGATGTTATCTAAATAATAAACTAAAGAGAAAAAAGCGAACAAAATGAAATGTTGTCTCACAGCTGTCTGGCGTAGAACAGGAAGAAGAATTCCAGTTATCGCTCTTTCGTCCGTAACAGATAAACAATTTAAAACTCGGTCGTTAATTTTGATAACCTGGTTCAAATTCATCTTAAATTCAACCGTTGTGTCAACTGTCCCAGGGATATCACTACGTATTGCATTATTCAACGCTCGATCAGTAGGATCACCGGAATAGCGCACAGCACTTCCTGACAGAAACATGGCTAGTAACATCAGGCGTTGAGCCCAAGTGCACGGATTTAATACCCAACGAGTACTTCATCAAGTCGTTCGCCTGCAATTCTTGCGGAGGTGGAAAAAATTGCTGTCATTACAAAGAATTTTATGATAAAAAGCCTAAAGTACAATTCAACCTTCAATTTCTGCCACACATCGTTTAAACTAGTCCAAACAACACTCACACGGAAACAAAGGTAAGTCCATTTTTTTTTGTCTCTTCCACCCTCCTCCTAATAGAAAAAACACGTTGACTGAATCTCTCTTTTTGAGCAGTTCCGAGTCTTCTGAAATGCGATAGGTGGCAACCTAATTATTTTCTGGAGATTTCATTTTCACTTTGACTGTCCTGGATATCCATACACGTCAAAACTCCTATATTCCATTCATGTTTTCAATCTTAAACAGTCAGTTAAGCAGCCCACCCATAAACATGGTCACATTTTGGACTGGTTTCTTTATATAGCTGATGATAGTATTCTACAATCCACCCTTGTATCCCAGGAACATGCATCAGATCACCTCTGCATTATATGCCATCTCGACTTATCAGTCCCTAACCCTCCACCTTTTTTTCCTACTATTAGAAACATCTGTATGATAAATATAACCAAATTAATGCATGACATCCAGGAAAACCTAACAACTTATATAGTACAGCAGAACAACTCGATAACTGCCTGCGCACATTGCATGAAAAACATGTCCTAGCCACCAAAAACCTCAATAAAAACAGTGTTCTCCATGGTATAGCAGTGTTAGATACCAGTTTCGCACTGCTTTAAGACATCGCTGAAAAGCAGAGAGGCTTTAGCTTTCCACCAGACACACTATTCATAAACAAACCTATGAACCGCTAAGAAGAACGTCACAAACATAGTCCATTTAGCCAAATTATCCCACTACAGTACTAAGATCACGGAGAGTTCCAGCTGCAAAGAGCTCTTCGAGATAACTAACAAACACCACTTCCAACTACCTTCTCTCTAGTAGACCTTCCGGACCTATTTGCAAATTTATTCCGTGAAAAAGTACAAACCATTAGAGATTCGCTTGACAATACAATATCAATTAACTCGTCACCATACAGTTATGATACAGAATTTCAGCGACAACCATTAAGATCATTTCAACCTGTCTATATTGATTTAGTACGCACAATCGTAATGAAGAGTGCACCAAAGTCTTGTGAACTTTATCCATTTCGGACATCACTGCTGCTTGAGTGCTTAGACTTGCCTTTACTAACTGATGTTATTAATATCTATCTCTCACCGGGGGAATTCCCATCATATTTCAGAACAGCCATCGTAAAGCTTCTGCTGATGAAACCTACACTTGATAATAACGATTTAAAGAACTACCGCCCAGTTTTAAATTTCATATTCATGTCAAAAACCTTAGAAAAAGTTGTTTTAACCCAACTTGTATCTCATTTGAATTCAAAAAGTCTTTTTAGCAATGTACAGTATGCATATCGCCTTTTTCACAGTACTAAAACTACTCTTTATCAAAGTATTTAATAACATTCTCCTCTTCTTTGGATAGTGGACAAGATTACGGTCCTCACCCTCCTTGATTGGTCTGCAGCATTTGACATAATGGACCATGATATATTACTTCACCGCCTGCAGCATGTATTTGGCATTCGAATATAGCCTTACAGTGGTTCAAGTCCTACTTAGTCAACAGGACATAAATTGTATCTGCAAATGGAATACATTCCAGCCTAGTTGATCTATGTTATGGTGTTCCACTGGGGTCTGTTCTTGGACCTGTTCTATTCATTCTATACACACAGCCGCTCTCAAGTGGCATAGATCATCACCCAGTGTCTCACCGATTGTACACTGATGACACCAAAATATACAAGTCTAGCAACCCAACTGTTGTTGATGCTACCATCCATGGAGTAGAGGGATGCATTTCTGATGTGAAATCATGGATGACATGTAACAAACTGCAGATGATTGATGATACAACTGAGGCTATTCTGATCACAACACAAAGGCTTTCTCATTCACATCCTTTACCTCAGACAATACGATGTCTGTAGTGTGGTAGTTTATAGTGATGTCTAGGACTGGAGCATCATGCCGCAGGCTTGTAGCATGATGTCCCGTCCTGTCACATTATCCTGACACCAGGCCGAGCAGTCCTAACACTGACTTCTTAATGCTAAGCGCCAAGCGAGGCAGATGTTTGTAGCATATTTGTAAATCTTTGGTATAACTCGGTCGGAGATCAAATCGACGACCATCCGCTTCCGAAGCGGACGATCTAATCACTAGGCTACCGGAGCGGTTCACACAATGTAATTATTAATAAATTGATGCAGTGATTTATGTGAATGACTATAGCAGATTATTGTTTGCAAACTATTGCACTGGTATAGTGGTGCGTTGTTGAAACTAGTATAATATAACAGTTTTACTCACAATACATTGCACACATTTACCCCATAGGAGTTTAGAACAAATGAGCTTATGTGCAAGCAATTTTGCATCTGTGTTGTTGTCATTTGCAGTGTATATTTTTAACTAATATAAAAATTTACAAGCTAGTTAATAACTGAACGTTTGCAACATCAATTTCGCAGGGATCATTTATTGGTGAATAATTCTTAACATAAAGTTGAAAGCGGTTATCTGTTCGACCTAGTTAAAATTAGACGTCAGAGGGTTTTGCTTGACAGGGGAACTCTGATGTTAGTTTGAGCCTAATGGTAGGAAATGTGTGCTTGTGTATATGTGTTTGTGTGTGAAGTTAAATAGATACTTAATAACGACTTCTGAATATGAACTGCATCAACATCAACTCACGTACCTGCGTGGTCGGATGCAAAAGAATCCATTAGAGACATTTACTACAGATTTTCCAAGTACGTAGTAGAGAACCACGTTTTATGATTTCCGTAGGAATTCTAGCTGTGAATAGACCGCTCCGGTGGCCTAGTGGTCAGAGCGTCGGCCACGGATGCATGAAGTCTATGGTTCAACCCCCGGTCGAGTCATACCAAAAGACTGGTACTAACAGCTGCCTCGCTTGGCACTCAGTATTATGAGGTTAGTGTTAGGACTGGTTGGCCTGGTGTCAGGATAATGTGAATTGGTGGGACATGATGATACATGTCTGCGGCATGATGTCCCAGTGCTAGACATCACTTTAAACTGCCTCTCAGCAGATATCGTAGCAATAGGACTGAAATATTGTTAAAGCTACGCTAAAAATGCTGATCAAACACGCACTAGCTGTGAATGCGATTTTTATATTTCAGTGCTTATTTTGTGCGTATCAGTTATTTCGTAATAATTTTGTTTGTTTTTTTCATTAAAGAATTAAAAGGGTCTCTAGATCTCGTAATAATGCCGTTACTTTCTATTAAAAAAGGAATGAATTTTAGCAACATCTATGGCAGTAGGTTACAATATGTTTTTTACTTTTCCAACTTCAGTAACTGTACACTATTAACTATATGCTGTTAATTGGCGTCAGTAGGCTGTCATTTCCTATGCTCGATAAAACTCTGAGTATGCATTGAACTTGTCACTAACGTTAAACAAGGTACTTTCATAACTAGGAAGTAAAATACCTACTGAAATGTACATCAAATTTTGATTCCTGATTGGTTGATGCAAACAAAGGCATTGAAGATAAACACACCAATGCTAAAGTATGTGAAGGTTATATTTAGAAAAAGAAACAATACTGAATAGCGTTAATATTTTAAACATTCATAAACATGTGACTTCAAGAAGAAATGTTTATTAACGCTTGATTTCCCACCTTCAACCTAGATATCATATCTATGTTGGCACGTGAGCTGTATGGGTATATGACGTTAGGTAAATATCTTACCTTTCTTCAATTTTCAACGCTAATATTATTGGTAATAATGTTGTTCCTTGTTGTAATTCCAATGTAGGAAAAACATATTTGGACAGATTGAGATACATACTTTGGCTCCATCTTGTGTCATATTTCTCCAAGTTAAATAATTTTATCCAAAAAGAACCAACCTCTAATGAATTCAAGATTGGGTCATTTCATTCATATCATATATTAGTTCCTTCTCCACAACTGTTTTTTCGTTCATGTTTTATTTGCTTGAGCATGAATTCTGCCACATAATCACGAGTCGCTATCAGTCTTTCTCACTGACCATCCGTCGGATCTCATAGATACCAGCTTGTCTCCCAGCTCATCATCTTAAACTTTGCGACATGAAACCGACATTGGTTCCGCAACGCTCACTAATATTCCAACGTTGGCCTGACACGCGTTCTGCAAAATGACGTTGAGTCAACGTTATTTGAGCATCCTGTATAAATGTTGCAGACAACATATATTAGATTTGCAAATGTCATGGAAACATGCTACAGTCTTCTTTGATGTAAGTAATTAGTTATACAGCTGTGAAAAAAGTGATCACAAATGTGCAATCGGTAGTCTTCGTTCTTTCAAGTTTACAAAACTTCACTTTGTGCGAGTTTTATTATATAAAATATACAGAGATGACACACGCATATAGATAAATAAATTTCCATATTAAGCAGATTGCTAGATCGAAACGTACAACGCAGAAATGGAACCATCTAATAGCATCGCATTCACATGCTGATATTATGACAGTGTTTTTCGAAGTTGCCATTTTCGGTTTTCTTGAAGTCTTGACTTTTCTGTACGACTATCGATAACACGTTAAATACGTTTGCATTTATGATTGTGTACCTGTTTTTCTGTATATGTACATATTACAATGCTAAATTATTCTTGGGTGGAATAGTAGCGACGTCCTGACTACCTTTTAAAATAGATTAGGAATAAAATAACATGTGTACTCGAATAAAAGACAAATAAATTGTTTACTCAGTTTGAAACTAAAACACTTAATATATAGTCAAGATGGCGGACGTTATACTGTATAACCAGATACATTTAACAGATGATATGGTACTGATCAGCTGTATTACAATGAATCAAAATTACGTAAACCTTTACAAGAAACGAGCTTGGCTAAATGGAGGATTTAGACCAGAAGTATATCTTATGTAAAGAACAAGCAACTAATGTTTGATAAATAAATTACAATTAAGACCGCAGGTAGAATACTTTAAAAAAAACAACAAATAATGTTTATACGAAACTGGTACGCAGACGAGAGTTTGCTTGCTTGTTTTAGGGTTTAACGCTATTTTTCAACACACGATAGGCTGTACATGGCGGCCAGTATTATTGGTGGAGTAAGAACCCGGGAGCCCCCGGAAAGAAACACCGACCCACGAGAAGCTTCTGGCATTCTTTCTCACATAACTACATTAGCTGAATCTTAGACTCGGACCCACGAAGACAGAGGTGAGTCGGCAGTAATCCGTAACGGAAAGCGCTTTAGACCACTCGGTCACTCGGGGACCCGAACACGAGAGTATTATATCGTAATGCATGGCTATGTGTGAATATAGACTGAGATGTACCTGCCTTAGAATTCGATGTTCAGTACGTTGTTACTGACGTCCAGATCAAAGTCATTTCGTTATATGGTGTAATGTTACTAAGCTAGGATGCATGACGAGACAGGTTATGTAAAATATGTATCGTTTTCCTGTTGAATCACCTTCGTTGTTAAGTGGTCTTTGTGTGCAAATATGTTTGTTAGGCGTTTCCTCTTTCATGCAGATACAATATATGCAAACACAGACAGAAAGGAACGTTTCTAATTTCATGTTTACGATGAAACATGGTACGTAATAAAGAGTTTCTACGTTTCCAATTTGTAAACGTCTGACCTAGTCATCCGCCAAAATTATGTACTATCAATGGAGCCACGGCTGCTAGATATACTCAATAAAATTCGACTACTTTAATTGGTGAGAAGCAACTTTATAACCTCTATTGTAATTTAATTGGAATAATATTTGGTAATTTTCCCATATCGGTATATATATATATATATATATATATATATATATATATATATATATATATATATATATATATATATATATGGGGGAGGGGGCATCTTACTACAAACATCTACTTTGACTAATATCATAGGATCCACCAATTGCTTAAGTGTTGTTAAATCCATTGATTCATTTTTTAATGAATTCACACACATATAAAACAATAATTACCGGGGTCATGTTTATCTACCATTTTTTTCTAAAATACACACACAATTAGCCTATTCTCTACAAATATAAACACTCTATATTTAAATCACAACAAATATTCTTAAAAAAAATCACCAAGACAACAATAGAACTTCACACTTTGATACACCGAATTACCCCAACCCTTGCGCTGAGCTTGTATATTTCTGATACAGTATAATCATCGCATTCTTTAATGGCGGATGTCAGGTAGCCAATCATGCCGCATATAGCTTGTATACTGCTATTAACAAGACATGTGACACGCACATTACGATTTCATCCTTAGAACTAATGATTCCAGAAACCTATGCGCACCGCAGACTTTTATCCAGTTATGTAGTTCACTCTCATACTAGCGGTGGTTTGTATTAACTTTGTATTCACCGCCTGATTTTATGACACACACACACACATACACACACTATATATATATATATATATATATATATATATATATATATATATATATATATATATATATATAGAGAGAGAGAGAGAGAGAGAGAGAGAGAGAGAGACAGAGAGACAGAGAGAGACAGACAGAGACAGAGACAGAGAGACAGAGACAGAGAGAGAGAGAGAGAGAGAGAAAGATAGAGAATTTTTAAAGCGGTTTTTAATAATTGATACATGTCGGTACGATGTCTGCATTGTACCATTTTATAGTGAGGTCAAGCACCGGTACATCATGCCGAAGACATGATGTATCATGTTCCATCCAGTCACATTATGATGACACCATGTTGACCAGTTCTTACACGAACCTCGTAGTGTCTTAATACTGAGCGCTTAGCGAAGTCGGTTCTAGTATCATTTTTATAATTCGTTCGTATGACTGCCGGGATTCTAATCCGCGATCTACCGCATCCGAGTCGGATGCAATAATTACCACCAGAGTGGTCCACTGTAGCTGAATGCACACCGATAATCACACCATATCTTCATATCTAATTGAATTAATTTGCTTCAAACATTACCATTGCTTCATCGAAGCGAAAGATCAACATCTAAGAGAGAAGACATGGGCGCCTACAAATAAAGGCAAAGGGGCTTACACTTGCACGCTTCCCCACCCAACTGCAGGGACTTCACGTCTTAACACATTAAGGTCTACATCAATACTATTTAATAGATGACCTCTACATATTTTCCAACCGCTCCGGTGGCCTAGTGGTTAGAGCGTCCGCCCCGGAAGCGGGAGGTCGTCGGTTCGATCCCCGGCCGAGTCATACCAAAGACTTACAAAAATGGTACTAACAGCTGCCTCGCTTGACACTCAGCATTAAGAGGTTAGTGTTAGGACTGGTCGGCCTGGTGTCAGGATAATGTGACTGGGTGAGCCATCATGCTACATGTCTGCGGCATGATGTCTCAGTGCTAGACATCACTATAAACTGCCCCACTGCAGACATCGTAGCGATATGACTGAAAAATTGTTAAAGCTACGTTAAAAATCCTAATCAAACAAACTACATATTTTCCCCTGCCTATCCCCCTAAACATGCATGTTGACTGTCTTGGATAGAGAAATAATATTCTGCTCTAGAAAAGAACTGTATTATCCTAACATCTCCTAAGGATAAAAGACCAAATTAAAATGGAAACAAAATCAAATGAAGAAATTAAATAATTGGCATGGGTATCAATATTTTAAGAGATCCATTCCACCACAACTGGATGGCAAGGCCAAAGCTAAAGGATACACGACAGTGCTCGTCGTCTGTATGGAAGAGTGCATATCCGAACACAGAAAAGAATTCGACTTCATTAACCCGTTGATTGGAGTCATGATAGGTCAATATATATTTTACCTCCATATTTACGAAATTATTGTTAATGGGCTGCAGGTTCGACGATTTAGATAAAAGCCTACCCTACATAAAAGCACTTACAATCATGCACGCTTAAAATACCATGAACGAAAAGAAATATGCCTGATAAAATAACATCTGCATATAGCAAGATAAACACGTGGGTATATAAAGAAATGAAAAATAATTCTCCGCAGATAAAAGGAGAGTAATACACACAAACACACACGCACATACACACAGGCGCATACAGATAGATAGATAGATAGATAGATAGATAGATAGATAGATAGATAGATAGATAGATAGATACATACATACATACATACATACATACATACATACATACATACATACATACATACATACATACATACATACATACATACATACATACATACATACATAGATTAGATACATACATAGATTAGATACATACATAGATTAGATACATACATACATGCATACATACATACATACATACATACATACATACATACATACATACATACATACATACATACATACATACATACATACATACATACATACATACATACATACATACATACATACATACATACATACATACATACATACATACATACATACATACATACATACATGCAACATAGAATATTCTTCCAAAGTTGATTCGTTGCTATGTCATCTGTCACGTTGTATGTAAGGAACAATAATCAGACTGAAAAATGTATATGCTAGACTCTGAGGCTAATTATTCTGCTTCATAAAGGTTACGAGTGTCAGCCTTGAGAACAATGAGGTGCCAAAGCCAGTTGTGTGAAACATGGCTATAAGAAGTTGTTGCAGGCGCCTTATTTGGCTGCGCGCGATTTACAGGTTGGTGATGCATTGCCTGTGTTGGGTTCCACGTAATATCAAATGAGGGTCGTAAATCCGACCTTGACATGTTGCAGACG
Organism: Unio pictorum; assembly: GCA_030141615.1. NCBI lineage: Eukaryota > Metazoa > Mollusca > Bivalvia > Unionida > Unionidae > Unio > Unio pictorum. The sequence continues at coordinate 26,627,990 of JARLTB010000113.1, read as the reverse complement.
AGGGGGCAAAGTCTGATAATTATGTAGACCATGGTTGAATCGACATTCACTCGGAGTTGCGCAACGCGTGGCCACCGTTAGACTCGCAAGCTTAAATATAGTATCTTCAATTTTAAACGTCAGTAGTCACTAAACCATCTTGCGGGAATTATATAAGGAAAATTATTAGCTTCCTCGACGTCATTCGAAATTGTCAGGAAACATTGTTATCATGGGAATTACAAAGGAGCTTTGGACAGGTCACTGACTTTATTGCTCGATTGTTGCAATCTGTTACCGACAAAGTAATTGTATGTTCTTTATGTGCGGTATGTATTCTTCATTACTAGAATCGTTAGTACGTATAATTACCATTTGTAGTTTTAGATTCATTTGTAAAGTTTGATTCATTTGCAGTCTTTGATCTATATGCATATTTTGAGATTTGAACAAATGTTGAATTATGCCTTTCTAGAATGGTTGCAATGTGCAGAATTAGTTAATGGGGATATTGGACTATTTGTTATGCTTTGTAGGAGTATGATCTGTAAGGATATCAGCTCAAGAATATTGGACTATATGTGTATACTTTGTAGGAGTATAATGTGTATAGATATATCAGCGCATAGATATGCAGATATCTGAGTACACTTTGTAATGTACAGAAATGCGTCTAATTATGTGACATTGTTCTGTATAATCAGATTGAGAATCTATTTTTACTGATGTGATGAAATCTATTGATATATTCATGATAAGCAGTGGATACCGTGTTCATCATACCAGAAAGCATGGGTATTTCGATCTGTACGAATGCATGACCAAAGCAGGAAAGGCTTATCTTATGATATAATGTTGTTTAGTGTTAGTCTAGGTAGCTAGAGGGATATGCTAATGTTATTGTATGTTCATACAAGACGTTAGGGACCGGAGGCGCTGTAGGAGACAGAGAAGGTAAATACCCTATTCCCGAGTCTCTGGGAGACAAGAAAAGGAGAGAACAGAGGCAGACGTTTGAAGTCAGACAGGGGAACGGAATTGGAAGAAGTGGACGAGTGAAGGACGTAATTGATCGACTGAAGGGGTATGGAGTACCAGTCAAGGGACAATAAATAATCCAGATGAAGAGAAACACGATATGAGGGAAATATATCACACTAAGTCAGATGATGAAATAGGCAGTCACTTAGTTGCGTGAATATCGAGTTATAGGGTTTTGAATATTTCATTTAAGAAATGACTATATGTTATTGAATGGTATTATCTTACATGGAACTGGGAGCTTTGCATCTCTATATTGCTTATTCAATTTCAAACAATAACGAGCCAAGGTTGGGTCTCATTTAATAATTGAATACAATACTGGGAGCACCCCACCACAACCTAGTACACAAGACCTTTACACCATCATAAGTTTTATAGTTTCAGCTGACGCAGATCGCGTTTCACCACATCATTGACAAATCGTAAAAAAATGGCATATTCACGCCCGCACATTAAAATTGTGTTTAACAGCTTTACTGGTATAAACTTTTATTCTCAGATAAAAGTTTTACTAAAAGGTTATTTCGTTGCAGATTGAATGTACAGTGCAAATCCGTTGTTCTCACTCTCGCATTATAGATATAACATGGATATCTTGTAACTTATATAGGCGATATATTATATGGCTGAATAGTAAAGAGCAACAACTCTTGATGTAACGATTAAAATATCCTCAGAGAGTTTTACCCCTTTAACTGCAATCTTCTGTGGACAGTCTCCTGCAAATACGTTGTAGATTCAACAGTGAAAGCAAAAGTGTAACGAAAAATTCGCTGTTGCGCTTGGAACAGAAAATGTTAAGTCTCGGTACCAGATTCGATAAATACAGGCACATTTATACACAAGAAGACATTCACCGACGCTACACGGTAGAATTAAACTGACAAGAGACGTACCGAATGATTGACAAAAGCTGTGTTGAATTTTAGACGAGTAATGAAAGATGACTAACTTTGCAGCCATAAAAGAGTAAACACAGTATGTAATATTTTATTTTCGACCTATTCTGAACTGATTTTAAAACAAATGTTAATCTCAATATGTTTGCCAAGTAAGATATAATTCGATCTTATGTTGATATCTTTCCAAACTAACTGTTATGCAACTCGAAGAATACAACAGGTTGTGTAGTGTCAGCCAATTACTAAAACCAGGTCAAAGCTTCTGAAGCAATGTGAGTCTCTGGGGCATGAAAATTAGCGCAGGATATAACTTCTGCTTCAGTGTCCTAGGAGTGATCCATCGTTATCGCGATCCATGCTTATAGTAACATTGTTGACAAAGGCTGACTTCGATTCGGAAGCTTGATTTCTCGAAAACAATATTCATTGGAGATATGACTTTTGCGTCCTTTGTTTCCTAAATGCAATCTTTTATGAAGAAATGAAGCTAAGCAAAGACATTTTTTAATTAGTATTTGTTGATCTTAGCTATTTTTCTTTTCTGCGTGGCTATCGTTATTTTAAACACTTCGACAAATTGCTTCAATCCGCTAAATTTTAACTATTAATTCAGAAAATTGAATAATAATAATAATAATAATAATAATAATAATAATAATAATGATAATAATGAGGACTTTGTATAGCGTCTAATCTTAGAAGCTCAACGCGCTTTACAACATTTATAATGATATGACTACAAATACACAAAGGCCATGAAATTTTTAAAAAAATATGGCAAAAATATTTAAGGTTAGAAACATTATTAGGTCTTAAAGTTTGTTCTTGCCGTAGAAAAAGGTGAGCCTTAAGAGCACCACAGAAAGAGATCACTTTATCTTTGTGTCTGATTTCAATTGGCAATCATTCCACGTTGCTGGGCCCTGATATGCAACAGAATGTTGTTAATTTGTCTTCGTTTTGATAGTAGGAATGATGAATATACGATTGTCAAAAGAGGAGCGTAAGTATCTTGCTGGTATATTCACATGGGTGAGGCCAGATAGGTATGTTGGACTGGGGTGAATCAATTGAAACATAGCACAAAAAAAACACATTTTATATTTGATTATGTATCGAATGGATAGCCAGTGTATGTTACAGAGCAGGGGAGATGTGTGCTCTGAGCGTGGTACTCTAAAGATGATCCGTGCATCAGATATGCTTTGAACATTTTAAAGTTTCTGCAGTAGATATTGAGACAAACTAGCCAGAATTGTGTTACAGTAGTCTAGTCTTGAAAGTACTAATGAATACACAAGTGTTTTAGTGCCATCAACTGAAAACATATTTACGAATGGAGCTCTTGTGTTTCAGCTCAAGATTTGCATCCTTGCATATGTTCATGACATATTGATTCAATGTGAGAGTAGTGTCCAGAGTAACTCCTAGGATTGGTACTGACTTTGTGAATTTGATGTTTGTGTGGCTTATATTTATTGTTTGAGGTAAATGATGAAGTCTTTGTGTTGTGATCAGAATGGCGTCAGTTTTATAATCATACACCTGCAGCGTATTAGATGTCATACATGAATTCACATCACAAATGCACATCTCTACTCATTTGATGGTCTCATCAGCTTTCAGATGTGTAGCTAGATTTGTTTGTTTGGGTGTCATTAGCATACAATTGGTGAGACAATGGATCAATCTCTATGACACTTGAGACCAGCTGAGTGTCTAGAATGAAAGGAACATGCCCATGAACAGAACCATGTGGAGCACCATAACATAAATCAACTGGATCAGATTATTTTCCATTTACAGATATTATGTGTGTCATGTTGAGTAAGTAGGACTTGAACCACTGTAACAATGTATTGTGAATGACAAAATACATGCTGGAGACATTGAAGTAATATATCATTGTCCTTTGTGTCAAATGCTGCAGACAAATCAAGGATGGCGAGGACTGTAATCTTTCCGTTATCCAAAGGAGAGTGAATGCCATTACATGTAACTACTTTCAGAAGAGAAGTTTCGGTACTGTGGCAAGGGTGATAAGCAGACTGTACATTGCTAAAACGACTGCTTGAATTCAGATGAAATACAAGTTTATTTCGAACAGCGTTTCCTACGAGTTTTGATATGGGCGGGAAATTAGAAACTGGGCGGTAGTTTTTTAAAGCGTTTTGGTCCAGTGTTGGTTTCTTCAGCAGAGGTTTTACAATGGCAGTGTTGATAAATGATGAGAATTCCCCTGATAAGAGGGAGGTATTAATAACAATAGTTAGTGAAGGCAATTTTAGATTTAAGCACTCAAGCGGCATTGCTGTTGCAATCGGAGCAAGTTCACATGATATTGATGCACTCTTCACACGATTGCCTGTACTAAATACATAAAGACAGGTTCAAATCCAGAGTTACACCTAGGTTTCCTACTGACTCTGTGAATTTAATATTGGTGTTGCTGATATTTATTGTTTGAGGTAAAGGTTGTGAATGAGAAAGTCTTTGTATTGTGATCATTATGGACCTTAACCATGCATGTGTCTGAGAATACATGTAAGTGCTGGAACTTTGCAAATTAACTCCATTCCACATTCTCCTAACATACAAACTTCTGTGTGATGTCTGTTTCCCTGTCTTTTCCCGGACTGTGATGTATACTGCATTGTCTCTAAAACACAATTAGGGATGACATTTCTTCTAATTTTGAGAATGTAGTTTGTTAAATTTAATCCAGTTTTGTCCTGTCTAGGCATAAATTGCTTGCCAAATGTTTTATATATTTAGAATGAATTCATCACCGGCCTTGGGCAAGTTGGACCGATTGGGTTCAATTGAGCCAAGAGCTCTCAGGGCCCTCCCGCGTTAATAATTGTTGAAAGTACATGTATAGAGAAAACAAACACAATTATAACCCGATGGAAGAAGATTTTAAATTCAATATCATATAAAATGTCTTTGAAGGTTTATTGCCAAATACCGAGCTTACAGGAGGCCCCGAGGGTAAATGCAGGGCCTTCTCAATGATCCAATCGGGCCCCAAGTTGGCTAAGGCTGTTGCTGACCAACCTCTGCCAAAACGAGGCTTGGGTGGGGTAATAAAATCTCCTTGACTCTCTTCCTCATACCGAATTGCATAGGGCAACGTCACATTGCTTCCTTCCTAATTAGTGGATTCTAATTTTTTTCTTTTAACTTTGCCATTGACTTACATTATGTAATGCTGATGTCCTTGTTTATATGTGGTGCATGTGTGGGTGCATATTTGTTCATTTCATATTTTATCAATATATTTCTGATAGGGTACGGGCATCAATTTCAAAGATCGCTTGTCGGTGCTATGTTTTTGCATATCGAGGAATCTACGGCTGTGTACGTTTTGTTTTGAATAGCGCATACATTCAAATACATTGGTTTTTGTAATGTATTTAGATATGAAGTCTTAGGTAGTAGAACAAATTGTGTATCTAAATAAAGGCTACTGCATTTGAATATAAAAAATATGAACTTAATATTTTTTTCTTAAAAAATGAACTTAATTCCAAAAGGTCGTGCAGTATTGTTCGGACAAAAACAACCTCTCGTTCATATATTTCCACACAAAATGAAGTAACCTATAATTTATGTCCCTGAATAGACCCTCTCTTCTTCTCGTACATTTACAAATGCTTAACAATTAGGGGGCAAAAAACGCCTAAAAAATTGTACCAACTATTTGGGCATACACATTTTTTTTTATTTTATAGAGAGGATATATATATATATATATATATATATATATATATATATATATATATATATATATATATATATATATATATATATATATTGTTACGTCTATTTGATTTAAATCATTTATTTAATTGACAGATCCAAATTTGTCATTTTTGGATTTAAAATTCATTAATTGGGAGATTATTCTAGAAAATCTCTATGACCTTTGTTTTTCTTGTAAACACCAAGTATTGACCTTGTTTGTCAATTCTGACCTTGCTTCAGAGAGTGTCAACACGCTTCTAAAACGATTGGCTGATTTCAGGGACATGGCTGAATTTCTGATGATTCCCATGGGGGGGAGTAAGTGACTTAGTGAAGGTAGCCTCGTTCTGTGACCTTCGGGAATATCACGTGACACCTTTTTCCTTACGAAAACATTTATTTAAATTATTATTCTGGGAGGGCACAGTCAGTAGAATCTCTGGGTTTTAAATTACTACTTGTGTTTTGAGTTATATTGGAACTTAGTTCAATTCGTTTGAGAACAAGAGGAATTTAGTGTTATTATCTTGTATTGGAAATCAAAGTGGAATTTAGTGTTATTATTGTGGATTGGAAATCATTTCAATTCGTTTTGGATCAAGAGGAAAAAATTGTATTATTTATCTGGAAAAACTTGTGCTTATTTGCCTTTAGTAAAATCAGAACTGCATCACGTGACATCGTCAGCCATTTTGGATTAGATCGTCAACATTCGAACCGGGAACTATTAGGACATTTTACTATCATTACTTTAGCGATTCCAATAGTGGATTATACTTATTAACTCTTTTGCATTAATTATTGGACTTGATTCTCTAAAACCGTAAGTCTATTTATTTTCTTTTATGAAAATATTTGTACTCAATAAATTGTTTGTTAAAGTTTTACAAGCTTGCTAGTTTTCACTCTTTCTGTGTAACTGCTTATTCGAGCCTAAGTACGTAACAATATATATATATATATATATATATATATATATATATATATATATATATATATATATATATATATATATATATATATATATATATATATAAAGATATGGCTTCGTAATGAAAATATCATGTCTTGGTTGCCAGTAAGACCCCACTCCTGCAAGATGGAAATTCCTTACCGCTTCAAAAGGGATCTACATTTTAACAGATATGTTCGCTATTAATAATATGACTAACACCAATACTATAATATAAATACCATTCAGGAAATCTGACACAGGTAATATGTCACAGGCGATTGTAAAAATACTTTGCTCTGATCTCTACTTGGAAAGATGTGTATATAAAATTGTATCAGTCGTGAAAGACAGGTAGATACCTCATTTAGTTTCACAGTTCATATTGCCTATGGGCTAGTAGTTTGAAGATATGCAATTCGTTGATCATTAGTTGGTAGATATGCAACACGTGGGCTATTAGTAGGTAGATATGAAACACGTGGGCTATTAGTCGGTAGATATGTAACACGTGGGCATTTAGTTGGTAGATATGCATCACGTGGTCTACTAGTCGGCAGATATGCAACACGTGGGCTATTAGTCGGTAGCTATGCATCACGTGGATTATTAGTCGGTAGATATGCAACACGTGGGCTATTAGTCGGTAGATATGCAACACGTGGATTATTAGTCGCAGATATGCAACACGTGGGCTATTAGTTGGTAGATATGCAACACGTGGATTATTAGTTGGTAGATATGCATCACGTGGGCAATTGGTCGTTATATATGCAAGACGTGGGCTATTATTAGACGGTTGATTTGTAATACGCGAGCTTTTATAAGACCGTAAATGTACGACACATGGGTTGTTAGATTATTGATTTACGACACACGGGTTATTATGGCAGATTTGCTACAAGTGAGCTATTTAAATGTTAGATTCATGACACGTGAGCTCTTAGATAGTAGATTAGAATATTATTAACTGGAACATTTTTACTCATGACTGATTGACAATAATTTGATAATTTATTCGAAAACACGAATAACCTCCTCAATGAAAAATATAACAACTTCTTCTATTCATTTACGAATACAATGATGATTGCAATATTACTTACGGAACGATGGCCGCCATCGCTTAACTGCTTGACGTAGGCTCATCCGATTTTGTGCTATTTTTCATGATATATGTGTTTGTTGTCTATCTTCATCTACATTATTGTATTTCATCATGCATTAGCTGTTACGTTCGTATGTGTTTCTTCATCTCCTGGTTTTGGATTTTTAGAATTTTCCTCAGCTGTTTTGTTCCTCTGTTAAGACGTTATTTGCTTTTGAATAAACCGCAATCACGTGGTCGCCAGTCAGCCAGCTTACGCTATAATGGACTCTCATTAATTGAATTAAATGACCACACCTTGGCTCTTGATACTACATTGTGCTCAAGACTAAACGAACTGGGACGACATTCATCATTACTTAAATGTAAGCAGAAGCGAAAAAAGAAACGTTGTTTCAAAGCTTGCTAGCGTAGAACAGGAAGAAGAATTAAAGTTATCTCCCTTTCGTCCGTAAAAGAAAAACAAATTAAAAATTCAACCGTTAATTTTGATAATTTGGTTCAAATTCATCTTAAATCGTCAACCGTTGTGTCAACTATCACAGGGATACAACTGCGTATTGCATTATTCAACGCTCAGTCAGTAGGATCACCGGAAAATCGCACAAAAATAGTTAATAGCATCAACGACCAGAATATCGACGTCTTCTTCCTGACAGAAACATGGCTAAAAAATCAGGTGATGAACCCATGTGTACGGATTTAACACCCACCGATTACTCCATCAAGTCGTTCCCCCACAACTCTCGCGGAAGTGGAATTGCTGTCATAACAAAGAATTCCATGATAAAAAGCCTAACGTACAACACAAACTAAAATTTCTGCCAAACATCGCTTGAACTACTCCAAACAACACTCACACTGGAAGAAGGCTCAGTCCATTTTTTCTGTCTCTACCGTCCTCCTCCTAGTAGAAAAAAACAAGCTGAACGAATCTCTCTTTTTGGAGGAGTTGCCGAATCTTCTGGAAAATGAAAATTTAATAGGTGGCAACTTAATTATTCTTGGAGATTTCAACTGTCACTTTGACTGTCCTGGAAGTACATAACTGTCAAAACTCCTAGATTCCAGTCATGTTCTCAATCTTAAACACTCAGTTAACCAACCCACCCAAAAAACGTGGTCACATTTTAGACTGGGTTCTTTATACACCTGATGATAATATTCTGCATCCCACCTTTGTATCCCACGAACTTGCATCGGATCACCTATGTATAATATGCCATCTCGACATATCAGTCCCTTACCCTCCACCTTTATTTGCTACTAAGAAAAACCTCTATATGAAAAATAGAACCAAATACATGCATGACATCCAAGAAAACCTAACAACGTTCTTACATCCAACAGCAGAGCAATTCAAAAACTGCCTGCGTTCATTGCTTGATAAACATGCCCCAGTCACCAAATGCAGAGTATCAATAAAAAAAAGTGTTATCCATGGTATATCAGTGTTATGGATCAGCTTCGCACTGCTAAAAATATCGGCGAAAAGCAGAGAAGCTTTGGCTTTCCACCATACTGACTATTCATAAACAAATCTATGAAGCCGCTAAGAATAAAAAATTATCCTAAAACTACAAGATCACGGAGGATTGCAGATGCTCTTTGAGATAACTAACAAACTAATGGCAAGGAACAAATGTACACCTATTCCAACTACCTTCTATCAAGTAGCCCTTCAAGACCTATTTGCAAATTCCTTCCGTGACAAGGTACAAACCATTAGAGATTCACTTGACAACACAATTTCTATTGACTCGTCACCATACAGTTATGATACAAAATGTCAGCGACAACCATTAGGAGCATTTGAATCTGTCACTTTTGATTTAGTAATGACAATGTTGATGAAGAGTGCACCAAGGTCTTGTGAACTTGATCCAGTTTCGACATCACTGCTGCTTGAGTGCGTAGACCCAATATTGCCTTCACTAACTGATGTCATTAATATCTCTTTCTCGTCGGGGGATTCCGATCATTTTTCCAAACTGCCATTGTAAAGCTTCTGCTGAAGAAACCAACACTTGATTATAACGATTTAAAGACCTACCGCCCAGTTTCTAATATACCATTCATGTAAAAAAAACTTAGAAACGGTTCTTCTAACACAATTTGTATCTCATTTGAATTCAAACAGTCTTTATAGCAATGCACAGTCTGCATATCGACGGTGCGAAAGTACTGAAATTACTCTTCTGAAAGTATTGAATAACATTATCTCTGCTTTGGATAGTTGAACGATTACAGTCCTCCCCCTCCTTGATTTGTCTGCAGCATTTGACACAATAGATTATGATATATTACTTCACGTTCTCCAGCATGTATTTGGCATTCAGAATATAGCCTTACAGTGGTTCAAGTCCTACTTATTCAACAGGATACCAAATGTATCTGCAAATGGAATATATTCCAGCCCAGTTGATCTATGTTATGGTGTGCCATAAGGGGGTGTTCTGGTGTTCGCTTCATTCTATACACTCAACCACTCTGAAGTGACATAGATCATCACCCAGTGTCTCACCAATTTGACGCTGATGACACCCAAATATACAAGTCTAGCCACCAAATGAAGTTGATACTACTATCCATGGAGTAGAGAGGTGCATTTCCGATGTAAAATCATGGATACAAGTAACAAATTGCAGATGAATGATGATAAAGCTGACGCTATTCTGATCACAACACAAAGACTGTCTCATTCACATACTTTACCTCAGACAATCAATATCAGCAACGCCAACATTAAAAATCTCACTCTCAGTACGAAACCTAGGTGTTACTCTGGACAGTACTCTCACAATGCATCAACATGTCATGAACATATGCAAGGCTGCATCTGCATATCATGAACAGATACGCATCAGTCCCATTCGCAAATATCTTTCAATTGATGCCACTGAAACACTTGTGTGTTCATTAGTAATTTCAAGACTGAACTATTTGAACTCAATTGTGTCTGGTTCGTCACAATATCTACTCCAGAAACTTCAAAACGTTCAAACACAGCTGCTCGGATCATCCTTAGAGTACCTCGATCAGAGCACACCTCACCACTGCTCTGACAGACTCCAGTCCAACATACCTATCCGGCCTCACCTATTGTATACACCAGCAGGATACTTGCGCCCCGCTTCTGACAATCGTATACTCATTGCTCCCACTATGAAACGAAGTCATATGGACAACGTTTTTTTGCATACCAGGGCCCGGCGATGTGGAACGAATTGCCCATTGAAATTAGACACAAAGACACAGTGATCCTTTTTAAGAGTGCCCTTTTTCGAACTGCAGAAACAAACTTATAGACCTAATAATGTTTTGTATCATATATGTTTTCAGCTTGTTTTTGTTTTCGAATTTCATGGTTTTTGTTATTTGTTTTCTGTAGTGTAGTCATATCATTATAAATGTCGTAAGGCTATTAGAGCTTCTAAAGATTAGGCGCTAAACCATGTCCTCATGATTATTATTATTATTATAATTATTATTAGTATTAGTATTATTATCATTATTATTATATTTCTTCTATCACTTGCCGTGTCATAAATCTACCGTCTAATGTGCACTATGTCGTAAATCTACCATCTAATGGCCTTTGTGTCGTAAATATACTGTTTAATAGACCATGTGTCTTAAATCTACTGTCTGATAGCCCACGTCAACAACTTATTTCGTACATAAATTTAAACGTCACATTAAATTCTTCAAAAACAGTCTTGAAATTTCTTTCTTTTAATACATTCCTGGTTATATCAGACAGGCAAGTTTTAGTTCAAGGTGAGAGATAACAATAATAATTTTGATAATAATAATAATAATAATAATAATAATAATAATAATAATAATAATAATAATAATAATATTATTATTATTATTATTATTATTATTTTAACCGGCTAGCCATTGAGATAGATAACCTTTTTAGAAGTGAATGACACGACATTGATTCAAAGTTACGCAATTGCCCACGTTTTAGCCCTTTAAATTGGTAACTCATTGCTATTTCTCGTCACTTTCCTTTTCCTCCTTTCTCTCGACGACTCATTAGTTAGCGTGCTGGTCTATCATGTCCAGAGTCTCATGATGGCATTCTGGCCGTATAATACCGAATCTAGGCAAGGCACCATACTCTCAATGCGTCGGAGTTATATAGCTTTTAGTGAAACTTGGCCCCATAGCTTACCAGTGTATTAAAGCATTCCAGATCAGTTACACGTGACCTAGTACAGCCAATCGCATGCTAGCTTTTAAAATGCCTTTTGAAAAGATTGCTGATCTCACCTGTACCTGGTATCTTCATACAGTAACAACGAACATTTGAACGAAATCAAATGTCCTCTATCAATAGCAGACAAGAGTCACTGATGTTTACCAAGAATCACTAGTGTTTGTTATGAATAGGTATCCTTAATATAAGTGACCATTAAGTCAGATAAGAAAATTACCTTTATTTCATACCACCACTTCAACGAGTCGTTAGTTGTTCTAACTGAGAGTTCTAAATCCATAATTAAAAGACATTTAAGCGGGATATTTTATACATAGTTTCAATATACGTTGTTATAACATGACCGAAGCAACTTATACCTAGAGTTTACAACTTCCTTGGCATAATGCCAAACGTTATGAATCATGTATCTTTTCAGCTATAATATATAGTGTCAACTCTCGCGTCATACTAATCAGGGATTGATTACCAAATAAATACTAGGGCTGCTTTAAGTTACCTAAATCGTTTTTTTTTCTTCTGTCAAACGTTGGTTCTATCAATCATTACAATATCATAATAATTGTAACAACCCCTTCTTAAAACTGTGATTCAAATTAATTTTGGCATCGAAAGACAAAATCATTGATTCGAATTTCAGTCATTGCAATCTCAAAGTCCCACATGCACACAACCACTAACCATTACCGCCAAACGACGTATATGATCGTTTTTTTAAATTAATACAAATACGTTCATAAATTACTGTACCTTTGTTTACCATTAACATTCTCAATCAAACTGTAGCTTAGGACTGTGGTCACACAATTCAAGAGAAGCTGATTCAACTCAAAATGGATTTTATTTTTTTCGGCGAAAACTCGAACAGCGAATAAAACAAGAGCACTACCACAAATCATTCCATAGACGATTGATCATAAAAGAAGAATGAACTAAGAATCAGTATTTATTAAGAAAGCCTCTATTTATACAGACACAATATCATGTTCTTGAAGCCCATACACGCAAGTCACTTTTAATTGGAAAATGTTATCAACATTTTGAATTCCAAAAGCTGTATCAGCATCTTATATATTACTTACTCTCATGGGCAAAAGTTAATGCTGTTAACATGTTATCTACAAATGAATATTACCGTACAGTACAATCTACAATCATGGGCAAATGTTACTGATGTTAGCATGTTATTTACAAATGAATATTACCATACAGTACAATGTACAATCATGGACAAACATTTGACACATAATTTAGATCAACATTACAGTGCGGGCTTACTAATCTTCTGTTTTTGTGCGTTCGTTAGAAATTCCCAAAGTGACCCCAAGGTGAACCAAATGCTTATGTTAATTTCTCGTACTAAAAAATCGATATTTAACATCTGCATTACGTTGTCACCTACTACACTACTATTGTCAGGTGCTTATCAGCTACTTTGAATACATCTCAAACTGTCTTGCATAAATTGAGGTTGAAGACCGCTTTGACTGACTCGTCACAGCCCCAGACGTTATGAACGTTTCGGTCTACAATGAAGGCCTTAATACTTGACCTGTTTTGTTGTTTGCAAAAATGCGTATTCGTTTCCAAATCAATACAAAATGCAAGTTATCTCAGAATGGGCACGCTCTCAGCGGTGGGCAATAATACCTTTTTATTGCTACTTAAACGATTATAAAACAGCTAGGGGGATCATTACATTCTGGTTTGTTCCAACCGTTAACATGTGTATTATGTTTGACGATTTGGGATTTTAGACCTGAACTTTATTCAAAATGTAAGTTTTATTCTCTCTCTCTCTCTCTCTCTCTCTCTCTCTCTCTCTCTCTCTCTCTCTCTCTCTCTGTTAATCGACTCAGCCTTGTGTATCAGCCTTTGTTATGCATACGTACACACGCGAAAAGTTAACTGTGCATCTCATTGTGCAGTACAATCACCCATTCATTACTCAGAGCAAACTACAAAGGAAATCCGTTTCTCGTTATTCTCGTTATTCATTACTCTGAGTAAATTACAAAGTAAATCTGTTTCTCGTTATTCGTTAATCAGAGTAAAATACAAAGGAAATCTGTCTCTCATGGAGAGCCAGAGGACATTATAATTTGTCAATAATGGACAGATGGCCTCAATCGTTTGTAAAAATTTGATGTCCTAGAGTTTCATTAATGTCATCTGATTTGGTTCAGCCGGGCATGTCTCCTGACCCTATGATTTCTTAATCGAACCAAAGTGTATACCATAAACTGAGTTTTCCTATAAAGGAAAATAAGTAATTTGATAGACTGATGAGAGGAGGCCACGCACTACGTTACTGCGCTAACAAGACGGTGTTATCTTTAATGCCAAATATGAAACATAGAATACAATATAGATAAAAGTGTGCATAGGTGAATTTTGAGATAATGAAATGATTTTATAGTTTCACCACAACAAATTTTGACCACAGCGTATATTCAATATGTAACAAAGATGGGTGGAGCAACTAGCTCATCGTATTGCGGCTGACTGGTTTGATGAGACTATATTGTTTCTCTAGTAACATTTTGTTGCATAATCTCCCATAATACACATTGTGGGAGAAATCGATTGTACGCAAACAATAAATAATTTAAAGTGGCCGATCTGCCCAGAAAAAACATAATGATTTATACACCACTTGTTTCCTAACCAGTCATTAGGAATGTAGTCCAAAGAAAAGGTAAGACGCCTTTCAACTGGTGAGGCTCATATGGCTGGAAGCAAACCCTGATTGACGCACGTGTACTATTTATATCCATAATTGTAGAAATCACACACAAATTGACACCTTTCTCAAGCGGAGGTACGTATACGTTAGTGTTAGCGTACTTATTGCTAGAACAAATATATAAACCAAGCATGCAAGCAAGCATACACTAAAAAAGAGGTTACATGTGCTATACATTATGTGTTGTGCGCAGGTGTTTAAATATCAACGGAATAGCTTAGCAGAAAACGCCTAGTTCTCAATGAAAATTCTGGTGACAAGTAACAATCGGCTGGAACTATATACTTCCTCGCGCAAGAAGACAACATTTATTTCTGCAGCATCTGGCGTTGTTTGCTATTGGTGTATGCTTATTAATGTTTTCCAGATTATGTCTAAGGTAAATTTCGGAAGAATATTAATATCTATATTTAATTTGCTTCATTCTTGTCTTTTCTTAATGATCATTCGTTATGTATATCTGCAATGTGTAATTGATCGTATCCCGATAACAAATTCACCGTGTACGTCGCTAGGGACATTTATTGTGTATAAAACATAATGTACAGCTAAAATAGTTGTCTGTGAACATATATTCAATATTAGGATCATTATGAATGGAGGTAAACATGTTTACCTTAATATGAGTGTCTAGGGTGTTAAAATTCACGGAGAAAACATCCGGTCAAACCTGATGTCTGCCATATTTTTATTTTATATTTTCGTAATAGGCCTTATTATGTTGACAAGTTAGAATGTTCCATAAATGAACATTTGACCCCCATCCTGGTTCTGCTGTTGTATCTTGCCTTTTAATATAATGTAGTTTAGTTGAGACATGACTAAATCTTGCCTTAACATCTTAAAGCAGAGTCGGTATTATTGTTGTGTTCGTTTCTTATTTGGATGGAATTATTTATTCCATTTAGTATTCATTGAAAATACAAATTGCTCATTAATAATACATTAGGAAAGAAACATGAATTTGGAATTTCAGTGCAGTTAGACGATAATAGTTTTAGATTATATTATTGTGATACATCAAAAGAATCTTAGCACATCTCCACATTCCAAGCCACGGATACACTAGCACGTTCGCAGTTAAAGACACATTAATATATTCAGTACTGGCATATATTTGAATTACCACTGGAATTCTTATGGAACTTTATAGATTTGGACTTGTGATAAAACGTTAAAGGGCTATTTGGGATTAAATTCACATTACTGCAATTCTTTTAAATTGTCACTTTGTACTCAGGGAAAATAAGTTATTATTCGACTTTAGCAAAACGTTTTGGCTTTCGGTGTTTTATGCTACATAGTTTTAAGACCACAGAGTCGTAATTATATGTATACAATCACATAACTCCGTTCAGAGGTTTACATTTGAAAGTATTTTCATATTTCTTTATGACCAGCATAATTGCTTAATTAAAATGGGGAAAACTATGAAGACCAAGGAAATAAACGGTAAAGAAAATATGAACTATTAAAATTACAATGGTATGATGATTTTTATTAATAGTTTCTTACCTCGTCGGAAAATCGTGTAACTAAATCACGTGGAAGAATTATAATTCATTACTCCAATATTCAAAGAATCGCTTTAGAATCAAACAAGAAACTCATTTTGACGGACTGGTATTTCGACGCATTAATTCAATTTATTTCGGTCTCTTGATGCTAGTTGGTACAGAACCAAAAATGTGGATGCGAATAAAACATAACAAGCATATATTGATAGGTTTGAGAATAAAATGTTTTAATAAAGCCGAGGAAAATAGTTTTAGCATCTAACTAGAGTTTTTTTGTTATTAGCCCCAAAAGAAAATGAAAGCAGACAGGCAAATGGAAAATTAAACTTTAAATGATGTTTATAACACAATGATTCTGTAGTGATATATCAACGTTAATTTATTCTTTAAAATACAAATACTAAACTAGAGGAATAGTGACAGAACACAGATATGTTCGTTGCAACTTTGGTAAACCTGTGACAAGTAGCAAGATGAAACATTACAACAAATGTAAATTTCTTAGCAATTCTGTTTGAATATACATTTACTAAAATAAATGTATGTACTAATTCAATAAAACATAAATTTTAGATGACATTTCCATGCCCCTATAATTAATATTCGAACTAGAAAGAAAGAAAATAAAATGTACTTTAACAATATAAATAGGTTGATATCTCAATAAAGACTCAAAAACACTGTTTAGTAGAATGTATACGAGTACAGATTTGATGATATTTATTAGGTGAAGATGTCTTAGCATACTATAAGAAGATAATGTGTTAGAAAATGAAACAGTTGGTTTTGTACAATTCCAGTTAGACATATTCTGTACATAATTAAGAAAAATACTTGTTATTTTGAAAGCATTATAAATCCAAAATATATGAATACAAAACTTAAATAACTCATGAACAATGCAATAGGTCAAACATCAGAATGTTGTCTTCACAATAAATCAGTTCAATACAGAGTGTGATAATGTATTATACACGGCACACGGCTGCATTGAAAAGGTTGACGGGAATTAAAAAGTTGCATACAATATAGCACGGTTCAAATTCTTTGAGATGGTGCTGAATTTATCTTTACGAAAGAAGATAAAGATAACAGGTCTATTATATCAACATACCTTACATTTGTAAACGGAAATGAAAATAACAAAGAAAGAGTTTACTGTAATTTTAGCGAAGAAAAACCCAGATCACGAAGTGACAATAATGCCATAAGCTCATGAAAACACCTTTTGGTTGAATGTCTGCACAAATTATCATTGATGACAAACTCACTAAGTCCACTACAGACTTTAAAGACATATTAAGCGGGTAAAGTACAGTTACACTTATTTGTACAGGTAAATGGATAATTTTAAACATATGCAAGTAGCTATATTACCTCCAATTGCGAAATTGTATTACGGTCAACTGAGGATCAGGGAGGGGGGGGGGGGGGGGTAATTCCGGAGTATCAAAGATGTCTAAGAACATTTCAAACTGAAATATTGTCTTGATCTGCACAAATATTAATTCAAGATCAAGGACATTATTGTAGAACAATAGTAAATGACGCGAATTCAAAAATTAAACTTTAATTAAAATATGCGGCTGACTTTAATATGTTCCTGATGTTACAATCAGGAATAACATAAAGAAAGATCACGAAGCATAAAAATAATGTACTGACTTAACTCACAGGTACTATGTTGAGAAAGAAATTAAATTGCGAGTTGACGGTGAATATCATAGGTCAAGGTCAATATCAATCATTACACACCTAGATAAGAAAAAAACATGTCTGGTTTGGTCAGGAGCCATTTTATGTTGATACATATATTTAGATGAAAAATAAACAATCAGTTAGATTCCAACTGATGTATGTCTATTTTCTGTTGCTTCTGATACATGATTTTATTTAATTGTGCTTATGTTTATTAATGGTCGTAAACTGTATAGAATAATTTTTGTTTTCAGTTGTGTGAGTTATTTGGAAATGTCGAAAACACAAATCATGTAGGATCTATAACTAGTTGTTTTTACGAGTTGCCAATAATAATCGTAATAATAAGACTTAAATGGTATCTATGGAGTATTTTCTCAGTGACTGACGGGTAATGCAGGTATGAAGAACAATTATTTGTATTCCCGTTGCTTGTGCGAAGTCAAGTAAATATATGTAATTTCTCGTACATCAAAACGTGTATGTTGTCACATGAAGTCTATTGCGAATTACAGTCGAAGTATACAGTGTGTATAAAGCGAAAATTAAATATTCAGTTCCATTCAGATTTCTGAAGTAATTCATACCTTTTGTGTTCTTAAAGTAAGTTCTTAGACGAATTATATGCTGTACATAGATATTTTTCCAGAGGAGAAAAATTGTTTAGACTGTTCAGTTTTGACAGAATGTGCTCATTATTTGGACAATAATATTATTCTGAATTTGTTGTAAACGATTACTACATTCAAAGACTTTTATAAGGACAAACCGGGATTCACTTAACAATACCGTTAGTTCATTGGACACTTCATTTTTCACTTTAATATTAAATTGTTTGTTGAGTTTTACAAAACTTGATATGTTTTTTTTTCTTTTCTGTTACTTAAGTTTGTTACAATAGAGTCGTTCCATAACTAATACCAATCTAGAGAGTTGTTTTACTGGAATAAGAATTGTGGTCACGATCTTACAATTAACTGAATAGTAATTTGAGACAAAATGAAACCAATGACTTGGACAACAATTTCGCAATCTTATGAATAATTTTGTTTTTGGTTGAAGATGGACAACCCACACCAGTCAGAAATGATTGTTAAAGGAATTGGTTCAAATACAAGAATCTGTATTATTTGCTAGCAGTGTGATCAAAGATAATGGTTACATTTAGTCATTTTACAATTTAAAAAATTAAATTTTCCGAAGTCATTATTGTTATGTTTATAATGTTAGAGCTAATCAAGTGAATAATATATGAACTTTACCACTACAAGCTACATCTTGAATATGACGACAGCATGATGTTGATCGGCACATATAATTTCTAGTTATGTATTAATACAGAAACTGGTGGCTTTTATATGGACATAAAGGCTAACATAACAACACAATCACAATATAAGCAAGTAATTGCAAGAAGGATGGCATAGCAGGCCTTCCTCAGATGAATTATAAAGTACCTATATCTGTCAAAGATCAACTATTGGTCTACCTATAGAAGGATATAGTGGTCTTAGTGGTACATTATATCCTTGGTGACTGACAAACATAGAAAAAAAGTCGTTGGATGGGTAACGAAATGTGTGATGAAAATAACATGACATTTAAAGGGATTGTCATTTTATGCCGTTTTAAATCACTTTTGGATGGATGCATTGCATATGTTTGTGTCGTGTTATTTGTATATCTAATATCAAAAAATGGTTTTTGTGACCTTATATAACATCAAAAGCTATTTAGCGATCAATATCAATGCTTTAGTTAAGCTCTTGAGGGTATCCAGACTGGTGTTATTGTTTCTTGCTCAAAGTTATTCAGTATCATAATTTACTTCTTATAAGTATAATTCGAAATGTTGGAGGGCTATAATGACATTCTGAAACTTAACTGAAAATATTTGATCCAATTGAAGGTTTAATCTATTGTTTCATCAGTATATCTGAATTGCAGGAGACTTGGCAAGTAACGTCGATAAATCGTCAGCCTTGAATTCGGTATATTTACTTAATTATCTTAATTTGCATGATTCGTGTACACTAATTGTTAATTTTATTATGTTATCCATTTTTTTTCCATTTGTAATATTCTGTATTATTTGATCGTATCAGTATGTTGATATTATTCGTTTCATTATATTTTAGATGTATTTGATTAATGCTAACTGGAAATGTTTTTCAACTGTTTGTTTTTAACTTTAGCCTTCATTCAACTTGTAATTAATTCAATACTATACATTGCACATGAGGCTGTGCCCTCTTGCTGGACAGCACCATTAATATTACGACACTCACCAAAATTGTCATCATATAAAATCTCAAAACAATCATTATCCATCTGTTATCGCTTCATCTTATTTGAACTGCCTTAATTTAAAACAATTTATAAACATATATTTCGTGCACATCTGCATTTTTTCCTTTCTGTCGCGGATAAATACATTATTGAGAATTAGGTAATTTATGACCGCTTCCATGCAATATATTGAAATGCTTATTTCGTGGTTTAGTATAGACGCCTGTAAATTTAGAGACTGGATAGGTATATGCAACAAAATGATATATTAGATTCAGCAGTTAAACACTTTTAGATAGCCTTTTCTTCTCAATTGTCTAGAGTATATACGTACAATAAATTATTATTAGAGATAGTTATAAAGAAGTGATAAAAATCTGTAAAACCAACAAAAAGATCTTAATTAATTACAACAGCATATTCCTAGTGTACATGCTCATGAAAAGGTTCATAAATATACTAAACTGAAATAGTCCAGTTTTCTTTAAAGTAAAAACAAGGAAGTGTTTGTGTATAAAGCTAAGAAAACATCTCAAAATTATTCAAAAACTGGCTAACCAATCCTTGTTCAGAGAATCATTGATTGAGATAGTCGATAAACTTTAATGAGCTTCCTTGTTGTTTCCTTGCAGCTTGTTTTTGTTTTTGCCATTCTCGCTGGTATCCATCATGTGTTATTTTCTCTTGATTGGCTTTTTAAGATCCATAAGTCAAATCGATTATATGTTGCACCTATTTTAATTAAAGGTGACGATGTCGTCTTATACTGATACTATTTAAGGTAACACGTGTTATCCTGCTGCTGTTTGTGTCCAAAATGATGCATGATATCTTTATTTAGATCGTCCCTGCGCGGAATCAATACAACATTTTTCCAAATAGCAAAAACATGATAACGTAAGATGGCTATATTTCATGTTTGTGCTTGAGGTGTTTGCATACGTCGGGTTTCAGTATATTGCAAATGTTATAATACCCAACATCAAAATCTATTCTATGTAATGCAATTGATGAATTATCGTTTATGTTAACAGTTGAATTGTTGATCCAGACATGCATTACATATGATATTTATATAGCAGTGTATCGTTCGATATATGTAGCGCACATTACAACGGCTATCTTTTAAACAGCCCAGAGTCATAAATGTGCTTGATATATGTTTTTAAGTGTCTGTGTCATACCATACTTGTGTTTGTTGTAAACTTGTGAATGTTGTTTTGTCCTTTTTTTTTTCCACAACGCAATAACGTCTATTTAACCGATTGGTATATTGACATTTTGTTTTCATTTTTTTCTACTGATTACATTTTTTATTATATCTCTTTACATTTGTTTTAAGTTGTAACTGGTACTATTTTTAGGATTTATTTCATTTTCACTTATTGTGCAGTGTATTTCCATCTTTACTTTTGAAGTGAAATAGGCAGATGACATTATTGAACAAGTACCTTACATGTTTTACAGTCAAGCAGTTTGCTTAACTTAAGAGTCGTCTTTGGTTTGCTTTTCACATTGAAATACATTCACATTGAGTTAAATAATGCTAATTTTTATATTACAGTAATCGATGCCTATGTTATTTAACTGCCTAATTATTTCCTCAAGCAATATCGCGTGTACTGTCCAAAAGAGTATAGTAAGTAGGTAACGAAATACTGGAATAATCATTTTTATGATTTCGTCTACGGCTATGTCAGTCAGTAGAACAAATTATCAACGATTTCAGGGTTGAGGTTTTAATTGTTTAGTATGTTATCACTAAATCATGTACAGTAAATGTAATTTTACCAGCCTTAAGTTTTCCCGTATATAGTCTACATTTTATACAGGTAGTTTATACTGTTAATGTTGTTGTTTAACCGTGTGTGTGGTTTTCGGGGTGTGTGTGGAATTGTTGCACAACTAGATGTAGTTTATAAGCAAGTCTTACTCGCTGAAGTATGCCAACTTGTTGTATATCACTCGGTACTCGTGTGTCACTCTCTCTAGCCAGTTGTATTTGTACTTTTCAAGGATCATAAACTGTAATCCAAGCTATACATTCAGTAAATTGTGTCTTTATCATGAATGGTGGTGACATTGTCGCGATTCTCCTTAGCGGTAATAACCTCGTTTGGTACTTGTGTACTAATAGCGTTCATATTTGTTGCGTTTCTGTATCTTCCAGAATACTCAAATACAGATGAGCATGGTCGGCTACACTGATACGTGACTCTGCCTGGCTAGTGCACTGGGGCCAACACGTAACCCGAGAAAATGATATTTACGAGGTTTCTATATCATATGATGTTCTTCTGCAGAGTTCAAATTTTTCAAGATATACTCCTTTGCACTGATTGCGTCTCAATGCCCCTGTAATTCTATATACACACATCGATATCTAACTGGCTGATTATATGCATCGCCGTTTCTTCTCCTCGTAGGTTTGTGGTGGTTTCGGAATCAGTAAAATATAATATCGCTTATATATTAGATTGTTATGTCTATCAAACGACCAAACATATTTTGGCGTTAGAGTGAATGAATTTGTAGATTAGGCCCTTGCAGAAAAAAAGAGACTTGCACATTCCAGGATCAAGAAATTTGCTTGTCAGCTTATTATGTGGGACAGCCATTTTAATACGATGATGGTACCCAGAAAAAAACAAAAACCCACAGATAACCAGTTATCGAGCACTGCACCAACCCAGCTCCTTCAATGCATGGTAATTGTATAGGCAACCACATCAAACGCAGTGAGCTGCTTACAAATGGTTTATTACTTTTAGCAATTGCTACTGAGACATTCTCGCAGTGCTTGTCATGCTCCACTAATGATGTGTTGTACAGCATTTCTTAAAAGAAGTAAAGGGTAATTGTCATTGATATGTTGTCATTGGTGATATTCGTTGCTACTACTATAATTAATTGTTTCGATATCATCAATGACTTAGTCACTGCTCGTTTCACTCCACTGGGTGTTCAGGTCAACGTAAGCGATTTCAAATGTTCATATATATTATCATATAATCATGTTTCTTGATTATTCAAAAGCTTGACCAAACGTTAGCGTTGTTATTCTAAACTAATGTCGATTGGTTTTTCAACAAGTTAAGGATCCATATTTCAAAAATCATAATCCCATTTTAAGACTCAATGAGAAGTCTGTATGAATCATTTCTACGAAACATCAATATTATAACATTGGTGACTTTGTAAACACTTGACGGTTCAGTTAATATTATTCCCGCATTAGATTCGCTCGGGAATCCTTTCAAAATTATATATGCATATATGTGGACAGTTCGTCCTTTATATAATATAAGATGCGGTAATGCTCCAAAATTGATATTTTGTTGCACAATCTCTACCAAAAACATTGTAGTTATAATATTTTCACACATTCTATGCAAGTTAGTTTGCATATGGATACTGCCATTATAAACATAATACTTTCTGACACAAAATTAATATTTTTTGTGCAATATATTATTAAGTATTCAACATAAATTATAACATACTCTGATATATATATATATATATATATATATATATATATATATATATATATATATATATATATATATATATATATATATATATATACACAGCAATCGCATCTGATATGAGGGTAAAGTCATGTGGTATACAAATCTTTGACCTATATCAGACCGGATGCAGGACTGATTACTACTAATGGAACAGTATGGATGAGCTACCGTGACGTGTCCTTGGACAAGGCACTTTGTATCAAATGTATCTTAACTAAATAATCTCGGTGTGTTGCTGTGCGGTAAAGCACCAAGCCAAACCAAAACCTGTATTAGTAATCTAGGTCGCAAAACCCCATAACGCTACTACTACAGTGAATTTGTGATAGGAACCAGCGAAGTCTGAGAAAATGTTGTCAAATCATTAACAAAAATAGCGCTCATTGGACATGCAATTCCAACTTGCCCAAAGTTAATACATGATGTGGTTTCAAATATTATTTTGCAATTTTAGTAGAAGATTTCGTCTTTGCAGTCACTGGAAAAATTTAAAATATATATGTATATCCTTCTCAGTATGGTTTGTGTGTATATTAGAATCTTTATTATCCCACTGAAATGGTAAAATCGCTTTAAAAATCAAATTGCAAGTTTGTTAATGCTTTTATTCTTGTTTTGCAGGCCTATACTCTTTATCAGCATGTGGTTTGCAGCAGTCATCGAGTGTGGCGTGTCAGAGAAATCAGTTACTCTTTCCGATGGCAAACTTCCGTACAGTTGTAATGTTACTACAAATGGTGGCATCAACGTGGAATGTATTATAGTGAATGGGAGTGATAGTTATATATTGCATAATCTAACACTTCCAGGAAACACAACCGGTGTTTCTATTTCTGTGAACACCTACATTGTCCAAATTCCTGATGCACCTTTTCATGACCTAACATGGAATCCTGTATTACATTTAAAACTCTATGGAAATGGAAACATTGGAGCATGGCGTCTATCGAAGCTTACGTTTCACTTTGTGAAGCATGTCCAATATCTGTATCTAAGAGATGCTGGAATACGGGATATAGAAAATGGATCATTTAGTGAACTCCAGGATTTAATTGTATTGGACCTCAGCCAAAATAGAGGATTACATTTGATCGAACTAACCAATGCAATGGTGGGTCTTTCTTCACCATATCTGCAAGTTTTTAATGTGAGTGGGGTGAATAGCCTAGAAGATATGAGTCTCTTCACCGTAGAGCATCAGTTTATGGAAAATCTTAGAGGGACAAGATTGACAGTTTTGGACATCAGTTGGACAAGAATCATTGCATTTGCAACACCTCTCAGATATTATCTGCCTCATTTGGAATGCTTCAATGCGTCTGGGACAACACTGTTAGGCCAAAGCAGTTGTCTCAGTGATCTGTATTACATGGATAGCTTAAAAGTTTTGGTGCTGGATAAATGGCCAGTATTTACCAGGTCTGGTTCCATTAGAAGACCCGTCACAAATGAATGCATCTACGCCAACAGCTCAACAAATGGAGAATGTTTTAATAGTCCGCCAAACCTTGAATTGTTTTCTTTCATAGATTCAACTATTAATATATCCTACATATTCGAAAGGAATGGAAGAATTTGCATTAATCCTAACAATAAGATAAGGCGCATGAACCTCTCTGGTGTGAAGTGGACACTTTCGAAAATATTCTCGCCAATTATAGGACTTCCGTATTTAGAAGATTTTGATATAAGTCGGACGTCATTGACTGCCATTCGTGAAAACAGTTTCCGATATTTCCCTGCTTTAAAAATCCTGAATATGGCGGGGAATTTTTTTTCGGAAGTTGCACAGTCCACTTTTTCCGCGTTATTCACTTTGAACAGAAATCTTTCACACTTGACTATATCATGGAATAATATTAATATTTTGCCCCATGATTTTCTGGTTATGAATCCGCAGATAGCCGTTTTAGATTTGTCACACAATTCTTTACAGTCATTCGGTCTCGAATTTCATAAGGAAGCACTTCTAGAGATAATTGACCTATCCTTCAACATGTTATTGACCATTAATCCGATGTTTGGTGATTTTATTTCAAGGACTCCGTCAAATTCGTCATATTGGGATGGACTTATAATAGATATTACAGGCAATGACTTACAGTGCAACTGTTCCCCAGAGTCCTTGGAATTAGTTACTTGGATAGCTGTTTCACAATCTAGCAATAATATTCGATTGATTCCTCACAATGTCACTTGTAAATATGACAGCAGCATAGTTGAAGTATCAAATGAAATTTTAGCTGCTTTAAAAAAATACTGCATACCCGAAAGCTCCCCCCATACACTGTATGCTGTAATCGGTATTTTTGTAGCCGCTTGTGTCGGAGTATGTATAATGTTTGGCATATGGTATTTTAGGAGACGATCATGTGTAACTGGTAAGGAGATTTATATGCAGCAAAATGTGGGAGTTAGCATCGTACCAGATAGAACACCAGATTATGCTGTGTTTTTGTCTTTCAGCAGCAAAGATCAAGACTTTGTTATTGACCTCGTGTGGCCAAAACTAGAGTCGAAACTTAAGCATTTGCTTCGAAAGGGGAATAAGATAGTATTTGTTGGAGATGCTAATTTTGACCTAGGAAAGCAGATTTGCGAAGAGGTCATTTGCGCTGCATCGCGTTGTTGGTGTACGGTTCTAATAATATCAAACAGTTTTCTGGAAAGTGACTGGTGTTTGTTCGAAGTCCAGTCTGCGTGGAATAGCGGGTGTCGAATTTTCCCACTTTTTATTGAGAAATGTGATGGACGCAAGGCAAAGGGAATAATGAAAGTTGTATGTAGGGATATGGTAAGGCTGCTATGGCCCAAAGACAGAGCTGATCTGCAAGAACAATTTTTTGATTCATTGTGTGCACAGATCGTACAACACATCAAGTTACACGATCAATGAGGCTAATATGAATGTAAAAAAGCAATCACGAGCATGAAAATATCATAAATTACATTAGTCGTTGCGGTCAAATCATGAGTCGTAGTTTTTCGTAATTTTAAATCCTGTCAATCAAACTTTCCGAGTAAATGAATTAGTCTAAGTACGCTCACGTCATATACTGGATTTTGTTTAACATCACATTTTGTGAGAACCTTACTTAGCTGCCAAATATTTCAGCTGTTGATATTTTTGTCGTATACATGTGCATACATACATACATACATACATACATACATACATACATACATACATACATACATACATACATACATACATACATACATGCATATGCTGGCAGTCAGGCATGAAAATACATACAAGTATAAATCATAACAAATACATCCTTGGCAAGAAATGTTCTATTATTTGATGAAGTCTACGGACACTTTAATAATATCTGAATTGCCGCATTACGATAATTCTGCATTCCACAAAAGAGATCAAATGTACACGACTGTAACCATATTATATTTTGCCTCCCTTTGTGGATTATCACATCTATGTAACGCTAGTTTTGTTTTAGCTTCTTACATATTTATATTGTGTGTGATAGAGTGTTACTGTTCCCTTTTTCTCCTCAATAATAATGTCTAAAGAAATTAAAGTCTTACAATTAATTAGCGGTCTCCTACTAAACATATAATATATAACCTGGACTATGTTTGGTACACCCTGCAAATTGAAGGGAAATCCCTATAATCTGGAATCCAGACCCAAATGAAGATGTTTAGAGGTACACCATGCAAATTAAAGGGAAATCCCTATAATCTGGAATCCAGACCCAAATGAAGATGTTTAGAGGTACACCATGCAAATTGAGGAGAAATCCCAATATTAAGGACTCCAGACTCAAATGAAGATGTTTAGAGGTAGACCATGCAAATTGAAGGGAAATCCCAATAATAAGGACTCCAGACTCACATGAAGATGTTTAGAGGTACACCATGCAAATTGAAGGGAAATCCCAATAATAAGGACTCCAGACTCAAATGAAGATGTTTAGAGGTACACCATGCAAATTGAAGGGAAATCCCAATAATAAGGACTTTAGACTTAAATGAAGATGTCTAGAGGTACACCATGCAAATTGAAGGAAAATCCCAATAATAAGGACTCCAGACTAAAATGAAGATGTTTAGAGGTACACCATGCAAATTGAAGGGAAATCCATATAATCTGGACACAAGACCCAAATAAAGATGTTTATTTATATTACTAATAATCTTGTTATGAAATCCATCCAAACAAAGGTTATTGTAGCTATGTATTAGTTATTTAAAGATCAAACAATGCAATTTAGATTAATTAGAAACTAGACTTGATTTTGGACAAAGTTAGGTCTAATATATAATGTTGATATTGATATATAGTGGACAGCAAAATAAACAACGCTTAATGACACATGATGATAAGTATATCAAATTGTCTATATAAAGCACAAAAAATATGATTAAATAATATGCAAAAAACACTTCATGAACAAACAAATGCTCAGACATTTTAGGTTTTAACGATCAATGATAACTGTATCTTTTTCACCCCTCCAGTAAAATAAACAATTTCTCTATTTTAAAACAATAAAATGATATCTTTGACGTAACGTAAATTTGTCAGTACAGTAAATGATGGAAGTAGAGATAAGGGAGTGAACTCGTGAAGAAAGCAGTGAAGTGTGCTAATGGAGTTGTACCCTTTTAACATTTTCGGCCATATCTAGTCTGATTCAGATAAGTTGTAGATCGAATGAAGAAGGTTAAAGGTTACGAAGGTTTCCATGTTGAGTAAAGAATAGCACATTACACGTTTAGTAAATAGATTCGGTACAAACACACCTTTATACATATGCTGACATTCCGTTGCTCAACGTATAATTACAATTGCATCTATGAACGGCATACCTAATTAGAGTAAAATAATACTTTTATTTTTAAGTTTTGTTATTGTTAAGTTAGTAATATGAGATCAACGCTTGAAATAAAGATTTTAAATTGAAACAATGTCTATGTCCATGTATGTCTGTCTGTCTCTCAATCTCTCACTTTCCGTCTCTCTCTCTGTCAATTCTTCCTCTTTTCCATCCAATATCCGTCCATCTACACACCCGCTTATGGTCGGGAGTGGCCGAGTGGTCTCCACACCTCTGCGTGGGGTGGAGTCTCAGATTCGGCCAATGTAAGTATGTAAGAACACTTACCAGTGCCTTCTTGTAGATCGATTGTTCTTTCTGGGGTTTTCCCTGGTTCCTTAACCATATTTTTTATATTGGCAGCCGTATATAGCCTATCATGTGCTGAACAATGGTGTTAAACCCAACAACATCAACAACACTAATACATATCTTATTTTACAAGTCAGTCTAGATTGTGGCCGAGTGGTCTAAAGCACTTTACAGGTCACGTTCATCTCTGTTCGCGTGTGTTCGAGTCTCTGCGGGTCCAACGTGGGAAAGTTTTCAAGTAAAGTCCAGTATATAGTGGTTCTTTTGGTGTAGTTTTCCAGATTCTTCTTCCTTCATTGTGACACACCTGTCAACCAGCAGTAACTCTCATTGAACTTGAGCTGCCAGAGGGAGTAATGGTCAGTGTACATCGATATTTCATATGTTACAGACCGCTCCAGTGGCCAAAGTGGCCTGGGTTGTTATAATGTCTGCCTCGGATGCGAGAAGTAGCGTATTCGAACTCCTGCAACATACAGAAGCTTTAAGAGGTTAATGTTAGGTCTGGTCGGCCTGGTGTCAGGATAAAGTGACTGAAGGTACACGAAGCTACCATTTTGCGGCATAATGTCACAGTGCTAGGGATATTGCTATAAGCTGCCACACTGCAGACGTCGTAGCTATATGACAAAAGCTGAATTTAAAAACCACACACATACACACACACACACACACAGTAACAGTATGACTATTATATAATGACAGGCCAGTTGCCTGCAAACCCAAGTTATCACTAGCTATGTTAAGCAATAATTTAAGCAAATAAAAATATATTTAATCAGATTGCTATGGTAATCAATGACATTATTGTTTACTTAAACGGGACATTTATGAGCAGATGTTTGACAAATTTCGCACCATTTGCCGAAAAGACGATACCTGTGCGATGCCGCTCGTTTGTCAACACAAATATGTGCCTCCGAGTATTAATAGAAAGATAAGATATTAGTATCGAGTAGGTAGAATGCTGTAATAAAATCTCAGAATCAGCACAAAATAAAATTGCGAGATGTCAAATATAATATCAAGCAAAAAGGAAAAGCAATCCCGAAATATTGAGGGGTGTTATAAGTTTAAAACTAGTTAAATTCCAAATTTAAGACATATCTTCAATGCCGTTTTATTATATGATATTACACAACTTTGATTAAATTCTCATCCTTTGTCATGAAAGTTTATTTAATACAAGGTCAGATCAGAGGGTCTACTGTTAAAGTAGTTAGGTATAATTGTTATTTTGAGTCAGTTGTTAGTTTTCCGTATCCACGACCGAAGTTTTCCGGACTCGCGACCAAAATGGTGCGGGTGCGAATCCTACCGTCGGACCAGCCTTATTAAGTTACCGTGCCTGGGCACCAAATAACCTACTTGTGCTACTGTGGCGTAACATACGAAACCAGCTTTATTATTACTATTAATCCTATTATTTGTATTACTATTATTATCATTATTATTATTATTATTATTATTATTATTATTATTAGTAGTAGTAGTAGTAGTAGTAGTAGTAGTAGTAGTAGTATTACTGTTGTTATTATAATTATTATTGTTATACTCATTATTATTATTATTACTAGTAGTAGTAGTAGTAGTAGTCATAGTAGCAGCAGCAGAAGAAGTAATAGTAGTAGTAATAATGGTAGTAGTTGGAAGAAATGATTTTCAGAGAGTTTCTCATTTTAGAAATGAATTGTACGCCAATGACACTAACAAACGCCATTACACAATATTGTGCTAGTAATTCGTCTCTCTCCCATTCTCTTCTACTTCCTTATTTTAGGAACCTTGGTGATTAAGTTGCTAGCTTTCCAGCTTCAAATCTTCGCCAGCCCATAGTTTTTCGTCGTTATTACCCTCAGGACACGGCACTTCACTACGATATATGTATATATATATATATATATATATATATATATATATATATATATATATATATATATATATATATATATATATATATAACGTCGAAAAACTATGGGCTGGCAAAGATGAGAAGCTGGAAAGCTAACAACTTAATAACCAAGGTTCCTACAATAAGGAAGTAGAAGAGTATGGGAAAGAGACGAATTACTCGTAAACAGGATATATGTTGGATGCTAAAAGGCATATATATATATATATATATATATATATATATATATATATATATATATATATATATATATATATATATATATATATATATATATGGCGTTTAGCATCCAACACATAGCCTGTTTTCATTTAACAGACAATTAGAACATAGCATTGATATAGTAAACAATATGTATAATACACCTTCCGTATTTCATTTTGTGTTTGGACAATCTTCCATTGATGAGCAATTCGTTTGCGCAGGGATATGGTCTCAAAGGATATGGTATATAAGGGATATAGTATAATAGAAATATGGTATATAAGTAATCAAATTGTCTGAACGCACTGCTTATTTGAAGAAAGAAAACAAAAATAATATGAACAACAACTGAATGGAAGACAAAATAAACTGCAGTACTTTAAAAAGTAAAAAATGCCCCGATGCGTTTTTAGCTACAGGGTTGAGTTTTGTAGTGAAGTTAAGAGTTGTGCTATTATAGTGTTTTTATCATCTCCTGGTGAAAAACTGGAGTGGAAAATTCGGATGATAAGTTTCGTACGGAGCCCCTTAAGTGACATGATGAAAATATTTTTATTTCGTTATTTCGAAATAGTATTTCGTTATTTCGAAATAGTATTTCGTTTAAACGAAATTGTATTTCGTTATTCGAAATAGTATTTCGTTATTTCGAAATGTATTTCGTTTAAACGAAATACTATTTCGAAATAAAAAAATACTATTCCGTTTAAATGAAATACTATTTCGAAATAACAAAATACTATTTCGAAATAACGAAATAAAAATATTTTCATCCATGTCACTTAAGAGGCTCCGTAGTTTCGTTATTGTAGTTTAATCGTTAGTTTTTATTATACCACTTTTGTCATAACATACCTTTTGGCCTTATACTTTACATCAGAACAGCATAATTTATATTCTAGAATCTTTTCCATCTTTTGGTAGGACATTACTACATGATGAATTAATGGAAATGCATGTCGGGCTTGGATTACATGATGGATTATGGTGCATTCTGGTAGGGCTTGGATTACATGACTGATTATAGTACATTATGTTAATGCATGTATAATATTATGGATTATGGTACATTCTGGAATGGCTTGGAATACATGATAGATTATAATACAGTCTGGTATTTCATGGATTACATGATGGATTATGGTACATTCTGGTAGGGCATGGAGTACATGATTGCTTATAGTACATTCTGGTATGGCATGGATTACATGATTGCTTATAGTACATCCTGGTATGACATGGATTACATGATGGATTATGGTAAATGTTTTTAAGGTCGTACCAGATTCTTTTGAAAGAAATCAAGGCTCGTAAATATTGCAAATTAAGAATAATTATTAGACGTAGTATATACTGTTATAATAAGAAGTGATGCTATATTATGAAAAGATACTGTTAATACAGTTAGATTAATTTTAAATCGTTAAGTTCTAATTTTTGATCCCGATTCGTCGGTAATTTTGAGACCGATCCACTTGATTTTACCTTAATCCCTCTGGAATGAGTTAACATCCATCAAAAGTAATGAAAACAGGTATTCATGCATTGCAGACGCTCTTATTGCAGCCAAGAAGATAACTTTCATCAGTTGGTTCGATTTCCTCTGATAGAGAAAATACACATGTACCCTAGGAATGTGCCACAAATTATCGCTCTCGACGCTACACCGCATGATTTATGAACATACTGCGATACTTAGAACCATATACCTTAGTTGTATTAATGATCAAAACCTTTTTTTTTCTGCAGTGCGCGCACACACACATACACACACACACACATACACACATATGCACACATGCACACGGTAATTTTTTTAATCGACCCTACTGAGATCTGGCATACAGGCGAATGGCCAAAACAGTGGACCCAATCACTGATTATAACACTCCCGAAAAAGGCAATCTCAAGCTGTGCCAAAATTACAAAACTATCAGTTTGATCAGCCATTCTAGTAAAGTGATGCTGAAGATCATCTTGAACAGACTGAACCCACAAGCAGAAGAAGTAATCGCTGAAGAACAGGCAGGGTTCCGGAGTGGAAGATGCACAACATAACAAATATTCAATCTTAGGGTTCTGTGTGCAAAGTACGCACAACATCAACAAGACATCTATCATGTGTTCATAGATTTCAAAAAGGCTACCAGTTCAGTATTTTATCAAGGTTCTGTGGGGGACTGGTTCAAGACAACAGTTGGAGTACGGCATGGATGTCTCCTGTCACCCACGCTTTTCAACATCTACTTCAGCGCATCACGAGTTAAGCCCTGGAAAACCAATGTGGGATAGTCAGCACTGGAGGGCGTAACATCACCAACCACCGCTTTGCAGACGACACTGATGGGCTGGCAGGCAGTGAAGATGAGCTTGCCACCTTAGTGAACCACCTGGACAAAACATCTTCCAGATTTGAAATGGAGATAAGTGCCGAGACGACAAAGCTGATGCCAAATAGTGGCAAACAAATCTCAACCAAGATTAAAGTCAGAGGACAGGAACTGGAAACAGTAGGCCAATTCAATTATCTTGGTTCCATAATCACGGAAGAGGGATCAAGAGCAGAAATTTTGTCACGAGCAGCACAAACAATGGCAGCTATGTCAAAGCTAAGACCCATCTGGAGCGACAAGAATATCTGTCTGAAGACTGAAATCAGATTAGTGAGAGCACTAGTCATCTCAATCGTTCTGTATTCATGTGAGACATAGACCCTGACAGCAGAATGACAACGAAGAATCCAGGCACTTGAAATGAGATGCTACATAACTATCTTTGGCATCCCTTACATGGACCACATCCCAAATGAAGAAGGGCGTAACACCATCAGGCACAAAGTAGGCCATTATGAAGACCTCTTCACCACTGTCAAAAGAGAAAGCTGAAATGGTATGGCCATGTCACTAGAGCCAACAGTCTATCCACAACAGTACTGCAGGGTAGTGTCCAAGGTGGTAGAAGGAGAGGTAGACAGAGAAAAAAG
This sequence comes from Unio pictorum, assembly GCA_030141615.1. Classification (NCBI taxonomy): domain Eukaryota; kingdom Metazoa; phylum Mollusca; class Bivalvia; order Unionida; family Unionidae; genus Unio; species Unio pictorum. Next base: position 26,593,989 of record JARLTB010000113.1, on the reverse strand, counting down.
TGGAGTGACAACATCACATAATGGACCAGGAAAAGTTTTGCAGAGACACAGGCATAGGCACATGATCCGATACAAGTTGAAAGAACTGGTCAGATGTTCAGCAGCACAGGGCCTCAACGACCACACTAGGTCAAGAGACTGATGATGATGATGATGACTGAGAATCGACTTCTGATACCCTGTAACCATCGTCTTACCTGTATCCTACTGCCAGTCTGATAGATTAATATACACAAATAACTTATAAACGTTGTAATTAAGCTAAAGCGACGTATTATAACACATCACATAATTATGATAGGAGTCTAAGTGTCTCAAAATCTTGTTATAAGACAATAACAAGGGAACATGCGGAAAATCGAAATTTCCATTGGCAATGACTTCAGATCATACGTTTAGAGGAATGTAATTTACTTGTATACAGTTCTGACCAATATTTGTATCACAAACAATGTCATTTCTTTATATAAGATATATATTCCTAACATAAGACACTCGTTGTGATTTGTACCGAGAATCCCAAGTGTTTAACATCAAAATGAGTCCTTAGTGTAAAAGTCCTTAATTTCAGTAAGCCGTCTAAATTTGTTGGACTGTATGTGCATAGTGCCAGGGTTTTGGGATTACTTCTTACTGGAATAGAGTAATGGAGTTTCTGAGTGAGTAAATCAGAATAGCTAATATCAGATTTGTATGTTTCTCTAAATACCAGACTTTGAAGTACATTAAATATAAAAAAATGATATTAAAAGATATTTGTTTGAAGGAGACATTCATGCGTTGGCTAATTATTAGAAGGGAACTACTATTAGGCTCATACGTACAAATAAGATCATCGACTTAAATTATTTATGACACCCTTCTCACAATCTTTTTGGAACACTTTTACTGTGTCTACTGCACGGTAGTTATGGTGTTTTGACTATCTAGAAATTCATTTCTATCTTTCAAAGCCAAAAGCATGAAAAAGATACAAGCCTGTTATAATGACCCGTTTTGAATATTTTAAAACAATGTTCTTTGTGTTTGCACCCATTGAGTACTCAAACTGGTTTTCATTCAAGTGCAATCTAGCACAATATGTAACACTAACATGTGAGCAATAACAAAAGCACTATTGAAACATGTACTATTACTATCCACACACTGCACCCCTTGCTCTGGTTGTATCAACACTTGAACATCTGCTTTAGAGTTTACATGAGGACTTCCAAACCAGTCATACGAGATCAGCACACCAAATGAAAGATGATGTGAAAGCCGTTAGGCCTTGACTTGATCGAATATGTAAGCGTCACACACACACACACACACACACACACACACACACACACAAGCCACCATCGCTCGCCCTCTCTCTATCACTCGTATTTATTTGACTGTTACTTTTACACATCATGCATTGACATAAAACCATGTATCCATTCATTTAACTTTGCATCCATCATGCGATCAATTTATCGATTGGTTTATTGATCAATCCACCCGTCAACATAGCATAATTACTATCACATATGCATGCTACATTTACAGCAAGGAACTGTAAAAGGTCAGATAATATGCTATCTAAGCCCGTTTAGATACCCATTCCATTTCGTTACTGTTGTATGTTTTGCTTCGTTTTATCCTGATTTCTCTTTCTTTTTTGCTGTTTATACAGATTAATGTTTCTCGTATCGGTTATATTAGCTATCTAGTCTAATTACACACTTTATTTCATAGCGTTTTGTGAACACACACGTATGACCCATTATAATGACTAATTAATCAGAACCAACGAAAGAGGAGGCCGGTCTTTAAACAACAGCCAGGTGAAAGGATCTGCCTTAGATTGTCTGAAGTCATAATACATATAAGACTTCATCCATATTTCTTAGTATTATTGTACTAAGCCTAAAATGTGGCTCTGTAATACATTGACAAATCGAGAGTCGCATGAAACAGAAGAAGCTACAAACAACCTAAACATTACAATTTCAAGCAAACACCAACAAAATATAACTTTTTTCCTCATAACACCAGAACGAAGCTTGTCAAAATGTTGGAGAATTTATATGAGTACCTCTTAAGAGGAGATTGCGTAATACGCTATTGTGATGGCCACATGACGTAATTTTTTGTGCAATATGAACAGTTTGATTGTCAGATTGCAAGGATTGAAAAATGCCACCATCATCAGCCCCTGTTTCTAAAGTCATCCTTAATGATATATATTCTATATTTTCTTCTTCACATTCATATTTTCCTCCATCTTTCGCAGTTTTAATTTATTATCGATGCTGCAGGTGTGATTGCCGTGATGGTAACTTAAAGAAATCCCTTTTTTTTCTGAGTGAACCTTTTGTAGTCCATGATTATAACTGCCAAACGTTCAATTGCAAACATATTGTTGAATTTGGCGAACAAAATTGCTTTAACTTTGCTGAAGAGTGCTAACCACCCGAAGTTTTCTCATAGAGTTGTCTTGAATTTTTGGGATAAAAACGTCACTCTTCAGTGCCTCGGTCTTGGTCTGGTCTGAAAATCGAATCTCTATAAACCGTAACCGCGAGCATGTTCGCCATATGAAATGCACTGTATGATGTTGCTAGCCTGAGGAAGAGTCACATAAGATATCAAATAAGTAGTTATGGGTACACGTAGGTTTAAAGGAATCAGTGCAGTTCTTTTCTGTTTCGGGAAACATATATCTTGGAGACGCTGTAGAGAGGACGCATGAAATAGTTTTGAAAGTTAGCTTTGTTGACGGCTGCATTCTGACTATGCCAATGTAAATTACTTGTGAGGTAATAATACTGGAAGAGGTTATCTTTGAATTTGGATTAGATGCCAGCAACAATGTTTACTTCCATTCATCGTATGTGGTACTTTGCTGTTTTCTGGTTAGAAGCTGGCTGAATACGTTTCATAACATATGCAAAACATATACACGTTGCGTCTAGTCTCATAAATGATGGCTGAAACTCGTTGGAAGACGAGAATACAACAACTGATTCAAGACACATAGCTACGTTGTTAAACAAATACTAGTCACACAGTCACATACATGTCCAGCTACAAATAATTCATTATTTACAAACTGGAGCTTCATGTGATATTTATTTATCTGTAGTAGATAGAACCTTCAATTATTTTAAGTGTGATCATCGTCTATCAATGCAGTGTAGTTCTGAGAGGTCTGCTGAGCGTGTCAAGTCTGCGCATTATAGAAACCTGTATATTATTGGCTTCTTTGTTGTGAGCGGTACAATTTGTTATATATTGGACCGTGGGGAAGGGGGTATGTGCCCCGTTTAATATTCGCTAGTTTATGTCAAGGCCCTAATCCACTTCACAGCCCGAAAAATACATTGAACTTTAGATAGGAGCTGTTCGACCAGTTTGTTCTGGAGTTGTATGTCAGTTTTGATAATTTCTGATCGATATAGTTTTACGTTTTTCCCTTGAGTTGGATCTTGCAATTCTTGCATCGTCAATAATCGTTTCTGCTATGTCAGACATGTCTAGTTTTGTGATGCAACGTTCGCATGAAATCTAGTGAATCGTCTGTATTTGTTAGAAAAATAAAGTTATCAAGTGAATCGAGGCTTTCTCTGAATCGAGGCTTTCTCTGAGATTTCTGAGTACCTTTTCCATCCTGTGTTTGTGTTTTCGCAGTTGATGTTCCACGCCTCTTATCTTGTTTCCTTACCTTTGCATAAAAGAGATTTCTTCGACGGACATGTTCAGGTTATACTGACGGTCCAATGAGCTCTTTCCACATCTGATCAGCCCATTGTCCCGGTTTTCAGCAACTCCTTTTACAGATTATGTCATGCAACCATCGCGTTATGGATGATTTGTTTGTCTTGTTACCAACGTCGATGTTTCTAAGCATGCTACGTCTCCCAGCATGTTATGAATCTTGCAACTATCAGAATCAACTTTAAATGGAATAACGCTCACGCATATCGAATGGAGGTTATCAGTCAATTTAACGAAGATTTAAACTCGATTGCAGAACCCTGTTTTGCTGGGTTTTTTAGTTCTGAACAGGAGGCAAAATCAGTAGTTAACACACAGGTACCAAACAAAAACTTTCTATAAAAAGACGTTTTCTTGTCAAAATGCTCCAATTTAGACTACCAAGAAATGAATAATTATTGATACATTTAATTTTGCTTTTGGCGAGCGACGAATGATATTGATTGGTGAATAGATTAAAAAGCGTATCGATTTGGTTAGAAAGCGACATTTACGACTACGTTGGAAGGAAATATTTATACCATATCAACTTCATAACATGATTCGTGGTAAAGACGTATGGACTGTGGTGCTGTTAGGGTAAACAATACAATGTATTGTAAGGAAGCACTATCGTGGAATGGGACTCTATGTAAAGTAGCAATGTATTGCAAATATTCAAAAGTGTATTGCTGTTAGATGTATTTTTCATTCCTTGAAAAACATGCCCCAGCCAGGAACTGCAGAGTATCAATTCAAAAGTGTTCTAATTGGTATACAGTGTTAGGGTCCAGCTTTACACTGCTAAATGAGACTACTGTAAAGCGAAGAGGCTTTGGTTTTCCACCGGACTCATTGTTCATAAGCAAATATATGAAGCCGGTGGGAAGAAAGTCACAACATAGTCCATGCAGCAAATCACGGAGGGTTTCAGCTGCAAGCAGCTCTTCAAGATTTCTAACACACTAAAGTCATAGAACAAATGTACCCTACTTCCACCTATCTTCTCTTTACAAGACCGTTCTGACCTCTTTGCAAATTTTATCCGTGACAAGGTTGAATTGACTCATCGTCACTATACAGTTGCGATACAGAATTTATTTTCAGCGACATCCGCTAGCAGCATTTGAACCAGTCACTATAGAGTTAGTACGTACAATCGAGATGAATAGTGCACCAAAGTCATGTGAACTTGATCAAATTCCAACATCACTGCTGACTGAGTGCTTAGATCCAATATTGCCTTCAATAGAAGATATAAATAATACCTCTCTTTCATCCGGGGAATTCCAATCATTTTTCAAAACTACCTTTGTAAAGCCTCTGCTGCAGAATCCAACGCTCGACCATAATAAGTTAAAGGACTACCACCAAGTTTTTAATATCCCGTTCATATAAAACAATCTTAGAAAAAGTTGTTCTAACCCAATTGGTATCTCATTGAATTCAAACAGTCTTTTTAGCAATGTACAGTCTGCACTTCGCCCTTGCCACAGTAGTCTAACTACTCTTTGTAACGTAGTTAATAACATTCACTCTTCTCTGGATAGCGGAATGACTACAGTCCATACTTTTCTTGATTTGTTTGCAGCTTTTGACACAATGGACCATGATATATTACTTCACCGTCTCCAGCAATTTCTTGGCATACACAATACAGCCTTACTGTGATTCAAGTCTTACTTAATAAACAGAACACAAATTATATCTGCAAATTGAATACACTACAGCCCATTTGATATATGTTTTGGTGTTCCACAGGGTTCTGTTCTTGGACCTGTTCTATTCGATATATACACTCAGCCGTTCTCGAGTGTCATAGATCACACCCAGTGTCTCACCAATTGTACGCTGATGACACCCAAATATACAAGTCTAGCCACCCAACTGAAGTTGATGACACCATCCAATGAACAGAGAGATGCATTTCAGATGTGAAATCATGGTTTACATGTATCACGCTGCAGATGAATGATGATACAACTAAGGCCATTCTGATCAAAACACAACGACTTTCTCATTCACATCCTTTACCTCAAACAATGAATATCCACAGCACCAACATTACATTCACACAATCAGTATGAAACTTAGGTTTTACTCTGTACAGTACTCACACATTGCACCAGCATGTCATGAACATATGCAAGGTTGCATACATTGAGCTGGGACGAATCAGCTCCATCTCCATTCGCATACATATCTCAGTTGATGCCACTAAAACTATTGTTTGTTCATTAACACTTTCAAAACTGGACTGTTGTAACCCAATTATGTCTAGTTCGTCTCAATATCACTCCAGAAACTTCGAAACGTTCAAAACACAGCTGCTCGGATCATATTTAGAGTATCATGATCAGAACACACCTGTATGTTGCTCTGTATCATACAATAGCTATCCATTTTATCCAGAATCAAACACAACATTTTCTCTCTGTGTGCTATGTTCTACCGACGGAATCCAGTCCAGCGTACCTACCTGGCCTCACGCATGTGTACACACCAGCACATTAGTTACGCTCCTCTTCTGACAATCTTAAACTCATTATTCCCACTTTGAAAACGGAGTCATATAGACAACGTTCTTTTGCATACCAGGGCCCAGCAACGTGGAACGAATTGCCCATTGAGATTAGGCTCAAATGCACAGTGATCCCTTTCAAGAGTGCTCTGAAAATTCACCTTTGTCGACTGCAAGATCAAGCTTAAAGACCTCATTTTTCCTACTTTCAATATTTTTTGTTTTGTTTTATAACATTATGGTGTTTGTTTTGTTGTTTTGTAGTCATATCATTATATATGATGTAAAGCGCTTGGAGCGTCTGAAGATTTGGCGCTATCCAAAGTCCTCATTATTATTATTATTATTATTATTATTATTATTATTATTATTATTATTATTATTGTTGTTGTTGTTTCCGCTGTTTTTGCTGAGACTGCTTTGGCTACTGCAGCTGTTAATTGTAGTTTTCAACAAACAAGCTGTGTAAAATGGTCTACAGTTATGTATCACTATATTGCAAACTCTAGTTTATGTTAGTAACTGCAATCATACAATAGACTATAACTATCTTACAGAAAACGGCAATTTTATTCCCATGACAGTTCTCCAAAACCATATCCAATGTTGATAGACTTGCTGATGTTGTTTGGTTATTTGGACTCTGTAATGAGTAGATTTTCGGGGATGAGACAAAGTTTCATCGTATGTTCTTCCATAGATTTTGTTGCTATTATCGATGACGACCGAGAAAGGTCTGCCATAAACCTGAACTAAGTTAATAACGTGTTTCAAAATAATGTTTACTTTTATAATCGGACGTTTTTCCTTCCATATGAATATATTTGGTTTCTAATGATGTTTCTCTCTAACAAAAAGTATGTGCTTGTGTCATAGACGTTCGTCTGCATGTTGGCACTACTTTTAATTCCCATACGTCCCTATTTTGATCATAATACGTGTATAACTCTGTCACAAGACTCACTAGTTATCGTGTCATGAAATTCACACATAACGTAAGTGTGACTCCTTATACCACCGTTGACAAACGCTTTTTCATTGCTTTATGTGAATCATTTCAGTCCAAACATAATCAATATATCCTCAGTTAGAAATATTAAGTTTACCTGATTTTGAACTTAGTCACATTGTTTACACGGCGTCGTATTCTGTATTTTACAATATAGTATGTTATGTTGCACAAAGACTATGTCACGCCGGTGAGCAATTATAATAGGGTTATTTGACAATATACGGGTGCAAAACGGTAAAAAGGTGCATTATACGTTGGCTTATACCAAACGTCAACATGTGTTTTGGATTTGAAGTGTTAAGGCGTCCAGATGAAGTATTCGCTGTGCAAAATCAGCAGTGGACGTAACAACAAATGTAATATTTGCAATTCTCTCTCTCTCTCTCTCTCTCTCTTCTCTCTCTCTCTCTCTCTCTCTCTCTCTCTCTCTCTCTCTCTCTCTCATTTGATATAGGCATCCTGATATATGCTCTATCCTATTTATAAATGCTACACACACACACACACACACACATATATATATATATATATATATATATATATATATATATATATATATATATACCTAACTACCTACATACATACATTGGCAGTGTCATGGTCTTATTGACACATGTCTCTAACATCAGTTTCTGCGAAACATATGAAATTAATAATACAAGTTTATTTTGGATGATTTCAGAAAAGTATGTTTAGATAGGAGTTGAGATATATATATACATTTGCATCTTTTCGTTTCAGCTACGATTGACAAAACCGACTAGTATTGGTATATACATATGTCCCATGTAGACATGTTAAAGTGAATCCAAACTTTCAACAATGACTTGTATAACTGGTTATCTATCAAAAACAGTTAAGTTATTATATGTTCATCATTTTTATTAGTCAATCATTCAATCATGTTCAAACATGTCTAGAACTATTTGATATGAATAGTGTCTGATTGAGTTAGTCATGTCTTTGATGACTGATTTTGCTGGTCTAACGCCATTTTTCAGTACATGGTACAATGCAGTTTGTAAATGTTTTGTGGAGACATTGCCATGGAAGATCCCTTGAAGAATCGCGTATGAACGGGAAGCTTCTGTCGGGCTTTCTCATATATACGTTGGTCGAGCTGGGACCTGAATCCAAGCTGACAGAGGCGAGGTGTGGCTGATATGTAAAAGCTAACGCCTTGACCGCCATTATCACGCATGCATTTTATATGGATAAATAGAGTATTACGAAAGCAATATGGATAGAGTATAATGCAATTAAAATAAAAGGACATGCTATAATTATGTATTTCTACTAATTAACTTGTAAAAGCAAAAAAAAAGAGAAAAACATTACTACTAGAAATAAAGATCATCTTTAAACTTGGTAAAATTAATAATGGTTTCGTGACAGATTTAAAATAGGTTAAATCAGCCAGAATATATACGACTTAACTCAAGGACCGCTCATTATTACCTGAATAACGAATCCCATGTGATTAATCGCCAATGAATAAATAATCTGGAGGAGAATAAAAAGGATAAAAACAAACAGATAATACCTAACTTATCGTAATTATGAAAAACGAAGATACGTTAATCACTGTCATAATGTATAATTGATTCATCTTGATTCGCGTATGTAGTTAATTTCGGTAAATGCTAGCAATCAACAATAAATAAGTAATAACTTCCTGCTAGTCAGGTAAATTTGATACTGGCGCTTTATTGATTTTTACTGTTGTTTTGTCTTTTGTTAATGCAATTCAAAGATTAAAAAAATGTCGATATTGCTGAGGATCCTCGTCCAACATTCTGAAGTTCTTTATTATACTGCTGAAGCGCAATAAGTAAAGTATTGTTCTGTTCCAGGTAACGAGATTAGATTATACTGTAATCATTGACGTTATATTTTAAGTACATAGCCAACAAGCAACACGTTGATTGTTTATCTCTAATTCGTTTAAGAGTCACTTATCAAAGAATAAATGTATAAGGTTACTATATTTATGTAATTTTAACGGGATTTGTTCAGATTCTTGTTGTATTACAGTAAATTCTTCTCGTATTGTCATTTGTAAATTTGATAACGAAACTGTTTAAGTTTAAAACACTTAATAGTTTTGCTTCTTTCTTTTACTTTGTTTTGACTATGGATTCCTAACATCTTTCGCTTTAGTATCGGATATTTCAATTTCATTCTGCTCCAATGTGACTGATGTCATTCCCCACGTTTACTATACTTATACACGGCGCACGTAACGTTTGATTTTCTGATGGTTTTGTCCTTGTTAGCATTAGTCAAAAGCCGGAACTACTTTTATTCAGTTTCATTGGTACACTCAGTCCATTCATCATATATGAGTCTTCTAACTACATGTCCAAATCAATCAAAAGCGACAAATCACTTATAAACCTGCGAACCCCTTGAATTCGCTTGACAGGCATTGGATCCCACATTGTTGTCTTGATCATCATTTGTATTCAACGGTGTGTCGCTGAAATTCTCCATCTTATAAAGGTGCCATAAAACGGAAACATTCAGACGTATGTTTTTGGCATCATCTCTGTACGTCAAGAGATTGCTAGGTACGCCAGGTTAGAGTACGTATCCATATTGCTGATAATGAGTGTTTAATTAAAGTACAAATCCACTTCGCTGATCAATGATTGCATGATACTACACTTGCAACGCCTCCCGAATTGATAATGTTCACTTTGAGAACTTTGACTTTCAAATAAATTTGACAGTTATTCAGATGTAATCTTTGGTCTGTCCTTTGATTTCAACTTAGAGAGGTGTAGCTGTTGTCAAAGACGACACGGCTGTGCTTCCTTTATTGGTCATTATCTGAACATGTCGATGAGCTTTTGAGTTTTTATAAAACGGAAAAATGTTTCAGTATTTTAACATCAGGCTTTGTATAATCAAGTTTTTTTTTGTTTTAAAGATTTTGTTTATTTATTTATTTAAATTATTCATTCGATTTGCAAGGTGCTCATTGCTTCTCAGACTATAATTACTTTTTTTCCGACAGTATTGTGTATTCGTTGAAGTATATTTTGTATTATAATATTGTGATACAGGAAGAGCGTTAGCACGTTCAGTCTCTCGGCACATTACCACGCTTAATATCAAATTCATTCGGAACATGATTGCAGTCCAATACTCAATACGTTTGGACTTGTGACAGAACTATATACAGAAGCAATACACATCATTGTGACAGAACTATATACAGAAGCAATACACATCATTGTGCTGCACCCGTATGTTTATAAAACATATATAGACGAACATAATAATGACCTTTACTAATGGCCTTGACCATTCAGCTAGTGCAGAATCATTATATGACATAATATAAGCCTTGATTAAAGTGCATCAAGTCGTCTGCGAATAAATATGCTCTAAACCTTGAAATTTAATACATATACATATATACATACACTTCTTAAAACTCTTTTCAGAGCTATGTTCTTCGTTGGCCGTTTGCTTGCATCAGTCATCATCTACGGTGTTTTGGTGGAGATTACTACTCTTACTGGGTGCCCACTTGCTTGTAGGTGTAGTGATTATACAAACAGTAGCATCTACGTGGAATGTTTTATCACGAATTCCAGTCATGATGTTATATTTCACAATACATCTCTCCCAGATCACACAGTCTGTGTCTTCATTTCAGTTGGCACGTACATAATTCAAATTCCTGATGCAGTTTTTCAGGAACCATCCTGGAATCAGGTATTGCATTTAAAACTCGATGGTAATGGAATGATTACGTCTTGGCAGCCATCAGTTCAAACCTTTCAATCTTTACGATCTGTACAATATCTGTATCTAAGAGATGCTGGAATAACGTATATAGAAAATGGATCTTTTATTAAACTCCGGGATTTGGTTGTATTGGACCTTAGCCAAAATAGTGGATTGCATTTGGTCGACCTAACCAACGCAATGGTGGGTCTTTCTTCACCAAATCTGAAAGTGTTCAATGTGAGTGGGGTCAATAGCCTAGAAAACACGGGTCTGTTCACCGTAGACCATCCATTTATGGAAAACCTTCGAGGAACAAGATTGATAGTTTTGGATATAAGCTGGACAAGAACCATTGCATTTGTGGTACCGTTTAGATATTATGTACCTTACTTGGAAAGCTTTAATGCATCAGGAACACTGCTCTTAGGTCAAAGCTCGTGTCTAAGTGAAATGTATGTTATGGACAGTCTAAAAGAATTGGTTATTGATAAATGGCCGAAATTTACAAGATCTAGGTCCGTTAGAAGATCTGTCACAAATGAATGCATTTATGCTAACCTTTCAACTAATGGAGACTGTTTCAATAGCCCCCCAAATCTTGAAATATTATCCTTCGTTGATTCAACTATTAATATCTCTTACATATTTGAACGAAATGGCAGAATATGCATTAATCCTAACAATATCATCAGGCGCATAAACCTCTCAGGTGTACAGTGGACACTTTCAAAACTATTTTCGCCCATAACAGGACTTCAGCGATTGGAAGATTTTGATATAAGTCGTACATCATTGACTGATTTTCATGAAGACAGCTTCCGGTATTTTCCGTCATTACAAATCTTGAATATGGCTGGCAATTCATTTTCTGGAGTTAAACATTCCACGTTTTCTAAATTATTTATTTGGAACGGAAATCTTTCCCACTTGAACATGTCATGGAATAATATTAACCTTTTACCTTCCGATTTACTCATACAAAATAGGCAGATAACTGTTTTAGATTTGTCACATAATTATTTGCAGTCATTTGGACTCCAATTTCATAAGGATGCTCTTCTACAGTCGATTGACCTATCATACAACGTGCTAGTTGTCTTTGAGCCTGCGTTTCGTGATTTTATTTCAGTGCATCTACCAAACTGGCATGGACTTAAAATATACATTGCTGGGAATAATTTGCAGTGCAATTGTTCTAACACGTCTTTAGAACTGATTACTTGGATGCTTGCTTCACAATCTATTAATAATGTTCAGTTAATGCCACATAATGTCACTTGCATATACGAAGACAGTGTGGTTGAAATTTCAGAAGACATTTTATCTATGTTAAAAAGATACTGCGTACCAGAATACCCGAACTATATACTTTTTACTGTGATTGGCATTTTTGCAGCCTCATCTGTTGGAGCATGCATAATGTTTGGTATCTGGTACTGTAGGACAAACAAATGTGTTAGTAGTAGTCAAACTGAGAATCAGATTCATTTGCAGAACAATGTAGGAATAAACATTATTTCTGATAGTCAACCAGATTTTGCTGTATTTTTGTCTTTCAGCAGCAATGATAAAGACTTTGTTATTGAGTGCGTGTGGCCAAAACTGGAGACGAAACTTAAGTATTTGCTTAAAAAGAAAAGCAAGTTAGTTTTTGTTGGGGATGCTAATTTTGACGTGGGAAGGCAGATATGCGAGGAGGTCATTTCAGCTGCATCTCGCTGCTGGTGTACGGTTCTGATTATATCAAATAGTTTTCTGGAAAGCGACTGGTGTTTATTCGAAGTCCAGTCAACGTGGAATAGCGGGTGTCGAATTTTCCCACTTTTTATTGAGAAATGTGATGGACGCAAGGCAAAGGGAATAATGAAAGTTGTATGTAGGGATATGGTAAGGCTGCTATGGCCCAAAGACAGAGCTGATCTACAAGAACAACTTTTTGATTCATTGTGTGCACAGATCGTACAACACATCAATTTGCACGAACAATGAATGAAATGTGACTACAAATAAGCATTGTAGAGGAAGAACATATCCTAATACAGTTAAATGAGCTTTTTGGGTAATATATCTCTTGGTGCGGATTTCAAACTGAAGTCAGCCAGGAGTTATAAAACATTTCTTTTCTCTATTTTATAACTTAACTACTTTAACACCACCAAGTTATTAATGTGTCATTGTGTACTCGGACAATACTCGTAGACGATCAATACAATATACTTTGTTATACACTTTTATGAGTTTCGTTAGTAGTTTTCTAAATGAATATATTTGTTATTATAAGAATTAGACTTTATACTGTACTGAATTTGTGACGTCATGAAAAATGAACATCTGTAGCACATTCCATGCAGCAGAGGTGAACATACCAAACTGTTGGCGGTGTTTTAAAAAAAAACTGAACCTTTTTCAAAAATGAAATACAAACGTCAATAACTTTTGTCGCAGGTTTAATAGTATACGCCAGTGTTAAGGCAGTCCTTTTTTGAAAATTAAACTTCATACGAAACTTAATACAATTGCGTCAATCACGCAAACCCGAGTACTTTAACCGGGTTAGCATAATTTTGTTATTCACGCATGCTTGTCAAATTTAGTTACCGAAGACTAGTCTAAAACACAAAGGCATTCACTGTTGGTCGTCACCCTCCCTGTTGATGTTTGACTTGACACTATGCGTCAAGGGTGTACAAATAGCAACAAGTCCCTCAGCCAAACATTGAATCGCTTGCGCTTTTGAGACGATATTTGTACACTTGATCATATCCATGCCCGCTAAACAACAAATCTTATTGATGATGTTTCTTTTTTTGAGGGTATCAACACCAGTATTGACAACTAGAAGACAGCACTTATCTCTGATCACAATATTTGCACGTATTGCCAAGTAACATATATAATATTGGTGTTTTTGAGTCTGCATCAGGAAAATATTATAGCATCACATCATCATTTACTACATAATTGTTGAGATCATCTACCAACTACGCGTCGTTTATATCGGCAATGAAATCAGTAATATCATTGCTGTCATTGTCCAACAATTTTAATTTGTTTTACAATCTTTAAGCACGTTATATCATGGTAGTTATCTACATATGGTCCAGGAGCCCGATTTTATATCCAACTTGACAAGAAAGATCAATAAAGATCAGGTGAATATACAATACTTACCAGTGATCAAGCTAGCAACGTTCATGATGTTGCATGTGAAAATCCAATGACAAATAGCAGATGTGAAGTCTAAAGTCTGTTTTAAAAAAATTCTCAGAGAATGGCTTGCTAATTGTTTTAATAAGATCTGCGATGAGAGGTAAACTAGTGTTAGTGCTGATAATTAATCACATAATACAAACAACTGGACTATATTATAACCAAGAGGATATTAATGGGGTAGAGCAGCGTTTAGGAGAAAAACTGATGCAGCGAGAAATGTCGCAGGTTCAATAGTACACATACCAATATGCGTTGACTGTTCTTGACGTTGCATTTAAATATAAAGAAGCAAAATCATCATAACCAACGGGAGCCACTGACGTTTCATGTACCAATTTATCAACGTGGCGCAATGAAAAGGTCACGGTTGCTATAGGATGATCCTAACAAAGACTTTAGTGGTGTAGTAACAACTGTGCTGAAACAAAATCGGAGGAGAGCACAATACAATTCATCGCGATCAGCCAATCGTTCAGCGATTTAGCTGAACACTTCCGGAGCGATTATTTAGATATCAGTATACTCAAACAATATTCTTGAACAAAGTTTTGGCGGACCATATATCTCGTAAATGGGTTACAAAACTGCCAGATGTGATAGTCGCATAAAAATAATGAAATTACAAGTGGAACTTCTATGAAACCCAGCAATGCAATCGCAAAGAAGCGCATACAAGTATAACGACATGACTAATTATCAAAACAAACAGTACTAGGTAATGTGAGTGTCATATATTTATATGAAGCTGGTAAACTTGAAGGTGGGATGGAAAGAACGATTGACACAGTCAGGAGTGTTACCACACGTAAAATATTCAGCGCGGTATAATACAAAGGTTGTCCTTCAATCTGCAAAGTATATTTAACTGTTCCTCAACGCGGATGTGTGCGTGAACCATTACAAGTAATACAAGCAATACCTGAATATACGCCATTACAACATACTTCACTTTTGTGAAGGATGATTTGTACTGTCTCGTGGAAGTCGACATAACTAATTGTTGCTGAAATGAATACTATCTTCATACTTGCTACTAAAAGACAATCAGGCCTCCGAAGATTCCAAAAATTACTCTTTTTGTTTCTGGAATGCCCTTGCTTCAGGCGGATTAGCTTTCTAAACTCTTTCAGCGTCGAATCAAGTATCCGGTGATAATAAAGTATTTCTTCATAATATGAATTAATTCAGCCCGTGATGCCGAGAGTCAGCCGAAAGAGGGGGTGGTTGACCATGATCATCACACATGATAACATCATTATGCCGAGTCAATAACCTATAAAGAAACATTTTAAATACGTCATCGGATAAAATGCATACCTCATCCCAGATAATAATTTTAGGGATATATTCCTCGCCCATTTGATCTGGTGTCCACGTATCTCAAACGTTGGTATCAAGAAATATGTTTATCATCGATAATATGTATCGAAACATACCCTAACTACGAGGATTTTGTGCATTTTGTGGGGAGTCACCATCCATGTAGCTCACAATTATTTTTAATTTAAGTCCGTCCGATACGTTAACATTAGTTTAATTTTAAATATAATTTTATTTGTTTTATCAACAATTATGAATTCGAGCTCGGCATCCTCGATAACTAATTGTGTTCAATGTCGTTATGATCATATGATCATCTTAGTGTAGATGTTCCAATAATTCATTTGCCAAAACCTTTCAATTTCAATACCTCTGATATCGTAATTGACATATTCCATGCTCTCCTCACCGACGACGTGTTTTTGTAGCCAGACTTGTTTTGTGGACGATACGATATTATTGCTTCACGCACGTTTAACGATATCAATATCTTTGCATCGAGCATCTATCGAATTAAAACAATTGTAGTTTAATCACGTTTATCAACTGAGATCAACCATATACTAGTATTTAGTGTTTCGCAATCCGCCGTACTCGAATTCGACACAAGAGCTACGTGAGGAGCAACTAACGGAATGGTAAATAATTACTGAGTATTTTTTTAATGATATAAGCGTCGTTCGAGTATTTGAACCAAATTTCTCTGTCATCTCGCCATGGAGGAAATGTGTACGATAAAGATCTCAATAAGGCTGTACAAACTGGTCATAATAACTATACTCGAAATGTTGAAACAACGACACAGATACATGTTCACTCTTATTGATATTTCTGATCAATTGAACTTATCACCATCATCAAAAATAACAGTTCGACTCCATGGAAATAATGTTACTTTCGATCTCTATGGAAGCTCCCTTTGATTTATATGTTGATTTGTACAAAATCACACCAGTTAGTGTCTTCACTATTATTGAAAACTGTAATGATTTTATTCCAACTCTGTAACGTCGCTGATCGTAGCTCCATTTTTTTAACGCGCTCGGTCCATTCATTTTTTGTTTTGCGTCTCAGATGCATTAAACAATTTACATGTGTCGTTTGAAAAATGTTTTTAGCTCTTTCAGGATCACAATTTAAAATCGAAATTTTCATTTGTCGCAGATTATCAACGCTAGGTTTATCATTCAGTGGATATATCGTATACATAACGGCTGTCACAGGATATGCTCGCTTCTTATATGGTTTGTCGAAACCCATCAGTATTCCGGGTTTGTAATTTTTAAATAACATTGACAATATCCTCAGCGCGATGTAATTCTCCAACATAATAAAGTTTGACACGGATAATTCGTGTTATTTAACTGGCGTAAAACACATTGGCGTCTACCGCCGCGGGATATACCGTTACGATAACGTTTATTCTAAAAAGATATCTTTGTTCAGCGTCGAGATAATTAATAAGTGCCCTTGCTCGCTGAGCATTCATAACATAACTCTAGGTGTTATCGTCTTGTCTAATTTTGAATGCTGCTCACATATGCGGCGCGCCATTATTGCGAAACTTTCTCTTGGTGTCACGGATAGGATTGACTGAAATCTTACTCGTCAAATCAAGATCAGCCAGAGCTCGCATTGGTAAATCATGTGGTTATTATGTCTATATCGAATCTCGTTTGAGACGGTTTTACCGCATATAATCTTGTAAATTCTTCCATTAAATAATTTAGGTAAATATAAATTAAAACTAAACTGCAATTTAAACTATACAATGATTAGAGCAAAAACGTTGCACGTAGTTGATGAATGGATCTACAAGTCCTTGTGTAACTGATTTCCGTGATTGCCACCTGCAGAGTATGCAATATGCTAATCAAGGTAAAAGCCATGTTTGAAGTGTAACAAGGAGGTCTAGGGTGAAATGTAATTGTGCGTAGACTGTGGAGGCAGAAAATACCGAGTTTCAAACGGTATAATGATAAACAAATGACGGCGTTGAATGTACTGACAAATGGTGGTTATTATCGTGCTAGATTGGTGTGGTCTATCGAAGTAGGTAGATATCATCCGACATATGTTTTCATATTTAGATAAGTGATATCTACTATATAAATGGAACAAGAAAATAGCGTCGACGAATTTGTAACGCATCTCATCATCAAGAATAATGAATTATGAGGGATCGCGTGCTGGTGTCATCAGAAACTGTGAACTAAAAAGCATTGTCGGTTCGGTTGATAATGCCTGTTAATCGTATTCACTGTTGGAAAAATGGTATAAATCCTATGAATGTATTGATGGGTGTTATAATGGTTTAATCAGTGACCGTATTCTGATTAATCATATTTACGGTTAAAACCTTGATAAGTCCTGGTATAATCTTCAGGCTATTACACATTTAGAATTGTGAACGGGGGAATACTGGTAATTAATATTTATCATGCTAGACCAGATAAATCTGTACATTTTCAGACAGGCGACGAAATATGCAGCTGCAGTATTTCAGTATTTGCCAGGTCTCGGTAAAACGTGTAGCAGGTAATATTACCAACTAATCATGTTAAAAAGAATTAGAAACAAACAATACAATTTGTTTAACTCCACGTGACGGGCAATACCTCCGACCAGACCTGCCTAAAGATTAAACAGTAGCCTTGCTTGTAGTGTAATGTTTTTTTTTTACACGAAGTAAAACTACTCTGTAACGTTCTCCACTTGTTCAGGGGCTCACAATCATAATATATGTTTCTTATATAAACGTTGTCTTCTATGTGTTGCATCATGACGTTGAACTTAACACTAGTAAAGGAGATGAAGGAGCACTGAAACTTTGAACGATAATTTGTGTTACCGTCGATTTGTTTCATGACGTAGATTAATAATACACTATGTAGGTGGTATGTTGGCACCGAATTCGTTGCACTAATAGTACGTACAACACACCGAGGCTTTTCCCGTCGGGTTCAACCACGCATATATATTGCTTCTGGTCGCACTAAAGCCAATCTAGCTGTATAAGATTCCATAGCTGTATAAGATTCCATAGCTGTATAAGATTCCATAGCTGTATAAGATTCCATAGCTGTATAAGATTCCATAGCTGTATAAGATTCCATAGCTGGTGCCATATTAATGATTTAATTGCTCAAACCTAAAAGCAACAAAATGGATGCGACCGTAATGAAACGTCTTGATGTGTAACAAAAAAAGCATACATCACAATTTTCTGAAACACTAACAACAAAAGATAAAGTAACAAAATAAACTAACCCAATGAGAAAAACTCCCGGAGCTTTTGAGGTTTATATTTTACGTTACTGATCTTATGTTTTTCTAATTTTTGGTACGTTTTATTTTTTTAGCAAATGATATTCTAGCAACAAGTCGGTTCACTCTTTCTTCTGTTTATGTTGACTTGACCTCTGTTCCACTAATGATTCGCGTACTTTGGCCAAAATTTTTGTTGACTAAACTTGGTAATTGGTATTGATTCATGAATGCAATTGTACACGTGTTATACATGTACATGTAGTATAACACAACGTCATAAACCTACACGACTTAAATAAAACTATATTATAAATTAATATAAGATATCCGTAGTACTTGCCATTCATATAATTGTGGCTACGCAGTCATTTAGGGATTTTATATAATGGATTGTACTATGCAGTCTTAAAGGACTTACACCTTATGTTTGAACAACTATAGAAATATATTGTAATTGAACAGTAGTAACAAAATGCAAATAAGCATTGTATGGCTTTTTATTTGCGACTTCTTTTTTCGCCTTCTCTTTCATGAATGAATGTAGGCGTGACAAGGCAATTGTCCTTTCTGTCAAGAACCAGGTCTCTCTGAAAATAAATCTTATGTACAATGGGCAGCAGTTTCAATTATTCCAGCTTTAGGTCCAGCATGGCTTATGCTCTCTACATGGACAAATGTTGAATAATCTGTATGTTAGTATCACCAATCGGTGTTACCTATGAGCAGTGGTCGACTAAAGATTACAAGACGGGCGAAAATGCTTCGTTGTATTGTGGATGCATGTAACTGATGTAAAACATTTCAGAGGTTTGATAATGAATGCCATAGAAAAAGTCTCATGACCTGAGATATATGCAAATGCGGATGAGGGGGGTTAATAGTAAAATGGCGTAACTATTAATTATCTATGTATGATCATCCACTCTTGGCTGAAATCAAACTACGCAATAGCACAGATCAGAAACAAACTATGCAATAGCACAGATCAGAAACAAACTATGCAATAACACAGATCAGAGTTCGAACCGGATGGTAGAAACCTTCGGCAAACTACGGCATGAAAATAATCCACGTATGGACGTTAATTTTGCATGAATAATCAATGCATAAACAAATTTTATACTATAAGCATAACAAAGGACTTCATGATACAAAGTAATCCTGCTAAAGAGCAGCAAGCATGGCATCACTAAAAAGGAATTTTAGTATAAATTATATATTAGTGCTTAAAAATAAATTCATTACGCTGGAAGCCCCTGGAATGAAATAACGGATGATATTCCAATGTTTCAGAACCAGTTGCCATTTCAATGTTTCATCACAGAATAAATCACAAGTGGAATAAGCATGAACCGACCAGGACATGTAAGAATGCCAATAGCTGCCAGACTAAATGTTAAAAAAGCTTAACCAGAATAACGTTGTAGTATGCAAACATATTTCAACATTTCTCCATGGCTGTGTTATTGCTCGGTTCAAAATGACAACATGTGAAGATTAAATTACGAAGGGAAGAAGGATATCTTTAAACAATGCATGCTGGAACTGCAGCCGATTTAACCGTACATAATGGTTGTGGTATATCAAATTTGTATGGCAATTGCGCATGAATGCATCTCCTTTAATTGGCGGTCTTACTTTCCAGCATATACACAGGTGTTGTGATTCCTTGAGAAGTTTAAAAATGAACATATTATATATGTTTGTCTTGTAACCAAGGCCGTAAACCTGTGACGCCTTCCAAAATCAGATACATGCGTAATACAAGCTAAACTAGTTTTTCTACCTTTGCGAGTCATACGAGCTTTTTGCCATCAAGAAGGAAGAGCCATGCAAACGATTGATAGGATCCGGAGGCTATCGCATATAACTCAAACCAAGCAAAACTATGATAAGAGGCATTGTTTACGATGTTGCAGGCCCGCACCTAGGACATTCTGGGCCCCAGGCAGCTGACAGAGTTCGTGCCCCTTTCGTGTTTCAAATATGTGCGTATATGTACCTATCTAGCTCGGGCCTCTGACAAGTGCCATGGTTGCCCCCCCCCCCCCCCCCGGTGCGAGCCTGGATGTTGATACGATCAATGCCCTACATCTTATTCCGCAGTTGAGGTTTAAGGGCTATGAGGGCATTTACAAATCAGGGACGACATTTCAATTTGTTTTCAAGGGTGGGTGGGCAGGAAAAACGTGACGGGCTTGTTAATTTTCATATAAAGGCTACTTCAATTTTGCAGCCCCTGACGACTTTCCTGTTTCAAATCCTAAATGCACACTGCAATAAACACACACGTAATGAAACGTTTGATTATCAAGACGATTGTGCAAAAGACGGCTAGCCAAGAAACTTAATGTAAGAATATAACAATAAAAATACACAATCTCCACAAAATTAAACTGATGTTCCTTACGACTTAGGTCCGTTAACATGTATAGATTGTAGCATGATATAAACTATGATACTTTTTAGAACAAGTTAAAGCATGCGGTGGATAAACGACAGAGCCCTGATGGGACTAATTTTTAAATTGTGACTGCTGACAGCTAAAACCAGAGTCAAACAGGTTAATTAAATAGGATTTACCTGTTATGAAAGAGTTGCTTTAGGAAATACTAAAACATAACCTTCATATTAGATCAACATTGTTTTTGATTTTCATGAGATAAATCAAATTGATGTTAACATTACCGTTTCATTTGTGAGTGTAGTATTCTCCAATTCTACTGGAATTAATAAGAAACGTGCCATGCAGTCTTTAAGAGTCATGCTTCTACGGTACGCATATATCATATTGTTTTGAATTAATGCATCAGACACCAAGAAACCTCAATAAGGTACATGGTTGTCCGAAACATATGTTTTAAACATGGCGCGAAAGGATGATGCGTAACCAGGAACTGACATGTCACTTCCATTTGCTTTGTATCGTACCTCAGAACAATTTTTCGGTGTAGGCTAATGGATTTTGTGACGGCTTTTTCCATGGTTCTCATCTTGCAGCCTCCATTCTTGAGTACTCACATAATTCTCCAACCCATTTGTCATCACAGGTTTATCTGGCACAGAGCCAATTTTCATTAACGCTGTTATTTTCCTGATACATCAGCCAATGCATTCCTGCGAATTCGCTTGACAAAGTATCAATTGTTTTTGTGTTTATATTTTGTATTTCTCATTTGTATATGTATTTCTGTTTTTGTCATGGATATAAAAACAAAGTATAAATCCTGTAGTGGAACTTCATGTGGATGTAGAAACATGTCCAGACAATAATATAAATGGAATGAACCCTTAAGTTAAATATACAAGCAAGTCCAAAATGAATGCGGATGTTTAGTGTTACGTGCTAGGCTAGAATAAACAGTAACATACAAAGAGTGAGAATTACAAACTTGTAAAAACTTAATAAACTTAATATTGAGCACAAATATTTTCAAGAAAAGAAAAAATAAACTTACGGTTTTAAGAATCAATTCCAAAATTAATCCAAAAATAATTCAAAATATTATCCACTAGAGAAATTGTAAACGTCCTAGTAATAAAATGTCCAAATAATTTCAAGTTCGAATACCAGCGAAGTATCCAAGATGGAAGACGATGTCACTTGATGAAGTCAGTTCTTGGTAATAAAATTCTATGAGCACAATTCTTTTCCAGATAAACAACAAAATATTTCCTCTTGATCCAAACGAATAGAAATAATTTCCAATACAAGGTAATTTAAAATAACTCAAAACGACACAACTTAATATTCTAACAGCCCAAGTTCTACTAAATAGTTCACTCCAAAACATAATTTATATACTTGTTTTTACGTAAACAAGGAAGGGGTCACATGATCTTCTAGAATCTTTGAGAACAAATTTACGTTTAAAAAAAAATCACGTACACACCATATGACCCAACTAAAAATAGAAAGATGTTTATAACAAAGCTCCATAATGTCCTTGGAATCAATCATTTGAAAGCTTGTTTACAACTCTGAAGCCAGGTCAGAAATGAGGTCAACATTTCTTGTTTATTTGTAAAGTACAAGTCATCCCACTTTTTAAAAAAATATCTCCCAATGAATGAATCTCAAACTTAAAATGTCAAACCTGAATCTGACAAACAAACAATAAAAATAAATATAAATGACTTATATCAAATATACGTAACATTAGTCCCATACAAATTTCGTATTATGCTGTTAGACGAATATTAGAAGACAAATACTGTTTAAATACAAAAATTATAAAGTCCCAGTTTCATCTCTTTAACATTTTGATGACATTTTAAATTGTGTGTGCTGCGCATGTTAACCTAAGATCAGATCCTATAAATGGTTTAAAAGATGATTCAATAACGTAGTTTGCGTATTAGTTGCCCTATTACGTAATCAGTGTCAGTGTTTACTAAACTGATACATGTTGGCATGTTAATTAGCTATGTGAATTGTGCATAGGCTAGTGTCATAATCAGCTATTCGTAGGATGTGTATATGCCAGTGGTTTGAGGCATTGGGTTAGAATCTTATCAAGTATTCTTATGTTTTCCATGTTGTAAACAATGGCATATGATATCATTACGTGTGCATTCCAAAGCGTCACCTAGGTATGTATATATTGTAGATAGTGATTAATCACGTTGTGTGCCGGGCGCTATTCAGCAACGTGTCAACGGTTTTATGTGTGTTGCGATGACATTTATAGGCACTCGCATTGACCTTGTCCAGCTGAGTTTTAGAATTAAACCATTTGTTGACACTTTGAGCAGTATACTATGTTATCTAAATTACAAATTACAGAGATTTAGAAAAAGCGAAGAAAAGAAAACGTTATTTCAAAGCTTTACAGCGTAGAACATGAAGAATTCTAGTTATCTCCCTTTCGTCCGTAGCACAATTTAAAAATTCGGCCGCTAATTTTGATAACCTGGCTCAAATTCATCTTAAATCGTCAACCGTTGTGTCAACGTTGGCGCTCAGTATTAAGAGGTTAGTGTTAGGACTGGTTGGCCTCGTGTCAGGATAAAGGGACTGGTGGGACATCACGCTACATGTCTGCGGCATGATGTCCCAGTGCGAGACATCACTCTAAACTGCCTCACGACAGACATCGTAGCAATATGACTTAAAAATTGTTAAAGTTAGGCTAAAAATCCTAATTAAAAACACACTAGCTGTGAATGGGATTTGTTTATACTTCAGTGCGCATTGTATGCGTATCAGTTGTGTCGTATTAATTGTGATCTTTGTTTTTTTTTCATTAAAGAATTAAAAGGGTCTCTAGATCTCGTTACAATGTCGTTACTTTTTTTTATAAAAGTAATGAATTTTAGCAACATCTATGTCAGTAGGTTACAATATGTTTGTTACTTTTCCAACTTCAGTAACTGTACACTATTTACTATATGCTGTTAATTGGCGTAAGTTGGCTGTCATTTCCTATGCTCGATAAAACTGTGATTATGCATTGAACTTGTCACTAACGTTAAACAAGATACTATCATAACTAGGAAGTAAAATACCTACGGAAATGTACACCAAATTTTGATTTCTGATTGGTTGATGCAAACAAAGGCATTGAAGAGAAAATTACAAATGGTTACAAACAACTAAGGTATGTGAAGGTTATCTTTAGAAAAAGAAACAATACTGAATGGCTTTAAGATTTTAAACATTCATAAGCAAGTGACTTCAACAAGAAATATTTATTAACGAACTATTAGTTGTATTAATACATGGTACTCTGAATATTTGCAACTAAACAGAGCATATCTGATGTTGTTGTTGCTTTAGGGTTTAACGCCATTTTTCAGCACACGATAGGCTATACAAGGCGGCCAGTATTATTGGTGGAGGAAGAACCCGGGAAAAACCCCGGAAAGAACCACAAACCCACGAGAAGCTACTGGCAAGCTTTCTCACATAACTATATTAGCCGAATTTTAGACTCAAATCCACGCAGACAGAGGTGAGACGGCAGTGATCCGTAACGGAGAGCGCTTTAGACCACTCGGCGACTCGAGGCCCAAAGAGCGTATCTGATACATTTAGGTATGTAGTTGGTGGTTAAAATTAGTCATGTAGTTATGGTCATAACCATTGCATCGATCTGTAGATTGATTAATAGTACTACTACTACTACTACTACTACTACTACTACTACTACTACTACTACTAATAATAATAATAATAATAAAAATAATAGTAATAAAAATAATAGTAATAGTAATAATAACATTGCCTTGATAATAGTATTGGGAATTACTTTATTCATTTGTCTTGTCATTGAATATTAAGGTACAATAACTAACTTAACAAGTTTTTATAAGCCATGCATGTGCTACCTATTCCAGGTCGTGGCCCGAATAAACAGGTTTTAATTAGACACATTATGATGCAAATAGGCAGATGACACTCGGTATTGGACTGCATTTTGCAATAGTCTGAATTGCATGCGTCCGGCATGTGATATCATGAATTAATGGAATACGAAATACATGCCAAATAAATACAAACCACTTACTCCGTGTGCAAGTTAATGTTATATTAAAAAGTAGTCTGTTAGACATACCAATATATTGAAATTAATCGTCCAGTTGTAGTGAGTGTTTGTGTATGAGTATTATATGTGAGTGTTGTGTAGATTTTGCAATGGCGTTCAATCAGTCTTCATCAAGATACATTGCAACCCAATCTAATATGCTTGTTGTGGTCTTGGGCGAGCTTGATTTGCAATATTCTCTAAAGTTTATGGTCCACCTATACCCATTTGTCTAACTTTGGTTTCGCAGCATAGCTTTACCAGTTGATTGTTGGGTTGAATTTGTAACCATTTAAGCCACATATTAATAGTGCTTTTCATATGTTTGATTTGGACGTACATCCAGTGCATCATATTTTCTGCAGCATTACTTTATTTATGAATTTTAAATTTCCTACAACATTTTCATGCAGTTATATAGAAACGAGATTTTATTTAAAATAAAGTTGAGCTTTTGCTTTTTATTACATTTTTAAAGTTCGTGTTCCTGATTGCTATTGTTCTAAAACGTGGTTTCTTCAACACAACTTGATCCGGAAATGTTTCTCATTTCATCTAAATTTGCCTGGCATATTGATATC
This sequence comes from Unio pictorum, assembly GCA_030141615.1. Lineage (NCBI taxonomy): Eukaryota > Metazoa > Mollusca > Bivalvia > Unionida > Unionidae > Unio > Unio pictorum. Next base: position 26,568,081 of record JARLTB010000113.1, on the reverse strand, counting down.
AATATGATTTAAACTAAGCTTGATTTCCCACCTTCAACCTAGATATCATATCTATGTTGGCACGTGATCTGCATGGGTATATGACTGTATGGGGGAGATCAGATGTTAGCATGGGTGTGTTAAACCCTGATGCCATAATTTCTTAGGTGTCCAGACAGCTTAATTGACATAGCCATAAACTCAAGGCGCGCATTTTTTTTTTGTTTTGTTTTTGCCAAAGTCAGTTACGTAACCTTGTTCACAGGGAAGTGGTAATTTCTTGTTGGAACAAGGCATTGCCCAATTTGTTTCGTAAACATCTTTGACAGACGATTGGGAGGGGCGATTTTGATCATTAGGAACCAGCCTCCAATCAGAATTGAGTAAGTCGTGCCAGATATTAGAATTCTAAGTTTAAATATATCATCTTGAGAATCAACGTTAGTAGTGTTCCAAATATTTTTCGGGACAAGGCAAAAAAAACATACTTCGCAACTATTCGTAATGGCGGATTTATTCAGGGAATAATCAGGAAGCTTCGAATCAGAAGCTTTAGGGACCAGAGGAAAGTACCCAATGCAGTCGTCCGAGTCTCTGGGAGACAAAAGGGAAGACGTTAAATAATTTTATCCCAAAAGAAACCCTCTAGTGAATGCAAGATTGGGTCATTTCATTAATATCATATATTAGTTCCTTCTCAAAAACTGTTTTTTAAATTTTTATTTCTTGTTCGCTTGAGCATGAATTCTGCCACATAATCACGAGTCGCAATCAGTTTTTCTCACTGACCATTAGTTGGATCTCATAGATACCAGCTTGTCTCCCAGCTGATCATATCAAACTTTGCGATATAGAACGGACATTGGTTCCGCAACGATCACTACTTGTCCGACGTTGGCCTGACACGTGTGTTGCCAAATGACGTTGAGTCAACTTTATTTGAGCATACTGAATAAACGTTGGAGACGACATATATTAGATTTGCAAATGTCACGGAAACGTGCTACAGTCTTCTTTGATTTAAGTAATTATTTATACAGCTGTGACAAAAGTGATCACAAATGTGCAATCGGTAGTCTTAATTCTTTCAAGTTTACAAAACTCCATTTCGTGTGATCTTTATTACATAAAATATACAGAAATGACAAACGCATATAGATAAATAGATTTCCATATTGAGCAGATTGCTAGATCGAAACGTACAACGCAGAAATGCAACCATCTAATAGCATCGCATTCACATGCTTATATTATGACAGTGTTTTTCGAAGTTACCATTTTCGGTTCTCTCTAAGTCTTGACCATTCTGTACGACCATCGATAACACGTTAAATACGTTTGCGTGTATGATTGTGTACCTGTTTTTCTGTATATGTACATATTACAATGCTAAATTATTCTTGGGTGGAATAGTAGCGACGTCCTGACTACCTTTTAAAATAGATAAGGAATAAAATGACATGTGTACTCGAAAAAAAGACAAATAAATTGTTTACTCCGTTTGAAACTAAAACACGTAATATATAGTCAAGATGGCGGACGTTATTCTGTATATCTAGATAAATTTAACAGAGATTATAAGGTATCAATCAGCTGTATTACACTGAATAAAAAAATTACGTAAACGTTTACAAGAAACGGGCTTGGCTACTTCAGACCTGAAGTATATATTATGTAATGAACAAGCAACTAATGTTTGTTAAATAAATTACAATTAGGACTACAAGTAGATTTTTAAAAAACCAGCAAATAGTGTTTATACGAAACTGGTACACACACGAGAGTATTTTATCTAAATGCATGGCTATGTGTTATAGGCTGAGACGTACATGCCTTAGAATTCGATGTTCATAAGGTTGTTACTGACGTCCAGATCAAAGTCATTTCGTTATATGGGGTAATGTTACTATGCTAGGATGCATGACGAGACTGGTTATGTAAATTATTTTATCCTTCTTTAAGTCAAAATGTATCGTTTTCTTGTTGAATCACCTTCGTTATCATTGCTCTGTGTGTGTAAATGTTTGTTAGGCGTTTGCTCGTTCAAGCGGATACACTTTATGCGAACACAGACAGAACGGACGGTTTTTAATTTCATGTTTACAATGAAACATGGTACGTAATAAAGAGTTTTTACGTTTCCATTTTTTACACGTCTGACCCAGTCAGCTACAGGCATAGACGTTTCATCCGCCAAAATTATGTACGGTCAATGGAGCCGCGGCTGCTAGATATACTCAATGAAATTCGACTACTCTAATTGGTGAGAAGCAACTTTAAAATAAAACCACCTATTGTCATTAAAACGGAAATATTATAGGAATTTCCCCATACCGGTCTACATATATTGTTCCCACTTTAAAAACGAAGTCATATGGACAACGTTCTTTTGCATAACAGGTCTCGGCAATGTGGAACGAATTTCCCATTGAAATTAGACACAAAGACGCAGTGGTCCCTTTCAAAAATGCTCTTAAAACTCACCTTTTTCAACTGCAGGAACAAACTAAGAGACATAATAAGGTTTTGTACCTTATATGTTTTCAGCATGATTTTATGTTTTCCAATTTCTTGGTTTTTGTTTTTTGTTTTTCTGTAGTGTAGTCATATTATTATAGATGTTGTAAAGCGCTTAGAGCTTCTGAAGATTAGGTGCTATACGAAGTCCTCATACTTATTATTATTATTATTATTATTATTATTATTATTATTATTATTATTATTAATATCATCATCATTATTATTATTATTGTTATTATTATTATTATTATTATTATTATTTTCTTTGTTGTTATTATTACCATTATTTTTATTAATTTTTGTTACTATTATTATTATAAGTATAGTAGTGGCCGTATTATTATTAATAGTAGCATTATTATTATTATTATTATTATTATTATTATTATTATTATAAGTATTACTATTAATATTTTTTATACAAGCATGAAATAAAATAAATATGTGAAAATATCTAACATTGATGTCGATACTGATGGTAATAATGTTAATCGCAATTATGATGATTGAGGTACACACACACACACACACACACACACACACTAATGTTGCTAGCCAATAATGGTATAGCCTGTTTGCATACATCATTCACGATAATTGTGCATAGCTACAATTTATTACCTCCGACATCACTGACATAACCAAACAATACTTTTAAAATGCAGTGAACTCTGACATAAATTACTCTCACATCTTCTATGAAGCGAAATAGTGCTTATTGTAAGGTAGCCCTTATATTTTCGTATATACAAAATAAATCTAGAAAAGTATCACTCAGATATTTCCCACTTCAGTAGATTATCACGTCATTAGCCAAGAATAACCAATATCAAGTCTATTTCCTCATCTCAGAATAGACAAAAAAGACTGTCCTAATTTAGCACAAATTTGGAAACGCTAAGTACATGAAATAATACTTAGTACTTATCTGCTTCAGTGTTAGTAAAAGAGCTCTTATGTTATTAAATAAGCTCTGATCTTGTAGCCTGGGCAATTTGTTACATAGACAGTGTACCAGAGCATCCGTTAAACATTAGCCATTTAATAACAACTGTTATGGATTCGTTCTTTTGTACATTAAGATATCATAAACTAGCATTCATAAGGTCAATAACATTTTCATCAGAGACATAACATCATTTATATTAAAGATAATCACACGAAAAAAATGTATGTGGATTTCGTGGTGTTGTGATTGTTTTGTATATTTATTTTTTATCACTTATGCCAGTACACATGTATTAAAATACAAATTGAGAGACAGTTCATTAAATATGTAATCGCTTTCACTCAGTTTTCCCTTTTGATCATAAAAATATGGCATGAAATTATTACATATATGCATGTATGTACGTACGTATGTATGTATGTGTTTGTGCGTGCGTGCGCGTGTGTAGATATATATGTGCCTCTAAGCTGGTGAGACTTATGTATACGGGCTGATGTACTTGGCTTTGTTTCACTTTATCACTTTCAGGCAATTATTTTGAGAGAGAGAGAGAGAGAGAGAGAGAGAGAGAGAGAGAGAGAGAGAGAGAGAGAGAGAAGCACACACGGACAGACGCATTCAGATGTAGCAGCTTACAAGGGAACAAAGACAAGGAGTACCATAATTAAGATTATTAATTTCTAATTTGTTTGGAGTAAAGGAGGAACTATGATTGACGATAATGAATAAAACATAAACTTAATTGGTACGAGGTTGATGTTGCAGCAACTAAACTGGCAAAATGCTCGGCATTTCTCTCTCTCTCTCTCTCTCTCTCTCTCTCTCTCTCTCTCTCTCTCTCTCTCTCTCTCTCTCTCTCTCTGACACACACACACACACACACACACACACACACACACACACAATCACACACAGACCTGATATGAAAATAACGCGACTCAGTTCTTCAGCTTCGTGGTGAGTAGATCCTTCCTCACATTCGTCGAAGATTGTTGACGCTAATTTCCTTATTGGTGTACATCCTCCAAATCTTAAAAAGTTTTCCGTGCATGGTACGGATCTGTTTAGTTTGGTGTCTTGTTAGTTTGCCTTCCGATGCCATCTTTACTTGAGATGGTATCATCTCAGCTTCTTCATTTAGTTAAGTAATCATGAGATAAAACTGCAGATTGCTTTTGCGTGCTTTTCTATTTAAACGACTATGACACCCCTCCACGTCATTGTTTGTCCTTACACTTTTGCCAAAAACACTCCACGTGGATACCGGCCAAATTGTGCTAGATATCCACCTGTCAGAAATGTAAGTCATCCATTCTTTAAACGCGTCGGTTCTTGCCTTTTTTTTTCTTCAATTTTGCAAATACTGAAGGGATGTGCTCGGCTGGAAGAAAGGCCAGAGAAAAAACCTTCCTACATAACTTGAATACAGCATCCCGTTGGTTGTATGCCGTCTACAAATAAACAATATAAACATATTAGACTTCAAATTGATCCAGATAATGAGATCATTCACAAAATAATGAAAAGTTTAAAAATGAACGCCGTGAACCATCTTATCTCTAGGTTCAAACAGTGAAGAACAGATAAAAATATATATGAAGACTTAACGTGTCAAAAAACAACTATGAAAATATATTATAGCCGTGGCATATAAAAATTATACAATACCTGAAGACCTTTTTCTTGAAGTTTTCGCCATAGAGCCTGGGTCCAGTTCTTTGGGTAGAAGTCGAAGTAGAGCCTGGAACACCTAATAGTGAAACATTATGTTACTTGATTTTAATATGGAGAAAAATTATATAGCGAACAGAGAACATGTAAAATGTAAAAGAATGTTTGTTTTGTTCATAGTTTGCAGAATGAAGACATTTTTAAAGTTACTCGCGTTTTTATTGATAGTGAATATTATTTATAATGGTGAGTTAAGCAAAATAATAAACTACATTCTTGTAATTGGACCAGACGACTTAAATTGAGAATGTCGTTGTGCAAATTCACTAATGAGGCACAAATCAATGTCGCTGACACGTTATCATATCACTAAAAGTAACGAAAGGAAAATGTTTTCAGATGATCAGGCGTAGGGCTCTTGTGCGTGCCCAAAAAATATAGTATTCAGAAATTTGACGTTTTAAACTTGAGACGTAAGAGAAAGAAAAAGAAATACAAAATTTGAGCGACTAAGTAACAAACTATGACTGTTGCCAGAACCTAAGGAATTAAGTCAAAGTAAAAGAGCCGATGCAGAGGTGTACAAATTTATATATGAACCCAAGAGGACGGAATCTTGTCAAACGAAAATTCCTTATATGCAATGCAGTTTAGATCTGAAACAAAGGCATTAAAGCAGTCACGTTCTCTATAATGACGCCGTATTCTATATTAGTTTATTTATGGGTTGAATATTAAAAATGTCTGATGTGCAATACACACGCTACCTAAACAGTACACGTGAGCGGGCTCGTTTTCATCGACTAAAAATATTGTTTCCTATATGTGAGATTGTATATAAGTTCAGGCCATTTTAATTGCACACAAAATTGTAAATTTAAGTTGTTTGAACTTTAAAATATATCCGTGTTTTACACTACGACACATACGTTACCATTCTACGTTACAAAACATTTTTAAAAATACGTTATTTTTCTTTTTAAGTTTCGTGAAAGCAAAAATGTTATTCATTTAATCTTCTTATAAAATATAAAATAAGTCATAATGAATATATCAGAAATGATCATGAGAATAATGATGTTCCGCTGTCACATACAGGATAAATAACTACAATGAAGAATGTACGTGTTTAATATGGTTAAGCAAACATATATGTAATATTTTCATGCAACATTTTCATGATCAAAAGGGAAAACTGAGTGAAAACGATTGCATATTTAATGAACAGTCTCTTGTCGTATGTCTCTGATACATACGTTATATGTTTGGATTGACTAAAAAGGCATACACGTTGTAAACTTTTGCGCTAATATTTTGAATCGGAAACTGTTATAATTAGAATGGTATTAATCTGACAACTTAAAATGTTTCTGGTGTTTTGAATACTCATTATCAAATTAAATGAAATTTAAAATACAAGGAATTTTGGTAAAGATGCATCTTTCATTGTGCACATTTGTCTGTCTTTTTCGTAACATATAACAGCAAAACGGAATAATGTTCTGAATTAAATGTGTCAAATTATCGCAAAATGGGCCGCACGATTCACCCAAAACCTGCCCAAAACCACCCAAAACCTGCCCAAAACCACCCAAAACCACCCAAAACCTGCCCAGATCCACAAAAAATATGATGCTAATCATACTCATAATCACAAGAAAACATTGGATACAGTATTAATTTATTGAAACAGGCGACACGATCGACTGACTTTATTTTTTTTTATTGGAAGTAAACATTGAAACAAGGGAGACAAATGTTACTATCTATATTCAGCACCAGTCAGAACTGAACTATATATATATTCTGGACAAAATCAAAATACAATAAACAATGTAACATGTAATGGAATGGGAAAAAAATGTATTTGGTTGCATTTTTTAATTCTCCTATTTTGAATCATTTGAAGTAAATAATTGACTATCAGTGCCATAACTGTCAAATGCGATTAATACAACATTACAATACAACGAACAACTGAAAGTACCACATTATTTCTTTATAATAGATTTTAGATTTCTGTTATACATGGAATGTCTCACTGGCGATTAAAAATGTATAAATATGTACTAAGATTATTTTTCCATGTCTAATCAAACACAGTTTGAAACTTGAAATAAAAAGTGTATAAAAAATAAACTAATGGAGTTCAACTCGATTGTATTTTGCATATTTTGAAGCAAAGCATTAATAAAATCAAAATAATACATTAATGTATGCAACAAATTAAAAAAAATTATAAACATTGCAAAGACTTTGATATGAAATTAGTTTTTAAAAAGTGTAACAATGCAAAGGCGTAGCTATGTCTCGACATTAGACCAAATTTTATTGCCAGTTCTTTTGCGATGTTCGTTCCGACTTTGCTCGCTTTCTTTGCCCAGGTTTTTTTCCCGCATCTATTTTCGGCCGGATGCATTTAAATTTTCCATTTGATGAATGTATATAATTAGAAGTATTGTAATTTAGTTGCTTTTGTAAAAACTGTGTAAATATTCTTGTCTTTTCTGCTGATGTTTTTGTGCGCCAAATCGTTTCATCAATAATATATGAACAAGAAGGACCAAAAAATTTATAATTGCCAGAACCATATAGTGCGCGACGCAAATCTATCAACTGACCTTGAGTTACACTATATAACCTGTTAATTAATTCAGGAATCTTGTGTTGTTTCCAATCAGCAACCTGCTTAAGTTTATTATTGATAGATTCTGAGTTGTTGTCTGTCCAAAGACTCATGATAGTTTTGTTTTTTAATGGTTTATAAACAAACATTTTAATTTTTTGACATATGAACTTTTTGAAGTACTGTGCAACATTTGGATATTGTTTTAAATATATTGTCAAATCTTCTCGTTTAGCAAACGCAGCGTCATCTTGACTAAATATTAGACCACTGTCTTCATTGAAGAGCATACGAAATATATATTTTGTGACAAGATCGTCACATCCATGCTTATGCAAAGAGTGCCGAATGTTGTCTTTAATATGCTTAGTACAATATAAATATTCTGCATTACAAAAGTTGGATCTTAGAGCATTTGTCAAAGCTTTCTCATCATCCGTACCAAATATAAACTTATCATCTCCAATTTTTTCGCGAATATTTGAAAAGAATTTGTAATATGTGTTTTCATCTGACTCCCAATGAAGACATAGTGGACCTAAGAAAATAGGGTATTGGTTAGTTTTCCTGTTGATAACGCTTCTATTTTTGTATGACATGGCAGTTACAAAAACCTTACCCAAGTTAAAAGTTCGGTCTATTCCAATCACGTTTTTATCATGTCCTGAACAAATTTTTATCAAGTCTAAAATTTCTTCGGTAGAATACAGTACAATGACCGGGCTTTTTCTTTTTATCAGAATCACTTCCTGAACATATTCATTTGTGTGAAGCTCACCTAACATTTCTAATAAATCATCTGCTAAATTTCTATTCCCTGGTTCAGATGTTTTGATTTTCTTTTCTCTATAAATTTTGTCTTGAATTTGCTTAGAAGATTTTGGCGCAGTAAAGTTATCTTCCATATTCATCTGCAAATATCTATCTGTAGCCTTTGTCTCTCGTGTACAGCGTCTCTTAAAATGCTTGGATTCGTTCGCCTATACGGCTCATTACGCTTGCTGTTTCCATGTGGTTGATTAATTTGTAATGACCTTTCCCCACAGTATTCTACCACAGCAAGTTTTTGGATAAAACTGAATTGACTGGGTGCCTTAATTAAAGTTGTTACACGTTTTTTAAATTTTTCATCTCCTTTAAGCTTTGTGTAATATCGGTGGAATGAAAGTACTTCTTCAGGTTGTGGTTCAATTGGAATATATATAAGAGCACTGAAGAATGGGAAGGCAGCTGGAGTTGACAACATCCCAGCTGAACTTATCAAGAATGGTGGGAAATCAGTGATAGAGCTACTTAAAAAAATTTGCAACAAGATCTGGCAGACAGGCGAATGGCCAGCACGTTGGACATTGTCGCATCAACACATTTCCATGTTAAACCTATGGGCCACATGCAGACGCACTTCCAATACATACCTTTAATGACGCCTATTGAGGTCAATTGCAAAACTGTTGCAAAGTCACTCCAATGAGGTCAGTCACTTTTAATATAGTTACCCGTTGTACACATGTTTGCCCATATAGGGTATATCGTAAGTTATACCTCTGGACCCAAATACAATAGGATTTCTCATATGTCCCCCAAGTGTCTCTTGTATCCCCATTTCCCTCGTATAGCTGGTTTGTCATAGCACGATAGTCAGGGTCGAATTCCATGGCCTATATTACTGTACTCCCATGTGAAGCTAGAAACAAATGTTAAAAGCTAAATAGGTGGGAAAATAATAGTGTTGTCAACATTCCAATTCAAAATACTCGTATATGCAGAGTAAAATGGTCATATATGATTGATTCAATTATATTATCAACAATTAGTTTGAATTTTATATTCTTCTGAAAGGTTTGTGCTTTGCTTAGTGTGATAATGGATAATTTGGCCATGTAGTTATTACAAAATATATTTACTTTAGAGGTGTGGATTTTTAACACACTATTTTATGGTCCTAACAAAATTGTCTGATTTGATATTAGCCGGTTGCTTTATGTTGTTTGAGATCTGTAAAATTTTATTTTGTTAATTTTTTAACCATGTTTGTACATTACAAAATTATATTTATTATTGTTTCCAAAAATATGTGTGTTTGTTTGTTTGTTTGATTAGGATTGTTTACGTAGCTTTAACAATTTTTCAGTCATATCGCTACGATGTCTGCAGTTAGGCAGTTTATAGTGATGTCTAGCACTGGGACATCATGCATCAGGCATGTAACATGTAACATAACCCAGTCACATTATCCTGACACCAGTCCTAACACTAACCTCTTAATGCTCAGCGACAAGCCAGGCAGCTGTTAGTACCATTTTTGTAAGTGTTAAGTATGACTCGGCCGGGGATCGAACCCGCGACATCCCGTTTTCGCGGTCGACGCTCTAACCATTAGGTTATGTCAAGATTTCTGATTGTTTAAATATTCATGCCGTTGCAACTTCACGTTCAATTCTCTACCAGTGTTGTAAACGTCTGTTACTAATTATATCTTTTTAAATGGTTTGCTATACTGTGTCTTATTTTAATCATTGTCGTCATGTGAAAATTACCATCTCGTGGAAGAGACTGAATGATAACAGTGCAAAATGCCTGGAACCATGTAGATCAACGTCTGCTTTTCCGAATGATGATTACACATATATTTGTCCATGAATATCAATGCATGTAATAGATCTTAATATTCCCATATATCGTGCACCATCCTTACAAGTCTTACATATGACTCGGCCTGGGTTCGATCCTCGATCAAACACATCTGAAGCAGATGTTCTAGCATCTTAGGCCACCATAGCGGTTACCTGTACTGGTCAGAGATTTTGCAGGCGTCCAGTTCAATACATGATTCTCAATAGAATATGGACCAGTTCAATCAAAATCAATATTGCACAGTTCACAATATGCTATTATTATGAGTGTATATTGGGGAGGGTCTTTCAAGCAAGAGACATGATCCCACATCCGATGACTGATCCGGTGGCCTATGAGTTCACAGGTTAAGAGCGTCCGCCTCGGATGTGGAAGGTCGAGGTCCGAACCAAGGCCAAGTCATACCAATGACATGTAAAGATGTTATTAGCAGCTGCCTTGCTTGGCTTCTAGCATTAAGAGGTCAAGTGTTTCGTCGGCCTGGTGTCAGGATAATGTGACAGTGTGGAACATGATGCGACACACACACGCACGCACACACACACACACACACACACACACACGTTCCATTCGTAATGGTATTATCTTACTGCAGAAACAGAAAATGTGACAGTGTGGAACATGATGCGACACACACACGCACGCACACACACACACGTTCCATTCGTAATGGTATTATCTTACTGCAGAAACAGAACGCTGCATTTATTTATAATATTTTTGACAGCCTCGTTTTTCTTCTCGCTTGACCAGACATCCACAATATCTATCTATCTATCTATCTATCTATCTATCTATCTATCTATCTATCTATCTATCTATCTATCTACATGTCTGTGTGTGTGTGTGTGTGTGTGTGTGTGTGTGTGTGTGTGTGTGTGTGTGTGTGTGTAAAAAATGAACTCATATAAGTTAAACGTTCGTCTTGTATAGTGTACAACGATTTTCGATTGAAAAGGTCCATATCCAAGGACGGGTTCAGGGTTAACTTAAATCTAAGTCTTCGTCAGACAAACACAATTTCATCAAATAACACGAGACGCCCAACGTAGTGTGTGTAAAAGAAGATATATTGGTTTGAGTTTTATTTTGACATTACATTATTACCTGCAATGATTAATATGCGTATGCATTGTGATTCATGTTAATATATTATCACGTCTAGATCATGTGGACTCGAACATAAGACCATCAAATTCAGATACTCTCGTATGACATAGTCAGCTAGAGACACGCACTTTTCAGTAGATCAAGGTATGTATTGTTAATGCTACTTTCGGTAGTGGACATTGTACATTAGTTATATTTTTTTTGCAGGGCACTTCCAACTCGTATTATCAGTTGTATTAGAATGTTACATAAAGCTGGAAATATGTTCCATTGAGTATACTTATATACGTTTTAGGCAATCAGAGTACGAGTATTTATTGAGTATTCACACAGTAATTTGGCAATCAGATTATGAGTATCCACTGATTATTTGCACAGTATTTTGGCAGTCAGAATATGAGTATCCAGTAAGTATTTACACATTATTTTGTCAGTCAGATTATAAGTATTCTCTGAGTATTTACAGAGTATTTTTGGCAGTCAGATTATGAGTATTCGCTGAGTATTTACACAGTATTTTGGCAGTCAGATTATGAGTATCCACTGAGTATTTACACAGTATTTTGGCAGTCAGATTATGAGTATCCACTAAGCATTGACATAGCTTAAATGAAACATAGGAGTCGCTCAAGCTCCTGAGTAAATGTTTTCATTTTATCATCAACACTATAACTTATGTTTTAATTTGCAATGTAATAATAACGACAAAAACAAATATTGTATGTAATCGTTTCTTGAGGTTTTCTTGAAAGCATATATGAATTCTCTAACATTGTTATCCAGCGAATATTTGCAAGCAGCACTTAATACAATGTCCTTCCAACCATTGATCAACGGATGAAAGACAAACATTGCATCAGGCATGATACTCATGTGAAAGAAAACATAAAATATAGAAAATAATTTGTGTTGGGCCTACTTATGAAGGTAAGTGATTCTCTTTTCTTTGAGACTACAATCATGTGCAAAATACAAAACTTCCTTCTATTTCAAACTTAAACAACCCAGACAAGGCATTGCCACAGAATTGTAAATTTTTAATAAAACATTGGTATTCTTACGTAATATGAATATTTGTAAGCGAGTACACTTACAACAAACGCATAGTAAACACCTCCTCATAGATTACTGTTTAATGTACGCTAAACCTGCCTTCTTGATTACTAAAATTAGAAATCGCAGGTACATATATAGACTTGCTGTAACGTCGACGTATTTTCTTTTTCTTCACGGGTGGCTAGGTTACGTAGGTGAGTCGCGATGCAAGTGGAAATGGGTGTTAGAAAACAATCTGATTATTACGTGAGGTATGCATGTGATTTAAATAGATATAGACGTTTTTGTTTTAAAGGCAGTGGTCCCCTGACATTTGGCTAATATATTTTACTGATATCGTCTACTGCTCATTACTACAGGACGTCATACACATTTACTGTACAAGTCACAATTGTAAAAATGTAAAAGGTAATACTATTTTACTGTAGCACAATTTGGTCCGAGCTTTTCTGCCTAATGTTTCTTTGTTGTTATAAATGAAAGAGTTCAATGGTTGGGAAGAATACAATGTATGACATTAGTTAGTCGAATAAATAAATGCACCTTTGCTCAGTACAATAGTGAATATTCTTTCTTAAATGGCTTAACGAACATACACATAAACCGTATGTGTTTCACAATTATTTCGCGTTACACCCATAATTAGTTTGCTGCACCTTGCAATGATTGAATAGATATGTTATATTTCAGAATGTTTCGAAACTGTCAATGCAAAAACGTTGAATAAATGTCCTCTGTTTGAAATATGCGGTTTGTGTGGTTTATATTGCCACATACAATTAATATAATTATAAACGGCGAATTTTATGACATGGTAAACTCGATATTTCATTATATTCGAAATAATCTTTATAATCTTGATATAAAATATTGACTAGAATTTGAACTTTTAAGTTTTCAGTTCTTTCATGCGGCATATCTCTTTGTAGTTCATAGAATAAAACCAGTCTTCAAGTTATTTCAAACAATACTTTATTTACTCTGTAATAAACTGCGACATTTTCTCGATACTTTCCAAACATCTCTTCTGGTAGAAATCGGACCTTTCATTTCGCTTTGATTGTTGCTATTCAGGCGATCCACCAATTCACGCAATGACACTGTGGCGACGGGATCTTGTATATATCGTAGCACACTTTGCCGCCGCAATCTGTAATTATTATAAATGTTAAATGTATTCTCTGTCTTGACCACACAAAACAGCATCGATATTGGTTTATATCAGGACACGTATAACTGGATACAGAACACTGCAGAAATAATTTTGTTTCGGGACACCTTAGCGTGGTTAATGGTGGACCGATTGAATAATCTTGGATAGCCGTGTAATATCATAATTCTGCCTAAAATGATACCCTCTGTTCGAGAGATCACGCACCCGTGTGGTCCGTCATATTTTGTCTTTGTGTACGTTTAAGCAAGGTAATGAGAAAGATGTCTCCATATTCATCTACTACATTATCTTTCTCACTCCTAAACAGAATTGAGTTTCTGGCTGAAACAACGTGTGGCCTCATTTTAACTTTCAAGGCAGAACAAACTTTCAGCCTGTCTTGTGTTTTTCGCATCTTAAAATACAACTCTCAATTCACCCTGAGATTTTCATAGGGCATATTTATAGGTAAAAATTACTATCGGATCTCATGAGAACATGCATATCAATAACAGAAGCCTTAAGCGACATGGTATATTTGTTACTTAACCTTAGACTTTTCAATCACACGTTGTCACCAAAGTCAATTATATATCTGTATCTTAGAAAAACCCGTTATAAAATACATTTTTCTTACAATGAGAAAAAGGATTGCATTAGAGTAAAGCAGTAAGAACTATTTTCACATTCTTTAGCAATTCTGTTCATCGATAGTGTTCACGTCTTGTAGACTTCAATGATAATCAAAGTTACATAAAGAAAGATCAATGCTAATAACTTCCTATGTAAACAGCGGACATATATTGTGCAATACCTAATGGAAAATACTCAATACTAGGAGATGGTACGTACCACAGAAACCATCGGCTGAACAGTTATTTGGACAATCTGTGCATGGGCTTCCGATCTTCCATGGAGTTTTCACTTCGTTAATGTATTGCCTGAAATGCAGTAGACTAGATTTAAATTTTTAAAACGTCCACGGAATGGGACACGCTCTCATAGCGAATCATTTCCATTTCAGGGAGACTGTTGAAGGTCTGTAGTATTGCTCTGTAGAGATGCTCCAATATCAGAAAATTTCAAATGGACTTGTCAACTGTCTTTGATATGTTTTCGCGCAGAATGTTCATTAAAAAAGGAAAGCTTGAAACATCAATCACAGCTAGCTGAAACTAATGTTAAACAGCCTGTCTTATAGCTGCAACGTGTTAAGTTGAATTTTATATGGTAAATGCTCCAAAATCGCACAAAAAGCACGACTTAAACTTGGGACCTAGTATATTCAGTAAATTATAAAATGCATTAGGACAAAAGTAGTGTACGATAATGACTACGAGAACACTCTCACTCAGAACATCAGAATCAAAACATTTTTAAATTTGAATTTTTCAAAGTGACAAGCAGAGATTTATAACTGGATTGAAATCTGTGTTTTGCAAAGCAGTTCTAGAAATTAAAAGCTATTTTACTCAATGAAAATGCTGCAAATGCATTTAAGTTTTACTTTTAAAGGCCACAATATACCAATTGATGGTATATGTAAACTTTACAATGGCTCTCATGTAATTAAGATGAAACCTAGCTAAGAAAGGGACAATACACATTATGCAATATATCTACCTCTGCCTAAATACTGAACTTTTATTTATGGTCTACGAGTTCTCTAATATATTAATCTCTCGTCAGTACCCTTTTCTTTATATTTTGCCAAAAGGAAAGGGGATTCCGACCCTGCCAATAAATATAGATATGGCACAAAACTAATTTTCTGACGATGTTAATATGTCATATTATTCTCCTCTTTAACACGTCATAACCATCTCATGATATCAGTCGATTAAAATGCATACAAACTGTAGAATGCTAGTTCTCTCACGACGAAAAATGTCTTCATGATCAAGTATCATTTGTGGCTAGCCGAGAATCCAGCCATTGCAGTAAGACACGTAACCACGTAAGCAAGGTCAACTAGTTAATCGAGCAGCAAAATAGGTACATCCCAAGTATCATAGGTACCTTAGAAGGTTTAATAAATATCATCAAACTTTGTCCACAGCCTTAATGCAAATTTAAAATGCCTGTACCCCGAATCTATAATCAAAGGGGTAGCGCCACGAAGCACAGAAGCACTTGTCCAGCGGCATGGTGATTCATCCGCAGTTTGAATCAAAGTACATTGATGGCTTTAGGAAATATTCTCAAATAATAATTAAAACTGTTAAGCATAAACCTTTAGATGTGTCGACTAAGCCGAACTGAAAAAATATTGATTGATTCCTCTCGCCATCTCAGCTAATAATATCAGGCCATATATGGTAATATAATTTCAGACAATAAAATGCAAACGTCAGCAACAATGCTAGTGATACATAATCACGTTACTAAATGTCGTCTAGTGCATTAAGAAGATCGTCAGATCTTACACGATTCAGTAGGTTTGTTGTGACATTAATATGTGTACGTGTAAATATACTTGTTGCCTATAATATGTTTGGTAAGTATAACGGCTAATTTGCCTGTGAATGTAAAACCGTGGTCAAAGTGCCAATTGCATGAGGTCAAAACAAATCTCTTAAGTTGTGTAACATTAGACAGAAATGTGAGATTATTATTTAGTTTGTGTCGAAACAACGGTTCGTCTAAAATTATTATTTGTTATGCTACCTCGACAATTGAAGCAAAGTATTTCTCAGGAATTTTCTTTAGTTTTATATATAACAAATATGAGTGTAATTTTGTTAAACTCAATAATAATATATCGATGGACCAGCTTCTAAAATCATTTCAACCATCATATTCACATCAATTACAGAATGAAGTACCATCATTCACATCTATTGGCAGTGAAATCATCTTTTAGAGGGGTTGAGTATTACTTATCTGTTGAAATGCAACTTACAAAATGGATATTCATAATCCGTTCTGAACGTGCATGCTACCGAAGGAACATACACCGGACTTCACTTATAAATTCAAGTATAACTGATTAAGGAAATCAGTCACATATGCTGGGTAGAGACATAAATCAATTTCATTCATAACTGCATTTTGAGAAAAGTGTTTCAGTTGACCAGCAATTGATGATGCGTAGTGGGCAAAAGCCCTAAAAAATTATTGTTATAAAGGTCGTATATATCGTATAACGGTCATACATTTGTATTATCTGGAACTGAATACATACCCGTAAGCATAGTTGCAGACGTGGAAAGCAGTCCCGTTGCAGGAATTGACGCCACACCCTATAGCCATCGTTCTCCACAACATTATCTATAGGAAATTAAGGAAACACAATTACTAAGTGAGTACCTTGTATTTGAACTGAATATAAGTTTTAAACTGTACCGAATCAGTCACACTAGTAATTACGCATCATTGCAGGCATATATCACTTTAATAATAGGAACATTTTTAAAGTATATATAAATATATCACTTAAAAAATAATAACATTTTTTAAATATTTAGCACAGTATTATGCATCCATAATAATTATAATATCGAAACTTATGGTTATCTTTTGGAGGACTTGAAAACTTTGCAATAAATCAGACTACTAGCAAATTCATGACATCATAGAGGGCTCAGTATTAAAAGGATGACAGTGCGCAGTGTCAGTCATTAATTTAGCAGATATATCATACGTTAATAGATTGTTTGCAGCACAATATATATTAAGTATTTAGAAATGTATGATCAAAATGTAAGTATTCCACTCCAGAAATCTTTCAAAATGACTTAGATTTACTTGGACTCATCTTGACAGAATTGTTGTTTCCCTTTCTTTAAATCATCATGCAAACTTAATCTGCATTAATGCCTGACAAATTATTATGAAAAATATTGTCTAGCTTTAATATATCATTCACAGTTGTGGAGACAACAATGTGAAAAAGCTGGGTATTGCAAATACTCATTCATTCCCTGACACACTTATACACAGACATTAATTGACAGACACTCTCAATTACAGACCTTATCCCGAACAAAACGAAGCAATGATAAGTTGCACAATTAAAGTAAATTAAAGCTGCAAGGTAACTTCAACAAAATAATGTATTTATAACTTTTCAAAGAAAGATACACGTTGCAAACTGATTAATTAATCACCAAGCTCGAAAGCAAAAGCACTTGGTCGTTAATATTCAGCTAGAAATGGCATGATGGAAAATGTATTAGTTTACGTACTGTTTTCCTTAACTAATTTGAAATTACTTTTTACATTTGATCATAATTGCGGTCATTATAGTGTTATATGGATTTGATATGGTGTACCTTTCTTTTATCAATGATTGTAAATTTTAATCAGAATGTTCACATAGCAAACGTTTGTGATTTTTATTTGTAAACATAATGGTTGTCTAGCATTAGAGTTCAAATGCTCGGATTGTTTACAGTCAGTCATGGTTTCTCTGTTGCGGTCCTTTACCTACTCGAAAGGTCAGCTGATAATGGGAATACATGTTTAATCAGTTTACAGTTGTGTTCAGATATAACGATAGAGAAATCATTTATTTAAAAGAATCATTGATAGTACGGTTTTTAGATTAATGTAGTTCGTTCAACAAATTTGAGAAGTTTATTATGAACTCATTCAAGAACATATTCTGGTATGCATCACTGTCTTACACCAGCAAAATCAAAATTACTTCCCTTCAAGAGGAACATTCTAAAACAATTTGTTATAGAACATTTCGAATTATTTGAAATTTAATTCACAAGTTTGTAAGTACCTCGACTATTTTCCTTTTCGTTTGTTGGGAAATAAATTGTTGAATTTACCGTAATTGGTTAACTTTTTCTCATTTACATATTTCATTACTAGAGTCCTCAATATAGATGTCAGTTATTGTCTGTCAATATATCCAGGCTTTTCAAAAAAGGTGAAGAGGATATTGTGATCCATCCGTCACCTTTTCCATCTATGTTTTCGTCAATCCGTATTGCTATTGTAGTGTTAGATGATGGTTCACAAAACCTTGCGTTGTAGCGCCTGCAAGTGGCACTAACGAAATCTGACCTCGATGAGGGGTGAAGAGGTCACGCAATTTGTACTGGATGCCAACATGGTAGTGATAACTATAAAAATAATTTTCAGCCAAGCAAGGTCGAATTCAAATAAGCAGTATCTCTTGGCTGTTGTTGTTGTTGTTGTTGTTGTTGTTGTTGTAGCATTTAACGTCATTTTTCAGCACACGATAGACTGTACATGGCTGCCAGTATTAATGGTGGAGAAAGAACCCGCGAAAACCCCAGGAAAGAACCACCAACCCACGACAAGCTACTGCCAAGCTTTTTCAGATACTCACATTGGCCGAATTGGAGACTCGGACCCACGCAGACAGAGGTGAGATGGCAGTGATCAGTAACGAAGAGCGATTTTGACCACTAGTCCACTCATCGCTCCTTTATATATATATATATATATATATATATATATATATATATATATATATATATATATATATATATACGTGTGTGTGTGCATGTGTGTGTGAATATATATATATGTGTGTGTATTTATTTATTTATTTACGATTGATTGAATGATTGATGGATTGAATGACATTGATTCATCGATTGTATGCACCGATTTACAGAACTTTGATCATGATACATCAATTTAGATAGTGTTCACGTAAGTAAAATTAAGAATTTGCGATCTTTTTAACAAAAAATTATAAATTATTTTTGCCCTATAAGCAATCAATGCAAACTGATAAACCTATTTCCAATTGTGCACTTTTCGACTATATTCGTTCTTTATTTGTTTATCTGCATATATGGTCTGATTATAGATTGCATAAAAAATATTTGTCTCAATCTAACCTTTTTGTATAATTATACATCTACCATCAAGCGACAAGAATACCCTGCGAAGTTAGTTGCTATATAATCAAATCAGCATATTAATATATAATCTTATCACTGATCCCATGCAGGTCCCGGTTTGTAGAAGTGGCCTGACATGTCCTTGTTACGTGTCTAAAAAGGCGACTGAGTAGAGATAACTTGCCTGCGTCCTGTGTCGGGGAAGAAAACATCCTTGTAGTTGAGCAGAAGCTTTCCAATCTAGTGCATTACTTTGGCATCTACTTCTTTTAGACAGGTGATCTGACAAATCGGCTGGTCACACCAAGACTTATGGACATTATTTCATAATGTCACTCTCTCTACAATTCTCCACGTATCGCTCTTGATACCACCATTGCCCATATAGTCTATTCGAGTATGTTTCCTTTCTATAATTCTCAGACGACTACCTAGAAGGCGTTCATTTAACGGGTCAATCGGGAGAAAAATTTACCGACTGAGTATATCATCTATGTATTACTTGCACTGGAAAAGTGTTCTTTTGTTGGGCTCCATGGTATGAGGAGAGAACGGGTGCTGAATCTTAAACAAACGAACGTACAGAATTACAACTAAAATCAACTGAAACAAACAGAAACTATATCTGACTCGGCTGACAAGTCATATAGTGTGGAGTCATTCCCGCGCTTCATGGTGACACTATCGAAAGATGCTTCAAGACGGTTTGCGGCACTCTCTTCGTTTGTAATAGTAAAGACCATTATGGGATCGATCGGCACCTCCAAAAGGTGTATAAAGAAAGTTAAAATCGTGCTACCTACTGCTTCAGTCTGAGCCACGACGACAGAAAGAAAATATCCCAAAAATTAAACCTTTCTTTAATATTCCACTAACCTATTTCGCCCACACAGGTCTCATTACGTCCAAAGACGTAATCCTCTGGCTTGAGGCAGCGAAACAAAAATCATCGACGGGATGAAAACAGAAGGTGTCATTGCTTTAATTAGAATTCACATATAGTGTAAAAACAATTTGCAGGACACCAATACTCACCTTCAACAAATCATCGGTACACAAAGTGAACAAAGTTGCGTTTTTACAAGTTAAGGTTGAGCTATACATTCTTAAAAAACTTCAATATTTTAAGTGTCATAGATACTTTTATCATTAGGACTAATGCTTGAAATTCCATGTCTGTCACCGATGCGGAGACCATTCTTATCAGAAATCCGAGTGTAGATTAATTCCGAATTGCGTCAACCTCGGAAAGGAACCCCACGCCAATACAAAACATTGTGATACTTGGAAACAAAAGAAGGAAATACAGAGGGTACAATACACTTCTAACTACCACTGTCCAGAAGCCACAAGCTTTCTACAAACTAGAACATTCCTTCCTTTCTGGTCCAACCTTCTCAACGGTAGTGAAAACAATCCAAAACTAACCAAAGAAGTGCAACCAAAAACGAACTACTTCACTATATCAAGCTCCAACACGCCGCAATACAGATCACAGTCTCCTTAAACAACATTTAACAACAAGTTGTCACCAAATGAACTAATAGGTAAAACAATTCGCATGGAAATATTCACCAATACAATCGGTTTGGAGGCATTAGATGCATCAGAAACTACTCCATATACTTAGGTTGGTTCCAAACCTAATATCAAAAGCATTCACCCCGTTATTCCTCCTGAGACATACACATTTAGATACCTGTCGCGTAAATATTTACCAGCAGCAGAGAGGGTGAACAGTTATGTCGCTGAAACGTCATTTGCTTAAAAAATAAAGCTTCCTACGAAAATAAAAAGATAAGATCAATAACGCTAAACCGAAGCCGGTAAATAAACTAGAGTTTCTTTAATTGGGTTAGCTTATTTTATTACAATTATGAATTAAATCAATTGACTTTGTTCGTGAACAATTGGTAATCTTGCAGTTAAAGCGTTCTCAGCAATCAATCATAGATTAGCACTGTTAGTTCAACGAAAACCTAAGCAACTAGAATTATCGATTACTCAAGTTACGCCTGCAAATGTCATTAAAACAGTATCTAAAGCGGCAAATACAAAATTATCAGAATTGGCTTGTCAGGCCGAACGAGTAAAACTAGCTAAGTTGGCTGGTGAATCAGACATAAATATAACTACACATGTAATAGCATGAAGTGATCTTGGTGTTAGACGAAAACAATTTTAAAGACATGTTAAGACGTATATATTATCCAGCGTTTGAAATGAGTCTGCCAGTTCTTAAAGATGAATCTATACGTATTATCAATTTTATTCTTATGACGCACGAGAACGTGACGCACGCGGAGGAACTCAACTGCAAGTTCAAGATACAAGCATATATTATTTATCTGCTGAAGGATTATTGACATAAAAGATAGACGTTTACGAATAAATAATTCAGCATACGGAATTTGTGAGCGAGTTAGTTTTATTTAATAACGGTAAGGTGGCATTATATGACAGCGATACGTATATGATTGATGGAAGAAATATTGAAAATATTCAGAAAAACATCGACGATCTCACCACGACACCTGGTATGACAATATCCAGCAAAGATTATTCTCAAGATCAGCTGGTCCATCAATGATATTTCCAAAGAGCTTCTAATCATCCAGGAAATAAACACGTGTCATTGAACGCAGCTAGAATTCAAGTTGTAGAAACGTATAAATTGTCAACTTGGGATTCTCAACACGTCTATCAATGTTGAGCGATGATGAAGTGTTTTCATGCCCAATTCCACTGTTTCATAAGTTTGTATTCTGTAGAAATGTTAGAAACGTTATATGTGGAGCTACATACAGGTGTTCTGTACGAAAGGCTACTAACGACGATACAATATGGCGTGATGATTCCGTTGCTGCTGGCAAAGTAATACTATTAAAACGGTGGTTGTTGATGTCAGTAATGACTCCAACAATTGCTGGAGAACAAAAATTACATTATTTTATAGATCAAAACGATAAATCTGTATTATCATGGTAACTACAGATAGTGTTCATAATGCCGTTAAATGTGTATTTACATGGCATATATCATCACAGCAAGGTATGTCTGCACCAAGACATATTCCCTTTGATTTTCAAGATGTTGCACGATGTTTAAATTCGCAAGTATATAGTCATAAGACTTTGGATAAACTTGGTGTTTCCGAAGTTTCTTCATGACCAAATGGATATCAAGAACAAGCTGAGGATATATTATTTAATTTTGATCGAAATCATGTAGCATCTCATCGTTTAATCACGTTGATGAGACGGGATCAATATATAGATACAGGTGCACAAATATCACAAATGTATTTTATAAATTTATATCCAGTTTAATATTTTCACTGGACCATCTTAATTTATTTAAACAATTAGTCTTTCATGCTCATTTTCGAGCTCGTGTAAATATAACCACTGTAATTATTGATAATAACAGAACAATCGCAGTTATTCTTTCAATGTTACTTGAACGTGCTGGTGGAAGAGCCAACGTCATTGATACATATATCACACCGTCATATAGTCATGGCAAAATCACCTTGACGTCTGGTGAGGTAAACAGTTTCGATCAAATCTTTCAAGTAGATGAGAAACAAAAGTGACATTGAAGAAAGACTAGTGCTAGTGGTGGTCCAAATATATTATCATTACACAGAACTCGATCTTGCTCCGAATTCCATTACATATTCGGTTAAAGCAGTTGATATATTTCCAGTCTTTACAGCTCTACCAGAGTTAATACCTGATGCAGTCCCAAACCATCGCAAAAACAGTTACTATTGGAGTTTTAATCAGTACTGGCTCAAAGGTTGGTAGCATGCTTGTTGATGAAATGACAACAAGATTTATTTTTAAAAAGAGGTAAAAGACTAAGAATACCAGTAAATCATCGATATGTAGAAGGTCAGCGACTTCCCAGGACACTTCGTTGATATTTCCAATGTCTATTTTTGATTAATTAATTCTGCTACAAAACTTAAAAATTAAAACATTTAGAGTCGTTTTCAGCCTGATAAATCTCCTGACCAGAATAATTAAGTTAAAACCGCTATCATTATTCTCGATAAAATGTCTGGCCCTGGAATGCACTGGATTGCATATGCAATTATTACACGTGGATCTGTTGTGTTTTTTTATTCGAACGGACTTTCTCTGCCAAAAATATTTGTGTTATATCAAAATCCATTCCGATCTGGTATTCAACATTACCAACGCAACAATAAGTGATCCACCAATATTGGCAATAAAACAATTGTTGTACTTAACGCTGAATCTTTATCAACTAAACTATCTCATAATAATATTAATGATGATAATATAGATGAAAATTGTTGCTATTCGAAATGGAAGTTTTCAAATCGAATTAAATGTATTACAGGAAGAGAGTCAAAAATACCTATATCATGTGCCAACATTATCAGCTGCGATTGAACTAAATCCAAAGGATTATGTTGTAGATATTTATCAATTAACGATATGATCAATGTTAGGATGGCCTGAACTTTCACCAGAATATTAATGACCACCAGAACTATATCACTCAAAGACAAAACAAATTATTAACCTTCCACAATACCGGAGATGATCTCTATGGATTTATACAAGATTATATTTTAATACATCTGATGGAATTACTAGAATATCTAAACTACCAAACATTTTATAATCTCTGTATACTAGGATATCCATCAATCGATGAAGGATATTTTAATAGACTGTTTAGTCCTCACCGTATTAAGTCGGAACATTCTAAATCATGTACAGGCATAAAACATTTATTATGAGCGTTACAGCGATGATACAAAATGACAAATCGGGGAAATAATGCAACATTCAAACCAAGTTGTATTTAAACAAATATTGTTGAAAAAGTATTTGCTAGTGGTCAATCAAATAATAATGAACCTTATGAAGAAGACATTATTCATGGTGGATACGTGTGAAACGTACTGACCAACGCAGAAACTTCTTGATTTAAGACATTAAGTTTTAAAAATAAATTCCTACGTAAATTCTTAACGCAATTTTAATCACGTTGGTGATGTACAAATGAATCAAAGGAATACATTATATAAGGTATCAACATGTGAGGGAATTTATACGCAAAAAAGAGGTACTTGAAAATGCCAACAGAACAATATTTACACTGATCTCCGTCGGGGCAGAACAATTTAGTGTTGACATAGTTATTGATGAATATGGCAGTGAAGATTTATTTGCGGACACTGGAACTGATAATGAATTTCGGCGAGAATATATTATGTATTATGATTATGTGTAACAGTGATCAGATTCTCGCGTATGTGCATTTCTGTATTGATTTTGATCGGATAAAAAAAAATATTCAATTCTTCAGGTAGATACTCTAATCTACATTTTAAAAATATCGTATAATAACAAATATATCTTTGTAACATAATTTATTTTGTCTGCAAATTGTGCGATAATTTGCGGGGTAAATAGTACAAAAACAAGTTTAAAAAATCAGTTAGGTTGTAAGGTTTTTGAAGGGTCAAATCCCAAGCGATTCTCGAATTGTTTTTGATGACTTTCAATACATTATTGTCTAATACAACCAGAAATGTCGTCTTTGTAACCAATTTGTGATTGATTTTCAGCGGATTTATGAGAAAAACTGAGAATAATATCAAAGAAGCATACAAAACAATTGAAGAATCGTCTGAGGTTTAAAACTTCATAAATCATACAATTTTAACTGTTTTTCTATCGACAAAGTTACTAGAATCGGTTTTTAAAATCGAGAGATTTTGATTAAAAACATTCGGATTTTCTGAGAAGTTCAAGAAGAAAAAAAATAGTACAATATATATATATATATATATATATATATATATATATATATATATATATATATATATATATATATATATATATATATATATATATACATTCTGATTCAGGTCTGAAAGAACAGTCGCTAATTTTACATTCATTATTCATTGCTCAAAAACGTTTATTATGATTAAGGGTTGAAGGAGCAGTCGCTTTTTTACTTTCACGAAGCATATTTGTGACAGCATTTTCGTGTTCACAATCTGATATAATCTATTTTAGTTGTCTTACATGTGTGTTTTGAGTTAGATTTTCTTCGTATTGGTGAGATAATTTTGATCTAATTTTGTCGATTATGATTGAAAATGAGATTTTTTTAAACGTCTGACTTTTGCAAAAGATGGTAATATAAACTGTTGCATACTCTTAATAAATCGATATTCTGCTGGTAATGTATATCCAGCTTTCCAAGTTTCTCTTGTTATAATCATTCGAAATCGCAGATAAATGTTTAAGGACTTTAATACTGATATGTTTTACTTTTTTGAATTACATAACTAATATTTTCGTAGTTCATATATATATATATATATATATATATATATATATATATATATATATATATATATATATATCTGAATAACATATAGATCTAAACATAGTAGCTACGCAATGGGTGTGGCGTATTTTCTGTTTTTTTTTAATTATTACCGTTGACAAAATCTAATTGATGCAAAAAACCTGGTGAATTCAGAAAAATAGGTATACTGATTCTTAAACACCAACTAGAATCCAGTGTTCTTCCATAAACGAAAAGATTACAGGCTATGCCTAAGCAGTATTTATATACACTGACTCTGTCAAGGATTAAATCAGAATAATTTTAACGGATTTAATCCAATGAGTGTCATTGGCATTGAATTTCGTTGTCTTAAAACTGAGCTATACCTCAGAAGGAACATACTTTTCTTTATATTTCTCTCAAAATACCGTGCAAATTATGTATAACATATGTAATATTTTGGGTTCGCGGAATCAATGATAGAAGCCTCGAAATAACTATTGTGTGAGGATATTTCGCCCGACACAAAAATACCACGAATGTTTTATGACTGCCAGAGGTAGGCCGATTATTATATATAATAATAATTTGGATACTTCTGCCACCGACGATAAAAGTCTCAGAATGATAAAATAATAATTCTACATCGATTATATACCCAGACATACTACTGTGTATTTCCGGCACAAGGAGAGGAAAATCATAATTATATGAAATCGATGGTTGTGGCAGTGACGATAGAAGCATCAGACTAAGAAAATAATTGTTGTATCTCGATATTTATACACAAGCAAAATACTTTGCTACTGGGGAAAGTATAGAATTATCTATAATTATATAAACTTTGCACAATTCTCTAGTGATGATAGAAGAATCAGAATGACATAAAGAACTATTATATTAAGATTGTATATAATAGAAGATTATATAATTCAAGGGAGGTCACTCGTAAACTGATCCACTTAGTCATAACAAAATTATATCTCTTCATCAGTGTCTACCTTACAATATTAAAAATGGATATTTTGTTTACATATTTTGGAAAACGTGGTTACAGTATTTGCGACATAATAAATTGAATATTTGCAAAACTCGACATATTTTCGAGCTGCATGGATTGATTTGAAATATTATTTTTTCACCGGTCTCTATATTTATAGATACAATTGATTTTGAACTATTATCATTAAAACAGACATTTCAAAATTGTTACTCTGACTTCGTGTAACAACACATAACTTGATCAACGATTTATCGCGATAATATGATCGATCACAAGACCGACTTCGATTAATCGATTAAATCATTCAAATACGCACTTATTACAAAGATATATTGTATTTCTTCCAGTATGGACACGAGATATCCAGCATTAATGACATTACCGAATGGCTTTTTAGTCGATAGTGCCTGACTACACCATCTCGAGATGCCCCATAATTCTTAATGATTGGATGCTTCACAAACTCAATTTCATCAATTTATATAATACTATCATTTTTGTAAATCACTGTTTTTGAAATGTTGCTAGACATTTTTATAACCTTCTCACTCTCGGCAGTATTTGTTTCAGAGCTCTGTAAATTTTACCACCACATGCCACATAACAACCGTGTATCCTCTCTAACCACAACACCACCTTTCAAACACGGCTTTTCCCTTGACGTCCACGACCTACACTTTGTAAATGATATCCATCAAATTAATTGACACAGGCTTTGTTACAAAGGGTTGTATAGCCTATCATTGGACACTTGCATATATTCATTGTCTGAATGACTATGTATATATTTCAATTTAAACATTTATTTGTCTTGATTAAAATGTGAGGAGTTAAACCGATTATGTAAGATTAAGATTAACTATGGATTTGACATTGACAGTAACACACTAATGTTGTGGCAATATGCAAATAATGATTGAAGACAATTTACGGTAGTTAGAATTGACATTAGTCTTGATCACACTCGCGAAAATGTAATGCTGACCTTTCTTGAATGTAATGGAAGTCATGTCGCTAGTTAAATGAAGACCGTGGTTATTGTGTATCTTCAGGAATTTCATGTAATTGTTCACTTACAAATCCTTGTTGAGGAGCAGTTGAATCTAATTTATATATCGCAGGTATATCCGCAGATCATAGCACACTTGAAATTATATGTGTAGTTACACTCTATGTAGGATCAGTCACTTTTTTACCACCTTCAAATTCATCGGGTTTATATAAATACATTACCTAGTAGTGGTTGTTTAAAAAAAAATAGGTTGTTTTATTGGAATATGTTTTTTTTCTTCTCGCAGTTATAGGTTTCATAGAAATTGCACAAATAGCGTCATTATTTAATGCAGTTATCACTCTTCTTAGTCTTGCATCCCATTCACTAAATTTCATATATTTTCTAACTATTTAATTTACATATTGATATCCAAATAACCGCTCATCATGTGTTCCATCAAATCTCTAACTGCTTGACTAATCTAGATGAATCGCGGTATGTCCACGTCTGATTTTTACCCTGTATTATTTCATCAGAGATGATACCGCACCAAGATACGCCTTGCCGGGATCAACTTGTAGTAGCTGTGGCTATTGCAAGGGTCATCGATAAATTCGTTCAAAAGTAGATACAACGTCAGCAGCCATTTTAGTTAATAACAGCTCTGCTACACTATATATATATATATATATATATATATATATATATATATATATATATATATATATATATATATATATATATATGCAACGTCAACGACAGTTAACGCGTATTTGTACGTTCGTGATTGACGTCTACCAATTTTAATAGTATCGTGTGGTAAAAGCAAAATATCTGATTGATGAACTTCATTCGGAACGCTGAACACTGAAATGTGTCTTGAATTTGTTTAGGTGGTTGCAGATTAATTTACTTTATTGCATGTCGTGAAATATCAGTTTGAAGCAACATAACCTAAACCATTTGCTGCATCATGGAGTTTACTAATCGCCATTCTACCCATCCAATATCCTCTTGGATATAATAAATGGATTACACTCTTTTAAAATCGGTTAATTACCTGTCCATCATGCTAGTTTGACTTTCATCGCAGATGTTACTAACCAATTAGCTAATGATTATCTGATACTTTTATTATTTATGAATTTATTGAGTGTATCAACTTGGCACCTGCAATATGTCGGTGTTGTAAAACTTTATTTGTAAAGACTACATCATGAACAAGACAAAGTATTTATTTGATACACTCAGTGTTTGGATGATTATGTCTGTCAAGTCGAATATCAAGTCGGTTTCCATTGATTATGTATGTCAAGTCGAATATCAAGTCGGTTTCCATGACCACAATAATTATATCCAGGAAGAAGTTTCTCGCCTGGAAAATTAGCCCTTGGAGTTTCTGGAGATTTGGATACTATTGTAGCAACATCACTGGCTTATGTATATTGAATTTTATAACACATTTTCCACCATATGCTTTTTTTCCATGTTTTGCTACTATGTACTATGGTTGCAGGAACATTTTTGAAACATACGGACAACATCACGCTTAAAAAAAATAATCCCATTTTATCACCTACTTCAACAAATGGCGACAAGACCTCAAGAGGATTCTTCATTGTTATAAACACTATAGGTCTCATCAAAGCTTTTTTCCCGTAATTGCACGTCCCATTTTATGAGCAACAAAATACATAGGTGATATGGGTATAAGGTAGACGATTTAATTTATTGACACAATTTGTGTCTATTTAACACCAAATCACCGACATATTTACAACTAGGAACGGGTACATACACTTGTATTGATTTCACATTTCGTTCTCCTTTGCTAATTTACGATAATAATTGTGAGGTCACTGATCCCCTTCACAACAGAGACCTCTTTACTATCTCTCTAAAGAAGACCAATCGATGAAGCCATTCCACAAATGAATATACAGAAGGTCGATTGAGCCAAGTTTCAAACACTTTGTACAACTACGCTTAGCATTGATACCGTTTTTAACGACAATGACCCAATTCCATATTTTACTTGATTTAATCGAGATTGCAGAATAAGATATTGCCAAGTCTAACCGAACCGTAGAAGAACCACAAAACCACGGTTCACTAAATAACCTAAAAAATCCATTGGACAGCTCCAAGAAAAGCGAAGCATTTATCAAGAAGGAAGATTTCGTAGCGCCTATAACAGGACATGGAAGTACGGGGTAGACCTGCACGACCTAGTTCTAAACGACTGTCTGCCCTCTTTTATATTTAACATTCCACTAAAAAGAACATTCAAGGAACGAGTGGACTCAACTCTCTTTGATATGTACGAGCAAATGTTAGCTGTGCCTCCGGGCAGCATTTTATATGTGACACTTTCTAGCATCACAATTAATGGAATTAGCAAGAGCTTGGCTCACTATAAATTGATGATTTTCTGATATTTTATTGATCAAATCACATGCATACAATTGGGTTAATGTCAATAATTTCAAATTCTCGAAATCAAAGTCAGGATGATGAACCGAAACTCACGCTGGACGGAACCCTTATTCTAGTTGTTGACAAAACAAACTTGCTAGACATTATCTTCAACAAATTCGTGCTTGAAGATGCTTGACCTAATTCATATCGATGAACAAGACTTGATCCGTGAGCATTTAAAAATTCCCGATGAGAAAGACTTCTCGCTGCAGCGAATGAGCCACCTTTATCATAAAATAGAGAATTCCTTTCCATATACAGTATGCTCCCAAAT
Organism: Unio pictorum; assembly: GCA_030141615.1. Taxonomy (NCBI): domain Eukaryota; kingdom Metazoa; phylum Mollusca; class Bivalvia; order Unionida; family Unionidae; genus Unio; species Unio pictorum. The sequence continues at coordinate 26,537,455 of JARLTB010000113.1, read as the reverse complement.
TAAGATCTCACGATATGAACGCTGCTTTTCAAGCTGTTTTTCAACCCAACTAAAATCCCTTCCACGAAAATAACCCAACCACCATACGTCCATTTGGTATTATAATATTATCCAGCATTGACAGTATATAAATTGATCATTGTAAAATTTGCAAAACAGCTGTCTCCGAAAGACCTCCGATGCTATTTAAACAAATAAAAATTCTTTTAAGCTACACGATGCAACAAACAATCTGAGACAAATAATTACTGATTTCACAACCTTATCATGAAAACCTCTCCAAATTTAACAACTACACAAGACCTAATACAGATTCATCAAACGATGCGGAAAAGATTGATGTAGCCATCATTAGCAGAAAACAAAACAAACGTTCGCTTACCAAATGGTGCATCGATTTTTTAGCCGAAATCAGAGCAATATTCCTTGCTATGCAATATACCGAAACCAAAATTACTTTAAACAGCATCGTCTACTCCGACAAGTTATCATTAGTTCAATCACTAAACAATAGAAAAATGGAAACATGTTTGCATCTAACTTTCTGAGCTGAGTAGCCCTCGCTATATAGTATACTGTTGGTTATCCAGCGATATTGGTATTAAAGTAATGACAAAGCATTAGGCGCTGCTAAAATGGCTCTATCCCTACAACTATCTGATCTTAAAATACCGTATGTTAGCATTTTAGAGTCTTTACGAAAAACGTGGCATGCATTTTGGAATGAAGCACTAACAAGAAACTTCGTGCAATCAAGCCAACTCTAGGAGAATTAACCCCTTCCTACATAACTATCCTTTAGAAGAAGGTAGTCATTTCAAGAATAAAAATCGGTCATACTTATATAACTCACTCCCATATACTACTAGAAGAAGACCGACAATAGTATTTTTTGGTCAAAGCACACATTCGCTGTAAAGCACTTTAAGATACGGACGACCAGTGCTATAATGTCTATGACATTAAGACACTTTTCGATACAATAAACATCTCTTTACAACTTGTATGCTATGACATTGATCACATTTATGTAATGTTTATTCCGTCCTTAATATTCAATACCTGTTCATCTAAATTTCTATTAATATACACCATTTACATTCCATGTTGATATCTTAACCTTATTATCGTTTTGCTTTTAACTGTTTTATTTTTTTATCACTGGTCGATCCAAAACCTTTAATTTACTTTTAATTGATCCTACATATAATTTATTTATATGGCTCTAAATAGACTAACAGTGCAGTTGAGCCGTACAAATATAATCAATCAATCAATCAATCGTGTAATTGTGGCTTGATCAGGTAAGAACTTCGTTCCGATGCCATTTTCATAGTGTAAACATTATAGTAAATGTTAGCGTCATATTAAGTACCTGGGTATAATGGCCGATCTCTCCTCCATTTGTTGATCCGATGCCGTACACAAAATTATTTTCCTCACTGATCCAAGCATAGATACAGTCGGACCAGGAACTAAAGCCCGTACAGAGGTTCTGGCCAATCGGCACGTCACCTAATCCTAGCATGTCATAAAGAGAAGAAAACACGAATGGGTGAATCGCCTTGCTAGCATTATGCTACTAAAAAGAACAAGCGTACAGGTTTAGCCTTGATATAGTGGATATTACTGTACTCGAATAACAATGTACACCATGGCGAGATTTTATTACCCAGAAACCAAATAGGATTTATTAAGTCTTGTTATAAGACTATAATATCAATACATGGACGGATTAGCCTGAATTATGCCAATTCCTCTGCAAAGTTGTGGAGATCCGAACTGTTAACAACTTGATATTATTGTTAACATTTGATTTTAGCAGGCTGTTTGAATGAATATATGCTTAGTATTTAAAACAACGGTTGAAAATGAAGCCACCATGGAAGAGCCAAGGTTTTCACACATTTGTCACTTCTGCACTGTTCGAGATATTTTGATGCTGATGCTATAGATCATGTATGAAATCCTTGCAAGTTTTTCTTACCACACAAAGGCACGACTACATACACATATGTTTTTGCAGACAACATTATTATACTTCTATCTGTAATTGCAAATCTATCTACAACCTAAACAATGAACACATGTGGCTGTTTCGGGGTAGGTATCGTATTTAGTTTCGTAGGAACATATTCAGGATGCAAGCTCTGTTGAAATCGGAACTATATGTAAGACGCTAAACCTCTCCAAACATTAACAACAACATATTAATGACCTTAATACATTTTAAAATTTATGCTTAAAATGATGTTTAATACAAAGAATAACTAAATGTAGTAAGTATGAATACATCAGAAGAAAATACAATACGATTTACCATCCTCTTTACAAAAATCAAGAGATAACGTGAATAAGGAATAACAAAATGCAGTCGATTGCTATTAAGCACAGAATGTTTTTCTGACCGCTGAGAGAGAGAGAGAGAGAGAGAGAGAGAGAGAGAGAGAGAGAGAGGGGGGGGGGTCAGCAATTTTAGATCAGTACTTACTGGTGACTTTTCTGTTGCTATCTTCATCATGTTCAAACGTACAGCTGTCCGCATGGATTTGGGCTTTTTCAGCAATGTCATTATAGTATCTCTACAAGCAAAATATATTTACATCCACTGCTAAGTAATTTTACGCAAGTGTTAAACATTAAAATAAATTTTGATTATATTTCAGTTTAAAGGAACTTTTACTGAGACATTGTGCTTTATTGGAAAACAAATCGAAATGGCATTCAATACAAATTTGGGTCCTGCTTCGCAAACATTTAGAGAATATTGTAGAAATAAATCTTTCACAAATTTATATTTATCAATATTTCGATACGAGTTATCTGCCTGAAAACATACCATATGTTAAAAAGTAAATGCCTTACATTTGACATTGGCGCTCAGTAAACGTTCATGTCTTTTTTCTGGTTTTGTGTCATGAAGTTGCGCATAACAGGAAAGCTACAATTTCCACCATAGCACTCAGTTTTAATTATATCATATTATTAAATCTTACTTCCAATAACTAATAATAAGTTTAATAGTGTTACATGGTGATATGAAGTGGTTATATGCTTGTACGTCCCCCACAAAAACCGTTCCAATCCTGTAAGAATGCCAAACATGAACAATAAAATTGTTATATCATCCGAGTCCGACTAATATATACCCGAAGATCTATGCGCAACTTATAAATTAAGGAATGACAAAAGAACCGCTTTATTTTAACTCTCAGCTTTAAATAACATGAAAAACGAAGATCATCAACAACAGCATCTCCAATCCACTGTTTTTTATAGACATTTGTAACAAAAGCTAGGACATACTGCAGAATGTGTTTGCAACTTTCACGTTTCCCTTCGCGTCTATTAATATTTGGTTTGTATTGACTGTACAGTATTATTATTATTATTATTATTAGTAGTAGTAGTAGTAGTAGTAGTAGTGTTTTTATTATTTTAAAATGCCTCTGTACACTTTAATATAAATTTAATCACATCTTAAATTCTTGTCGTGTCAGAATAATGCACTAAAATCACAGAGGTCACGACTTACGAAATATTTATCTAAATTGACAAAAGGACCTCAGATTTCAAGTATAAAGAATATAATCAATATCTATAGCTCCGACATATGGATCACAAGATTATCCAGTGTTTTATCAGTATATCCACTGAACAGAGAAAAGAGCAAATTTCGGATGTTACATCGTAGTATATTTTCGAACTAAGCAATATTTCACTTTGACACCGAGTGAAACACCTTTTATAATCTTTCCTGACTGATTAAATGTTGCAACGACGCCCGTAATAAATTCATGTATACACAAAGCATATATTCAGTTAGCTCTTGTAAATGGCATATCAATGGTATAACATGCAATAAAGAAAACATATTTAATATAGTTTCATTCCGAACTTAATATTTAGAGTGCCTTTGACATAGAATTTCTTAACAGTTTAGTATATAAGTTAAGTTCGCTGATTGATTTAAACGAACTTATGAGCTTCATGATATTGTAATTATCTACTAGATGACACGAAAATATAATCTTCTAGACATAGAGCATACGAATTTACAATCTATAATTTACTCCAAATCCAATAAACAATTCAAAGAATTATATATGCATACTTTTTTCTACAAATAATTATGACACACTAACTTACCATTTTCATCATATTGGACGCTTGCACCTGAGATCGAACAGCACTGTGTATACTCAGAATTATATTCTGTTCTTCAGTGCTTACGGAGCCCTACAGAAAGTAACCAACATAAATCTTGTACTGAAATTCGAACGTATGAGATGAAAGACGCCATATCATGCTATATCAAAAGAGAAAAATACAGATTGATACAGATACTCTCGCATGATGCACTGACCAATCGAAGTTTGTTTTGAAAACATTGGAAGACGAAATAACGAAAGTCGAATCTACCGCTGTATACATATCCGCCTGCGCAGGCATAACTCTTGCACAATCAAATAACACAAACTAGTACATAATGTAGTAATGGAAAAATAATGAAGATCTGAAACGGGCAGAAAACATTTATTTAAAAGCTGGCTGCAGCGCAAGTTAGTGAAAAAAAATAAAGATGTATAAAAAAATTATTCAAATATTGATAGAATTTCATTTTAAGATAGTGAGATATCGATCCTGTTTGCAAAATGTGAGCGGTTTGTCACATTTTCTTGATCTACGTCTGCCATCTCTAATTATTGAACTATCCGGAAGTGAGCTGCACCGAAACGCCCTCTGGTGAGCTAGTAACCGTGAAACCCCCTATACAGCACACGGTCTGCTGAGCGTTATAAATAGATAAGTGCAGTGTCATAAATGTAATGTTACCACTATTCTGGGTCAAACCATTATGTGTTGACATTACTTGTTGCAGACTTCAATGAATACAACAGTAATGGTTATTGATTAAACTTTCATGTTACTTATTATTCTTTCAACTTTAGATAAAAAGAGACATTTTGGACACATATAGACAGAGATGATATGATGTATAATAGTGAGAACCACGTGACGTTTGAAAAGCCCAGAATATATCTTTTTAAAATATCTAAGAGAAAGTTAAGTAATCGTGATCGCCAAAATGTATTTTCCACTTAACCCTTATCCGTAATATGTGTTACACGATTTTGCAAATTAACTTGTCTTCATTATCAGAAGTAATCTTGATTACATGAAACTTCTTAATGTTAAAAAGAGATTTAATGTGAGGCTGTCGAAATGGAAATTACATTACACGAATAAATAGTTTGGTTACATATGTCCAGTCTCATATTTAAATCTTATTATGTTATAATCGTTCTTTCTTAACATTAGCGATATTGAATAAAAACAACTGCTCCATTATAACTTCTAAAGAAGCCAACGTTACACCAAAAAAAGAAAGCATTTGTTAAGTCCAAATTTCACAGACAAAAATGGTACTGTTACTTATTGAGTCTTTTGAAATGCGAAATCTGAAGTAAAATGTAACAGTGACAACAACTCATATGTTAACGTTGTTCAAAACCCAATGATAGTGTCTCCAAAATTATATCGTTGAAATTCACCAATGGAACAGACGAATCTTAATCATAATAATCACCTGTGTAATTTCTTTTTCTTCTATTTCCTCGTCTCTGACCTCGTCTTCTCTAACTTCTGCCTCTATCTCGCTGTAACATATGAAAAGATATTTTGAATTGTGTAATAAACCAATATTCAGCTGCAGTATAAATTCTTATTCCTGTATTACAGATCTGCTTTCACCTTCAATATGCATCTGCTATTTATTCATTCGGATACCTGGTCTAGATAAAAACGAAAGGAAATATATAATATAAAGAGAGAAAGAACAGAAGACAAAATCGAAAAGAATTTCCAAGAAAGAAAGGAACAAAGAAAGAAATTATTCGTTAATTCTGAATGGGTAATTAGTTAACTAGAACTTTGTTCAAAGAGAGTTGCTTGTCACAAAGGTTCATTATTGTAATAGTAGCAAAGCTACCAGAGTGAATGAATAACAGCATGTCATTTTATAGCTCAATCCCAGTCAGTGCTTAGTGTTTATGAAATGCCACCAAGAGACTGATTTATAGACCTTCATGTGTAGATTGATTTTTCTTTGACAACGCTTTCTGAGCAAAGATTTAATTTGCATATCTTAAACTGACAAAGAATGTAACAGGTCAATCTGACTATGAACATAGTCTATCTTCTGTCTAATAATTTGTTTTAACACGGAGACAAGTATTTAACACTCAGTGCTAGCAAAAAACACAAGAAAAGTCTTCACCAGTTGACAAAATAGTCACGATTAAGGAAGAAAGGGGGTGCCTTAGATGTAGGAATGTTTCTATGTAACTTGGTGTACAATGTACATGCTATTAAAATTAATCGACCGAATGATAACGATATAGCCTCGTAATCCCTCAATCAATATTTAACTGAGATCTTAAGAGATTCTTACTCTATATACCCTATAATATATTATTTCAGTAAAAGAGATGATTCGAACGGTTCGATTTGTTTACACTAGGAAAATGGTATTAAGAGTGTTATTTTATTTCATGTATTCAATGTTCAACCTGTCATTTCAGCCTAATCTAAGACTTGGAATATAATACATATGTTTCCAACATTTTTTATAATTCACCATAGTTTACTTCTTCAACAAAGCAAATATAAGATACTAGACAATGATTGGTGTTATTGTATCCTTGAAGGATGAACAGACTGGTAATAGCTTTTGTGGATAGTCTACACCCTCTTTGCATTACAGATGTGTAGAACCCAACACTGGGTTAAATTTATAAGCACTAGTGAAGCATCGCGGAGCGTGTGACAACCACTATAGACCCGTAGAATACTTATTCTCAAATTACACACCAAAAGCATATAATGGATAACATTTATATCAAGATTATAATGATAAAATTATTAACAAATGTTGTTATTGTAATCGATGTCTACAGAAGCATATGCACGATGATGTATATTGCATAAATTCATGAACAGTCACGCAGATGGCATGTGGATGTTGACATTTTGAAATTATATTAGAAACATAAATATATAAAATTAAAAGTCTTACCTGGGTGTATAGCTATCACCTAATTCCAGCATTGAAGAGGCTACGCAAATAGTCAGCAAATATCTAGAGACTTTCATTCTTAAGTTCTTGAGTCACCTCCGATCTCTGACATTAAAATTTTGTCAAACATTTATACAAAAGTCAAAACTCTAAAAATATGGCACATTATTTCAATGAAATATAACCGCTAATTAGAATTATATTAGATGATGTGAAACAATTTTCACAAAGCATTTAGTAAGAGTGGACATCATTCACACAGAGATCTATTTATAGCTAATGTTAACTGAAATCTTAACCTACCAATAATTAATGATACAACCAATACAAACTGCATATGTACACATGAACAAAATACTTCATCGTATTAAAGTTTAAGTAGAACAAGTAAACACACGTGGAAACGTGGGTCAATCGATCTTAAAATCTCGTGTATATAAAAAAGTGCCTACACTTTATTCAGAATGCTTAATTGTATTATGAATTATCAGCACAAGAAAACCCACACAGGAGCCTGGGTAAAATCGTTATATAACTCTCGTTAACATAGGAGGATAGTAACCAGTTTTCGAAGTACAAATTTAACGCGGCAATCAGCGACCTAATATAAAACGAATCATACAAATTCAAATACACAAGTAAAGTATAAAAGGTCCGTATTGTTGGATACCTATATTACAACAGGGCATAAGAATATTATCCGCATAACCAGAGAAGTCCATGGTAGTTCATAGCAGAAATGTATGCACCCCAAGCCCACATTTCTACCTACAATTGTCATGTCTGAAGGTCATTGTTGAAAACCATGTGATGCTCACAGTGTAAACAAAAAAGATTTACCCTAGATGACAATTTTGCAAAACAGTGTGAACTAAACAAGCTGATGCAGCTGAAAATAGTTGTCTTCCAAGCCGTTTTAAAGATATTCTAACTGTCCAAAAGCCATGTGTTTACTGCAATGGGAGGCAAGCTCTTTTTTCTAGTCGAATATTGATGTGACTTTGTACATACTGCAGAGTAGTTATGGAAGGTGTACATTATATTATTATTATTATTATTATTATTATTATTATTATTATTATTATTATTATTATTATACCTGACATTATTTCAAGAACAAAACAAGCCCGAAACACCTGGTTGACAAATAAATCAAGATTTTTCATTAGCAAACATTAATAGCTGAAAACATCACTCTATTGCTTTAAGTTAAGATATTTAACAAGGGCCAATTTACGAACCTGGACCCTGCCAACTACAATCCAATATGTAATAAAACATTCAAAGTTTGAAAATACAGGTCAAATTACTCTGATGATGCTGGATTTTTTTTTGTCATGCTGATTAAGACTCTTGTAAAACTGGTAAATGTTTTAATCACATCATTAAGAGTTGTGGCAACAACATATTAATCACATCATTAAGAGTTGTGACAACAACAGATTAACTTGAATATATGACATTCTATAGGTATAAGCGTGCCATTCTGACAGAATGATTGAATTAAAAATACTTAATTGCGAACCTACTAATATACGTACTCGTTTAATGCAATACCTCCTGTGATTGCTACAAGTTCCCTTAGTTCTCCTACCCGTTCTTCGTGACAGTGTACTCTGTTTCAGTTGTTGGACTCTATCGCCAGTGATAAAGAATTTCAATTTATCGGCGGGCCTTTGCAATATCCCTTGAACTATTTATCTGATTATTGCATGCACTGTACATTCCAAGTAGATATACATTTTGTATCAATTTCACTTTGAAATCCGCACGTTACATGTCATACAGACTTTTTACACGAATGCCTGCTGATATATTTCATAGGTATGTGCAGCCACGCCTTTGTACACGAAACATATGCAACTACCTTGGAGAATCGATTTCTTGTCAAGCGATGAGAACTGTTCCAGAGTTTAACAAAATAATTAGAGGGTGCAAATCACGGGTGTAATCTAGTTTATTATTTACTTGGCTGATGCCTTTATATTTTTTATTGACTTAAATTTTTCTCAAACTCAACCATTTTTAACAAAACTACTAGCTTTTCTGTGGAGTATACTTTAGTCAAACATTGAGAACCTAATTGAAGAAAACCATATGTACATGCTGTGGAGCGTCAGTGTGGTTTCCTTCGTTTTTATTGGTATTTTATTAGCAGTTTTTTTTACATATATAAATGTTAAATAAAGTTATAAATCTACAACATTATCTAAACGTGGACACAGCAAACTGTCTACAGCAAATTAAACAATTAAAACCCTAAGATATCTACCTCTATCATGTTGTTGTTGTAGTTGATGTACGGTTAAACGCCATTTTTCAGCACAAGATAGGCTGTACATTGCAGCACAAGATAGGCTGTACATTGCAGCACAAGATAGGCTGTACATTGCAGTCAGTACAGATGGTTGAGGAATAACCAGTAAAAACTTCGGACAAAACAAGAGACCCATGAGAAGCTACTGACAAACCTCTCAGTTAATGCCTCTCAAATATCGACAGGAAACTGGAAGACGATGTGATGTAGGAATAAATTCACGCCAAAAAATATTTTATGATATTGTGCTTTTCTCTGTCTCTTACAGTGAAACTATTTATCGTGTCGCTATTAATGTCTACTACAAACTATTCGTGTGATCACTAGTTCCTCTGCAACACAATTACCATCTCAACGATGGATATATATATTTGTCTCTTTGGGTACAACAATAACATCAAACTGAATGTGCTATCTTCATGTTAAATTTGAGTTTAAGAATCTGAAGATAAGGTTGTAAATAATACATTCATTGGTGGTTTCATCGCTGTAGATAACAATTTTTCTTTGCGTCTTAGATGTGTGTATGTGGAGAATGGAGATCTTACCGTTGTCTATTGCTGTATATAGCTTTACGTTTTACAGAATGTAACATTTTTATTTATTCACTGCTTTAATTGGTCTTCATTGTAAACAAATTTAAATAGGAATGTAGTATTTGTCAAGAACCAAAAACAGAAAACCATAAAATGGCCATACACAAAATACTTACAAATGATTTTGTTTTAAAATCATAATTGAAGCTATCAATTTATATCATTTAAACCCTCCTATAAGAGGTGGGACGGCACAATACGCCCGTTCTAAATCCACAAACCCAAAAAGGGGGTGCTAGAACGCAGTACATATCGATAACGTTGTAAAATGTGTGCGATATAGCTAGAACTAAAAACATTATGGAAAAACGTCATAAAGGATACAAGAAAATCCATTACAATTGAAGTGGAACAGTACCACATGCGCATGAAATTTCAATGAGTTAGTTATGTTGGGTTCGAATGTAATTAGTATCGAGAAACATCTTTTAAACCGCATCCATATTTCCAAGTAAAGAAGCCAATGCAACCTAATTAGAGGGATATCAAACGACTTTATAAAGGAGTCCTGGATTCCTTCAACTCATTAATATGGTGTGTGAGGTTATTGAAGCTAATAATGACATATTTACGATCGGACATATGGATGAACGAACGGATGGACGGGCCGGCAGGTAATGGTGTTCATTTAGTTTAGGAGAAAAGCAATGACGATATCAATTCTCAAACGTTTCGATTGTTAAATAAACGTTATGATATTTATCACAGAATCCATCTAAACAAAATGCACAAGCTTAGTGTAAATTTACATTAACCACATATCAAACCTACCATGCCTCAATACAATCGTTCAAAAGAGGATGAGAAGCAGTGATTACATGTTTAACTGTGGGAGGTAAAGCAGTGATTAGATGTTTAATCGTGGGAGGAAAAGCGGTGATTAAATGCTTAACTGTGGGAGGAAAAGCAGTGATAAATGTTTAACTGTTGGATGAGAAGCAGTGATTAAATGTTCAAATTTAGATTAACAGCAGCAACGGTTCGATCAGCAAAATTTTCATATGTTGTTTTCTTTTAAGTTTCAACCCCTTAATGTGGGTATGTTACTACGTATCCAAATCATTATTATTATTATTATTATTATTATTATTATTATTATTATTATTAATTATTATTATTAATAATTATTAGAATTATTATTATTAAGAAGAAGAAGAAGAAGAAGAAGAAGAAGAAGAAGAAGAAGAAGAAGAAGAAAAAGAAAAAGAGGAAGAAGAAGTAAAGAAGAAAATGATGATGAAGTGTCCCTCATTACACGCCTTTCTATAATTTAAAATGTTCGACGTTAAAGACAACTCGAGAAGCGTTTCGAAAACTGCCACGGTTTACTAAATATTGACAATGAGACTTGAGTGGAAAGATAAATGTGGATAATATGGATGGATGCTATTGAAACGCATATGACTCAGTATTAGTTAAGTGTATCACAGTTGGCATGGTAAACGTTTTTTTTTAATATTGTTACTAATTATGAGCGAATGACTCTACTACTTTTAAGTGTGTAGACCCGAGGAAATTAAATCCATTCTAGATATAAATTTGAAACATCAATCGATTTAAATTTGGAAACATTTGCATTCCAGAAAGTTACTAGAGTGTGTAACGGCCTAGTATAATATTACGTACATAACGCTTGAATTGTACCTGATTATTGGTATATCGATTGTATGATTTCTCAAAAAGACGATGTAATGATAAAATATATAATCATAGCTAACTTAATTCGATTAAACATGAAACGAGGAATTTCATGGTTTAATGACTAAATAAAACTATAAGAAACACACACACACACACACACACACACCACGGCAAAATAAAAATTGTGTAGAAACATATAATTTAAAATAATGTATAATTTGATAAATGCGATGTTTCTGCTCCAGCAGGGATAATATCAATTTGTCGAACGATTATAATAGCTAAAAATAATTATGACCAATCTACTCATTTTGGTCCGGAATGTAGTTCCACGATTGTTAATGTATATAGTTAGATTTTAGGTATTCTTCTTCTTCTTCTTCTTCTTCTTCTTCTTCTTCTTCTTCTTCTTATTATTATTATTATTAGTAGTAGTAGTAGTAGTAGTAGTAGTAGTAGTATAGTTTAACTATTTAATAAAAATACAAGAATGGGCATGTCTTAATGATTTGTTTTTGTTTTACCAGAATTGAAGCTAAAATAGTAATGACAGTTTTTGAATACACGGTCTCTTTAATAAAGGCGATTATATCTTAGTAAACACTTCAATTATGATTTTAAAAAATAATTAATTGGTATAATATATGCTTTACTAGCTGCAAGCAGGTCTGAGATATGAAAAGGGTATGATATTGTTGCTGATGCCGTTGATAACAGTGTTGCACCTTGCCAATAGCATGACTTTTCTGAACCATCCACAATTACTGTGTAGTGTGGTTAATTTGCACATACGACCACACACATCAATTACAAACAATGGGACGTATATTTGATGGTTATAATTGTTGTGTTGTTGCTGCTGATCCCTGAATCCTTTTGTCAGAAATTCTTGGACGCAAACACAATTCGATAATTTGGACTCACACAAAAAGCCATCAAAGTCAGATACATACCTTGTTGTCAAGTCATTTGACCCATATAACCATATACCGCATTCATACTATCCCGCTTTGAATTGATTTACTGATTAAGAAAATAGACATATATATATATATATATATATATATATATATATATATATATATATATATATATATATATATATATATAAAGGTTGGTGCACAAACAAATAAACGAATAATAAAGTGACATAATTCAAGAGTCTATTTTCAAAATAGCGAAGTATTCATAACAACAAATTTAAATAGAACATAAACACGAGGATAACTAAAGTACCCGTGGTCAAAATATCAACACGACTACTTCTGTATTAGTTCTTGTATAGAATTTGTATTCGTAACATAAATCATTAAATTATCATAAACAGACTCAAAGATGAACAATATTTCCTTAAAGAAAACAGTTTTTAAAAGCTGTCAAAAACAACGGGACATGCTGAAGATGTTTCCAAGTACTGTTTATATATACGCTTATATTTACCATTTTAAGTTATAGGGGCAGTTGAATAAGTACGTGTTCCAATCTTATCCGTCAATTGGGTATATATATATATATATATATATATATATATATATATATATATATATATATATTGGATATATTTCTACTGAAGCATGATCGTTTTTCTGTTAACATTTATTCTTTCGTTTTAGTTCTTGATCTTTACATTGTCCATCAGTATTTGAACTCACAATGGCCATGTACTTAGTAATGTATTTGAACTCACAATGGCCATGTACTTAGTAGTGTATTTGAACTCACAATGGCCATGTACTTAGTAGTGTATTTGAACTCACAATGGCCATGTACTTAGTAGTGTATTTGAACTCACAATGGCCATGTACTTAGTAGTGTATTTGAACTCACAATGGCCATGTACTTAGTAGTGTATTTGAACTCACAATGGCCATGTACTTAGTAGTGTATTTGAATTCACAATGGCCATGTACTTAGTAGTGTATTTGAACTCACAATGACCATGTACTTAGTAGTGTATTTGAACTCACAATGGCCATGTACTTAGTAGTGTATTTGAACTCACAATGGCCATGTACTTAGTAGTGTGTTTGAACTCACAATGGCCATGTACTTAGTAGTGTATTTGAACTCACAATGGCCATGTACTTAGTAATGTATTTGAACTCACAATGGCCATGTACTTAGTAGTGTGCAAAAGCTGCCACCGCAATATGTAATCAATTTAAATTAAAATACATTTATTTAATTGGCTATACAAACTAACCACCATATGCTTTGCTAACTGAACATGTGTGATTAGATGCAATATCTAAAACTGTTACATCGGGTGAAAAAAAATGTCTGGGTTATGGAACATCTTCACTTCATGTTTCCACCTGTTGAACCACAGAAATTATACTAATGCAATAGCATTGTTCTGACCATGGTATGTATCGTAGAGCATGTCAAGGTATAGCGGATAGTAGATAGCAAGACGTCGCCATCAATTTACTTCACCTTTCGCACTTCTGAACTAAATCATATTTATGGATGAATATTATTTGATCACATAAAAAACTTTTCATCAGAAATGTTTTGGAATTCAATCGAGTTACTCCATCTTACATCTATTGAACAAATTAGTAAATTCTCTATAGTTACTAACCGGTCCTATTGATATTGGCATCAAAGATATTTCATTAAGAAATTTTGTTATTATTGGAAAGGTGGTAAAAACTATTGATCAAATACCCCAGCCATGGACTTTTTATTATTTCATCCAAATTTGTATCACCTTAAACATACTATAATATACCTTGATCTCTAAAGTAATATATAACTGGGCTAAGACAATTGCAATATCTGTTAAAAGACTTTGCTACCAAAGAACTACGAAAATCTTCACAAATATTTGTGATCTATCTCAGTCAATTGTTGTTACACCAATGTATATACATTTAACATTGCTGCAAGCGTTTACAAAAACAGAAGGTCAGTGATAGGAGAATCGTTCAATTTTATAAATTTAGACGTGAGTAATCCATTGTGTGACATGTCTTGTAATTCATTAGCGATTTATAAAGAATTAGTTATCACATTTTGTAAATTCTTCAAAGAAGAGGCAGATGCAGAGAAACTGTTCATCATTCTTATTACGTTCCTGTGTAAGCAATCAACTACGCGCAAACAGGTCCCATTTATGCGGTCTACTTTAGATAGAAGAAAAAGACTTTATAACAGAATTGGGAACTTCTCTTTTATTCAATAGTAAATTGTGCTGTCTTTGATGTTATAAAGAAGTATATTATATTTAGGTAGACAAAAAGGCCATAAGTATGATAGGCAATCAAATGAATATATGATCTTGGCAAATCAGCTGTCAACTAATTTTCCAGCCCTGTTGCTTCTATTAATCATGCAATGTATTCTCATCATTTTGTACGCTCACTGTATCTACATCTACACGTGCCGACGAATGCTATTTATGTGGTGTACATAAATATAGATCTCGCCATGCAGATATTACACAATATAATAGAGTAGATAATCGGTACAAAGTAACGGTACATACCACATAAACCACTGTCTGTGCAGCTGTTTGGACAGTCAGCGCACTGTTCGCCAGACTTACATGGATGCTTCAGCTCCTTATTGTGAAAATTATGTCAATAGATTTTAAATGGTTATAAAATGTCACTGGAGAGGACTGACCCTATTTTAGGTTGCATCAGTAAAATTTAACTAGACGCTTGTTTTCTACCGTTATTTTTTTTTGTATGCTTGTTAGTGAATCCATTCTCTAACATTCTAAATTTGTAATAAGAAGTATTGATTCAAATGTCTGAACTATCACGGACGTGATATCGTTATTGTCTTATATGCCTTTCGATTTGGATATTACTGCCACAATAGTTCCCAGATAGTGATGTAGGAAGGTGAGGACGCTTTGAGATAACGGTATCAGCTAAGACCTGATAGACCCGTCCAATGGCTTTGACACACCTTTCGCATAGCCTTTGTAATGAAAAAAAAAATGACAACTTAAAATAGGAATGTAAACGTGTTCAAACTATTGAAAAACTGTTTTTCAACCAAAGTAAAGTGTTAAAATTGGATTTCCATACTATAACATAGTGAAACGTTCCAAAAGGAATATATGAAAACTAGGACCTTTTATATTTAGTATAAATTTAACATATATTTAGAAAATATCAACGCATATGAGTATGTGTCCGTGTGTGCGTGTATGTGCGTTAAGTGTGGATTTCTATTCACCAATAAAATGTTTCTCAATCGATTTTTCAGCTTAGTTGGACGCAAAACAGTTATTCAGTAGGTGGTACTATCAAATTAATATTGTATTTAGAGGACGTCCTTTGAAACTAGTAATCCCCGTCACAGAACCAATTCATTATTTGTGACTATCAAATGCATACCTTTACTGTTTATTCCTTGCAACGACATTGCTGGCTACAAATAGAGTTTCATTATTTACAAGGTATCTGCATTTTATATTCGCTGCAGTAAACACTTCTAGTTTTAGCAAACGAAATTGTTTGTCTAGACGGGGTTTATATATGAACTAATTTCTTTTTTATAAATAACATGTATATTTTCTTGTCTGTGATTTTAGATTATATAAGATGATCATTACTGGAGGTAAACGTATTTAGTTGGCATTTGTATCTTCATCATTTCTGGAATGTATTTTTTAAAAATGGTCTTCATCCTGGTTATGTTATTAACATTTAGTTATTTTAGTAAGGAAAGGTAAAAAGTAATTATTTCTTTACATTTTAACATCAGCCCTAAAGAAGTCAATTTTCATTGTGGAATAACAATTGCTCAGTAATACTTCCCTACTAAATCCCAACTTTTCTGGAATTATGGTGAATTCGTGTAGGGAAATTTGGTATTATATTGTCGTCACATATCAAAACTATTAGTAAATCAACAATATCACGGGTAATTGGTTCAGAATGGAATTAATTCTGAACACCACTGGAAACCATTCAGAATTCTCTATACTTCTGGACTAGCAACAAAACTTTTAGTAATACTGGGAATTATGTCACAATGCTGGTTTGTTCATATTGTCACTTTTTTCTCTAGCGAAATCAATTATTTCCTAATGTTACAAAACTGTTGCTTTTCGTTCTTTTCTGTTGATTAGTTTATGACGATAGGGTTGCAACACATTCCGTAGATAAAACAGGATTTAAAGTTACGATTTAAATTAGGTTTTAAACTTTAGAATCAATGCTCATAAATCAAAGGTATTATGTAATCTTATATTTATAAAAAGGTCAAAATTATGAAAATGTCAGCAAAAGGTTAAATATCTTACGTCAGACTCCGGGTATAGTTTGCAAATAAAGATATTTTTCCTGAGTGTCATTGTGACATGACATGCCAAGCTACATGTCACGAAATAACCACATGAAAAACAATTTAACTTGCGTATAAGTAAACATTTTCTTAAATTTGCCGTGGGAAAATATTTGGTGTAGGGGTATGCATGCTCCAACTCAGTAATTATGTGTCATTATGGATGGGGATGTAAAGATTGCATGATTTAATTTTGTATACATCAGGGGAAATGTATAATCACAAATATACTATTGCGGCTTGAGATAAAACTTTGTCTTACAATGCCTACGACAGCGGTCCAATTTCATCTCGCTATGGTTGTATCCTTTGTTTTTAATTTTGCATGTGAAATTATTGTGAAGAATATAAATTATATATCGTCTATATTATTAATTTCATTTTGTCACTTATATCATATATTCTTTACCGCCTTTACTTTCAGATTGCTACAACATATGTTAGTATGAGTTCTAAAAGGTTGAAACTAGATATTCACTTTGTGGTTGCTGACTCTAAAAGCATTAAATCATATAATATTGTCAGTGTAGCCTATTCACTGATCCTTTTTCATCATTTTCGAACGGGTTTCAAAATGCATACCGTTTTTATGATTTTGGAGATCTATTGTTAAGTGGATGGCTTAAAGGGTACCACGTTTCACCATTGTTCCGTCTATGATTACCAACTGTTTACCCCAGTTCAAATTTTAAGAAATATGGTAATCCGTAACCTCACTCCAATTATATTTGAATCCAAAATAGTGACAGTCAATTAGCTATATATGTATTTACATTTGTAAATTTAGAGCTATTTACAAAGTTCGACCAGTTTATTTTATTTGGGTGCGGTTGAGTACGGAACGGATTTATATTTTACTCGCTGGTTTGAACTAATACATATTAGAAAGGCACGTATGCACGTTGTTATCATGATCATGGTTGCACCCGAACCTTGTACCAGGCATGCGCAATCAAGCATTCCGTGATTTCTAACGGATCCATATAAACAATAAATTAATACATAGGTAACTGAATAAACCGTGTATCAAATACCAGCAAACACTATTAATGTCAGCTTGTATTCATTATTGTCTTTCAGAGTAGGGATGTTGTCAGG
Organism: Unio pictorum; assembly: GCA_030141615.1. Lineage (NCBI taxonomy): Eukaryota > Metazoa > Mollusca > Bivalvia > Unionida > Unionidae > Unio > Unio pictorum. The sequence continues at coordinate 26,519,418 of JARLTB010000113.1, read as the reverse complement.
ACAGTATTTATTCGTGTAATGCGCGCACCGATCCGCGAATACAATATAACCCGATCTGCCCTTTCACAATTCGGTATTTGAAATAATATGCAGATACACTAAAAGAGACATCAGGGCCCACAAATGTACAGTCGGAGATATTAACAGATATGACCAATTCATCAACTTTCTTATGCAAGCTTCCCACTCCAACTTAAATAACGCCGTCTTTCATCTCCATTTTGTGGTTTTATCATCGAATATTTTATTGTTTCAGCACGCAAATTTCAAATACAAATGGTATTGCTTGCCATCAGTTCTGTATAATTCCTTAGAGTTTACCTGAAAGCCATTTTTTAATGGAAAACTGGTCTAGATTATATCAACATATAATTTCATTTTGGAATAGCGATGATGAACTTTGAACTCGATTGTTTAATAATGCATATGCAACTCATGTGATCTCGAACACAAAACCGGTTACAACGGATGTATGTCTTGAGGTCACCACTGCCCCAATTATGGAAGGATTATTGAGTAATTGGTGGTGCACATAGTCTGTAAAAATGCATTCCGTTGGTGCAGGCCAACTCCGTAAGCTGTTACTTATTAGCAAAAGTTTGAAATCAAACCAGAAATAATATTCCCAGTATATGGCACGGTTTTGCAAACATTAATCATGGCTAGCTTCGCGTAGCACTAAAACTACCAAATATTTGGCACTCCTACATGATTGTGCTGGATTTAGTTTGTTTTACGTGAGTCTGTTGTTTTTGTCAGGTGAACTCGAATATAGAAGTGTCTTGTGCTGCTTTGGGGCACAATTTGTGTGTATAATTAAGACCATTTTGATGTTTCATTGCGTATAGTCATTTGCGCATTGTATGACCTTGCAAGAAGCGTTTGTCGTAGTCTTAGAGAATGATATGGTACACTTAAAGTGAATACCGACACACACACACACACACACACACACACACACACACACACAGATATATGCGCTCAAGAGCTCGCGTATATAAAACGTGTCCGTTTTCAGAACACAATTTAAGGTATGCAAAAAGTGCTCATCACGCTCGGTATAGTCGAATGTATGGTTATATGTAGCTCTGAAGACCCTCCGACAGTCCCGTCTGTTCTTAGGTCATGTTCATTTCTTATAAATTGCGGCCATAGAGAGAGGAAATAAGATTTTGTTTGATTAAGATTTTTAACGTAGCTTTAACAATTGTTCAGTCATATCGCTACGATGTCTGCAGTGAGGCAGATTATAGTGATGTCTAGCACTGGGGCATCATGCTGCAGACGTGAAGCATGATGCCCCACAAAGTCACATTATCCTGACAGGCCGTCGAGTCCTAACACCAACCTCTTAATGCTGAGAGCCAAGTGAGGCAGCTGTTAGTACCACTTTTGTCAGTCTTTGGTATGATTCGGTCGGGAATCGAACCCACGACCTCCCGCTTCCGCGGCGGACACTCTAACCACTAGGCCGCAGGAGCGGTCGAAGGGAAATAAGGAAACGGTTAATAAAAACAACATGAGTGGTATGTAATGCAAACATCTTATTTCAATAGATATAGACTTTCCCATGGTTTTAATAGCGGCTGGTGTATTCATATCACGTTACATTAATCTATTACTGCACGAATACTGCCTCGCGCTTGGTTCAGTAGTAACTTTCTATGTTAACAATTGCAGTGACTGTCTTATTTTGAAGTGATTGTGCCTCGCTGTTAATGATTATGATCTGAACTTGGTACAGTAATGTTTCATTGTTGATATAATTTGACTCGTTCATGTAATTAGTTCGAATTTCTTCGATGGTTACAATTTTAAACGGTTATTTATACTATAACCAAACTTTCTGAATTATTTAACAAATGACATCAGGTGTGTTCATTTGACTTGCTTCGCATGTTTCGCTTGTTAGTTTGTTTGGTGCTGTTTGTTTTATTGGGAAAGGGGGGGGGTCTCTTTTTTGTGAAGGTATTTGTAAAATATCACCATAGGCATAGTAATTATGTAAATGTAAATATAATATACACTAATGACTCAGTTGAATAAATTATTACAGTTTTCAAAGGAGCACTACATTAAATATTAAACCGAAGAAAAATGTTTATTTTTTCATAACGACTTAGCTGATTTATATTAACAGGTTCGTACACCTATTTTTGCGACATTGCAATAAGTACTCTACTGCACTTTGGAATAAATAAGTAAATAGTATTATACTGATAGTGACAAAACAGTGATATGTTTCAACATTGTTTCTACTAAAGTAGACGGATTTGCGCAATGTAATGCAAATTATATCGGTACACATAACAACCTAGGTGTAAAACAATTGTATTCAACTGAAATGATATATCATACTATCTTTGTTCCTACATATAGTTCTAGCATCGAGTAAATGGCCACATATACATGTCATCGACTTTGTAACATCGGAATATTCTAAACTTATAAAGTGGTGAGCGTGATAGTTTCTGATTTTCCAAATCATGAGCACGTGTTCAGAGCGTACCAATTTGAGTTATATCATTTGCAATACACCACACATCCCCAGTAAGAGTGTGCGTTTTGGAAGCTGTCTTTGATAGGTACAAAAAATCATAATGCCAGCAAAAGCATCTATGCATATCTCCCACTTGCTTACCTTGATATTATTTCTAGCAACGCATGTAAGTATGAACTCACACATGGTTGAACGGACGCTCCTTCTCGTGGTTTAAGAAAATAACCATTAGTTAGGTTCATATCAACACATTCACCGTGTACGCTTTATCCAAACAGACCTATAGGCATGGCCCAAAAATATTTTTTTTTGTTAGTCGAGAAATAGAAATGACCTAGTTGTATTTCAAGGCTTAAAATAGATATTATATTTTGTCAATCATGTCTAGTTCGGCTATATGTACATATGTAGTATGGAAGAATCAACTCAAAGTAACTACTAAAAGGTATATATTTCACCTTACCAAAATTAAGATAACATAAAACAGGATTAAACGTAATGATTCATTGTTAAAACCCAACTTAACCACATGCCTGTGAGTTGTGTGTGTGTGTGAGAGAGAGAGAGAGAGAGAGAGAGAGAGAGAGAGAGAGAGAGAGAGAGATGACTTATAATTCATGTTACCGACCACATTACGGTCCCTTTCGTGTATTGTCCAAACGTGTATTGTTAACACATTAAGTTCCTTTAATATTCGAAACATTATTTTCATGTTGTGATTTCTGTACGGATATTTATATGCTTTATTAGATATGGTAATAAAAGGCGAGACGAACTATTAAAATTAAATTAGGAACATTTCTCTGCGTTAAATAACATATCTATAATTTAAATTTAGCCATTAATTAATAAACATAACGTTTTCCATTTTGATACAAAATAATTAAAAAGATGTTGCATTACTGAAGGTAGTTTGTTATCTGTTCATGAGAAATATTGTTTCTAATGAAACGAAAAGCTTACAATTTTGTGAAATCTATAATTTACACCCACCATATTAAAACAAATTCCGAAATGCTATAAAGAAGAAATGTATAAAATACCAAATTAATGTTAATATTATATTCAAAAATATAATTTAAAATATTACTTTAAAATCCAAAGAACACAATGACAATAATGAAACAAATGTAGCATGAAAAAAAAGCAGAGGTCATTCATAAAATTAATATAATAGCCGGGAGGTGGGGTCATATAAAGTACAAGAGCGTGAAAGTTACAGGATATGTTTGTTTCATCAGCTTGCATGTTCGGTGTCATCGTTAGCGTAATACGCCGGGTGTGGTCTCTAAAAGTAGATCTTTTGACGCGAAGTTTATTTTGATTTGACATGGTCACGCAATTGTATTAGCTGAAAAGAAGCTATAATATCAAAAGAAGATTTGTTATAATTATTGAAATTTTGCTTCAATGAGTATAGCTGGTTGTTTATTGTGGTTCCAGTAATCCATTTGTATGTGTTATTTTCAAGAGGGAAAACAAAACAGTGCTGAGTATCATATTCATTTGTCTGTAATGAGACTAAGTTTTGTATTACATTGTACATGAACGACAGAACAATTTTTTGTACCTCTGCTACTATTTATAGTTAAATGATTTTTTTCAAAAATATGATCGTTTATATCCCACTATTCTATGCATTATAGTGAAATCTGGTATGTATTTTCCACCGCCTTTGGTACGAATTATTACTACTGGATAGATTCAGAGGTCCATCCATGACTCGAAATACCTGCAAACTGTCCAGAGCTATCACAAGCTCACGTTGTATTTACCAAGTCCTACTTGGTAGTTTCCTTTTATTAAGCTAAGAATTCATACAACATTTGTATGATGCTGTTGTTTTAGTCATATACAATCTCAGTGATGTTAATATACTACAATTATAACATATTGCTTGTAAGTTTTGAATATATGTTTAACTTGTATTTTTTGATAATTGCATCAAGTTTATATTACATAAACTGGTACACATTTCCACACATAAGAATGCCACCAATAATATTACACGTTTCATCAAATGGTGAACTAACGATTCACCCAAGCGGATGAACATTCGGGTACAAGCAATATTTTTTTATGTTCTCTGTTGCTTACCGAGGACCACAGTGCCCCGCAAATTACAAGAAAATAAATGCATACATAATAAAAACCAAACATTATCCACTTTAATGAGAGTAAATTAAGGCCGATTTATATCCATTATCTTTTTAACAGAGACGATTTGCTGAACCATCGCATAATAACATGCCATTTTTGATCCACGCTGTTCATCTGATATGAGAAATGTGTGCAGAAAGAGAATGATATTCATTCCCATCATGCGAGCAAGGAGGTGAGTCCGCAATGTTAGAAAATTGGCATCGTTATGCATTGTCTTCTGTTAGCAATACTGATTCTATAACATTCTTAAATGTTCATTTGCTTGCACTCTCTGTCCAGAGTATTTTAATTAAACGAACATGAATACTTTAACATAAATGATATCTGGTTCAACAGCTATATTGCTAGTGTTGGTATTATTTTGTATTGTTCTTATGATTTTTATAGCATAAGGAGAGTTACTTGAAAAAGAGAACACATCGCAAGCTGTGAATCGATAAAGATATGAATGTACTTTGCTGCGCGTATTTGTTGCTGTGAGATGCCAACAAGAAAATTATTTGAAGGTATCACTTTGGTAGTTTGATCTTTCTCTGACAAATATAATCTGAAAATGAATTGAAGGTATCAAGTGCGTATTTTGATCGTCCTCTGACCAATACAATGTGAAAATGAATTGAAGGCATCACTTTGGCAATTTCATCTTCCTCTGACCAACGTAATCTCAAAATGAACTGAAGGTATCAATAGCGTAGTTTGATCTTCCTCTGACCAATATAATCTGCAAATGAATTGAAGGTATCACTTTGGTAGTTTGATCTTCCTCTGACCAATAGAATCTGAAAATGAACTGAAGGTATCAAGTGCGTAGTTTGATCATCTGATCAATATAATCTGTAATATGGTGGACGATGGATATCAAATGTCCCAAGTTCCTTTGATGTTGAAATATCTAATCTTTAGAACAGTCCTATAAGTATTCAGCGGCGTAAATGCTGCCGAGTATTCAGATTGCTGCTTGACCATGAACTTTGACATTGGACTTGAACAGTAGACAATTGCATTTTTGTGTTTGAGAATCTCTGGCTCCAAGCTTTAAACTCATATTTGTTGTCAAGTTCCTCACTACGTTCCCATGGAAGCCAAGCGTATATCACATAGCCTTGGACTAAATGATGACAGATGTACAGACAAGGTTTTGCAAACACATGGAACACGCTCTGCTTACTTGAAGACGTGAGAGAGTAATAATATAATATCTCATTTGCACTGTTGTGGCATAGGGAATTCCCATCTGTGGTACAGCTTTTGTGGGCAGCAACGAGGTTCTTTGAAGTTCCTAAACGCTAATTCTGACCACAAAACATGTTATATTCTAATAGCTCACCAACACACGTGGCGGTTTATTTTGAGTTAGTTTCTATATAAAACACAATTTTGTAAAATAACATCGTGGTAAATCAATTAAAAAGCGCTGCAAATATCAAAATCAATATTGCACAGTTCACAATATAATATGCTATTATTATGAGTGTATATTGGGGAGGGTCTTTCAAGTAAGAGACATGATCTCACATCCGATGACCGCTCTGGTGTCCTATGAGTTCACAGGTTAAGAGCGTCTGCCTCTGATGTGCGAGGTCGAGGTCCAAACCCAGGCCAAGACATACCAAAGACATGAAAAGATGCTATTAGCAGCTGTCTTGCTTGGCTTCTAGCATTAAGAGGTTAAGTGTTTCGTCGGCCTGGTGTGAGGACAATGTGACAGTGTGGAACATGATGTGACACACACACACACACGCACACAAACACACACACACAAACACAAACACGCACACACACACACGTTCCATTCGTAATGATATTATCTTACTGCAGAAACAGAACGCTGCATTTATTTATAATATTTTTGACAGCCTAGTTTTTCTTCTCGCTTGACCAGACATCCAAAATGTCTATCTATCTATCTATCTATCTATCTATCTATCTATCTATCTATCTGTCTGTCTGTCTCTTTGTGTGTGCGTGTGTGTGTAAAAAAAGAACTCATATATGTTAAACGTTCGTCTTGTATAGTGTACAACGATTTTCGATTGAAAAGGTCCATATCCAAGGACGGGTTAACTTAAATCTGAGTCTTCGTCAGACAAACACAATTTCATCAACTAACACGAGACGCCCAACGTAGTGTGTGTAAAAGAAGATATATTGGTTTGAGTTTTATTTTGACATTACATTATTACCTGCAATGATTAATATGCGTATGCATTGTGATTCATGTTAATATATTATCACGTCTAGATCACGTGGACTCGAACATAAGACCATCAAATTCAGATACTCTCGTATGACATAGTCAGCTAGAGACACGCACTTTTCAGTAGATCAAGGTATGTATTGTTAATGCTACTTTCGGTAGTGGACATTGTACATTAGTTATTACTTTTTTGTGCAGGGCACTTCCAACTTGTACTATCAGTTGCAGCAGAATGTTACATAAAGCTGGAGATATGTTTCATTGAGTATACTTATATACGTTTTAGGCAATCAGAGTACGAGTATTCATTGAGTATTCACACAGCATTTTGGCAATCAGATTATGAGTATCCACTGATTATTTGCACAGTATTTTGGCAGTCAGATTATAAGTATTCGCTGAGTATTTATACAGTATTTTGGCAGTCAGATTATGAGCATCTACTGAGTATATACATAGTATGGCAGTCAGATTATGAGCATTCGCAGAGTATTAACATAGTATTTTGGCAGTCAGATTATGAATATTCGCTGAGTATTTATACCGTATTTTGACAGTCAGATTATGTTTATCCACTGAGTATTTACACAGTATTTTGGCAGTCAGATTATGAGTATCCACTGAGTATTTACACAGTATTTTGACAGTCAGATTATGCATATTCGCTGAGTATTTACACAGTATTTTGGCAGTCAGATTATGCATATTCGCTGAGTATTTACATAGTATTTCGGCAGTCAGATTATGAATATTCTCTGAGTATTTACACAGTATTTTGACAGTCAGAGTATGCTTATCCACTAAGCATTGACATAGCTTAAATGAAACATAGGAGTCGCTCAAGCTCCTGAATAAATGTTTTCATTTTATCATCAACACTATAACTTATGTTTTACTTTGCAATGTAATAATTACGACAAAAACAAATGCTATATGTAACCGTTTCTTGAGGTTTTCTTGAAAGCATATATGAATTCTCTAACATTGTTATCCAGCGAATATTTGCAGGCAGCATTTAGTACAATGTCCTTCCAACCATTTATCAACGGATGAACGAAAAACATTGCAATCAGGTATGATTTAATTAACAAGAATACTCATGTGAAAGAAAACATAAAATATAGAAAATAATTTGTGTTGTGCCTCCTTATGAAGGCAAATGATTCTCTTTAATTTGAGACTACAATCATGTGCAAAATACAAAACTTCCTTCTATTTCAAACTTAAACAACCCAGACAAGGCATTGCCACAGAATTGTAAATTTTTAATAAAACATTGGTATTCTTACGTAATATGAATATTTGTAAGCGAGTGCACATACAACAACAAATGCATAGTAAACACCTCTTCATAGATTACTGTTTAATGTACGCTAAATCTGCCTTGTTGATTACTAAAATTAGAAATCGCAGGTACATATAGACTTGCTGTAACGTCGACGTATTTTCTTTTTTTTTTTCACGGGCGGCTAGGTTACGTAGGTGAGTCGCGATGCAAGTGGAAATGGGTGTTAGAAAACAATCTGATTATTATGTGAGGTATGCATGTGATTTAAATAGATATAGACGTTTTCGTTTTAATGGTAGTGGTCACCTGACATTTGGCTAATATATTTTACTGATATCGTCTACTGCTCATTACTACAGGACGTCATACACATTTACTGTACAAGTCACAATTGTACAAATGTAAAAGGTAATACTGTTTTACTGTAGCACAATTTGGTCCGAGTTTTTCTGCCTAATGTTTCTTTGTTGTTATAAATGAAAGAGTTCAATGGTTGGGAAGAATACAATGCATGACATTAGTTAGTCGAATAAATAAATGCACCTTTGCTCAGTACAATAGTGAATATTCTTTCTTAAATGGCTTAACGAACATTCAAATAAACCGTATGTGTTTCACAATTATTTCGCAATTCACCCGTAATTAGTATGCTGCACGTTGCAATGATTGAATGGATATGTTATATTTCAGAATGTTTCGAAACTGTCAATGCAAAAACGTTGAATAAATGTCCTCTGTTTGAAATATGCGGTTTGTGTGGTTTATATTGCCACATACAATTAATATAATTATAAACGGCGAATTTTATGACATGGTAAACTCGATAGTTCATTATATTCGAAATAATCTCTACAATCTTGATATAAGGTATTGACTAGAACTTGAACTTTAAGTTTTCAGTTCTATCATGCGGCATATCTCTTTGTAGTTCATAGAATAAAACCAGTCTTCAAGTTAGTTAAAACAATACTTTATTTACTTTGTAATACACTGCGATATTTTCTCGATACGTTCCAAACATCTCTTCTGGAAGAAATCGGACCTTTCATTTCGCTTTGATTGTTGCTATTCATGCGATCCACCAATTCACGCAACGACACTGTGGCGACGGGATCTTGTATATATTGGCGCATACTTTTCCGCCGCAATCTGTAATTATTATAAATTTTAAATGTATTCCCTTTTTTGACCAGACAAAATACCATCGATATTGGTTTATATCAGGACACGTATAACTGGATACAGAACACTGCAGAAATAATGTTGTTTCGGGACACCTTAGCATGGTTAATGGTCGACCGATTGAATAATCTTGGATAGCCATGTAATATCATAATTCTGCCTAAAATGATACCCTCTGTTCGAGAGATCACGGACCCGTGTGGTCCGTCATATTTTGTCTTTGTGTACGTTTAAGCAAGGTAATGAGAAAGATGTCTCCATATTCATCTGCTTCACTACCTTTCTCACTCCTAAACAGGATTGAGTTTCTGGCTGAGAAAAACGTGTGGCCTCATTTTAGCTTTCAAGCCCAAACAAACTTTCAGTCTGTCATGTGTTTCTCGCATCTTAAAATACAACTCTCAATTCACCCTGAGATTTTCATAGGGTATATTGATAGGTAAAAATTACAATATTATCGGAACTCATGGGAACATGCATATCAATAACAGAAGCCTTAAGCGACATACTATATTTATTACTTAACCTTAGATTTTTCAATCACACGTTGTCACCAAAGTCAATTATATATCTGTATCTTAGAAAAAAACGTTATAAAATATAGTTTTCTTACAATGCGAAATAGCATTGCATTACAGTAAAGAATTAAGAACTATTTTCACATTCTTTACCAATTCTGTTGATCGATAGTTTTCACGTCTTGAAGACTTCAATGATAATCAAAGTGACAGAAAGAAAGATCAATGCTAAGAACTTCCTATGTAAACAGCAGACATATATTGTGCAATACCTAATGGCAAATGCTAAATACTAGGAGATGGTACGTACCACAGAAACCATCGGCTGCACAGTTATTCGGACAATCTTTGCATCGGCTTCCAATCCTCCATGGAGTTTTCACTTCGTTAATGTATTGCCTGAAATGCAGTAGACTAGACTTAAATTTTTAAAACGTCCACGTCATGGGACACGCTCTTATAGCGAATCATATCCATTTCAGGGAGACTTTTGAAGGACTGTAGTATTGCTCTGTAGAGATGATCCAATATCAGAACATTACAAATGGACTTGTCAACTGTCTTTGATATGTTTTCGCGCAGAATGTTCATTAAAAAAGGAAAGCTTGAAACATCAATCACAGCTAGCTGAAACTAATGTTAAACAGCCTGTCTTATAGCTGCAACGTATTAAGTTGAATTTTACATAGTAAATGCGCCAAAATCGCACAACAAGCACGACTTAAAATTGGGACCTAGTATATTCAGTAAATTATAAAGTGCATTAGGACAAAAGTAGTGTACGATAATGTCATATTATTCTCTTTTTTAACACGTCATAACCATATCAGGATATCCGTCGATTAAAATGCATACAAACTGCAGAATGCTAGTTCTCTCACGACGAAAAATGTCTTCATGATCACGTATCATTTGTGTCTAGCCGAGAATCCAGCCATTGCAGTAAGACACGTAACCAAGTAACCAAGGTCAACGAGTTAATCGAGCAGCAAAACTGGTACGGGATAAGTATCATAGGTACCTTAGGAGGTTTAATAAATATCATCAAACTTTGTCCAAAGCCTTAATGCAAATTTAAAACGCCTGTACCCCGAACTTATGATCAAAGGGGTAGCGCCACGAAGCACAGAAGCACTTGTCCAGCGTCATGGTGATTTATCCGCAGTTTGAATCAAAGCACATTGATGGCTGTAGGAAATAATCTCAAATAATAATTAAAACTTCTAAGCATAAACCTTTAGATGTGTTGACTAAGCCGAACTGCCGAAATATTGATTGATTCGTCTCGCCATCTCAGCTAATAATATCAGGCCATATATGGTAATATAATTTCAGACAATAAAATGCAAATGTCAGCAACAATGCTAGTAATACATAATCACGTTACTAAATGTCGTCCAGTGCATTAAGAAGATCTTCAGATCTTACACGATTCAGTAGGTTTATTGTGACATTAATATGTGTACTTGTTGCGAATAATATGTTTGGCAAGTATAACGGCTATTTGCCTGTGAATGTAAACCGTGGTCAAAGTGCCAATTGCATGAGGTCCAAACAAATCTCTTAAGTTGTGTAACATGAGAAAGAAATATGAGATTATTGTTTAGTTTGTGTCTTAACAACGGTTCGTCTAAAATTAGTATTTGTTATGCTACCTCGACAATTGAAGCAAAGTTTTCTCAGGAATTTTCTTTAGTTTTATATATAACAAATATGAGTGTAATTTTGTTAAACTCAATAATAATATATCTATGAACCAGCTTCTAAAATCATTTCAACCATCATATTCACATCAATTACAGAATGAAGTACCAGCATTCACATCTATTGGCAGTGAAATCATCTTTTAGAGGGGTTGAGTATTATTTAGCTGTTGAAATGCAACTTACAAAATGTATCTTCATAATCCGTTCTGAACGTACATGCTACCGAAGGAATATACACCGGACTTCACTTATAAATTCAAGTATAACTGATTAAGGAAATCATTCACATTTGCTGGGTAGAGACATAAATCAATTTCATTCATAACTGCATTTTGAGAAAAGTGTTTCAGTTGACCAGCAATTGATAATGCGTAGTGGGCAAAAGCCCTAAAAAAAATTGTTGTTATAACGGTCGTATATCCATTTCCTCTATTTTCGTTTATCCAACTGAATGTCATAATGAAACATTTGTTACAAATTTCGTGTCTTTCCTCAAGTGAAAGGAAATAATTGCATTTGGACGACGGATCACAGACACAGTCCAATCGCATAAGCCCTTCAGGTATATAACCATTTACCCCGTACAGCTAAAAGCCTACAACACTTACATTTGTATTTTCTTTCCTTTAAGATTTGGTTCAGTTTCATACGACTAATATTCTCATCATTCTTAATACTGTGTTTTAATAAGTTCACGGATGAGGCAATTGTACATAGTACATTACGTAAGATTATTTATATTGTAATTAACAAAGGTGTTAAAAAAAGATACGATGCACTCATTTTTCGAATATCTTTTTTTCAACGTCCATACAATTGTCGCACTGAATAAACATGCTATTCTCCATTATATCGTAATTCCCTAGATTAGTCAGATTGACTGACTGACTGCGTTATTCAACAACATTTTATTCATGTTTATAAAAAGTTATATTATTTGCAATTCACCGCATATCTCAACTCTGACTGGTTTATTCGTTAAATAGCCACTTAAATCAACTGTCATAATTATAATTATTCTTACTTCCTGCTACATGCAGTTCTAAATGTCCAGGATTTATTCATCAAGATATTGTAATTAACAATTAACGATTGAAAAACAAAGAAAAATGGCAAGTGTCAAGTGCAGACTATGTGTAAAGTATATCCTGACAAAAAAAGCAATTTCACAAAACGAATATTAAAATTGTTACTATTTAGAAAGTGTATATAAAAACAGGCAAATCTACCAACGGTGAAAATGATAGCGAATCTTTACTATTTTTAACTACTCCATTCTCGAACAGGACAGATTATTAGAAGTTTCAACTACATCACATTTACACTTTACATTCCATATTCAAAGTGTTAGTCACATTTACGCTTTACATTCCATATTCAAAGTGTTAGTCACATTAAGTATTATCATTGTCAGTCTCTTCATTATTCCTTCCCTAGGATTTGATTTATGCTGGTTTTCAGTGATACCGGTGATTCATCGGCGTTATTTAAAGTTGTGTTTGCTTTTATATACCCTGAAATATTTTGTGTATATTTGTGATATGTTAGATTTCTTACTATCAGTACTATCCGTCCTTTCTTGGCTGCATAAGAGAATGACAGCAGTTGCTATCTAAATAGGCGTTTATCTTATGTTTGAAATCAGTCGAATTTTGAATACCAAAGAGTCTGTTAGATTAGCAGCATTCTTTTTCAAGTTATCTACTTATGTACTATTATGAATACCAGTCATACATTTGTATTATCTGGAATTGAATACATACCCGTAAGCATAGTTGCAGACGTGGAAAGCAGTCCCGTTGCAGGAATTGACGCCACACCCTATAGCCATCGTTCTCCACAACATTATCTATAGGAAATTAAGGAAACACAATTACTAGGTGAGTACCTTGTATTGAGCTGAATATAAGTTTTAAAATGTACCGAATCAGTCACACTAGTAATTAGGTATCATTGCAGGCATATATCACTTTAATAATAGGAACATTTTTAAAGTATATATAAATATATCACTTAAATAATAATAACATTTTTTAAATATTTAGCACAGTATTTTGCATCCATAATAACTATAATATCGAAAGTTATGGTTATCTTTAGGAGGACTTGAAAACTTTGCAATAAATCAGACTACTAGCAAATTCATGACATCATAGAGGGCTCAGAATTAAAAGGATGACAGTGCGCAGTGTCAGTCATTAATTTAGCAGATATATCATACGTTAATAGATTGTTTGCAGCACAATATATATTAAGTATTTATAGCTGTTTTAATGTATGATCAAAATGTAAGTGTTCCACTCGAGAAATCATTCAAAATGACTGTGATTTACTTCGACTCATCCCGACAGAATTGTTGTTTCCCTTTCTTTAAAGCATCATGCAAACTTAATCTGCATTATTGCCTGACAAATTATTATGACAAATATTATTGTCTAGCTTTAATATATCATTCACAGTTGTGGAGACAACAATGTGAAAATGCTGAGTATTGCAAATACTCATTCACTCCCTGACACACTTATACACAGACATTAATTGACAGACACTCCCAATTAAAGACCTTATCCCGAAAAAAAACGAAGCAATAATAAATTGCACAAAGCAATACCCTGTAAATTAAAGCTGCAAGGTAACTTCAACAAAATAATGTATTTATAACTTTTCACAGAAAGATACACGTAGCAAATTAATTAATTAATCACCAAGCTCGAAAGCAAAAGCACTTGGGCGTTAATATTGAGCTAGAAATGGCATGATGGAAATGTATTAGTCTAAGTACTGTTTTCCTTACCTAATTTGAAATTACTTTGCACATTTGGTCATTATTGCAGCCATTATAGTGTTACATAGATTTGTGTACCTTTCTTTTTATCCATGATTGCAAATTTTAATCAGAATGTTCACTTAGCAAACGTTTGTGATTTTCATTTGTAAACATAATGGCTGTCTAGCATTTGAGTTTAAATGCCGGCTTGTTTAAGTCATCGTTTCTCTGTTGCGGTCCTTTACATACTCGATAGGTCAGCTGATAATGGGAATACATGTTTAATCAAAGTTTACAGTTGTGTTCAGATATAACTGAAGAGAAATCATTTATTTAAAATAGTCATTGATAGTACGGTTTTTAGATTAATTTAGTACGTTCAACAAATTTGGGAAGTTTATTATGAACTCATTCAAAAACATATTCTGGTATGCATCACTGTGCTACAGCAGCACACTGAAAAATACTTCACTTCACGCGGAACGTTCTAAAACAATTTGTTATACAACATTTCGAATTATTTGAAATTTAATTCACAAGTTTGAAGTGCCTTGACTATTTTTATTTTCGTTTGTTGGGAAATAAATTGTTGAATTTACCGTAATTGTTTAACTTTTTTTCATTTACATATTTGAATTCTATTGTCCTCAATATAGATGTCAGTTATTGTTCGTCAATATACCCAGGCTTTTCAAAAAAGGTGAAGAGGATATTGTGATCCATCCGTCACCTTGTCCATCCATCTTTTCGTCAATCCATATCGCTATCGTAGCGTAGGATGATGGTTCACAAAAGCTTGCGTTGTAACGCCTGCAAGTGGCACTAACGAAATCTGACCTCGATGAGGGGTGAAGAGGTCTCGCAATGTGTACTGGATGTCTACATGGTAGTGATAACTATAAAAATAATTTTCAGCCAAGTAAGGTCGAATTTAAATAAGCAGTAGCTCTTGGCTGCTATGAATATTCTCACAACTCCATCCTGAATTTTTGCCATTGCATCATAACTTAGAAAAACGTATAAAAGTTCAACTTTTTTCACTGTATATAAATGAACATGAAAATGTAATTTAAAATGCCCTTATTAACCCCAATGACGTAGTGGAACTGGGAATTCACATTGAAAGAACTGTAAGGGACTACTTACTAACTAATCTTGTATGGTTTAAATCCTAGCACTACTCTCGTTTTTCAGCATGACGATATATATATATATATATATATATATATATATATATATATATATATATATATATATATATATATATATAAATAAATATATATATATATATATATATATATATATATATGTTTTTGTTGTAGGGTTTAACTCCATTTTTCAGCACACTATAGGCTGTACATGGCTGCCAGTATTAATGGTGGACAAAGAACCCGCGAAAACCCCAGGAAAGAACCACCAACCCACGAAAAGCTACTGCCAAGCTTTCTCACATACTCACATTGGCCAAATTGGAGCCTCGGACCCACGCAGACAGAGGTGAGATGGCAGTGATCAGTAACGAAGAGCGCTTTTGACCACTCGGCCACTCAGCGCTCCTTTATACATGTATGTATGTGTATGTGTGTGTGTGCGTGTGTGAATATAAATATGTGTATATATTTTTTATTTACGATTGATTGAATGATTTATTGATTGAATGGCATTGATTCATCGATTGTATGCACCCATGTACAGAACTCTGATCATGATACATCAATTTAGATAGTGTTCACGTAAGTAAAATTAAGAATTTGCAATTTTTTTTTTAAAAAAATCATAAATTATTTTTGCCCTATAAGCAATCAATGCAAACTGATAAACCTATTTCCAATTGTGCACTTTTCGATTATATTTGTACTTTATTTGTTTATCTGCACATATGGCCGGATTACCGATTTATAAAAAAATATTTGTCTCAATCTAACCTTTTTGTATAATTATACATCTACCATCAAACAACAAGAATACCCTGCGAAGTTAGTTGCTATAAAATCAAATCAGCATATTAATATATAATCTTATCACTGATCCCATGCAGGTCCCGATTTGTAGAAGTGGCCTGACATGTCATTGTTACGTGTCGAAAAAGGCGACTGAGTAGAGACAACTTGCCTGCGTCCTATGTCGGGGAAGAAAAGATCCACGGTAGTTGAGCAGAAGCTTTCCAATCTAGTGCATTACTTTGGCATCTACTTCTTTTAGACAGGTGATCTGACGAATCGGCTGGTCACACCAAGCCTTATGGACCTTATTTCATAATGTCACTCTCTACTCTACAATTCTCCACGTATCGCTCTTGATACCACCATTGCCCATATAGTCTATTCGAGTATATTTTCTTTCTATAATTCTCAGACGACTACCTAGTAGGCGTTGATTTAACTGGTCAATCGGGTGGTAATTTTACCGACTGAGTAGAACATCTGTGTATTCCTTGCACTGGAAACGTGTCCCTTTGTTGGGCTCCATGGTGTGAGGAGAGAACGGGTGCTGAATCTTAAACAAACGAACGTACAGAATTACAACTAAAATCAACTGAAACACACAGAAACTATATCTGACTCGGCTGACGAGCCATATGGTGTGGAGTCATTACCGCGCTTCATGGTGACACAATCGAAAGATGCTTCAAGACTGTTTGCGGCACTCTCTTCGTTTGTGATAGTAAAGACCATTATGGGATCGATCGGCACCTCCAAAAGGTATATAAAGAAAGTTAAAATCGTGCTACCTACTGCTTCATTCTGAGCCACGACGACAGAAAGAAAATATCCCACAACTGAAACCTTTCTTTAATATTCCACTAACGTATTTCGCCCACACAGGTCTCATTACGTCCAAAGACGTAATCCTCTGGCTTGAGGCAGCGACACAGAAATCATCGACGGGATGAAAACAGAAGGTGTCATTGCTTTAATTAGAATTCATATATAGTGTAAAAACACTTTGCAGCACACCAATACTCACCTTCAACAAATCATCGGTACACAAAGTGGACAAAGTTGCGTTTTTACAAGTTAAGGTTGAGCTATACAGTCTTAAAAAACTTCAATATTTTAAGTGTCATAGATACTGTTATCATTAAGACTAATGCTTGAAATTCCATGTCTGTCACCGATGCGGAGACCATTCTTATCAGAAATCCGAGTGTAGATTAATTCCGAATTGCGTCAACTTCGGAAAGGAACCCCACGCCAATACAAAACATTGTGATACTTGGAAACAAAAGAAGGAAATACAGAGGGTACAATTCACTTCTAACTACCACTGTCCAGAAGCCACAAGCTTTCTACAAACTAGAACATTCCTTCCTTTCTGGTCCAACCTTCTCAACAGTAGTGAAAAACAATCCAAAACTAACCAAAGAAGTGCAACCAAAAACGAACTACTTCACTATATCAAGCTCCATCACGCTGCAATACACAGATCATAGTCTCCTCAAACAACATTTAACAACACGTCGTCACCAACAGAACTAATAGGTAAAACAATTCGCATGGAAATATACACCAATACAATCAGTTTCGAGACATTAGAGACATGGATGCATCAGAAACTTCTCCATATACTTAGGTTGGTTCCAAACCTAATATCAAAAACATTCACCCCGTTATACCTCCTGAGACATACACATTTAGATACCTGTCGCGTAAATATTTACCAGCAGCAGAGAGGGCGAACAGACATGTCGCTGAAACGTCATTTGCTTAAAAAATAAAGCTTGCTACGAAAATAAAAAAGATAAGATCAATAACACTAAACCGAAGCCGGTAAATAAACTAGAGTTTCTTTAATTGGGTTAGCTTATTTTATT
This sequence comes from Unio pictorum, assembly GCA_030141615.1. Lineage (NCBI taxonomy): Eukaryota > Metazoa > Mollusca > Bivalvia > Unionida > Unionidae > Unio > Unio pictorum. The sequence goes on along the minus strand of JARLTB010000113.1, from coordinate 26,501,283 downwards.
ACAATTATGAATTAAATCAATTGATTTTGTTCGTGAACAATTGGTAATCTTGCAGTTAAAGTGTTCTCAACAATCAATCATATACTAGCACTGTTAGTTCAACGAAAACCTAAGAAACTAGAATTATCGATTACTCAAGTTACGCCAAAAAATGTCAATAAAATAGTACCTAAAGCGGCAAATACAAAATTATCAGAATTGGCTTGTCAGGCCGAACAAGTAAAGCTAGCTGGAATAGCTGGTGAAGCAGACAGAAATATAACTACACATGTAATAGAATGAAGTGATCTTGGTGTTAAACGAAAACAATTATAAAGACATGTTAAGACGTATATATTATCCAGCGTTTGAAATGAGTGCGCCAGTTCTTAAAGATGAATCGTTACGTATTATCAATTTTATTCTTATGGTGCACGAAAACGTAACACACGCGGAAGAACTCAACTGCAAGTTCGAGATACAAGCATATATTATTTATCTGCTGAAGGATTATTGACATAAAATATAGAGTTTACGAATAAATAATTCAGCATACGGAATTTGTGAGCGAGTTAGTTTTATTTAATAACGGTAAGGTGGCATTATATGACAGCGATGCGTATATGATTGATAGAAGAAATATTGAAAATATTCAGAAAACCATAGACAATCTCACCACGACACCTGGTACGACAATATCCAGCAATGATTATTCTCAAGATCAGCTGGTCCATCAATGATATTTCCAAAAAGCTTCTAATCATCCAGGAAATAAATACGTGTCATTGAACGCAGCTAGAATTCAAGTTGTAGAAACGTATAAAATGTCAACTTGGGATTCTCAACATGTCTATCAATGTTGAGCGATGATGAAGAGTTTTCATGCCCAATTCCACTGTCTCATAAGTTTGTATTCTGTAGAAATGTTAGAAACGTTATATGTGAGCTACATACAGTTGTTCTGTAAGAAAGGCTACTGACGACGATACAATATGGCGTGATGATTCCGTTGCTGCTGGCAAAGTAATATTATTAAAACGGTGGTTGTTGATGTCAGTAATGACTCCAAGAATTGCTGGCGAACAAAAATTACATTATTTTATATATCAAAACGATAAATCATTATTATCATGGTAACTACAGATAGTGTTCATAATGCCGTTAAATGTGTATTTACATGGCATATATCATCACAGCAAGGTATGTCTGCACCAAGACATATTCCCTTTGATTTTCAAGATGTTGCACGATGTTTAGATTCGCAAGTATATAGTCATAAGACTTTTGATACACTTCGTGTTTCCGAAGTTTCTTTATGACGAAATGGACATCAAGAACCAGCAGAGGAAATATTATTGAATTTTGATCGAAATCATGTAGCCTCTCATCGTTTAATCACGTTGATGAGACGGGATGAATATATAGATACCGGTGCACAAATATTACAAATGTATTTTATAAATTTATATCCGGTTTAATATTTTCACTGGACCATCTTAATTTATTTCAACAATTAGTCTTTCATGTTCATGTTCGAGTTCGTGTAAATATAACTACTGTAATTATTCATAATAACAGAGCAATCTCAGTAATTCTTACAGATGAGGCAATGTTACTTGAACGTGCTGGTGGAAGAATCAGTGTCATTGATACATATTGATACATACCGTCATTTAGTCATGGTAAAATCACCTTGATGTCTGGTGAGGTAAACAGTTTCGATCAAATCTTTCAAGTAGATGAGAAACAAAAGTAACATTGAAGAAAGACCAAATTGCTAGTGGTGGTCCAAATATAGTATCATTACCCAGAACTCGATCTTTCTCCGAATTCCATTAAATACTCGGTTAAAACAGTTGATATATTTCCAGTCTTTGCATCTCTACCAGAGTTAGTACCTGATGCAGTCCCAAACCATCGCAAAAACAGTTACTATTGGAGCTTTAATCAGTACTGGCTCAAAGGTTGGTAGCATGCATGTTGATGAAATGACAACAAAGATTTTTTTTAAAAAAGAGGTAAACCACAAAGAATACCAGTAAATCATCGATATGTAGAAGGTCATCGACTTCCCAGGACACTTCGTTAATATTTCCGATGTCTAATTTTGATTAACTAATTCTGCTACAAAACTTAAAAATTAAAACATTTAGAGTCGTTTTCAGTCTGATACATCACTTGACCAGAATAATTAAGTTAAAACCGGTATCCTTATTATCGATAAAATGTCTGGTCCTGGAACGCATTGGATTGCATACGCAATAATTACACGTGGATCTGTTGTTTTTTTTATTCGAACGGACTTTCTTTGCCAAAAATATTTGTGTTATATCAAAATCCATTCCGATCTGGTATTCAACATTACCAACGCAACAATAAGTGATCCACCAGTATTGGCCATAAAATAATTGTTGTACTTAACGATGAATCTTTATCAACCAAACTATCTCATAAAGTCGCGCAATAATAATAATAATATTAATGATGATAATATAGATGAAAATTGTTGCTATTCCAAATGGAAGTTTTCAAATCGAATTAAATGTATTACAGGAAGAGAGTCAAAAATACCTATATCACGTGCCAACATTATCAGCTGCAATTGAACTAAATCCAAAGGATTATGTTGTAGACATTTATCAATTACCGATCTGATCAATGTTAGGATGGCCTAAAATTTCACCAGAATATTAATGACCACCAGAACTAAATCACTCAAAGACAAATTATTAACCTTCCACAATAACGGAGATGATCTCCATGGATTTATACAAGATTATATTTTAATACATCTGATGGAATTACTAGAATACCTAAACACCAACCATTTTATAATCTCTGTATACTAGGATATCCATCAATCGATGAAGAATATCTTAATAAACTGTTTAGTCCTCACCGTATTAAGTCGGAACATTCTAAATCATTTACATTCATAAAACATTTATTATGAGCGTTACAGCGATGATACAAAATAAAAATCAGGGAAATAATGCAACATTCAAACCAAGTTGTATTTAAACAAATATTGTTGAAAAAGTATTTGCTAGTGGTCAGTCAAATAATACTGAACCTTACGAAGAAGAAATTATTTATGGTGGATACATATGAAACGTACTGACCAACGCAGACACTTCTTGATTTAAGACATTAAGTTTTAAAAATAAATCCCAACGTAAATTCTGAACGCAATTTTAATCACGTTGGTGATGTACAAATGAATCAAAGGAATACATTATGTAATGTATCAACATGTGAGGGATTTTATACACAATAAAGAGGTGCTTGAAAATGCCATCAGAACAATATTTACACTACTCTCTGTCGGGGCAGAACAATTTAGTGTTGACATAGTTATTGATGAATATGGCAGTGAAGATTTATTTGCGGACACTGGAACTGATAATGAATTTCGGCGAGAATATATTATGTATTATGATTATGTGTAACAGTGATCAGATTCTCGCGTATGTGCATTTCTGTATTGATTTTGATCGGATAAAAAAAATATTCAATTCTTCAGGTAGATACTCCAATCTACATTTTAAAAATATTGCATAATAACAAATATATATTTGTAACATAATTTTTTTTATCTGCAAATTGTGCGGTAATTTGCGGGGTAAATAGTACAAAAATAAGTTTAAAAAATCAGTTAGATTGTAAGGTTTTTGAAGGGTCAAATTCCAAGCGATTATCGAATTGTTTTTGATGACTTTCAATACATTATTGTATAATACAATCATAAATGTTGCCTTTGTAACCAATTCGTGATTGATTTTCAGCGGATTTATGAGAAAAACTGAGAATAATAGAATAATATCAAACAAGCATACAAAACAATTAAATAATGGTCTGAGGTTTAAAACTTCATAAATCATACAATTTTAACTGTTACTAGAATCGGTTTTTAAAATCGAGAGATTTTGATAAAAAATTTCAGATTTTCTGAGAAGTTCAAGAAGTCCAAAAATAGTACTATATATATATATATATATATATATATATATATATATATATATATATATATATATATATATATATATATATATATGTATATATATATATATATAAATGCAATTAACTGACAAGCAACAGTGCAAAAACTAGTATCACTCTAGCCTGAGCGCTTTCGACTCTCAATGAATCTTTATCAAAGGCAAATACAGTACATAGACAAGACAGACTGTTAAAATACAAAAACCGTGTTTACAGAACTTTACATGCCTGTTTCTACAGGAATTAAGCCTTGAAATTTATTATGTTACAACTAGTCTCGGATGCTGTAAAATGTGAAATCGATGAGCAAAAGCGACACCTATGTTTTTGTATGTAAATTTATGTACGCGCAAATTATATCCCGGATATTTCATATTAGTAGTTAGAGGCTATTATATAAAATATCCGGGATATAATTTGCATTCTACCCATCCAATATCCTCTTGGATATAATAAATGGATTACACTCTTCTAAAATCGGTTAATGACCTGTCCTTCATGCTAGTTTGACTTTCATCGCAGATGTTACTAACCAATTATCTAATGATTATCTGATACTTTTTATTATTTATGAATTTATTGAGTGTATCAACTTGATACACCTGCAATATGTCGGTGTTGTAAAACTTTATTTGTAAAGACTACATCATGAAAAAGACAAAGTATTTTTTTGATACACTCAGTGTTTGGATGATTATGTCTGTCAAATCGAATATCAAGTCGGTTTCCATGACCACAATAATTATATCCAGGAAGTCGTTTCTCTCCTGGAAAATTAGCCCTTGGGATTTCTGGAGATTCGGATATTATTGTAGCAGCATCACTGGCTTACGTATATTGAATTTTATAACACATTTTCCACCATATGCTTTTTTTCCATGTTTTGCTACTATGTACTATGGTTGCAGGAACATTTTTGAAACATACGGACAACATCACGCTTAAAAAAAATAATCCCATTTTATCACCTACTTCAACAAATGGCGACAAGGCCTCAAGAGGATTCTTCATTGTTATAAACACTATATGTCTCATCAAAGCTTCGTTCCCGTAATTGCACGTCCCATTTTATGAGCAACAAAATACATAGGTGATATGGGTAAAAGTTAGACGATTTAATTTATTGACACAATTTGTGTCTATTTAACACCAAATCACCGACATATTTACAACTAGGTACGGGTACATACACTTGTATTGATGTCACACTTCGTTCTCCTTTGCTAATTTACGATAATAATTGTGAGGTCACTGATCCCCTTCACAACAGAGACCTATTTACTATCTCACTAAAGAAGACCAATCGATGAAGCAATTCCACAATTGAATATTATAAGGTCGATTGAGCCAAGTTTCAAACACTTTGTACAACTACGCTTAGCATTGATACCGTTTTTAACGACAATGACCCAATTCAATATTTTCCTTGATTGAATCGAGATTGCAGAATAATATATCTAACCAAACTGCAGAAGAACTACAAAACAACGGTTCACTAAATAACCTAAAGAAACTACTGGACAACTCCGAGAAAAGCGAAGCATTTATCAAAAAGGAAGATTTCGTAGCGCCTATAACATGAAATGATAGTACGGGGTAGACCTGCACGACCTAGGTCTAAACGACTGTCTGCCCTCTTTCATAGTTAACACTCCACTAAAAAGAACATTCAAGGAACGAGTGGGCTCAACTATCTTTGATATGTACGAGCATAAGGAACCTGAAAGCATGATGCTTGAAATCGCTATGCCTACTAAAACGCATTGGCGCACTTTGATTGGGGTGCTGATAGAAACGTCATCCTCAATTTATTTAGAACGTTATTCGCTCCAAAATGATTACTGCGTTGCTAATGGTTCAGCTACAAATTCGTGCTTGAAGATGCTTGACCTAAGTCATATCGATGAACAAGATTCGATCCGTGAGCATTTAAGAATTCCCGATGAGAAAGCCTTCTCGCTGCAGCGAATGAGCCACCTTTATCATAAAATAGAGAATTGCTTTCCATACAGTATGCTCTCAAATCAAGATCACACGGTATGAACCTTGCTTTTCAATCTTTTTTTCAACCCAAATAAAATCCCTTCCACGAAAATAACCCAACCACCATACGTCCATTTGGTATTATAATATCATCCAGCATTGACAGTATATAAATTGATCATTGTAAAATTTGCAAAACAGCTGTCTCCGCAACACCTCCGATGCTATTTAAACAAATAAAAATACTTTTTAAGATACACGATGCAACAAACAATCTGAGACAAATAATTGCTGATTTCACAACCTTATCATGAACACCTCGCCAAATTTAACAACTACACAAGACCTTATACAGATTCATCAAACGATGCGGAAAAGACTAATGTAGCCATCATTAGCAGAAAACAAAACAAACGTTCGCTTACCAAATGGTACATCGATATTTTCAGCCGAAATCAGAGCAATATTCCTTGCTCTGCAATATATCGAAACCAAAATTACTTTAAACAGCATCGTCGACTCCGACAAGTTATCATTAGTTAAATCACTAAACAATAGAAAAAGCATATGACTTTCTGAGCTGAGTAGCCCTCGCTATATAGTATACTGTTGGTTATCCAGCGATATTGGTATTAAAGTAATGAAAAAGCATTAAGCGCTGCTCAAACGGCTCTATCCCTACAACCATCTGATCTTAAAATACCGTATGTTAGCATCTTAGAGTCTTTACGACACACGTGGCAGGCATCATGGAATGATGCAACTAACAACAAAACTACGTGCAATCAAGCCAACTCTAGGAGAATTAACCCCTTCCAACATAACTATCCTTTAGAAGAAGGTAGTCATTTCAAAAATAAAAATCGGTCATACTTATATAACTCACTCCCATATGCTACTAGAAGAAGACCGACAATAGTATTTTTTGGTCAAAGCACACATTCGCTGTAAAGCACTTTAAGATACGGACGACCAGTGCTATAATGTCTGACATTAAGACACTTTTCGATACAATAAACATCTCTTTACAACTTGTATGCTATGACATTGATCACATTTATGTAATGTTTATTCCGTCCTTAATATTCAATACCTGTTCATCTAAATTTCTATTAATATACACCATTTACATTCCATGTTGATATCTTAACCTTATTATCGTTTTGCTTTTAACTGTTTTATTTTTTTATCGCTGGTTGATCCGAAACCTTTAATTTACTTTTAATTGATCCTACATATAATTTATTTATATGGCTCTAAATAGACTAACAGTGCAGTTGAGCCGTACAAATATAATCAATCAATCAATCGTGTAATTGTGCCTTGATCAGATAAGAACTTCGTTCCGATGCCATTTTCATAGTGTAAACATTATAGTCAATGTTAGCGTCATAGTAAGTACCTGGGTATAATGGCCGATCTCTCCTCCATTCGTCGATCCGATGCCGTACATAAAATTATTTTTCTCACTGATCCAAGCATAGATACAGTCGGACCAGGAACTAAAGCCCGTACAGAGGTTCTGGCCAATCGGCACGGCACCTAATCCTAGCATGTCATAAAGAGAAGAAAACACGAATGGGTGAATCGCCTTGCTAGCATTATTCTGCTAAAAAGAACAAGCGTACAGTTTAGCCTTGATATAGTGGATATTATTGTACTCGAAAAAAAATGTACACAATGGCGAGGTTTTATTACCCAGAAACCAAATAGAATTTATTAAGTCTTGTTATACGACTATAATATCAATACATGGACGGATTAGCCTGAATTATGCCACTTCCTCTGCAAAGTTGTAGAGATCCGAACTGTTAACGACTTGATATTATTGTTAACATTTGATTTTAGTAAGCTGTTTGAATGAATATATGTTTAGTATTTAAAACAACGGGTGAAAATGAAAACCCCATGGAAGAGCCAAGGTTTTCACACATTTGTCACTTCTGCACTGTTCGAGATATTTTGATGCTGATGCTATAGATTATGTATGAAATCCTTGCAAGTTTTTCTTCCCACAAAAACGCACAACTACATACACATATGTTTGTGTATATAACATTATTATACTTCTATCTGTAATTGCAAATATATCTACCACCTAAACAATGAACACGTTTAGCTGTTTCAGGGTATTATCGTATTTAGTTTCGTAGGAACATATTCAGGATGCAAGCTCTGTTGAAATCGGAACTATATGTAAGACGCTAAACCTCTCCAAACATTAACAACAACGTATTAATGACCTTAATACATTTTAAAATGTATGCTTAAAATGATGTTTATTACAAAGAATAACTAAATGTAGTAAGTATGAATACATTAGAAGAAACTACAATACGATTTACCATCCTCTTTACTTAATTCAAGAGATAACATGAATAAGAAATATAAAAATGGAATCGATTGCTATTAAGCACAGAATGTTTTCTGACCGCTGCGAGAGAGAGAGAGAGAGAGAGAGAGAGAGAGAGAGAGAGAGAGAGAGAGAGAGAGAGAGGGGGAGGGTCAGCAATTTTAGATCAGTACTTACTGGTGACTTTTCTTTTGCTATCTTCATCATGTTCATACGTACAGCTGTCCGCATGGATTTGGGCTTTCTCAGCAATGTCATTATAGTATCTCTGCAAGCAAAATAAATTTATATCCACTGCTAAGGAATTTTACGCAAGTGTTAAACATTAAAAATACATTTTGATTATATTTCAGTTTAAAGGAACATTTACTGAGACATTGTGCTTTATTGGAAAACAAATCGAAATGGCATTCAATACAAATTTGGGTCCTGCTTCGCAAACATTTACAGAATATTGTAGAAATAAATCTTTCACAAATTTATATTTATCAATATTTCGATACGAGTTATCTGCCTGAAAACATACCATATGTTAAAAAGTAAATGCCTTACATTTGACATTGGCGCTCAGTAAACGTTCATGTCTTTTTTCTGGTTCTGTGTCATGAAGTTGCGCATAACAGGAAAGCTAAAATTTCCACCATAGCACTCAGTTTTAATTATATCATATTATTAAATCTTACTTCCAATAACTAATAATAAGTTTAATAGTGTTACATGGTGATATGAAGTGGTTATATGCTTGTACATCCCCCACAAAAACCGTTCCCATCCTGTAAGAATGCCAAACATGAATAATAAAATTGTTATATCATCCGAGTCCGATTAATATATACCCGAAGCTCTATGCGCAACTTATAAATTAAGGAATGACAAAAGGACCGCTTTATTTTAACTTTCAGCTTTAAATAACATGAAAAACAAAGATCATCAACAACAGCATCTCCAACCCACTGCTTTTCATGGGCATTTGTAACAAAAGCTAGGACATATTCATGCTGCAGAATGTGTTTGCAACTTTGACGTTTCCTTTCGCCTCTATTAATATTTGGATTGTATTGACTGTACAGTATTATTATTATTAGTAGCAATAGTGTTTTTATTATTTTAAAATGCCTCTGTACACTTTAATATAAATTTATTCACATCTTAAATTCTTGTCGTGTCAGAGTAATGCACTAAAATCACGAAGGTCACGACTTACGAAATATTTATCTAAATTGACAAAAGGACCTCAGTTTTCAAGCATAAAGAATATCATCAATATCTATAAGCTCCGGTATATGGATCACACGATTATCCTGTGTTTTATCAGTATATCCATTGAACAGAGAAAAGAGCAAATTTCGGATGTTACATCGTAGTATATTTTTGAACTAAGCAATATTTCACTTTGACACCGAGTGAAACACCTTTTATAATTTTTCCTGACTGATTAAATGTAGCAACGACGCCCGTGATAAATTCATGTATACACAAAATATATATTCAGTTAGCTCTTGTAAATCGCACATCAATGGTATAACATGCAATAAAGAAAACATATTTAATATAGTTTCATTCCGAACTTAATATTTAGAGTGCATTTGACACAGAATTGATTAACAGTTTAGTATATTAGGTAAGAAGTTCGCTGATTGATTAAAACAATCTTATGAGCTTCATGATATGGTAATTATCTACTAGATGACACGAAAATATAATCTTCTAGACATAGTGCGTACGAATTTACAATCTATAATTTACTCCAAATCCAATAAACAATTCAAAGAATTATATATGCATACGTTTGTCTACAAATAATTATGACACACTAACTTACCATTTTCATCATATTGGTCGCTTGCACCTGAGATCGAGCAGCACTGTGCATACTCAGAATTATATTCTGTTCTTCAATGCTTACGGAGCCCTACAAAAAGTAACCAACATAAATCTTGTACTGAAATTCGAACGCATGAGATGAAAGACGCTATATAACGCTATATCAAAAGAGAAAAATACAGATTGATTTTACTCTCGCATGATGCACTGACCAATCTAAGTTTGTTTAGAAAACATTGAAAGACGAAATAACGAAAGTCTAATCTACCGCTGTATACATATCCGCCTGCGCAGTGATGACCCTATACAGCACACAGTCTGCTGAGCGTTATAAATAGATAAGTGCAGTGTCATAAATGTAATGTTACCACTATTCTTGGTCAAAATATTATGTGTTCACATTACTTGTTGCAGATTTCAATGAATATAACATTAATGGTTATTGATTAAACTTTCATGTTACTTATTATTCTTTCAACTTTAGATAAAAAGAGACATTCATGGACACATATAGACAGGGATGATATGATGTATAATAGTGAGAACCACGTGACGTTTGAAAAGGCCAGAATATATCTTTTTAAAATATCCAAGAGAAAGTTTAATAATCGTGATCGCCAAAATGTATTATCCACTTAAACCTTATCCGTAATATGTGTTACATGATTTTGCAAATTAACTTGTCTTCATTATCAGAAGTGATCTTGACTACATGAAACTTTCGTTAATGCAACAAAGAGATTTAATGTGAGGCTGTCGAAATGGAAATTACATTACACGAATAAATAGTTTGGTTGCATATGTTTTATTATGTTATAATCGTTCTTACTTAATATTAGCGAAATTCAACAAAAACAACTTCTCCATTAAAACTTCTAGAGAAGCCAACGTTACAACATAAAAAAGAAAGCATTTGTTGAGTCCTAATTTCACAAACAAAAATGGTACTGTTACTTATTGAGTCTTTTGAAATGCGAAATCTGAAGTAAAATGTAACAGTGACAACAACTCATATGTTAACGTTGTTCTAAATCCAATGATAGTGTCTCCAAAATTATATCGTTGAAATTCACCAATGGAACAGACGAATGTTAATCATAATAATCACCTGTGTAATTTCTTTTTTTTTCATTTCCTCGTCTCTGACCTCGTCTTCGCTAACTTCTGTCTCCATCTCGCTGTAACATATGAAAAGATATTTAGAATTGTGTAATAAATCAATATTCAGCTGCAGTATAAATTCTTATTCCTGTATTACAGATCTGCTTTAACCTTCAATTTGCATCTGCTATTTATTCATTCGGATACCTGGTCTAGATACAAACAAAGGAAATGTATACTATAAAGAGAGAAAGAACAGAAGACAAAATCGAAACGAATTTCCAAGAATGAAAGGAACAAAGAAAGAAATAATTCGTTAATTCTGAATGTGTAATTAGTTAACTAGAACTTTGTTCAAAGAGAGTTACTTCTCACAAAGGTTCATTATTGTAATAGTAGCAAAGCTACCAGAGTGAATGAATAACAGCATGTCATTTGATAGCTCAATCCCAGTCAGTGCTTAGTGTCATTTTATAGCTCAATCCCAGTCAGTGCTTACTGTCATTTTATAGCTCAATCCCAGTCAGTGCTTACTGTCATTTTATAGCTTAATCCTAGTCACTGCTTACTGTTATTTTATAGCTCAATCCAAGTCAGTGCTTAGTGTCATTTATAGCTCAATCCCAGTCAATGCTTACTGTTTTTTATAGCTCAATCCCAGTCAGTGCTTACTGTCATATAATAGCCCAATCCCAGTCACGTCTTACTGTTATTTTATAGCTCAATCCATGTCAGTGCTTAGTGTCATTTCTAGCTCAATCACAGTCACTGCTTACTGTTATTTTATAGCTCAATCCCAGTCACTGCTTACTGTTATTTTATAGCTCAATCCCAGTCACTGCTTACTGTTATTTTATAACTCAATCCCAGTCACTGCTTACTGTTATTTTATAGCTCAATCCCAGTCACTGCTTACTGTTATTTTATAACTCAATCCCAGTCACTGCTTACTGTTATTTTATAACTCAATCCCAGTCAGTGCTTAGTGTTTATGAAATGCCACCAAGAAACTGATTTATAGACCTTCATGTGCAGCTTGATTTTTCTTTGACAACGCTTTCTGAGCAAAGATTTATTTTGCATATATTAAACTGACAGAGAATGTAACAGGTCATTTTGACTATGAACATAGTCTATCTTCTGTCTAATAATTTGTTTTAACACGGAAACAAGTATTTAACACTCAGTGATAGCAAAGAATACGAGAAAAGTTGTCACCAGTTGATAAAATAGTCACGATTAAGGACGAAAGGGGGTGCCTTAGATGTAGGAATGTATCAATGTAACTTGGTGTAGATTGTACATGCTATTAAAATTAATCGACCGAATGATAAAGATATAGCCTCGTACATCCCTCAATCGATATTTAACTGAAATCAAATGTACCTTTTATCTTAATCTTATATACCCTATAATATATTGTTTTAGTAAAAGCAGAAGATTCGAACGGTTCGATTTGTTCACACTAGGAAAATGGTATTAAGAGTGTTATTTTATTTCATGTATTCAATGTTCAACCTGTCATTTCAGCCTAATCTAAGACTTGGAATATAATACATATGTTTCCAACATTATTTATAATTCACCATAGTTTACTTCTTCAACAAAGCAAATATAAGATACTAGACAATGATTGGTGTTATTGTATCCTTGAAGGATGAACAGACTGGTAATAGCTTTTGTGGATAGTCTACACCCTCTTTGCATTACAGATGTGTAGAACCCAACATTGGGTTATATTTACAAGCACTAGTGAAGCATCGCGGAGCGTGTGACAACCACGATAGACCCGTAGAATACTTATTCTCAAATTACACACCAAAAGCATATAATGGATAACATTTATATCAAGATTATAATGATAAAATGATTAACAAATGTTGATATTGTAATCGATTTCTACAGAAGCATATGCACGATGATTTATATTGCATAAATTCATGAACAGTCACGCTGATGGCATGTTGATGTTGTCATTTAGAAATTATATTAAAAACATAAATATATAAAATTAAAAGTCTTACCTGGGTATATAGCTATCACCTAATTCCAGCATTGAAGAGGCTACGCAAATAGTCAGCAAATATCTAGAGATTTTCATTCTTAAGTTCTTGAGTCACCTGCGATCTCTGACATTAAAATTTTGTCAAACATTTATACAAAAGTCAAAACTCTAAAAATTGGGCACATTATTTCAATGAAATATAACCGCTAATTAGAATTATATTAGATGATGTGAAACAATTTTTACAAAGCATTTAGTAAGAGTGGACATCTGTCACACAGCCAAGACTTAAGAGTTCTATTTATACCTAATGTTAACTGAAATCTTAACCTACCAATAAAATTGAATATAAGAAAATTAATGATATAACCAATACTAACTGCATATGTACATATGAACAAAATACTTCATCGTATTAAAGTTTAAGTAGAACAAGTAAACACACGTGGAAACGTGGGTCAATCGATCTTAAAATCTCGTGTATATGAAAAAGTGCCTACACTTTATTCAGAATGCTTAATTGTATTATGAATTATCAGAACAAGAAAACCCACACAGGAGCCTGGGTAAAATCGTTATATAACTCTCGTTAACATAGGAGGATAGTAACCAGTTTTCGAAGTACAAATTTAATGCGGCAATCAGCGACCTAATATAAAACGAATCATACAAATTCAAATACACAAGTAAAGTATAAAAGGTCCGTATTGTTGGATACCTATATTACAACAAGGCATAAGAATATTATCCGCATAACCAGAGAAGTCAATGGCAGTTCATGGCAGAAATGTATGCACATCAAGCCCACATTTCTACCTACAATTGTCATGTCCGAAGGTCATTGTTGAAAACCATGTGATGCTCACAGTATAAACAAAAAGATTTTCCCCAGATGACAATTTTGCAAAACAGTGGGAACTAAACAAGCTGATGCAACTGAAAATAGTTGTCTTCCAAGCCGTTTTAAAGATATTCTAACTGTCCAAAACCCATGTGTTTACTGCAATGGGAGGCAATCTCTTTTTTTCTAGTCGAACATTGATGTGACTTTGTACATACTGCAGAGTAGTTAATGAAAGTGTACATTATTATTATATTATATTATATTATATTATATTATATTATATTATATTATATTATATTATATTATATTATATTATTATTATTATTATTATTATTATTATTATTATTATTATTATTATACCTGACATTATTTCAAGAACAAAACAAGCCCGAAACACCTGGTTGACAAATAAATCAAGAGTTTTCATTAGCAAACATTAATAGCTGAAAACATCACACTATAGCTTAAAGTTAAGACATTTAACAAGGGCCAATTTACGAACCTGGACCCTGCCAATTACAATCCAACATGTAATAAAACATTCAAAGTTTGAAAAGACAGGTCAAATTATTCTGATGATGCTGGATTTATTTTGTCCTGCAGATTAAGACTCTTTTAAAGTTGGTAAATGTTGTAATCACATCATTAAGAGTTGTGACAACAACATATTAACTTGAATATATGACATTCTATGGGTATAAGCGTGCCATTCTAACAGAATGATTGAATAAAAAAAAACTTACTTGCGTACTCGTTTAATGTAATACACCCTGTGATTGCTACAAGTTCCCTTAGTTCTCCTACCCGTTCGTCGTGACAGTGTACTCTGTTTCAGTTGTTGGACTCTATCGCCAGTGATAAAGAATTTCAATTTATCGGCGGGCCTTTGCAATATCCCTTGAACTATTTATCTGATTATTGCATGCACTGTACATTCGAAGTAGATATACATTTTGTATCAATTTCACTTTGAAATCCGCACGTTACATGTCATACAGACATTTTTCACGAATGTCTGCTGATATATTTCATAGGTATGTGCAGCCACGCCTGTGTACACGGAACATATGCAACTACCTTGAAGAATCGATTTCTTGTCAAGCGATGAGAACTGTTCCAGAGTTTAACAAAATAAGTAGAGGGTGCAAATCACGGGTGTAACTTAGTTTATTATTTACTTCTCTGATGCCTTTATATTTTTATTGACTTAAAGTTTTCTCAAACTCAACCATTTTTAACAAAAATACTAGCTTTTCTGTGGAGTATACTTTAGTCAAACATTGAGAACCTAATTGAAGAAAACCATATGTACATGCTGTGAAGCGTCAGTGTGGTTTCCTTCGTTTTTATTGGTATTTTAATAGCAGTTTTTTACATATATAAATGTTAAATAAAGTTATAAATCTACAACATTATCTAAACGTGGACACAGCAAACTGTCTACAGCAAATTAAACAATTAAAACCCTAAGATATCTACCTCTATCATGTTGTTGTTGTAGTTGATGTACGGTTAAACGCCATTTTTTCAGCACAAGATAGGCTGTACATTGCAGCACAAGATAGGCTGTACATTGCAGTCAGTACAGATGGGTGAGGAATAACCCGTAAAATCTTCGGACAAAACAAGAGACCCATGAGAAGCTACTGACAAACCTCTCAGTTAATCCCTCTCAAATATCGACAGGAAACTGGAAGACGATGTGATGTAGGAATAAATTCACGCCAAAAAATATTTTATGATATTGTGCTTTTCTCTGTCTCTTACATTGAAACTATTTATCATGTCGCTATGAATGTCTGCTACAAACTATTCGTGTGATCACTAGTTACTCTGCAACACAATTTCCATCTCAATGATGGATATATATTTGTATCTTTGGGTACAACAATAACATCAAACTGAATGTGCTATCTTCATGTTAAATTTGAGTTTAAGAATCTGAAAATAAGGTTGTAAATAATACATTCATTGGTGGTTTCATCGCTGTAGATAACAATTTTTCTTTGCATCTTAGATGTGTGTATGGGGAGAATGGAGATCTTACCGTTGTCTATTGCTATATATATCTTTACGTTTTACAGAATGTAACATTTTTACTTATTTACTGCTTTAATTGGTCTTCATTGTAAACAAATTTAAATAGGAATGTAGTATTTGTCAAGAACCAAAAACAGAAAACCATAAAATGCCATACACAAAATACTTACAAATGATTTTGTTTTAAAATCATAATTGAAGCTATCAATTTATATCATTTAAATCCTCCTATAACAGGTGGGACGGCACAATATGCCCGTTCTAAATCCACAAACCCAAAAAGGGGGTGCTAGAAGGCGGTACATATCGATAATGTTGTAAAATGTGTGCGATATAGCTAGAACTAAAAACATTATGGAAAAACGTCATAAAGGATACAAGAAAATCCATTACAATTGAAGTGGAACAGTACCACATGCGCATGAAATTTCAATGAGTTAGTTATGTTGGGTTCGAATGCAATTAGTATCGAGAAACATCTTTTAAACCGCATCCATATTTCCAAGTAAAGAAACCAATGCAACCTATTTAGAGGGATATCAAACGACTTTATAAAGGAGTCTCGGATACCTTCAACTCATTAATATGGTGTGTGAGGTTATTGTAGCTAATAATGACATATTTACGATCGGACATATGGATGAACGAACGGACGGACGGGCCGGCAGGATAGTAATGGTGTTCATTTAGTTTAG
This sequence comes from Unio pictorum, assembly GCA_030141615.1. Taxonomy (NCBI): domain Eukaryota; kingdom Metazoa; phylum Mollusca; class Bivalvia; order Unionida; family Unionidae; genus Unio; species Unio pictorum. The sequence goes on along the minus strand of JARLTB010000113.1, from coordinate 26,484,460 downwards.
GAGAAAAGCAATGACGATATCAATTCTCAAAAGTTTCGATTGTTAAATAAACGTTATGATATTTATCACAAAATCCATCTAAACAAAATGCACAAGCTTAGTGTAAATTTACATTAGCCACATATCACACCTACCATGCCTCAATACAATCGTTCAAAATAGGAGGAGAAGCAGTGATTACATGTTTAACTGTGGGAGGAAAAGCAGTGATAAATGTTTAACTGTTGGATGAGAAGCAGTGATTAAATGTTCAAATTTAGATTAACAGCTGCAATGGTTCGCTCAGCAAAATTTTCATATGTTGTTTTCTTTTAAGTTTCAACCCCTTGATGTGGGAATGTTACTACGTATCCAAATCATTATTATTATTATTATTATTATTAGTATTAGTATTAGTATTATTATTATTATTAATTATTAGAATTATTATTATTATTAAGAAGAAGAAGAAGATGATGATGAAGAAGAGGAAGAAAAAGAAAAAGAGGAAGAAGAAGTAAAGAAGAAAAATGATGATGAAGTGTCCCTCATTACACGCCTTTCTATAATTTAAAATGTTCGACGTTAAAGACGACTCGAGAAGTGTTTCAAAAACTGCCACGGTTTACTAAATATTGACAATGGGACTTGAGTGGAAAGATAAATGTGGACAATATGGATGGATGCTTTTGAAACGCATATGACTCAGTATTAGTTACGTGTATCATAGTTGGCATGGTAAACGTTTTATTTTAATATTGTTACTAATTATGAGCGAATGACTCTACTACTTTTAAGTGTGTAGACCCAAGGAAATTACATCCATTCTAGATATAAATTTGAATCATCAATGGATTTAAATTTGGAAACATTTGCATTCCAGAAGGTTACTAGAGTGTGTAGCAGCCCAGTATAATATTACGTACATAACGCTTGAATTGTACCTGATTATTGGTATATCGATTGTATGATTCCTCAAAAAGACGATGTAATGATAAAATATATAATCATAGCTAAGTTAATTCGATTAAACATGAAACGAGGAATTTCATGGTTTAATGACTAAATAAAACTATAACACACACACACACACACACCACGGCAAAATAAAAATTGTATAGAAACATATAATTTAAAATAACGTATAATTTGATAAATGCGAGGTTTCTGCTCCAGCAGGGACAATATCAATCTGTCGAACGATTATAATAGCTAAAAATAATTATGACAAATCTACTCATTTTGGTCCGGAATGTAGTTCCACGATTGTTAATGTATATATATAGATTTTAGGTATTATTACTCTTATTTTTCTTCTTCTTCTTCTTCTTCTTCTTCTTATTATTATTATTATTATTATTATTATTATTATTATTATTATTAATAGTAGTAGTAGTAGTAGTAGTAGTAGTAGTACTAGTAGTAGTAGTGGTAGTAGTAGTAGTAGTAGTAGTAGTAGTATAGTTTAACTATTTAATACAAGCACAAGAATGGGCATGTCTTAATTATTTGTTTTTGTTTTGCCAGAATTGAAGCTAAAATAGTAATGACAGTTTTTGAATACACGGTCTCTTTAAAAAAGGCGATTATATTTTAGTAAACACTTCAATTATGATTTTAAAAAAAAATAATTAATTTGTATAATATATGCTTTACTAGCTGCAAGCAGGTCTGAGATATGAAAAGGGTATGATATTGTTGCTGATGCCGTTGATAACAGTGTTCCTCCTTGCCAATAGCATGACTTTTCTGAACCATCCACAAATACTGTGTAGTGTGGTTAATTTGCACATATGACCACACACATCAATTACAAACAATGGGACGTATAGTTGATGGTTTTATTGTTGTGTCGTTGCTGCTGATCCCTGAATCCTTTTTGTGAGAAATTCTTGGACGCAAACACAATTCGATAATTTGGACTCACACAAAACCCATCAAAGTCAGATACATACCTTGTTGTCTAGTCATTTGACCCACATAACCATATACCGCATTGATACTATCCCGCTTTGAATTGATTTACTGATTAAGAAAATAGACCAATATATATATATATATATATATATATATATATATATATATATATATATATATATATATATATATATATATATATATATATATATGTATGTATATATATATATTTATATATATATATATATATATTATATATATATATATATATCTATATATATATATATATATATATATATATATATATATATATATATATATATATATATATATATATATATATATAAAGGTTGGTGCACAAACAAATAAACGAATAATAAAGCGACATAATTCAAGGCAGGAGAAATTTACGAGTCTATTTTCAATACAGCGAAGTATTCATAACAACAAATTTAAATAGAAGATAGACACGAGGATAACTAAAGTACCCGTGGTCAAAATATCAACACGACTATTTCTGTATTAGTTCTTGTATTGAATTTGTAGTCGTAACATAAATCATTAAATTATCATAAACAGACTCAAAGATGAACAATATTTCCTTAAAGAAAACAGTTTTTCAAAACTGTCAAAAACAACGGGACATGCTGAAGATGTTTCCAAGTACTGTTTATATATACGCTTATATTTACCATTTTTAGTTATGGGGCAGTTGAATAAGTACGTGTTCCAATCTAATCCATCAATTGGGTATATATATATATGCATGATCGTTTTTCTGTTAACATTTATTCTGTCGTTTTAGTTCTTGATCTTTACATTGTCCACCAGTATTTGAACTCACAATGGCCATGTACTTAGTAGTGTATTTGAACTCACAATGGCCATGTACTTAGTAGTGTATTTGAACTCACAATGGCCATGTACTTAGTGTATTTGAACTCACAATGGCCATGTACTTAGTAGTGTATTTGAACTCACAATGGCCATGTACTTAGTAGTGTATTTGAACTCACAATGGCCATGTACTTAGTAGTGTATTTGAACTCACAATGACCATGTACTTAGTAGTGTATTTGAACTCACAATGGCCATGTACTTAGTAGTGTATTTGAACTCACAATGGCCATGTACTTAGTAGTGTGCAAAAGCAGCCACCGCAATATGTAATCAATTTAAATTAAAATACATTTATTTAATTGGCTATACAAACTAACCACCATATGCTTTGTTAACTGAACATGTGTGATTAGATGCAATATCTAAAACTGTTACATCGGTTGAAAAAAATGTCTGGGTTATGGAACATCTTCATTTCATGTTTCCACCTGTTGAACGACAGAAATTATACTAATGCAATAGCATTGTTCTGACCATCGTATGTATCGTAGAGCATGTCAAGGTATAGCGGATAGTAGATAGCAAGACGTCGCCAACAATTTACTTCACCTTTCGCACTTCTGAACTAAATAATATTTATGGATGAATATTATTTGATCACAAAATAAACTTTTAATCAGGAATGTTTTGGAATTCAATCGAGTTACTCCATCCTACATCTATTGAACAAAGTAGTAAATTCTCTATAGTTACTAACCGGTCTCATTGATATTGACATCAAAGGCATTTCATTAAGAAATTTTGTTTTTATTGGAAAGGTGGTAAAAACTATTGATCAAATACCCCAGCCATGGACTTTTTATTATTTCATCCAAATTTGTATCACCTTAAACATACTATAATATACCTTGATCTCTAAAGTAATATATAACTGGGCTAAGACAATTGTAATATCTGTTAAAAGACTTTGCTAGAAAAGAACTACGAAAATCTTCACAAATATTTGTGATCTATCTCAGTCAATTGTTGTTACACCAATGTATATACATTTAACATTGCTTCAAGCGTTTACAAAAAGAGAACGTCGGTGATAGGAGAATCGTTCAATTTTATAAATTTAGACTTGAGTAATCCATTGTGTCACATGTCTTGTAATTCATTAGCTATTCATAAATAATTAGTTATCACATTTTGTAAATTCTTCAAAGAAGAGGCAGATGCAGAAAAAATGTTCATCATTCTTATTACTTTCCTGTGTAAGCAATTAACTACTCGCAAACTGGGCCCATGTATGCGGACTACTTTAGATAGAAGAAAAAGACTTTATAACATAATTGGGAACTTCTCTTTTATTCAACAGTAAATTGTGCTGTCTTTGATGTTATAAAGAAGTATATTATATTTAGGTAGACATAAAGGCCATAAGTATGATAGGCAATCAAATGAATATATGATCTTGGCAAAGCCATCCACTTAACAATAGATCTCCAAAATCATAAAAACGGTATGCATTTTGAAACCCGTTCGAAAATGATGAAAAAGGGTCAGTGAAAAGGCTACACTGACAATATTATATGATTTGATGCTTTTAGAGTCAGCAACCACGAAGTGAATATCTAGTTTCAACCTTTTAGAACTCATACTAGCATATGTTGTAGCAATCTGAAAGTAAAGGCGGTAAAGAATATATGATATAAGTGGCAAAATGAAATTAATAATATAGACGATATATAATTTATATTTTTCACAATAATTTCACATGCAAAATTAAAAACAAAGGATACAACCATAGCGAGATGAAATTGGACCGCTGTCGTAGGCATTGTAAGACAAAATTTTATCTCAAGCCACAATAGTTTATTTGTGATTATACATTTCCCCTGATGTATACAATATTAAATCATGCAATCTTTACATCCCCATACATAATGACGCATAATTACTGAGATGGAGCATGCATACCCCTACACCAAATATTTTCCCACGGCAAATTTAAGAAAATGTTTACTTATACGCAAGTTAAATTGTTTTTCATGTGGTTATTTCGTGACATGTAGCTTGGCATGTCATGTCACAATGACACTCAGGAAAAATATCTTTATTTGCAAACTACACCAGTAGTCTCACATAAGATATGTAACCTTTTGCTGACATTTTCATAATTTTGACCTTTTTATAAATATAAGATTACATAATACCTTTGATTTATGAGCATTGATTCTAAAGTTTAAAACCTAATTTAAATCGTAACTTTAAATCCTGTTTTATCTACGGAATGTGTTGCAACCCTATCGTCATAAACTATTCAACAGAAAAGAACGAAACCCAACAGTTTTGTAACATTAGGAAATAATTGATTTCGCTAGAGAAAAAGTGACAATATGAACAAACCAGCATTGTGACATAATTCCCAGTATTACTAAAAGTTTTGTTGCTAGTCCAAAAGTATAGAGAATTCTGAATGGTTTCCAGTGGTGTTCAGAATTAATTCCATTCTGAACCAATTACCTGTGATATTGTTGATTTACTAATAGTTTTGATATGTGACAACAATATAATACCAAATGTCCCTACACGAATTCACCATAATTCCAGAAAAGTTGGGATTAAGTAGGGAAGTATTACTGAGCGATTGTTATTCCACAATGAAAATTGACTTCTTTAGGGCTGATGTTAAAATGTAAAGAAATAATTACTTTTTACCTTTCCTTACTAAAATAACTAAATGTTAATAACATAACCAGAATGAAGATCATTTTTAAAAAATACATTCCAGAAATGATGAAGATACAAATGCCAACTAAATACGTTAACCTCCAGTAATGATCATCTTATATAATCTAAAATCACAGACAAGAAAATATACATGTTATTTATAAAAAAGAAATTAGTTCATATATAAACCCGTCTAGACAAACAATCTCGTTTGCTAAAACTAGAAGTGTTTACTGCAGCGAATATAAAAAGCAGATACCTTGTAAATAATGAAACTCTATTTGTAGCCAGCAATGTCGTTGCAAGGAATAAACAGTAAAGGTATGCATTTGATAGTCACGAATAATGAATTGGTTCTGTGGCGGGGATTACTAGTTTCAAAGGACGTCCTCTAAATACAATATTAATTTGACAGTACCACCTACTGAATAACTGTTTTGCGTCCAACTAAGCTGAAACATTGATTGAGAAACATATTGGTGAATAGAAATCCAAACTTAACGCACATACACGCACACATGGACACATACTCATATGCGTTGATATTTTCTAAATATATGTTAAATTTATACTAAATATAAAAGGTCCTAGTTTTCATATATTCCTTTTGGAACGTTTCACTCTGTTATAGTAAGGAAATCCAATTTTAACACTTTACTTTGGTTGAAAAACAGTTTTTCAATAGTTTGAACACGTTTACATTCCTATTTTAAACTGTCATTTTTTTTTCATTACAAAGGCTATGCGAAAGTGTGTCAAAGCCATTGGACGGGTCTATCAGGTCTTAGCTGATACCGTTATCTAAAAGCATCCTCACTTTCCTACATCACTATCTGGGAACTATTGTGGCAGTAATATCCAAATCGAAAGGCATATAAGACAATAACGATATCACGTCCGTGATAGTTCTGACATTTGAATCAATACTTCTTATTACAAATTTAGAATGTTAGAGAATGGATTCACTAACAAGCATACAAAAAAAAAATAACGGTAGAAAACAAGCGTCTAGTTAAATTTTACTGATGCAACCCAAAATAGGGTCAGTCCTCTCCAGTGACATTTTATAACCATTTAAAATCTATTGACATAATTTTCACAATAAGGAGCTGAAGCATCCATGTAAGTCTGGCGAACAGTGCGCTGACTGTCCAAACAGCTGCACAGACAGTGGTTTATGTGGTATGTACCGTTACTTTGTACCGATTATCTACTCTATTATATTGTGTAATATCTGCATGGCGAGATCTATATTTATGTACACCACATAAATAGCATTCGTCGGCACGTGTAGATGTAGATACAGTGAGCGTACAAAATGATGAGAATACATTGCATGATTAATAGAAGCAACAGGGCTGGAAAATGCGGTTGAGTACGGAACGGATTTATATTTTACTCGCTGGTTTGAACTAATACATATTAGAAAGGCACGTATGCACGTTGTTATCATGATCATGGTTGCACCCGAACCTTGTACCAGGCATGCGCAATCAAGCATTCCATGATTTCTAACGGATCCATATAAACAATAAATAAATACATAGGTAACTGAATAAACCGTGTATCAAATACCAGCAAACACTATTAATGTCAGCTTGTATTCATTATTGTCTTTCAGAGTAGGGATGTTGTCAGAACTGTATTTATTCGTGTAATGCACGCACCGATCTGCGAATAGAATATAACCCGATCTGCCCTTTCACAATTCGGTATTTGAAATAATATGCAGATACACTAAAAGAGACATCAGGGCACACAAATGTACAGTCGGAGATATTAACAGATATGACCAATTCATCGACTTTCTTATGCAAGCTTCCGACTCCGACCTAAATAACGCCGTCTTTCATCTCCATTTTGTGGTTTTATGATCGAATATTTTATTGTTTCAACACGAAAATGTCAAATACAAATGGTATTGCTTGCCATCAGTTCTGTATAATTCCTTAGATTTTACCTGATAGCATTTTTTAATGGAAAACTGGTCTAGATTATATCAACATATAGTTTCATTTTGGAATAGCGATGATGAGCTTTGAACTCGATTGTTTAATAATGCATATGCAACTCATGTGATCTCGAACACAAAACCGGTTACAACGGATGTATGTCTTGAGGTCACCACTGCCCCAATTATGGAAGGATTATTGAGTAATAGGTGGTGCACATAGTCTGTAAAAATTCATTCCGTTGGTGCAGGCCAACTCCGTAAGCTGTTACTTATTAGCAAAATTTTGAAATCAAACCAGAAATAATATTCCCAGCATATGGCACGGTTTTGCAAACATTAATCATGGCTAGCTTCGCGTAGCACTAAAACTACCAAATATTTGGCACTCCTACATGATTGTGCTGGATTTAGCTTGTTTTACGTGAGTCAGTTGTTTTTGTCAGGTGAACTCGAATATAGAAGTGTCTTGTGCTGCTTTGGGACACAATTTGTGTGTATAATTAAGACCATTTTGATGTTTCATTGCGTATAGTCATTTGCGCATTGTATGACCTTGCAAGAAGCGTTTGTCGTAGTCTTAGAGAAGGATATGGTACACTTAAAGTGAATACCGACACACACACACACACACACACGCGCGCGCGCGCGCGCGCGGGCGCGCAGATATATGTGCTCACGAGCTCGCGTATATAAAACGTGTCCGTTTTCAGAACACAATTTAAGGTATGCAAAAAGTGCTCATCATGCTCGGTATAGTCGAATGTATGGTTATATGTAGCTCTGAAGACCCTCCGACAGTCCCGGCTGTTCTTAGGTCATGTTCATTTCTTATAAATTGCGGCCATAGAGAGAGGAAATAAGATTTTGTTTGATTAAGATTTTTAACGTAGCTTTAACAATTGTTCAGTCATATCGGCACGATGTCTGCAGTGAGGCAGTTTATAGTGATGTCTAGCACTGGGGCATCATGCTGCAGACATGTAGCATGATGCCCCACAAAGTCACATTATCCTGACAGGCCGTCGAGTCCGAACACCAACCTCTTAATGCTGAGAGCCAAGTGAGGCAGCTGTTAGTACCACTTTTGTCAGTCTTTGCTATGATTCGGTCGGGGATCGAACGCACGACCTCCCGCTTCTGCGGCGGACGCTCTAACCACTAGGCCACAGGAGCGGTCGAAGGGAAATAAGGAAACGGTTAATAAAAACAACATGAGTGGTATGTAACGCAAACATCTTATTTCAATAGATATAGACTTTGCCATGGTTTTAATAGCGGCTGGTGTATTCATATCACGTGACATTAATCTATTACTGCACGAATACTGCCTCGCGCTTGGTTCAGTAGTAACTTTCTATGTTCACAATTGCAGTGACTGTCTTATTTTGAAGTAATTGTGCCTCGCTGTTAATGATTATGATCTGAACTTGGTACAGTAATGTTTCATTGTTGATTTAATTTGACTCGTTTATGTACATCTTTGTCTAATTAGTTCGAATTTCTTCCATGGTTATAATTTTAAACGATTATTTATACTATAACCAAACATTCTGAATTATTTAACAAATGACATCATGTGTGTTCATTTGACTTGCTTCGCATGTTTCGCTTGTTAGTTTGTTTGGTGCTGTTTGTTTTATTGGGAAGGGGGGGTGTCTCTTTTTTGTGAAGGTATTTGTAAAATATCATAATAGGCATAGTAAGTATGTAAATGTAAATATAATATACACTAATGACTCAGTTGAATAAATTATTACAGTTTTCAAAGGAGCACTACATTAAATATTAAACCGAAGAAAAATGTTTATTTTTTCATAACGACTTAGCTGATTTATATTAACAGGTTCGTACACCTATTTTTGCGACATTGCAATAAGTACTCTACTGCACTTTGGAATAGATAAGTAAATAGTATTATACTGATAGTGACAAAACAGTGATATGTTTCAACATTGTTTCTACTAAAGTAGAAGGATTTGCGCAATGTAATGCAAATAATATCGGTACACATAACAACCTAGGTGCAAAACAATTGTATTGAACTGAAATGATATGTCATACTATCTTTGTTCCTACATATAGTTCTAGCATCGAGTAAATGGCCACATATACATGTCATCGACTTTGTAACATCGGAATATTCTAAACTTATAAAGTGGTGAGCGTGATAGTTTCAGATTTTCAAAATCATGAGCACGTGTTCAGAGCGTACCAATTTGATTTATATCATTTGCAATACACCACACATCCCCACTAAGAGTGTGTGTTTTGGAAGCTGTCTTTGATAGGTACACAAAATCATAATGCCAGCAAAAGCATCTATGTATATCTCCCTCTTGCTTACCTTGATATTACTTCTAGCAACGCATGTTAAGTATGAACTCACACATGGTTGAACGGACGCTCCTTCTCGTGGCTCAAGAAAATAATCATTAGTTAGGTTCATATTAACACATTCACCGTGTACGCTTTATCCAAACAGACCTATAGGCATGGCCCAAAAATATTTTTTTTGTTAGTCGAGAAATAGAAATGATCTAGTTGTATTTCAAGGCTTAAAATAGATATTATATTTTGTCAATCATGTCTAGTTCGGCTATATGTACATATGTAGTATGGAAGAATCAACTCAAAGTAACTACTAAAAGGTATATATTTCACCTTACCAAAATTAAGATAACATAAAACAGGATTAAACGTAATGATTCATTGTTAAAACCCAGCTTAACCACATGCCTGTGAGTTGTGTGTGTGTGTGTGTGTGAGAGAGAGAGAGAGATGACTTATAATTCATGTTACCGACCACATTACGGTCCCTTTCGTGTATTGTCCAAACGTGCATTGTTAACACATTAAGTTCCTTTAATATTCGAAACATTATTTTCATGTTGTGATTTCTGTACGGATATTTCTATGCTTTATTAGATATGGTAATAAAAGGCGAGACGAATTATTAAAATTAAATTAGGAACATTTCTCTACGTTAAATAACATATCTATAATTTAAATTTAGCCATTGATTAATAACAATAACTTTTTCCATTTTGATACAATATAATTAAAAAGATGTTGCATTACTGAAGGTAGTTTGTTTTTTGTTCATGAGAAATATTTTTTCTAGTGAAACGAAAAGCTTTCAATTTTGTAAAATCTATAATTTACACCCACCATAATAAAAAAATACCGAAATGCTATATAGAAGAAATGTATAAAATACCTAATTAATGTTAATATTATATTCAAAAATATAATTTAAAATATTACTTTAAAATCCAAAAAATACAATGACAATAATAAAACTAATTTAGCATGAAAAAAAAGCGGAGGTCATTCATAAAATTAATATAATAGCAAAAGCATCTATGTATATCTCTCACATGCTTGCTTTGATATTATTTCTAGCAATGTCAGTACATATGAACTCACACATGGTTGAACGGTCGCTCCTTCTAGTGGTTCAAGAAAATAACCATTCGTGTAAAGGACAAGAGCGTGAAAGTTACAGGATATGTTTACTTGTTTCATCAGCTTGCATTTTCGGTGTCATCGTTAGCGTAAGACGCCTGGTGTGGTCTCTAAAAGTAGATCTTTTGACGCGAAGTTTATTTTGATTTGACATGGTCACGCAATTGTATCAGCTGAAAAGAAGCTATAATATCAAAAGAAAATTTGTTATAATCATTGAAATTTTGCTTCAATGAGTATAGCTGGTTGTTTATTGTGGTTCCAGTAATCCATTTGTATGTGTTATTTTCAAAAGGGAAAACAAAACAGTGCGGAGTATCATATTCATTTGTCTGTAATGAGACTAAGTTTTGTATTACACTGTACATGAACGACAGAATTTTTTGTACCTCTGCTACTATTTATAGTTAAATGATTTTTTTAAAAATATGATCGGTTGTATCCCACTATTCTATGCATTATAGTGAAATCTGGTATGCATTTTTCACCGCCTTTGGTACGAATTATTACTACTGGATAGATTCAAAGATCCATCCATGACTCAAAATAGCTGCAAACTGTCCAGAGCTATCACAAGCTTACGTTGTATTTACCAAGTCCTACTCGGTAGTTTCCTTTTAATTAAGCTAAGAATTCATACATTTGTATGATGCTGCTGTTTTAGTCATATACAATCTCAGTGATGTTTATATACAACAATTATAACATATTGCTTGTAAGTTTTGAATATATGTTTAACTTGTATTTTTTGATATTTGCATCAAGTTTCTATTACATAAACTGTTACACATTTCCCCATATAAGAATGCCACCAATAATATTACACGTTTCATCAAATGGTGAACTAACGATTCACCCAAGCGGATGAACATTCGGGTACAAGCAATATTTTTTTATGTTCCTTGTTGCTTACCGAGGACTACAGTGCCCCGCAAATTATAAGAAAATAAATGCATACATAATAAAAACCAAACATTATTCACTTTAATGAGAGTAAATTAAGGCCGATTTATATCCATTATCTTCTTAACAGAGACGATTTGTTGAACCATCGCATAATAACATGCCATTTTTGATCCACGCTGTTTATCTGATATGATAAATGTGTGCAGAAAGAGAATGATATTCATTCCCATCATGCGAGCAGGGAGGTGAGTCCGCAATGCTAGAAAATTGGCATCGTTATGCATTGTGTTCTGTTAGCAATACTGATTCTATAACATTCCTAAATATTCATTTGCTGCCACTCTCTGTCCAGAGTATTTTAATTAAACGAACATGAATACTTTAACATAAATGATATCTGGTTCAACAGCTATAGTGCTAGTGTTGGTATTATTTTGTATTGTTCTTATGATTTTTATAGCATAAGGAGAGTTACTTGAAAAAGAGAACACATAGAAAGCTGTGAATTGATAAAGATATGAATGCACTTTGCTCCGCATATTTGTTGCTGTGAGATGCCAGCAAGAAAATGATTTGAAGGTATCACTTTTGTAGTTTGATCTACCTCTGACCAATATAAAAATGAATTGAAGGTACCACTTTGGTAGTTTGATCTACCTCTGACCAAAATAACCTGAAAATGAATTGAAGATATCAAGTGCGTAGTTTGATCTACCTCTGACCAAAATAACCTGAAAATGAATTGAAGGTATCAAGTGCGTAGTTTGATCTACCTCTGACCAAAATAACCTGAAAATGAATTGAAGATATCAAGTGCGTAGTTTGATCTACCTCTGACCAAAATAACCTGAAAATAAATTGAAGATATCAAGTGCGTAGTTTGATCTACCTCTGACCAAAATAACCTGAAAATGAATTGAAGATATCAAGTGCGTAGTTTGATTTACCTCTGACCAATATAAAAATGAAATGAAGGTATCACTTTGGTAGTTTGATCTACCTCTGACCAAAATAACCTGAAAATGAATTGAAGGTATCAAGTGCATAGCTTGATCTACCTCTGACCAAAATAACCTGAAAATGAATTGAAGATATCAAGTGCGTAGTTTGATTTACCTCTGACCAATATAAAAATGAAATGAAGGTATCACTTTGGTAGTTTGATCTACCTCTGACCAAAATAACTTGAAAATGAATTGAAGGTATCAAGTGCATAGTTTGATCTACCTCTGACCAAAATAACCTGAAAATGAATTGAATGTATCATGTGCGTAGTTTGATCTACCTCTGTCCAATATAATCTGAAAATGAATTGAATGTATCAAGTGCGTAGTTTGATCTTCCTCTGATCAATATAATCTGAAATATGGTGGACGATTGGTATCAATTGTCCCAAGTTCCTTTGATGTTGAAATATCTAATCTTTCGAACAGTCCTATAAGTATTCAGCGGCGTAAATGCTGCCGAATATTCAGATTGCTGCTTGACCATAAACTTTGACATTGGACTTAAACAGTAGACAATTGCATTTTTGTGTTTGAGAAACTCTGGCTCCATGATGTTGATGAAGATTTGTTTTAGTTGCTTCGTCCCTAGGGCTCTTAGCAACGTTTTATCTGTCAAAGGACAGTTATTTAATTAATCCTGAGGGTGGGAATAGAGCCACCACCCTGCAGGCGTTTATGTGTTCATGGAACACTTTTTTAAATGGGCCGTCACATCTGAGTAGCTATTGAGCTACTACTGTGTGATTGTAAGGCCTTACTATATGAGTGGGAATAGTTCCAGCACACACTCATATTTATGCTATCCGTTGTTTTTGGTTATTAATGGACGTGCTAGGCACGTGTAGTTGCTGTAGCAAGCGGAGTAGGTAGTGGGCGAGGCGAAAGGGCCAGGCGTGGAAGGCTGCTTTTCTGAGTCTAACCCCTATTTATATACTCTGTGCTATTTATCTAAGTTAGTTATGAGTATACAGTGCTTTTTGTGATGTTCTTTGAAAATTAGTGTTGTGTGTGATATTTATTTGAGTTGTTGATTCTAATTTGCTCTGTGCAACATTGTGTTGCGGTGCCTGATGACCTTGGTCTTGGGTCACCTTATATTCGCTGTTTGAGGCCCTATTAGTGACTTAGTTTTCCTGCGTTTGGTTATAGTTGCAGCCTTGTGCCGCTGGGCCTGATAGTCTTGGATTTGTGACTATCTTATATGTTCTAGATTTAGGGTCTTATCGTAATTACTTTCTATTTTTTAGTTTTGTTTGCGACCTTGTATCGCTGGGCCTGATAGTCTTTGGGTGTTTTAGACTACCTTATATATCTAATTTGGGTTCCTATTCTATTTTCCTGTCTAGTTTATGTGCCCCGGTCTCAGAGCACTGATTTGTGCTACTTAAATTATCCTAGTTTTTGTATAATGTGTAGATTTGCACTGTATACTTGTTAGAATTACTAGGAGGAGTTTTAGAAGTAAGAGAGTAGAGGCAGAAAGTGGGGAGTAGGGTGTCAACTTTAGTTTTTGATTGTCTGTTCTTACTGACTACTCTTATGTTGTTTTTGATGGCATCCTATTTTACTAATTTTGTTTGGTTGTTATTTCTATTGTAGCTATTGATAACCATTATTATGATATTTTGTATTCAGGTCAGTGCGGCTTATTTTTGTTTCCTAAGGTTTTCCTCAATTTGAGTTCAGGTGTGTGGTTTGATCAACTAGATGATGACTAGTGGGTCCTTGCAGGAAATATCCTGGGCCGTTAGGCGACACGTCAAGGGTTTTTCACTGTCACACCCAGAATACCGCCCCCCGGTCCGGGCCGTGAGGTTTGGTGACCAAGTGTCAACATATGGGCCTCTGCCGGAAATATCCGGGGCCGTTAAGCGACACGTCAAAGGTTGTCCATAGTTGCGCCCAGTGACCGCACCATGGTCCGAACCGTTGCTTAGCTCACCTGGCCTTAAGAGGTTACTTGATAATTCGTTTAGGGGCCTACACTTCCTGTCCTTTACTGTGATTTTATTGTGGTTATGGTTTTTATATTTTATCTATTTTTTCTATGTTTTTTAGATATTCTATCACATTTTTGTATGTCCCTGCTAAGTTTGTGTTTGTTTTTTGTAAAAACTCTGGGTATGTATAGGGGGCTTTGATTTCTAGCTGTTTTGATCTGAATTTGTCCCTTTCTTGTTTGGTTTTAGTACAATTGTTGAAGATATGATGGAGATCTTCAGGGGTGTTACAATTGTAGCAGTTTATGTTATGAGGAAAGGGTCCTATGTATTTTCCCATGCTGTTTGTCAGCCTGGTTTTTCCTATAGTTATTCTATTTATGGTTGTTTGTTCTATAGGTAAGCCCTTGGGCGGTTTTACATTCCTATTTACTTCCTTAACAGTAGTGTACAACACTCTCCCTTTTGTACTAGTATCCCAATCATTTTGCCATTTTTTATCTATTTGAGTATTTATTAGACTGTATAGTTCTGATGTACTATATTGTAATGGCTCGAAATTTGGTTCGCTTAGTTTTTCTTTGGCTAGTTTGTCGGCCATTTCGTTTCCTTTAATTTCAATGTGGGAGGGTATCCACATGAATTCTACAGTAATATTTTCGTTATTTAGTTGTTTTAGTTTGGCATTTATTTGATTGAGAAAATCTTCCCTACATTTAGTGGTGTTTGTTTGAATTGAAGAGAGGACACTTAGCGTGTCGACTTTCGTGCATCATAACGAAACATTATTTGCATTCAAGTCGAGCTGAGATTCGTTCATATTGCATATTGATATGTAAGATTTACAACTGAAATGGAAACTCACTGAAACGTACATATTAAATGCACTTGACATACGTATCATAGCATATTTGTTTTTCCGCCATATATATTGATATGAAGCAGACAGACAGACAGACAGACAGACAGATCTTTACCAAATTAGTATGACCGTTGAAGGCAAAGACAAAAAGACAATAGTTTTCACGGTTTGCCGTCTCTTCAAAGAAATCAAACGCTGAACGTGAAGAACCATGTTTCAATGGTTTTAAATTCCTATGAACAAAATTAGCTACCCATCGACTAGAACGAAATGTGGAGTGCTGGCAGGATCTGTGTGACAAATCTTGCGCTCCATAAGAAGATAAATCAATCTTAGTAAATTTGTGTCCAAAAATGGTAACTACGCTTCAACGATGATGAAATTAAGAACGGCTCTTTTCTTCGATAATAACTTGTCCAAGTATTGCCGGTATATGCCGCATGACATACAAAATAATTAGGTAATCCAAATGTTTATGATCAATATAGTCTTTCAAAGAAATATAGGATAAACAAGCGGATAAATACTACTCTTACATCATGTCATTTCCAAACATAATGCCATCATTCATAATCAGTTTGTGCATGCACTGTACCTACATGATGCCAAACAAACTAAACTATGTATTTACTTGATCTCTACTCGCCACACACATAATACACAATATGGCAGAGAAGGTAAGACGAAGGAATGGTACATACCACAGAAACCTTGATTTGTACAGCTGTTTGAACAGTCGGTGCATTGTTCTCCTGACTTATATTCAAGGCTCTGCTCGTTAGGGTATTGCCTGGAAAGCATGTAAATATATTTGAAAGATTATAATACATCGCGAGAGAGGATTGACACTCGTGATGAATTTGGTTAAATATGAATTAGCGAGATGGTTATTTCTAGTCTGCATTTATTATTTTAACTGATTAGTAATTAAACCATGATATTAAGTGTTGTAATAACAGGGTATAACTGTCACGTCGTGTCACTGCGACTTTGTGTAACTGTATGGATGCAATGGACACGACAAATATTTTTGACAGGTTTAAACAACAATGTGTGGTGATGCTGACGACAACTCATCTCACGCAAATCAAAGATTCAAACACTATACAATTTGTTTATATCCGAACCCCTACATTAAGAACGCATGGAGAATGACCAATGGTGATATTCTATAATATTCATCATGTTGACCGGTATTTGTTACCACACATCCCCTCCAAGACTGGGGCGTTTGGAAGGCGACCTAATATATTACCTAACACAACTATACAAAGTAAGGCATTGACGTATATGAAGAGAGTTTTCGCGATATCATAATTCAAAACCCTAATAACATTCTCTATTCTTAGGAGGAAATCAAATGCCCAGGGATTATTTACTAGGGCATGCATCTACATGAATATGTTTTCACCTGATCCGAGAACCTGACATATAAATAGCACCCGTGAATAAATAATAGACATAAAAAAACTAATATGAATAAAACCACAGTTATAAATGACAAGAAAACACAAGCAGAAATGACAAACGCAAACATGTCGACGTGACACGCATTTAATAATTACTATTTTTAATTTTAATAACGAATTACAAAATAAAGATAAAAGACAAGCGAAACCATGTGTAGATCTTTCCCTGATGTAAAAAAGTCAATTTCAAAATGAATTTTTGAAACATTATAATTTCACAAAGTGAGATCAACGTTCGAGATTGAAGATAGGAAACATCTACAGTTATTAACTATCCGAAGCAACTCCATATATGTAGTCCAGTCTTGAAAATATTAATGAACACACAAGTATTTTCGTGGTATCAACTGAAAGATCTTTACGAAGCGTCTCAATTCAAGATATGCAGCCCTGCAGATGTTCATGACATGTTGGTGCAATGTGAGAGTACTGTCTAGAGTAACACCTAGATTCCGTACTGACTGTGAGAATTTAATGTTGGTGTTGCTGATATTTATTGTCTGAGGTAAAGGATCTGAATGAGAAAGTCTTTGTGTTGTGATCAGAATAGCCTCAGTTTTATCATCATTCATCTGCAGCTTGTTACATGTAATCCATGATTTCACATCCGAAATACACTTCTCTACTCCATCGATGGTAGCATCAACTTCAGTTGGGTGGCTAAACTTGTATATTTGGGTGTCATCAGCATACAATTGGTGCGACACTGGGTGATGATCTATGACACTTGAGAGCGGCTGAGTGTACAGAATGAAAAGAACAGGTCCAAGAACAGATCCCTGTGGAACACCACAACATACGTCAACTGGGCTGGAGTGTATTACATTTGCAAATATATTTTGTGTCCTGTTGACTAAGTAGGACTTGAACCACTGTAAGGCTATATCTTGAATGCCAAATACATCCTGGAGACGGTGAAGCAATATTTCATGGTCTATTGTGTCAAATGCTGCAGATAAATCCAGGAGAGTGAGGACTGTAATCTTTCCACTATCCAAAGCAGAGAGAATGTCACCAAATACTTTCACAAGAGTAGTTTCCGTACTGTGGCAAGGACGATATACAGACTGTACATTGCTAAAAAGACTGTTTGAATTCAGATGAGATACAAATTGAGTTAGAACAACCTTTTCTAAGATTTTTTATATGAAAGGGAGATTAGAAACTGGGCGGTAGTTCTTTAAATCGTTATGGTCCAGTGTTGGTTTCTTCAGCAGTGGCTTTACGATGGCAGTTTTGAAAAATGATGGGAATTCCCTTGATGAGAGAGAGATATTAATGACATCAGTTAGTGAAGGCAATATTGGTTCTAAGCAATCATGCAGCAGTGATGTCGGAATTGGATCAAGTTCACAAGACTTTAGTGCACATTTCATCACGATTGTCCGTACTAAATCTATAGAAACAGGTTCAAATGCTCCTAACGGTTGTCGCTGAAATTCTGCATCATACCTTTATGGTGACGAATCAGTTGAAATTGTGCTGTCAAGCGAATCTCTAATGGTTTGAACTTTGTCATTGAAGAAATATGCAAATTGGTCTGGTAGGTCTAGTGGAGAGAAGGTCGTTGGAAGTGGTGTACATTTGTTCCTTGACATTAGTTTGTTATTTATCTCGAAGAGCTCTTTGCAGCTGGAACTCTCTGTGATCTTAATACTGTAGTGGGATGATTTGGCTAAATGGACTATGTTTGTGATGTTCTTCTTAGCGGCTTCGTTGATTTGTTTATGAATAGTGAGTCTGGTGGAAAGCCAAGGCCTCTCTGCTTTTCGGCGATGTCTTTTCTTTGAGCAGTGCGAAGCTGGTCCCTAACACTGCTATACCAAGGAGAACACTTTTTTATTGATACTCTGCATTTGGCGGCTGGGGCATGTTTTTCAAGCAATGAACGCAGGCAGTAATCAAGTTGTTCCACTGTTGGATGTAAGAAAGTTGTTAGGTTTTCTTGGATGTCATGCACGAATTTGGTTCTATTTATCATACGGAGGTTTCTCTTAGTAGCAAATATAGGTGGAGGGTTAGAGACTGATACGTCGAGATGGCATACAATGCAGAGGTGATCCTATGCAAGTTCGTGGGATACAAGAGTTGATTGCAGAATATTATCATCAGGTCTATAAAGAAACCAGTCTAAAATGTGACCAAGTTTATGGGTAGGATGGTTAACTGACTGTTTAAGATTGAAAACATGAATGGAATCTAGGAGTTTTGACGTGTTTGGTTTACCAGGACAGTCATAGTGAAAGTTGAAATCTCCAAGAATAATTAGGTTGCCACCTATCGAATTTCCATACTCTAGAAGATTTGGAAACTGCTCCAAAAAGAGAGATTCGATCAACTTGTTTTTTCTACTAGGAGGAGGACGGTAGAGACAAAAAAAAATGGACTCACCTTTGTTCCAGTGTGAGCGTTGTTTGGACTAGTTCAAACGATGTGTGGCAGAAGTTGAAGATTGTGTTGTACTTGAGGCATTTGATCATGGAATTCTTTGTAATTACAGCAATTGCGGGGGAACGACTTGATGGAGTAATCGCTGGGTGTTAAATCCGCACACTTACATTCATCACCTGCGGAATGTAACCAAGTTTCTGTCAGGAAGAAGACGTCAATATTCTGGTCATTGATAAAATTAACAATTTATGTGCGCTTTTCCGGTGATCCTACTGATTGAGCGTTGAATAATGCAATACGTAGTGGTATCCCTGTGACAGTTGACGATTTAAGAGGAATGTGAACCAGGTTATTGAAATTAACGGCAGAATTTTTAAGTTGTTTATCCGTTACGGGCGAAAGGGAGATAACTGGAATTCTTCTTCCTGTTCTATGCCGGCCGGCTTTGAAAGAAAGTTTCTTTTTTCGCTTCCGCTTACATTTAAGAAATGAAGAATGAATTCCCAGTTCGTTCAGTCTTGAGCACAATGTAGTATCTAGAACCAAGGTGTGGTCATTTAATCGAATTAATGAGGATTCGTCGTAGTGTAAGCGGTCACGTGACGGCGGTTTATTCACAAACAAATTACGTCAGAAATCGTGTTTAAATAATGAAATTAGTTTTTTAATAACAAAAGGTATAGTGAGTCCTTTTTTTTACATAACAAATGTATATCATAACTAAAAGTACACGTACCCGTAGGCATAGTTGCAGACGTAGAAGGGCTTTCCGTTGCAAGAATTGAAGCCACACCCTATAGCCATCGATTTCCACAACACCATCTTCAAAAGACGATAAAACAAAATCATTAAGTGTATTTTCAGTATTGAACAGAATATGATGTTCGCACTTAATAATTTTGACCTCATCTCCACGGAAACAAATTCTTTCTCTATCCTGAGATTTGTAATCCATCATGCAAACACAATCTCCTTATTTCATCACAAGTTTACGTTGCTGAACATCTCATAAATATTTCCGAGACTTTAACATTTATCAGTACACTTTTATCTGTACACTTTTATCAGTACACTTTTATCTGTACACTTTTATCAGTACACTTTTATCAACAGTTTTATATGTACACTTTTATCAGTAAACTTTTATCTATACACTTGAATCTGTACACTTTTACGAGTATACAGTTATCAGTACAGTTTTATTTGTACACTTTAGTACGCATTTATCTGTACACTTTTATCTGTACACTTTTTTAGTACACTACAATTTTATCAGTACAGTTGTCAATACACAGATATCACTACACTTGTATAAGTACATTTGTATCAGTAAAATTATCAGCACACATTGATCTCTACACTTTTATCAGTACACATTGATCTCTATACTTTTATCAGTACACATTGATCTCTATACTTTTATCAGCACACATTGATCTATATAATTATATCAGTACACATTGATCTCTGTACTTTTATCAGCACACATTGATCTCTACACTTTTATCAGTACACATTGATCTCCATACTTTTATCTGTACACATTTATCTCTACACTTTTATCAGTCCACTTTAATCAGTACACTATCTCGGCTTCAAATGACATTTTCAGAAGTGCCAGTCACACCATGGGTCAGTGAGTCTTGTTCAACATATTATGCACACACCCCATTGATCACATATATTTGTTGGAAACATGAAATATAAAGTCACATATGTATGTGTCGTATCGATCTGGATCGAACCTTAGTTATAACTATATATATATATATATATATATATATATATATATATATATATATATATATATATATATATAAAGCAAAAACCGATATTTGCTCCTTCTTTAACTTGAACCCAGCCCCCGAGTCTTACCATCAAATTATTCATTCTCCATCTTTCACTATTCTGGTTATGATTAACAACCATAACATATACACTTTAATTAGATCCGTGTCAACTTGTGCCAGTGGGTACCCAACAAAGAGTATCTAGGATAGGTAATCCACGCGTAATGGCGTGGATGCAGGTACCTTTTTCATTTTGGCTTATGGTAAATTGAGTTCAGGAATTAATGAGATTGATTGATTGATTGATTGATTGATTGATTGATTGATTGATGGGATGGTTGGTTGGCTGGTTGGCTGGTTGGTCGACTGATTGGTTAATATATAGTTTGATTGGTTGGTTAATTAGCATGAACTCATTTTAATTCCTCTGATGATGTAAAGTAAAAACAATTGTTCTTTCATGTAAATATAATGACATATTTGTTTTGTATTTGAACAATCAAGACATTCTGTTTGCTTACATGAGAAAATAAAATCAATAAAAACGGTTACAATAATGCAATGTGTAATTATGAACATTTTCTACTCAAATTACACTTTTGAGACCATCCGCATCTGCATAGTGGGACCCTCTGTTTTTGCATATCGTTCTATCATTTTTAAATATAACAATCCCATGTGATGTGACTGCTTTATGATACACTCTCTTTATACTCTGCATGGTGACCAATAATCTTATCTTTGTGTTATAATGAAAATACACTTGCACGCATATATTATAATAATACACATACATTTTAGTCACTGTTTAAGTTAGATTAAAATACCTGGGTATAATTGCCGACCGGACGTCCATTCCTGGATCCGATGCCGTACTCGAAATTATACATCTCGTTGGCTCAATTACTGATATAGTCGGCCCAGGAACACGAGCCGACACAGATGTTCTGGCCAATGTACACGTTCTGTAATTATATTAGGAAATACTCAGAGGAACATACGAGTAGTGTGTTTTATTGTAATCCATACGATGCTACAGAAACAAACTTATATGTTTCGCCTTCAGATGTTGAATTTGCATAATGTACTACTACAAACAAACTACGACTCGACCTCCTATTGGCAGATTGAATACGTGGATTTAACTTCATTCTGCTATGTCTCAAATTTGCATAGAAACGAAGGATACTAAAAACAAGTCCAGTTTAAGTCTAATACATTAAATTAGTAGAATTGATATTTTGTAAAACTAATATGTTAAGGGCCTAAAGTTTTTATTTAAATTTCTTAAGAAATCCATATTTTTCTAACCTAGAGATGAATTACGGTAAGATGCACAATGAAACTATCTAAACTTTCTGTGATAATTGTACTTCTATTGCTGACTTTTAAATGCAGCAAAATATTCATTCAATTCCATAATCATCGTGGTCAACCTTAAAAAAATGTTTCTCTGAAGCAAATCAGTATGTCACTGACAAGATCAGAGCTTGGCAATATGAACAATAGCATGGAGGAAACGAAACACTTGAGAAAGCCTGTTTTCAGATTTTCTCTTGTAACTGCTCTACTAATCTTGAGAAAGCCTATGTTTTCAGATTTTCTCTTGTAACTGCTGTACTAATCTTGAGAAAGCCTATGTTTTCAGATTTTCTCTTGTAACTGCTGTACTAATCTTGGGATGCTGGTACTACATATAATGCATGGAATTCCGGAAAGTATCTTTTTTTTATAAAGCGGAAAATGCTTCAGATGCATATCGGGTACCTTTACACACAAATTCACAAACGCGAAAACATATTCAAAGTGAAAAATTCTTTTATTGATCTGTGTTTTCGTAAATCTTCTCGTCAAGCCGAATAATTTAAAATTTTCAAACCTAGATCATGAATGGACATAAAGAATTTTTTTAATCTATTTTCACAGGAATATATTCAAATTTCGAACTTTGATTCCATGTTAGAAACATCGTAAGGCAATAAAATATTTAAGGCATTAAGCAAAAGCAATTAATGACTAAAGCGCATTTCCAAGTGTTACACTAAAATTGAGGCTTGCCAGGCACACACGAAGAACACTATTATAATATGTAATTACGATTGAATGGGAGTGACTAAAATAAAGAGGACCACACTCCTTACTTAAAATCACGCAAAAAACTTGAAAGAGGAATAAATAAAACAACTGATACATCTGCTATAAGTCCAATTTGTCTGACCATTGAGAGAGAAAGTGATGGTTTGTTCAGTATAGAGAATACTTACCGGCGACAGCCCTGTCGGCAATCTTATCATGTTTAAAGGCACAGGATTCCGCTAAAGTTTGGGCATTACGACCGATGCCAATATGGTATCTCTACAAGCACAAGAAGATTATGTCAGGTACAAAAGGCATCTTACACACGAGTTAAAAGTGAAAATGAAAACATTTAGTTTATAGTGTATTTGAACTATCATTCCCATCACAAACGTACATTTTCAATATCCCGATGTTAGTTATCTGCCGAAAATATATATTGAAACCTTGTTTAGAAGACATTCATTGATCCGTAGACGACCATGTGGATGGTTTCATCCGTAAAATTTGAAGCCAAGATTACAGTACAGGTTAATGTGCAACCCTCAAAGAAAGACTTTAGTATTTCTTGTTATTCTTCACGGAGGATCCGTGTATAGGAACAGTTACAAATTCCAACCTGGCACTAAACCGTTATTATCATCACGTATTTTATCGTATTTCGAACACATAATGATAGCGTCCATAGTGTAGCAGAATGGGTTCCTGTAATAATTAACTATTAGTTAGGATGAGAAACCAGACTCACAAACCAGACTAAATTACGATCTATTAGAAAGCCACTCTGGGTTTCCGTAACTCCGAAATGAATTTAATAGATTAGAGAAAGTTAGTATAATTTTTTTGAATTATGTAATTGAGTGAAACTTAACACCATTTTGCAGTTAGGATTGTCATTTGCATTTGAGAGTGGATGAGAATTAAAGCAAAACATTGGGAAAATCATTTGTATTGGTTCATAGAGAAATTTTCCTAATACAAGCCGACCCCGGCACTCCAATTTCTGTTCCAAGTGTTTAGTTGTACAAACCAAACAAAATTAAGTGTTAATTATATATCAAAACCCCGACGTATACTAACTTAATATCAGAGAATGTTGTCCTCAAGTGTCACGTAGATTTGCGATGTTTGTCTACAGCTGACATGTCCTCTAGTGTCACATAGATTTTCAATGTTTATCTTGTCTACAGCTTACATGTCCTCAAGTGTCACGTAGATTTGCGATGTTTATCTTGTCTACAGCTGACATTATATACTTGTACATTACAAGCAAGCGCGAAATGATCTCATCGTGTGAGAATAACACACCAGATAGCCAAACAAAACGAGCGCAATTAATATACCCGGTGAACTGTGCCAAATTCATGTGAAAGGTGTTATATATAGTATGTCCGCTTACTTTTAAAGCTCGGCCTAAGATATATTGAATCTATGTTGGGGTTTGGACCGAGGCAATGAAATCCCAGCCTAGGGGTTATATTATTTCTCTCCCCGCGAGGCTTATTATTGAAATAATGAAGGTAGACAAGTACGACAGTCGTCAAAATACTCTTCCATGACGGAAATTTTAATAAAAACCTAATACGACAAATTAAGGACTATATAACGAGGACGTTAATAAAATGTGGACCACTGATGAAGGTTAGGTAAATTTTAAACAATTTTGTTTATATATAAACAAATAAAATATTTTTCTTTATCTTTGATGGAAAAAAATATATTGTTTCCATTTCCTATTATATAAAATGGTTCAATTCATATTGTAAATCTTACCGGGGAAAGTACATTACTGTAATGAGGACGCCATGGGGCTATATCACATGTCGCTACGCGAAGTGAGCAAGCCTATGGCAGAGTTTGGAAAAATCACCCCACTACTTCTAATGTTACTTAATTTTGCACTTCCTTTTCTCTGGATACTAGATCCATTCTTTTTCTTTCATGTCTAGATCCTTCACTAGACATGAAACCCATTAAAGGGTAAACTAAACAACTTTTGGCATTTTCTGAATAATTAATATAAATAAACAAAGGACGGCCCGAATGAATCGGGAATTGTACAACTAAATAAATTCGTACATTTCCCGACTCAAGGCAGACGGACCTAGAAAATTTAAATTTTATTAGAAAGTAAATTGAAGCACCGTAAATATTTAATTAAATACACTTCAATTTTCATAAAATTCAAAATTAATTTAAACTATATCCAAATAAAGAGAATTATATGATTACCCACATAGAGAAAAACGCAAAGTAAGACAACTGTGACAAGAATTTGAATGAAAATGGCTATCCTTAAAATAACACAAAGTATAGACTTATATATAGCAACACACAAATAGCACCAACACAAATAGCAAACACAAGGATACTAGGCGAATATATAACCCCGATGGGTAAAAATTAAATGGGGAGATAAATGGAAAATAAAAAACAACCAAAACAACATATCAGAGGGGAACACACACAAACAAAATCTTTTTACTTTTTTTTATGGGGGGGGGGGGCACATGTCTGATGCCCCCCCCCCAAAAAAAAAAAAGATATATAGAATCTATCTTGGGGTTTGGACCGAGAAAATGAAATCCCAGCCTAGGGGTTATATTATCTGTCTCCCCGAGAGGCTTGTCCGAGTGGAGAGATATATCATCTCTCTCTCTCTCTCTCTCTCTCTCTCTCTCTCTCTCTCTCTCTCTCTCTCTCTCTCTCTCATCATTATCATCATTTGTCATCCAAGTTGGTGAGGGTCTAAATTGCTTTATCAGTTCTTTAATTTATAAGGCAATTTACCTTTTACAACTGTAACTAAAATTATTGTTCATTATATAATATTTTGGGTACATTGTTATTCATTCTTGCACTCATTCAAAAATTAATTTATGTTTGAACAAATTTAAAATATATCTCTTGCTCTATGCATCCTTTTATTTGCTCATACATTATTCTTTAAATTCAATTGTGTCTTATCAATCAATATGTAGGCTCTTTTTTACCTCTCAATGTTGTCGGCTCGTATTTACTTCCATCATTCTGACGAATTAAAAGGAAAACTCTTGAGAGAATGCTGTGCAGGGCAGGTGCCGGCACTTCATGTATAGGGCGCGTTTCATTATATTTTCTCAAGATATTCTTCGAGGAGTTTTAAGTGTCCCATTGTCTCGCGTTTGGTATTCATATTGTCATGCTCCAAAACAAAGTATGTGACAAATTGTTCGTCCACTTTTGTAAATCTGCTTTCTTTGTCAGTTTCAGTTTTTTTTATTTCCACTCCTGGTTTTTTTTTTTTTTTTCTCCGACGAAAGTTGGTTCGCTTTCAGAGACACATTTAATTCATTTGTTTCCCAGTCATCAAAAAGAAAGGAAAGATCATCTGACTCATGCTTTGGTGAATTTTTTGAAATTACTAGTTCATGTTTAGCATAATTTGTGAAACTTCCATCGTCAAAAATGCGTACTGTATACATTTAATAGGTACCCAGTGGATGGTAAAGATTTACGATTTTTGCTCTCCTACCTTTAAGAGTCAATGTGTTTCCTACCTTGTAGTTCATTTTCTTTTTGTCTTATCTATATCGTTTTCTTTCTAAGTCTTCTTTTCGGTAATTATGTTTTTTCTCCTCCCAAAATTTTTTTTCTTAAATATGTCAAA